>CM029635.1:6016274-6633556 GCA_017311315.1 Dendrocalamus latiflorus
TTTTATACAACAACAAATAAATTAGGTGTGTGAGATGAAAAGACACATCAGGGAGCCGAAACGATCGAAGAGATGCACGCATTGGGGAGCCGAAGCTCCATAGTCACGCGTATAAGGGATACATATCACAGACACTTTCAACCACAAATTGTTTGTGATACGTAATTATTACAGATGGTTCGTATTAATAACATCCGTGGTAATATCATAGATTGTTCTAATTAAAAACCGCTTGTGATGTCTGCAATTATCACAAATGGTTCTTGTTAATAACTATCTATAAACTAGCACTACTATAAAAGAGGTTATACTGGACGCTTACATCACAGACGGTTCTCAGGAACCATCAGTGCTATAATTATCATAGACGGTTTATACAAATAACCGTTTGTGGTATTTTCACAGATGGTTATTCATATGAACAGTCTGTGATAATGGCAAACATCACAGACAGTTATTTATGTAAACCGTGTGTGAGTCTATGATATTTCACAGACGGTTTGTATTAAAAACCGTCTTTGATATGTTTTCCGCTTCGCAATCCCCTAAAATTTCATAATCTCCCACTTGAATCTAAGTAGGATTTCATTCCAAGGCACCTTTAGTAAAACGGTCATAGCTTTTACATACGGTGTCCGTTTTCAACGTTCTTGTACTCGTTGGAAAGCTAACGATGAGCTCGATTAAAAAAAATGACCAGCTTAGGCTTGTCACCCTCTAAGACCCCCAAAATCAGCCATCTTTGGCTCTGAATTTGTGTCACAAGTTTTCGGTTTCTGTTTTTGCCTTCGCCTCAACTGTAAAGTTATAGATCTCATCAAAACCTTTCAAATAAGCATATATAAGCCATATAAAATTTTGTTATTTTATCTTTTGAGACTAGCTATTTATATTGCACCGATATATTGTCTTTGTGATATACCGTTTGGCCATTTTCACTGACAGTTTTTAATAAGAACTGTCTGTGATATCTTCCGTTATCATAGATGGTTTTTGTTATGAACTGTCTATGATGTCTATTATAAACGGTTTGTAATCCGAACTGCCTGTGATGCCCCGTCACATCACTGATCCGCGGTATATACCTCAAGATCCTGATTTCACCCGTCCATTCTCTCTACATCTAACGGCAGACACCGGTCTTCTCCCCACCTCCCACCCTTTATTAACCTCTCTCTCCCTACTCGAAGAACCAACACCATTAGTACTACTCCAACTCGTTTGTGTGTGGCAAGGGTGAGAAGGGGTTCGGCAAGGGCGGTTGAAATTTCTCTTGAAACATGATGGAAAGGAAGAAGGCAATGACAAATCTGCACTATTTCAAGTCACCGGCATAGACACTGTTGATTTTGGCATAGAAGCTAAAAATGGTGTTCGTTGCCTTTTTGTTTCTGCTATTTGAAAATTGTTTCACACCACTTGTTCAAGGAAAGATGTGTAAGTCTAGTTTATATTAGCCTGAAGTTTCTTGTAGTGTAAGTATCTTTCTGAATTTGTAATCATGAAGCTTATATTTGTAAAGTTGTAAGTATCCTCTTGTGTATGCAGTGCTATACGTAACCTACTCGTTATCTTGTGATGTTGTAATGGTGGATTCTAATCTTAATGGAAATAGAATGTGTTGCTATGTTTGTTGCTGTATTTGCTTGTTTTTAGATGGCATAGTTAACATTTCCTGAGGCTAGCCGAAAAACAGAAAAAAAATTGAGCTATAGAATGAACTATCACAGACAGTTTTGTGCTATAAACCATTTGCTAAGGATTATCACAGATGGCTCGAACCAAAAACTGTCTGTGATACTCGCACATCACAGATGGTTCTATCTACCAACTGTCTATGATGAGAAAGTATCACAGATGGTTCTATATACCAACCATCTGTGATACTCACCTATCACAGACGATTGGTAGTTAGAACCATCTGTGATGTGTGAGTATCATAGACAGTTTTTGGTTTGAGTTGTCTGTGATAGTGTTCTTGACAAGCAGTTCTAATTACAAACCATCAGTGTTGTATTTATCACAGACAGCTCACAAACCGTCTATGATAATCTCCGATTATCACTGACGTATAAATTCAGACGATTCAAAAAACCGTCTGTGATGATAGTTTCGAACTATCTGTGATGACCCTTTTTGTAGTAGTGTAGTACAGACGGTTATTAACAAGAACCATATGTGATTATTATGTATTATAGATGGTTCTAGTCATCGCTAGTAACATAGATAGTCATACTTGTAAAACTACCTGTGATAATTACAACACAGACGGTACCCCATAAACCGTCTATAATGAAGCGTCTATTATAGCTTATTTTGTAGTAGTACTGGCTGGCTTTCTCCAAAAATTAGATGATAAATATATCGATCTCTCATTGTCCTTGACAAGAAGTGACTCAATCTATCACCAGTCGTGCATCCAAAACCATTTTAAGCTTGACATAACACTTCATAACAAATGTACGAATTATACGATGCGTAAGATTTGGTTAGGTACATATATTTGCCTCACTACTCTTATGATAATGAAAACGTGCATGAACTATGAACTTAAATTACATATAAGATACAAGTGCATCTTGCGGAATGTAAATGACATGGTGGTTGTAAATCTAATATGGCTTGTGGACGAACATCCCTAAGGCGAAAATAGAATACCACAGGCCACCCACATGGAGTGGCGGTCATTATGATGGCATGGAAGTGGCTGGTTGTTGCAGTAGTGATAGGTGCAATGTAGCTCTAGTTGGTGCAGCAACAGTACAGGTGGTAGTCGCTGTCGAGGTAGACCACCTCCTCGTTGTTCATCTTCCTGATCCTCTGACTGCAGAGCTCGTCATGGCACTGGCATGACACACTACTACAAAACAAGCTATACTAGACGTCATATCACAGACTGTTCATGTGGAGCCGTCTGTTCTTTAATTATTACATACGGTTCATGGCTAAAACCGTCTCTAAAACTATCACAAACGGTTAGGTTTAAAAACTGTCTGTGATATACGAATTATCACAGACGGTTTTTAATCACAGACAATTAGGTTTAAAAGCCATCTGTGATAATTTATATATCATAGATGGTTTTTAACTAGAACCGTCTATGAGACTATCACAGACGGTATTTATTTACAACCGTCTTTGTTTTATTGTTTGTTATATGAACTACAGAAGCTACTAAGATGAGAGACAAATTCAAGGCAAATTTATTACAAAAGTCCCCAAAAAGATATTCCCAGATCTTAGTCTTCTGGGCTTCATATGCTTCTTCTTCGACTTTTGGAGTTGGAGGATCAGCCGCTGAATTCTCGAATGCCGTGAAGTTTGCTCTTGCCCTGTGCACTTCCTCCTCCAGCCTGAACAAATCATTAGTACGGTCCATAATCTCATAAAGGATGCCATGATAAGCTTCATCAGAATCGACCACTTCTGTTTGATCGGCAATGTTATCCATGTGTCTCTCCACTGCTGCAAGAGCTTCTTCCGCTTTGTGCACATTGCAGAGAAGAATGAGGCTAAGGGCGATTTCCCTTTACTGAGCGGCACCGAGACACCTCCATCGACAGCGGATGATGAGGTCCAGCTAACGGATGGAAGCGAGTCGAGGAAGGAGAGCAGGGCGAGAGCGGAGGAGCTGCTCCAGACGTAAATTGTTGGCCGCCTGTGTAAGGTTGCGGCCGAACAACTCATAATGGATAGATGAGAGAAAGGAGATCAAAAGAATATTACATGCCATTATTGAGAAATCTGGTGAAGAAGATGAGAGGACAGTTTAGAAGAGCTAGATTAGGGCTTGCATATTTAAACGTTATCACAGATGGTTCGTATACCAAACCGTCTCTGATATTAATATCATGGATGGTTCATATACCTTATCATAGACGGTTCATATAACAAACTGTCTCTGATATATGAGTTATCACAGACGGTTCGTATAACAAACCGTCTCTAATAGGTGAGTTATCACAGACGGTTCGTATAACAAACTGTCTCTGATAATGACACGTCACCGATCTGTGGCGTATCACCCAGGATTTTGATCTCACCCGTTCATTCTCTCCACATTGAATGGCAGGCACCGGTTCCTCCCACCGCTCGGCCATTATTAATTACTCCCCATCTACCTTTCCACTGGCAGTCACACGTGAGTTCATCCACTATATAGCTTCCTGCATCCTCTCCTCGACGTTGCCGACTACCACCATGAGCTAGCGCCTCCATTGTGACATCACGGTTGACTGCATAGCACACTCTTGTCGTAAGTGTCGTAAGAGTGTCTTATCTAGTCTCACCATCATGCCGCAAAGGTGGCGCTACCGCCACATCTCCATTGTCGGTGATATCCGGTCGCCATCCGATGCCTCCAGCTTGTTCCACAACGACGTCGAATACCACCGTGAGCTAGCGCCTCCGTTGTGACACCTCGGTCGAATGCAGAACACACTCTTATCGTAAGTGTCGTAAGAGTGTCTTCTTCTATCTCATCGTCGTGCCACAAAGATAGTGCTACCGCCATCTCTCCATTGCCTGTGATATCCGGCCGCCATCCGATGCATCCAGCTTTTACTGTCTGCTAAAATCTCTGCTTCTTATATGTTCTTGCCATGTTAAAGAGTTGGATTCGTTATCTTGTTATGCTGTAATGGTGGATTCTAATATTAATGGAAATGGAATTTGCTGTTGTGTTAATTTGCCACTGTATTTGCTTGTTTTCAAAGGGCATAGGTAACATTATTTCTTGAGGCTAGCCAAAAACAGAAAAAATTTCAGGTATAGAGTGAACTATCACAAACGGTTTTGTGGTATAAACCACCTATGAAGGGCTATCACAGATGGTTATATATACCAACCGTCTGCGATACTCGCTGATCACAGACGGTTGGTAACTGAATCGTCTGTGATGTGTGAGTATCACAGACGGTTTTTCGTTCGAGCCGTCTGTAATAGTTTTCTTCACAGACGGTTCTAGTTACAAACCGTATGTATTGTCTTCATCACAGACGGTTCTAATTACAAACCGTCTGTGTTGTCTTTATCACAGACGGCTCACAAACCGTCTGTGATAACCTTCGATTATCACTGACACATAAATACAGGCGGTTCAGGAAACTGTCTGTTATGACAGTTCTAAACCATCTGTGATGACCCTTTTTGTAGTAGTGACAGTTTGTCGTCCATTCATTTGACGACAAAAATGGCAACAGAAGCGTTGTCCCATGTTCAAATGGCAACAGAGTCTCTTTCATCGTTTAACATGACATGACGACATAAGGTTATTTATTTAATTTTTAAGTAATGATATATTAATAAAAATGTATTATTTACAAAAAATTCCTATAAAAAGTTTAATTTGGCAAATCAAGTATATGTAACAAAACACAACTGTTTCAACAATACGATCGGTTTTAAATTACAAGCCTGAGTTTGTGTGGTACTGTTAATATTGGACATGCTACCTTTGCTTAATGTCACATATATCTCTTTAGCCCACTCAAACTTTTAATAGGAAAAGAAAATGATGAGAGAGAGACAGAGAGAGAGAGAGAGGATATCAAGGATATATATCAAAGAAGAAAGCTATCTGCTATTAGACTATTACCATCAAAGTGCAGGAGATGACTGCAAATTTCCAAGGCTAAACTCCATGTTTTTGACACCATGCCTTTCGAAAGCTTGAAACAAGCATGGATGGAAAAATGTTCTCCTCCTGCCCACAACAGGAACAAGAATGCAAGCAGCTGGCAGTCAATGCTGTGTGCATCAGAATTCAGAAGCTAGCTAAGTTAGGGAGAGAAAATACCAAGAAGTTGGAATTGCATTGCTGAGTAGTACTCGCTATGGGATAGGAGTTGGAATTGCATTGCATGCATGTGACAGCCTCAGAGCTGACCATGTATTTCTCTTTGGTGCATGCATGTGAAATGCCAGGCAATTGAAACTAGCCATTTCGTTGCATTGCACATAGGAATGATTTTCCTTGCATACAGGTAGAAGATGCATGGATGCATGTAACAGAATATAAATGGATACATGAGTTAAATACGAGTTGTACTCATCATAAGCTATATTATAACGTGTTAAAAGAGACAGTGTTATCTGCAGAGCAGTATAGTTTTCTGTGCATGCATCTGCTCATGCAACTCCTTTCATCCATGACAAAAGGGAAATTAAAAACAAGGGGAAAGCAGAAGAGTACGCACTGATAAGTTCCACGCATGTCAAATTTGAATCAACAGTCTATAATGTCAGAGTTAGTGCCACTTTTGGAGCAAGTATAAACTAACATGTGATAATGGGACTAATACGTACGTAATAAGGGCCTAATTTGCATGTTAACGGAATTCTGTAATTAGCATCATGTATAACTATACTTTCCAAGATTGAACACGCAATTTTTGCAAAAAAAAATGACAAGTTGAGTTGAATTTCGAGGACTACATATATACAAGGAATGGGTTTGCTTAATTAGTTCATGGTTTGCTTACTTCCACAGTTCCACTACTGCTGCACATCCACCAGTCCTGGGCTACTCACACACATACTTTGGCAATTCTTAGAAGTTAGAAGTAATAACTATCCTGTATAAGTGACACAAAAATGCACAGAGAAAAGGAGAGGCCATAAATAAATGCTTTAAGAACATATAAAGATGTCTAAATAGCTATAAATGTGTAAGCAAGATAGCAAAGGCCTCAGCAAAGAAGACAACACTTCTGGGCGGTAGTAGTGATCTTTGCTGGTCCCTTCTCTCCTTTCCTTCCTTCCCTTGGCTCCTATTAATCCACTTTTAACTCTCAGAGGAAAGCAAAGTGGAGCTCCTTTCCTAGTCCAAGAAACAAGGGGGGAGAGAGAGAGCGCTTCATATCAACCTGTGTTCTGAAGAGCCTTTTTAGCCAGGGTTATCTCCTTACATGCTAACATTCAGTTATCTTCTGCATGCGTAGCCTTGTTGTTGTTCAGCTAAGCTGCAGTTTAGATCTCGTTTGTATGTTCTCTCTTAGAGGAAATTAAACCCTTTTCTGTGCTTCAAGTTTCTTGCAAGAAAAAACTATGGTGGCTTCTAGTTTGATGCTTCTTTGTTGAGATTGGAAATCGTCTTTGTTCTTTCTATATCTATGTATCTGGATTCTTCTTTCCCAGCGATCTTGTTTTTTTGGAAAGTCGTTTCAGATTCTTTGCTTCTTGAAATTTCTCTTCCGGCCTGACTAGATTTTGATCTTGTGGGGAGGAAAGGGAAGACAGTAGTGCTACAACACATCCAGCAACTCAGCTTCTCACGCTTCTTGGGCTAATTGTTAGCTGGATATGTTAAGAGTTAGTTAAGCACATCTATATAACTTTTCCTTGCTTTTTTAGGGGATAAACATGATTCTTCAGATTTAGTTGGTTGCTTTTCCCTTTGAGGAAACTGTGTTTTACATCTGATCGTTTGCTTACGTTCGCAAATGGTTGTATTGAAGGAGCAAGCTTTTTCTTGAACACATAAGGAAGAAGAAGTTCCTAGATTCATCTCCCCATCAGCTGCTTTCGGCTTCCTTTGCTTCTTTCCCTTCAATTATTTCGAGAGGAACACCACAAACTTTTGTTCTTGATATTACTTTGTTGGATCTTATGTTTACGTAATTCCTTTCTAGAGAAAACAGAAAATCAAGCCTTGCTTCTGTCAAATCATGGGATCGATCACACTTTTTGGCATCTTCAAATTTGGTCCATATGTCAAATCTTGGAAATTTTGTCTTTTTTTTCTTTGAAAGGCTCAGTTCTAGCTTTCTTTATACCTTTAGCTGGTTTCTTTTTTTCTTTTTCCCTTTTAGTAGACATTCACCAATGAACTGGTTAATCGGATCGATCATAGTATATTGTAAATCACGACCAGATCTTCCTTACTATCTTCTTTATCGAACCTCTCATGCAAAATTTTTCTGACTTTTTTGATCTGCCGTCTTTGCTTCAGTTGAGACAAGGAAGAGATGGGGAGGGGAAGGATTGAGATCAAGAGGATCGAGAACACGACAAGCCGCCAGGTCACCTTCTGCAAGCGCCGCAACGGGCTTCTCAAGAAGGCGTATGAGCTATCCGTCCTCTGCGAAGCTGAGGTGGCGCTCATCGTCTTCTCAAGCCGCGGCCGCCTCTATGAGTACTCCAACAGCAGGTGTGTGTAGTGCGTCTTGAACCTAGCTAGCTCGGTGCATATTGTTGACTCAGCATGTCATTTCATGCTCAACTCACTTGCATGCTGTTGCTTTGTTCATGCCTTCATGGTTATGAGTAAAAGTTTACTGGTAATTTCGAGATTGATGCTTCAAAATATTTCAGAACAAGTACTTCATATTTAGGTGTTGGTTTGCTTAATTTTAGGTGAAATAATTCAGTAATTGGTAGAGTTGGATATAAGATCGAAATTTTGTTTCATATATATCCATCAAATGTGTGTGGTCATATATGCTGAGAATTTCTCCTGTTTTTTTCTCTCATGGTCAGGAAGTCTTATCTTTCCTAAGATCATTTATACTGCAGTAGATCATTCATTTTGCCAGACCAGGAACCTTTCGGCAATTGTTGTTAGAGTTGTCCAAAGTTCAATTTCATTGGATTTATGTGCAAGATAATTGAACTTGCTTAACTACTTCTTTTGAGTTATCATCCATTGAAGTACGTGCTAGTGTAAGCCTTTAGCTATAGTGTACCCTTGCCATCATGTACCATCTAGAAATATATGGAGGATAAGCAAAACGAGAAAGGAAAAGAAAATGAACATGATCCTTTACCAATAGTTGATATTTTCTTATTGATGCACCAAGTTTTGTATGTATTCATCTTTAATTTTGTTGTATCGCCCGGTTTTTCAATCAATAAATTAGATGAATTGGTTTGTTATACGTGTATGTTGTTTATGCCATGTATGATTTGATTTTACCGTGTAATTAGTCAATATTTTACAAAAAATTGCCTATTTTTATTCCCTATTTTTATTCAGAGGTAACTCTCATCCTTCAAGAGGCCCTTCTAAAAACTAGAGCCTGCAACATACCATACATTCCATCAAATCATATGAAATTTGCTAAGTTTCTTCGTATAGTTTATGTCAATGCAAATATCTCTCTCTCTCTCTCATGGATACATAGGCCATGTTCTTTTATACTTCATACTTGTGGCTTTTGATTTTTGTTATAGTAACTAGTTTTCAAATGATATGTTTTTTCAAGAAGAGATCTATAAGTCGATTGTCTGTACCGACTTCAGCTATACCGGTCAAAATCATATACGATTGTCTTTCTCTTCGTACTCTCCTACGAACAGTCAGAATTCTAAATTCATAAGCTATAACCCAAAAGAATCTGCCCTATAGTCCTAAGTCATTTTTTATTGTTCTCCACACATCATATCACCAACGACAGCTCTCATGTTTTAGTCCCTCACTTTGGCTGAAGGGACCTTGCAGCGTACCTCACCGTACACTAGCTGTCAAGAGTTTCCTTTTCCTTGCTTCCCTCCCCAGGTCCCAGCCATACATACACATGCATGAATAACGTAGGCCTCATGGTCATCATGGACATGCATGCACCTCGTTGCAAAAACTTGCACCGGATTAGAAACTGCAGCATCTCCCATATTCGCTGTGTTTGCTCTTCTCCCATGCAAAGTCTGCATCAATAACCAAGGCCCATCCATGGTCCATATGCATGTTTGATCCTTCCTGCATCTCTCTTTCTCTCTCTACTGTGTGTTCATTTCATTCCTTTCTTGTGTTCATTTTAACACAGCCAGCTAGCGAAAGCATTATTAGTAGCATAGCTTCTGCACTGGGCTACTGATACTATAGTCATGTGAATTTCTCTATTCAACTCTCCTTTTTTGTTGCTTTGGTCTTTTGTCGAGTTATGATTTATGAACACCATGCACGTTTGACAGTGTATAATCAAGGTATAGCTCCACTGATCAGTCCCTCCCGGCTTGCTTTTTCCTTTGTTCTTTATTTCAACTGCAGTGTCAAGGCTACAATTGACAGGTACAAGAAGGCACATGCTTGTGGCTCAACCTCTGGGGCATCACTCATAGAGGTCAATGCTCAGGTAAGCCATATATACATGGTTAATTGGTTATACCTTAATTCAATCTTATAATCAAATTTGGTGATTCTACGTTTTGCATAACCAAACCATATAAAATTAGGGTATAGATGCTTGCACTAAATTCTTCAGTAGGTGTAGCTACGACATTAGTTGACACTGGACAGTAGCACATCACAGTACAAACGATCAAAACATGTCCTAATGAGAATCTTTAGAACCAAAATAAATTCATGTTGTAATATGTAAACCACATGGGGATTAGCCATTCCTCCCTAGATTTTCTCCAAATGTTTTCTCTTTTTGTTGAACTAATTTGAGGGTTTTGCTGAGGGCTGACTAGCTTCACTACTACAAAACAAGCTATACTGGACGGCTCACCACAGATGGTTCATATGAAGCCTTCTATGCTTGATTATTATAGACGGTTCATGGCTAAAACCGTCTCTGAAACTATCACAAACGGTTAGGTTTAAAGGCCGTCTGTGATATCACAGACGGTTTTTAATTAGGATCGTCTATGAAACTATTACAGACGATTTTTATTTGCAATCGTCTGTGTTTTGTCCTTTGTCGTATGAACTATAGAAGCTACTGAGACAAGAGACAAATTCAAGGTAAATTTATTACAAGTCCCAAAAAAAGAGATTCTCATATCTTAGTCTTCTGGGTTTCATATGCTTCTTCTTCGACTTTTGGAGTTGGAGGATCAGCCGCTGAGTTCTCGAATGCCGTGAAGATTGTCCTTGCCCTCTCCACTTCCTCCTCTAACCTAGCCAAATTATTAGCACAGTCCATAATCTCAAAGAGGATGCCATGATAATCTTGCTCAGAATCGGCCGCTTTTGCTTAATCGGCAATGTTATCAATGTGTCTCTTCACTGCTGCAAGAGTTTCTTCCGCTTTGTGCATATTGAGAGAAGAACGAGGCTGAGGGCAGTTTCCCTTTCCTGAGTGGCAATGAGACACCTCCGTCGATGGTGTATGATGAGGTTCAGCTGACGGATGGAAGCGAGTCGAGAAAGGAGAGCAGGGCGTGAGCGGAGGAGTTGCTCTAGACGTAAATTGTTGGCCGCCTGTATAAGGTTGCGGCCGAACAACTCATGATGGATAGATGAGAGAAAGGAGATCAAAAGAATATTAGATGCCATTATTGAGAAATCTGGTGAAGAAGGTGAGGGAGAGGACAGTTTAAAAAAGCTGGATTAGAGTGTGCATATTTAAGCGTTATCACAGACGGTTCATATACCAAATTGTCTCTGATATTCATATCATAGACAGTTCGTATAACAAACCGTCTCTGATATGTGCCTTATCACAGACAGTTCATATAACAACCTGTCTCTGAAAATGACACGCCACCGATTCGTAGCGTATCACCCAGGATTTTGATCTCAACCGTCCATTTTCTCCACATCGAATGGTAGGTACTGGTTCCTCCCACCACTTGGCCTTTATTAATTACCCTTCTTTACCTTTCCACCAGCAGTCACGTGTGAGTTTATCCACTAGCTAGTTAGCTTCTTGCATCTTCCCCTCGACGATGCCGACTACCACCATGAGCTAGCGTATCCGTTGTGACATCACAGTCGACTACACAACATACTCTTGTCGTAAGTGTCGTAAAAGTGTCTTGTGCAGTATCACCATCGTGCCACAAAGGTGGCGCTACCGCTGCCTCTCTAGTGCATCCAACTTGTTCCTCGATGATGCCGACTGCCGCTGTGAGCTAGCGCCTCTGTTGTGACATCACGGTCGACTGCATGACACATTCTTGACCTAAGTGTCGTAAGAGTGTCTTATACAGTCTCACCGCCATGACACAAAGGTGACACTACCACCGCCTCTCCAGCTTGTAATGTCTGCTAGGATATCTGCTTCTTATATATTCTTGTCGTGTTAAAAAGTTGGATTCGTTATCTTATTATGCTGTAATGGTGGATTCTAATCTCAATGAAAATGGAATGTGCTATTGTGTTTGCTACTGTATTTGCTTGTTTTCAAAGGGCATATGTAACATTATTTCTTGATACTAACAAAAAAACAGGAAAAAATTTAGGTGTAGAATGAACTATCACAGACGGTTTGTGATATAAACTGTCTATGAAGGACTATCACAGACGGTTCTATATACCAACCATCTGTGATACTCGTCAATCACAAACGGTTGGTAACTAGAACCGTTTATGATGTGTGAGTATTACGGACGGTTTTTGCTTCAAACCGTCTATAATAGTTTTCTTCACAGACAGTTCTAGTTATAAACCATTTGTATTGTCTTTATCACAGACGGCTCATAAACCGTTTATGATAACCTCCGATTATCACTGACACATAAATATAGGCGGTTCAGAAAACCGTCAGTGATGATAGTTCCGAATCATTTGTGATGATCCTTTTTGTAATAGTGCTTGCATTTACAGTTAGTGATTGAGGACAACACCTAAAAAGAAAACAACTAATCAAACTGCACTGAAAAAACATCCATGGCAATATTTGTTTATTGGAAATGATTTTTCTTACTCAGTCGGAATTGAGTAATGTGAAATTATGAGACCCATCCGATCGTTTCCCTCTGATTCTTTGTTTTATCTGAAGCAATACTACCAGCAAGAATCTGCCAAACTGCTCCACCAGATCCAGATGCTGCAAAACACTAACAAGTAAGAGCCTATTAATTGCGTACAGTATATATTTAGAAGCTTGCATGTATGTCCCTGCCAAACTATATATATTTTGGCTACTGATGAGGCTTGAGAACAAGGTAAATGATTGAAAGTACTGATTGTTCCTTTGATTTGTCTCTCTTTCGAAGACACTTGGTTGGTGATTCTGTGGGCAACCTGTCACTGAAGGAGCTGAAGCAACTCGAAAGCCGGCTCGAGAAAGGCATTGCAAAGATCAGGGCCAGGAAGGTAACTAAGATTCTGATCAACCATACCGATTTCACAAAAGCATTAACCTATCTCATAAGAAAAAGGAAATTTAATACCGTCTTTAGGTGGTGCGTGTCACTTCCATTAATTGTGTTCTCCAAGACATATACAACTTGGTTTGAATTTTTCTTTAGTTTCTTATATAATGCTGATACCAAAATAAATATCGATCCTTTTTTTTGGATTCTTGTTTCAGAATGAGCTGCTGGCTGCAGAGATCAATTTCATGGCCAAAAGGGTAATACTGCTGCATGTTATATATACCGATCAGTCACCCCAAACAATCACTCCTTTACATTTTATTTAGTTAATCCTCCTTGGCTTCATCTATTCATTTGCAAATGTTCGATCTTGCCATGATTGTAGGAGATGGAGCTTCAGAATGACAACATGAGCCTCCGAACCAAGGTATATATACTAGATGACTGTCAGAAATCAGAACCAACTTTGGTGCATATATAACAAGTACTGTAACTTCACAGAAATATATATAAATACTCCTGAGACTACGTACTTCTACTTCTCATATACCGTTTAAACGATATTATTATATCTCTTTATCCTTTTAAGTATACTCTAATAATGATTGTAAAATATTCTTAAGTGAGTTCTATGAAGAATTTTATTAAAATCCACTTTTTATAGTATAATTTATGTATATACTTATTTTATATATAGAAAATGGTATATAGCAAAAATAAAATACTCTGATAAGTTTTTTTGACCAAGTTGCATTGAAGTATTTTAGAATTAGTATTAAGTGTACCAAAAGTGATAAAGAGGTATAACATATTCATTTAAGTGGTATATTGAAAATGAAAATATGTACTAATTAACTGTGACTCCATAATATTAAGGCACATGATCTAAAATAGGTATTTTGTGTATGTTCAGATTGCCGAAGAGGAACAGCTGCAGCAGGCGACCATCGCCCGGACCGGCGCCGTGGAGCTGAACCCCTTCGCGGCGCTGGACATGAAGTGCTTCTTCCCCGCCAGCCTGATCGAGGCGGCGGCGCAGGCTCATGCTCAGACTCAGCGCCTACAGATCATCCCCACCGAGCTGAACCTCGGCTACCATCTCGCGCCGCCGGGCGACGACGCAGCTCCTCGGTTCTAATCAACGACCTGCACGAGCTCTTAATTACAGACTGCTGCTACCTAGCTTATAGTATGTGTGCTGCTTTTTGTTGGTTAAATTCATCTTTGCTGCCGATGGAGAAATGGCTTTTAAGGTAGCTGTGTCCAAGAAATTAAACCAAGTTTGTCAGAAGTACCGATGAATGCTGCATATCACTTTGATCAAATTAAGTAAAAACCTATCGAGTAATTAGCTTGTTTCTGACAATGGTGATTCCTGATGTTTGATTTTATTTTGTTCATGCTTGTAGCGCATTGTAATTGGCTAAATGCTATTATCTGATTGAACGATCCTCCTCCTGTTCCCTACTGCATACATAGGCATGTGCATCCATAGTTGTACCAAACATTTTAGAGAAATTTACGTCCGTAGCCTTGCGAATGGTACTGCAAAAAAGATTGGATGTGCAATAACATCCCTACCCTCCAAGTTTAATCCTAGCAACAATATTATTCTAAGGTGTTTGGGGGCCAATTTGTTTTTTTCCCACCTTTGTTTCTCAACTAGTTCACTTTGGAATATATAGCTTGGTCACTCGTGTTATTTTGAAATTTTCATCTCACAAAAAAACCATCTTGTATCAAAAACTAATGGCGATGTTATTTTGCAAATTGTTGAAGTTGGTATATTGTTTGGTAGCTGAGCTTATCTACTAATGGCCTACAATTTTTTCCATCATTTTTTAGGGGGAGAGGGGGCTTGTGATAAA
The DNA here is from genome assembly GCA_017311315.1 of Dendrocalamus latiflorus. NCBI lineage: Eukaryota > Viridiplantae > Streptophyta > Magnoliopsida > Poales > Poaceae > Dendrocalamus > Dendrocalamus latiflorus. Next base: position 6,031,127 of record CM029635.1, read on the forward strand.
ATTTGAGTAAACAACATCCTCCTCCCCTAACTCCATCGCCTTTGATCTCTCTTAGGGCATCATAGCATTACGAAATGCCATATCACTCACATGTTAGTTTTCTCTCTCTCTCTCTCTCTCTCTCTCTAGTGCTTTACATCCACTATTGCAGAAATTTTCATCTTAGATGATTTCGTGAGCCGTCTAAGTTTATGGATCAGTAATAACATGAGGTCATTATAGATGACTTTCGAACCGTCTGTGATGCACACTATCACAAACGGTTTCAACCGTCTATGATAGTTGACAATCATAGACGATTTTTAGTACAAACCATCTGTGATATATGAAATATCACAGACTGTTTCAATTACAAACCGTCTATCATATTAAACTATCACAAACGGTTTTTAGGTGAAACCGTATGTGATAAATCATGTATCACAGATGATTTGTATTAAAAACCGTTTGTGATAGTAACCTATCATACACGGTTACAAGTTAATAACCGTCTATAATATTTTTTCTATTCCTATTTCTATTTTTGTTTGTTGGCTAGTCTTAGGAAATACTAACCATACCCTCTGAAACAAGCAGATTAACACAATATATATACATCTAATTCACATTCATTCATTTCAGAAACAAGAACTTCCATTTCATTAATCAATTAACTGAAATAAATTATCCATCCACGAACAAATACAAACATGAATAATTAAGCTCAAACTTATCCTAGTGAAATTCATTCTACATTGTGGAACTCTCCATCTTCTTTTATGACTCTAGACAATAAAAGTACGCATACTATCCTCGAATATGTTTGAGGTTAGGCTGTTCCAACAGAGTTGTAGGGATGGATGCATCCTGTCTGTAGGAAGATCAATGCCGTGCATATATATATATATATATATATATATATATATATATATATATATATATATATATATATATATATATATATATATATATATATATATATATATATATATTGATAAGTATAAAATAATTATCGCAAGATTGACAAGCCTGAGTATCATTGTTCTTCGCAGAATCGATGAGTAGTTGCATGTTGTGGCAAACATAAAATCTACAGGTGTTGCCTAGCGGCTACTGGTGGTATTGTAAAAATAGAATTTGTTAGTTCGAGAGGCATTATTACGAAGTGTTATATAGGATTAATAGGTACTAGCAAATTCCGGGAAATCTAGATCGTGTCACAGGGCGTCGATCCCTCCCTTAGATTTCTGTACCTATGCAACGTACGTGGCAAACGACCTATGTGATTCTGTAGGATCATATGGCACAATAAGAGGGTGAATGATTGCCTCCGCTTCTCAAAATCTTTACGTAGTTGATGACGAATTCGACCGCTCGAACGAACACCTGATGGTTAGCTTTGCTCGCAGTTGTATGCTTTGCCCAAATAGTAATCACCAGAAATCACAAACCAGATTGATTCAAGATTTTTTTATTGCTGAATTTTTGTGGAGTTGCAAAGTGCCCTCACAAGCATCCCTAAAAACCCTAGCACAAAGAGCCTCACAAAAATCACTCCTGAAACCTTTAGCCTACCTCTGTTTTTATATGCTAAAGCCCTAAACTGTGTTTGACTCAAATACGAACACATAATCATATCTCTACCTCGAATGAAGGGACCCAAAATCCTTCCTAACATAGGTTTTACCACATCTTTAATCCTCTTTGTTACGGACTTCTTCCATAACGTATCCAATCTCATCACATAATGAAGCCTCTAGGAACACACCTCCCGTAGCTCCATCTCAAATCATCAGCCTCTGTGTAGAAGCCTCCAAGTCTGAACCGCCCGTAGCTTCTTCACGCATCACCACCTTTGATCTCTATGTACTCTAGCGTTAGCGCGACCATCTCGTGTGACATCCTCAACCATCTGGACCTCAGATCTCCACATCCTAGTTCCAATCCTCCTCGTCACTGACCATAACCATCTCTACTCTCACTTGTACATGCAAAGACCAAAGAAACATTTTCCCGGCACAAGTTCTTCCCAACTTGACCGCCATCAGCATACACACATATAACCACATTCACAACAAACCATCAACACCAACCAGGTCATCCACGACTACAAATCTCATCGTTATCCAAAACTCAGCCTTAGATAACACATTTCAACCGTCAGCACAACGAGTACTCGAAAACAACAAGTACTCGAGAATTACCATCGCTTCGCTCCAAACACTCAGGCACAACAAGTATCACTACCACTACCGAGTATTGAGTCCTTCAGACTACGAGTATCGTTCCTCCGAACAATGTTCACTGATTACCTAGTACCTATTTGGTACTGTAGCACCGACCACCAATCACCGACCATGATGCACAAACTAGTTAACAACTGGCCCAACATGAGTACTTGAAGATCGCAAGATTTGAAACACTCGTACAAACCATGTAGTCTACGAGTACTGACCATGAAGTCAATAACAATTGATTGCAAAAGCCTTCGACTACCAATCGCGAGGTCTACAACAACTGACCGGAAAACCAAAGACAACAATAGTAGATCGCGAAGTCTATGACTATAGTGACAAGACTGCAAAGTCTGCGACTATGAAAGCAGTCCGCAAAGCCTATGACCCTCGAGCACTGTAGCTATGATTACCTTCAGTGGTCATTCTGTTATGGTCAAAGTCAAACGTGGTTGAAGTCAAACGTAGTTGAAATGCCATGGTCTGTTGTAATACTCTTTCGAGTACCAATCGCTGTTACTCGAAAACCATTCGATGCCACTTGGATCTGACGGACTGGCTGATCGGACCACTAAGTACTTCCCAAGTATGCAAAGCCGTTCGAACTAATCTGAATGTACTCGGAGCTGATCAAAACCACTCGGACTGGTCCGAAACCACTCGGAGCAAAAAAAACTTTCACAAACACAAATTTCAATGTAATCCAAATGTCAATTATTCATCATCACTTTAATCACGTCCGTCCACATGGTCTCACAATCTCCCTATTGATGAATACATTGACAACACCTCGAAAAACACTAGAATGAGTTGAGTTTTGAAGGAAAAACTAAAATTGCAAAAAGAAAGTTTTGAAATAGAGAAGCTCAGACAACTCAAAAGCACTCGTTAAAGAAGCTTAGACAAGCTCCCCCTCAACACTCAAGAACAATTCTTCTCTTCTAATTTTCCCCCTTTCTTCTAATTTCTCCCCCTTTGACAATGTAATCATCAAGAAATTCAGAGAGAACTATTCTAAGAAGGAGCAAAACATCTAAAAACTTTATAGATTATCTAAGTCACTGTGCATTGATTTAAGATTTTGACCAAGCCATCTGTTTGAGCAGAGCTCTCTAGATCATATAAACTCATATATATCATATAGCAAGATCAAAACAAGACTTTTTTTTTGCATGATTAAGTGATTTATATCTATGACAGGCTTTTCAACAATGACCAAATCAAATAGAAAGAGCACAATGAGATATCACATCAAAAAGTCAAAGCCTAAAAGTGAAGCAAACTTTAAGTCTAGACGAGCTAATAGTCTCATATAGCAATCTATTGCTCCACACTCGAATATTGGGCATGAGGCATGCTTGAAGCATACTTCTTTTCATTATTACATGCTTGAAACATTTTTTGATGGTGGCATGCTTGAAGCATACATCTTTTCATTTGCAAATTTTATTATGCTTTATCTTGTTTGATCATAGCATGCTTGAAGCATACATCTTTTCATTTGTGCACTTTTTGTGCCTTTTCTTTTGTATAACATACCAACTTGAGTGATCCTAAAAAGATTGCAACATGAAACATACGAGTCCCATAGGCAAGATTTAAAATAAGACTTAAAATCATGCTAATCCTTTTAGATGAATATCGCAAAGTACTATCTATAATCAATCCAGTCAAAAGTGTTCTGCCATGTCATATTTTAGTTCAATTGTAGCAGGTTAATTATCACCAGTCATGATCACAACTACACAACATACGAGTGAATATGATAGAGAAAGCTCTACAACTCATTTGATTTCAATGGCTTGGACTTGGTGACTTATTTGACAAGAATAATAAACAAAGCTCCTGTAAAGGTTAAATACCAAGCTCTCCCTTAGAATAATCCCAGGATGCAATACTCCCAACTTACTCTGCAGTTGAGCAAAATGAGAAGAATCAAGCAGTTTGGTGAAAATATCAGAAACCTGAGAATTAGAATTAATAAAGTGCAAGACAATATCTTCCTTTTCCACATGATCTCTAAGAAAATGATAGCGAATATCAATGTGTTTGGTTTGTGAATGTTGCATAGGATTTTTAGCAATGTTGATAGCACTAGTGTTATCACATAAAACTAGAACACTATCCAATTCTAATCCAAAATCCTTAAGCATAGTTATCATCTAAAACAATTGAGAATAGCAAGAAGCCACAGCTACATATTCAGCCTCGGCAGCAGAAAGTGCAACAGACACTTGTTTCCTAGAAGCCCATAAAACAAGAGAAGTGTCTAAAAAGTGACAAGTGCCAAAAGTACTCTTCCTATCAATTCGACAAACCCCAAAATCCGCATCTGAATAAGCTCTACAGGTAAGACATGAGGAGGAAGAGTACCATAAGCCAAATTCCAAATTTGACTAAGGATATCTAAAAATTCACTTTACCGCTTGATAATGTGAAGCACGTGGAGAAACTTGAAAGCAAGCCCACAAACATACAACAAAGTGTATATCTGGCCTTGAAACGGTGAGCTACAAAAGAGAGCCAATTATGCTTCAATATTCCCTTTGATCAACAAGCTCTCCATCTTCGTTAGGATCCAACACATCTCTAGATCCTATGGGTGTGAAAATTGGTTTGACTGTCCCCATGTCAAAGCGAAGAAGTAGATCTTTTTGGTACTTAGTTTGGTGAACAAAACTACCCGACTTTGATTTATTGATCTGAAGGCCTGGGAAGAATGTGAGCTCTTCCATCATGCTCATCTCGAATTCTCTACTCATAGTCTCTGAAAAGTTGGCAACAAGAGCATGAGAAAAATCAGCAAAGATGATATCATCCACATAAATCTGAACGAGTAAAAGATCATTGCCATGCTTGAGAGTAATAAAGTCTTATCTACCTAACTGTAACAGCCCAGTTGTTTATTTCAAAATTTTTAGTAAAAAAGTTTTAAAATTTTAATTTAATTTAAAATAAAAACAAGTGTTCTTTGGTTCCCTGAATTTTGGAGATTTTATTTGCTAATTTTCGGCTTTTAAAAGGCTTTTCTTTTGAAAAATAGTTTAAGTAAAAGATGAAAATATTAATAAATAAAGAGTATTTTGAATTTCTATAAAAGTCCTATTTCAAATTAATTATTTTAAAGTATTTAGTTTTTGTCTGGATTTTCTGTGTTTTTTGGATTTAAAAAATCAATTTTAAAGCTAAAAACTATTTAGTAAAAATTAAAAGATCAAATGTAAGTTTGAAATATTTTTATTTAAGTCCAAAATATATTCAAGAATTTTTGTGATTTTTTCGGACTTTATTTACCATTTTCTAAGCTTTTATTCTATTTTTAGGAGTTCTAAAAATTAAAAAGGATTTTAAATCCCTCTCTCTCCCCGGCCGACATGTGGCTAGCCCTGATTGCATTCCCTCTACCACCCGGCATCGTCGTCATCGCCTCCCTATCTCTCTTTCTCCTCTCTTTCTTCTCCAATCATTTTCTCTATCCTGAATGAACAGTCACCATGAGCGTCCTTTGAAGCTCTTCAATCCCCACAATTTCCTCCACGATTCTTCATGCAATCAAGAGCATTCAGTCCCTCTCATCAAGACTCCTCCATTACCGATCGTTTCCCCTCCTCCATGCGCATTTACATGGAAACGAACCGTCACGTGAATTGATGTTGTCGCTTGATCTCCGTCCCCCATCCTCCTCAACCCCTATAAAAGAGAGTCCCGTGTGCCCCTATTCTCCCTCATCCATCCCAAAAATCTCAAGTCCTCTCTCCCTTCCTCCTCGCCGAAATCGGTATTTTTCTCTCATCAATCAAATGTCGTTCCTCGGCCATTTGCGCCGCCTACAGTGGAGTCCCGCCACCATTGACCACATCACCGGCTTTGCCTTTGCGCGTTCCACACAGTCTCCAATAGCTATAAAGCTATAAAGATTAGGATATGTGGTCTACTTGAAAACAGAGGAACTCAGAGCTCCGTATGACCAGAACAGAGCACAACGTGGTTGAATTACGACCACTCGGCGGAAACACAAGTCAGCCAAACTGAATGCAACCAGACAACAGAGAAAAATAGCGTAGTCAAAATTCAGACAACGTGGTCAAAGGGCAGACAACATGGTTGAAGCAGACAACGTGGTCATAACCAACGTGGTTGAAACCATAGTGGTCGAAGCCAACGTGGTCGTAACCAACGTGTTCGAACGCCTACGTTGTCAAAGACCGACGTGGTCGATACTAGCGTTGTCGATGTCCAATGTGAGGTCGAAAGACCAGCGTAGTTCAGGACCAATGAGTGGCCATAAACAAGCACTGTCAAAGATCGACGTGATCACAAACTACATGATCAAAGACCCATATGTGGTCGACACCACTATAGTCAATGACCAATGAGCGCACAGGAAACACCTGTAGTCAAAAACCAGTATGCGGTCGTAATAGTTCAGAATGTGACCGAGAGATCTGTGACCATTGAACGATCGAAAACAATTGCGATCGTAAACGACTAGATGTTGCAGAGAAGGCGCGCGACCACACAACTTAGAACCATTGGCAGTAGAAAGCCGATGTGGTCATGAACGACTAGAACTGCTAGAGCCACCCGACCACACTACTTAAGGCCATTGAGGAGATCAGTTGTGATCATGAATGACTTCAAGTAACAGAAAAAGTGCACAACCAGCAGATCTAAAAACATGAAATCTTTTGATTCAGAAATCAAATGGCCTCGAAAATTTGTACGCAAGTAACTTAAGGTCTCAGGAAGCTAATCCCATCTTGGATTGAAAACTTAGTATGCCAGTTGAGACCTTTTTGAGATTTTATCAAAAGCACACAAGAACACGGACTTGAGATCGAACAGATGAACTGACCATGCTCATGGGGAGATAATAGCCAAGATATCTTTAAGTCCAATCCCACATGTCACGGCAAGCAGCTACATTGAAGAAATCAAACCAAAACTCTTGAATCAAGAAAAGATCAAGAAAGAAGAAAACGATCTCAAAACAAAGCAGTCAAGAGACGTGGTCGAAGACTGTCGAGCACTCATAACTAACTATGGTCACAAACAACTCGAAAGGTAGTGGGAGCGCACGACCACGAGATCTACGACCATCGACCAATTGGAAACAAGTGCGGTTGAAATCAGACGCGATGCGATGAGTCTTGACCGTGGTCGAAACAACAAACGATATGCTTTGAAACTTGACCATGGTCGAAAATCTACAAGTGGTCGTAACAGAGGAAGAACAGAAAGTGCACAACCACAAGATCTAAAATCAACATAACTTTTGATAAAAAGATCAAATGGCCATGAAACTTTGTACGCAAATTGCTTAAGGTCTCAAGAGGCTGCTCTAATCTTGAATTGAAAACTTATCAACCAAGTTGAGACCTTTTTGCGAATTGACCAAGCGCACAAGAATTGTGTTCAAAAACTGAAGTCGTTGATCAGAACTGTTCGTGGGTCAAAGCGAGCCAAGATGGCTTTGGTTATATTCCCACCTGTCACTGCGATTTAGACTATCAACGAGATCAAGCAAAGAACACATCCAGATCAAGATAGGAAAGGGACAGAAAAAAAGAACTGAGAGAAAGAAGAACAGAGGAAGAACCAAATCAAAACCAAGCAAACTCAACCAGAGAAGAGATACACAAAACACATAGTCGAAGATTGATGTATTGCTCAAATGATTGGTTTCACAGCCACTCCCCTTAGGAGGACCAAGCTCTAAGCCTAGAGCCAACTCACTCTCTAACCTAACTCCCATGGGAGGGAGAGGCGCCAGCCACCAAGGCTAAGCCCATCGTCTCAACCCTAACTCTTGCCTCCCCTCCCATTTTTATAGTCTCACAAGTGAACCATAGACCTAATGGATCCAACCATTAGTCCAACTAGGGATAACCCGTTAATCTCACCTAACACCGGGTTTTACTCACACACGCTTCTCAAAGTAGCTTACATGTGGCCCCCAATGACTTGTCAAGCCTCTCACCGAACCGTCCTCGCTTGCAAACGACCCAAGTCACTTGGCGCACCACATCCTTTTCCTCGCGCATGATGGCACCTGGCATCCTTGACCGTTTGGACCTCAACTTCTCCCTAAGCCTAGTCTCGGTGCACCTCGCTGTTACCCATCATGTCCATCTCAGGTAGTTCCTGCTCCGGTTCCTCGTCGTCTTGGCTTGCAACCACCTCACCAGCCTCGATCATCTTCGGTGTCTCCTTGATCATTCTGAACCTCAACACCTCCCTGTGCCTAGTCTCGGTCCTTCCACGCTTCACCATGACCTAGCTCTGAAGTCCTGAAACCAACACCAACATGCCAACCATCACGTAGCACCACACCGTACATAAAGATCATCCATTAACACATTTCAAAAAGTATTATGGTGAACAATCACAGCAAAACAATTGGTCTTAAACCACCTACAACTACTCTGATGCACCAAACAAAGATACTCATAGCCCACAAGGTTCTTCCAGCAGCCTACGACCACACAGTAGCCTACTACGACCATCACACAGGTCGCTATGACCATGTAGCAGATGCTATGACCATCGCTTGTAGAACGATATGATTATCATAACGATCACTACAACTATTGCTTACTTCGGCTATGACTTGCCAAACCATGTCGCTATGACCTACGGCTACCACAACCGATAGCCACAATCACCGATCAGATAGGCTTTGAAGTCTACACTCGATCGCTATGACTATCAAGCACCACAACCTACGACCATCTATCACAGGCTACGACTATCGATCGCCACGCTTTACGATTACCGATCACAACCAGGCAGAGCTACGACCATTGATCACGACCAGGCAGAGCTACGACCATTGATCACAACCAGACAGAGCTACGACTATTGATTATGGCCAAATAGACATATGACTATCAATTCGTAAGAACTCCTGCCGATCACTAAGTTGTAAAAGTTTCTGTCGACCACTAAGTCATAAAAGCCTCTGCCAGCCACAAGTCATAAGATCGACTGATGACCACCAAGTCGTAAATTCGACTGATGACCACTAAGTCGTAAGATCGACTGCCGACCACAAAGTCGTAAAAACGACTGATGACCACTAAGTCGTAAATGCTCCTGCCGACCATCAACTCGAACGGGCACTGCCGACCAGACCTTCCAACCAGATAGTCGTAAAACCAGAAGGCGTATACCACAACAGAGGTCGTAGAGGGCAAAGTCGTAGCAAGCAACCTTCTGCTCAAACCTCAAAAATCAAACTCAACATCTACATAAACTCTAATGCAAAGGTCAATTACTCATCACAACTATGGGGTGACATCCATATGGTCTCACAACATGGTGCTACTCTCCACAGCTTCTTCTATGAAGGCAAGCGAGGCGGAGGTGAGTGTGATGCCCAAGAAGGAAGCTCACTAGCGGCAATGGCGTTTCACGACGGGCTCATCCGCGTCAAGAACAATGCTCGTATTCCCACTAAACCAAGGAGAGGGATGCTCTGGTCCTTGAAGGGGGAACGAGAGTGGTGAGTTAGGAAAATATGGCACTCAAATTAGCCTATAAGACCGAGTTGGAGTGGGCGTTATCACGAGATGCCATAGGTGCAGTGAGACGAGCATGCAGTGGAGCAACTTTTGTGCTAGTGGGGAGGCAACAGGGTGGTGTTAGGATGTCAAAGAAATGAAACAGGTCGGCGCATTAGGCAGGGAGCTCAAGACAAGGGGAGGGCGTCTCTTATGGACAAACAGTTGGTGCGACACACTGGTTCATGTCTCACTACGCTCGATCGGGATGGTGACAGCAACACTGTGTGGCACATACCCGAGTGTGGATTGGCGGTGGTATGCTGAGGTTGTGAGGGCTGGTCCACTAGGCAATGTGAATGGGCGATGGAGTGGTTCTCCTCACAAGCGCATGTGCAGCCACGCTGCCAAACGGGCAGGCATGAGATGGAAGAAGGGTGCCAACAGGTGGGTCCTAGGCCTACTGATTAGTGAGAGGGAGGTGGCGTGAGAAAGGGCGCAAAACGGAAGACGTGTTTTAGCTAACAGTCACTACTATTTAGCTACCATCAAAAGCTATCACTACCGCTAAAAGCCATTAACCGTATGCACTATGAAAAGGCTATGTATCGCTTTTTGCAGTGAGTTTGTACATATCAATCTAGCCACTTTTTTAAATTTGGCTCCCTACAGCATTGTAGATACAGTACACCATGTCGATCTACTCTAGCTCAACAGGTGTGCTGCTGCGTGCTGCTACAGTGCTGCCACATACAGTAGATTCATGGGAGGGGGCTAAATTTACAAAAAAAATATGTTCGGGTCCAAATTTAGGAAAAAAATGGCTCGAGTGATATCTATGTGATGGATTCCGGTTCTAGTTGACTTGAAACCAGATTATAAATTGGCTCACGCCTTCTTAGCCAGAGCGGAGTAGTTGGCCAAATGGTTTAAATCCAACACAGAATACATGCATTAAGTAATGGGATAATTGATACTTTGCCTCTCAATTTGGCTGTCTTTGATTATTTGCTCTTTTTTACTTTGCCATTTATATTTTGCCTTGAAGTTCTTTTGCCAATTGCTATTTTTCCCTATAGCTCATTTTAATTCGTTTTTTATTCAATGTGGCCAGTACCCCATGTGAAATGATGAGAATGCCCTCACGTCTAATTCAGCCAAAAGCCCCGAGCGAGTAGCCCTATTCTTCATTTCCTCCCCCAGGAGCTAGTGCTTAGCTAGTCGAATAGCACAAGCCAAGAACCCACCAGCCACTACTGTAACTGCAGCAGCTAGAGAAATCCGCGAAGTAGAGGCCACGGCCACCGCACGTAGCCATGGATGCGCCGGTGCACGGCGCGCTCCTCTTGTTCATCCTTCTCCTGGCTGGTGTGACCACAAGACATCATCGGAGGAGTCCGCATTGCCCTCCGCCATCAGCGGCGGCACAACAACCGATGCTGGGGGAGGGATCAACCCCAACTCGGTGCAGCGGTCCATCTAGGTGGACTTCAATCGCTGCGTAGCCTCACTGCAATCTCGGCCATGCAGCTAACGGGTGCGCCCAAGATGGACTCGAGGACACACTGCCTCAAGAAGTTGGCGCCGCCCATGCCCCCCGGCGCTCCTAGAGGTTCTTAACGATGCCGACGTTGACGTTGAAGAGGTTGTCCCTGGTCATGCCGAGCTTCCTCGGCATGCCAGCCGGGATGATCACCACATCGGACCCCTCCAACGCCTTCACGAGCTGGTCATCCCCCATGAACCCCTTCATCTGTGAAAATCCAACCCAAGCGGCATTAGTACTAGACAGGATTGAACCGAACTAAGAGCGGCGCGGCGATGCGGGAACGGGGGTACCTGGGCGGGGGTGTTGATGTGGGAGATGTCGGCTGCGACGCCGGGGTGGCGGATATATCGTAGATGGAGAGGGAGGAGACGAGGGGTTCAGCTTCATGAGGAGGGGGAGTAGCTGCCCGATCCCACCAGCCGCACCAAGGATGGCCACCTTCCGCTCCAACTGCCTGGAAGCAGAGGAGTAGCTTCGGTGACAGAGGAGCTCGGAGGCGGATCTCATCAGCGATGGCGGAGGAGCTTGGAGGTGGATCTCATTAGTGACGACCTCATTGTTGTTGGCTTAGGTGGTGCGTGAGATCTAGCTCGGTGGAGGTCAAAGGAGAAACGTGGAGGGGAGGTGTGCGCTGTAATCTAGCGAAAGGGTAGACATATGAGAAGAAAGAAGGGCAATTAGGGGTGAAAACGGATTGGATTCGGTCGGATATTGCTTAAACCGTATCCTAACCCATATTTTTTCTCCGGATTCGGAGTCGAATACGGTAAGACCGGATACGGATACGAATTCGGAATATTCGGAGTTTCGAATACGGTACCATCGGGTCGGATATGTAACGGATTCGGCTCGGAAACGGATAATATAGGCGGATAATACGAATGATTACAGTTCAAGCAGTGAGAACAATAGGAACACAAATTATACATAAGTGGTAAATTCATACAAGCCACAATAGGAACACAAAGGTTCATACGAGATTACGAGTACGGAGTACCATACATAACATAAGTTTATCTTGTCATAATAGAAACACAAAATAACAATAATGTAGGCTCATAGCCTCAAGCAGTTAACAACTGAATGCTCAAAGTGCCTTCACGCTCTATGGCTCGTCATCACTAGCTATTTCTTCTTCCTACAATTCGTCAATTAATATGTCAAACTAAGTTAGAAGCAAATTTGTAACGAAAAAGATTAAAAAACATTTACAAAAAGAAGAGTGCAATACCTGAATCAACATATTAGTAGCAAGTGTCTCAACAACCTCCAAATCAGCAGTGATAGATGCAACTTTATTCTTAGAATCTGAAAAATGTAATAAAAGGTACATTAGAAAAAACACAACTTTTTTCTAACTAAAAGATAACAAACTATAAATATTATCACCTTTTCTAGATGCAGCTATCCAATCTTTAGTACAGATCAATGCTTCTACCATCTCAGGCTCGAGGCGACTGCGAAATGGATCAATGACCCGGCCACCAGCACTAAAAGCAGATTCTGAAGCAACTGTTGACACTTGAATGGCCAACACATCACGAGCAACTTTCGAGAGAATAGGATATTCATGTTCCTGGTTCTTCCACCACGATAAAATATCAAATTTATGACTGCTAGATCTTGGAAGCTTTAGTGGTTGTTCTGCTATGTATTTTTCCAACTCATTTATCTCATCTTGACCAGTGCCATCTTGAGTGTCATATAAGAAGTTATGAAGTTCCTCATTTTCATTATCCATAAAGAGATCTTCTGGTTCTTCACTAAAAGCAGGTGTAGTAGTACTCTTTGGGACAGTAGATGCAACAGAAGCATATGCTTCATACATTTGCTTCACAACATTCATGAATTTCTCAAGTTCAACTTTATACAATAGCTCACCATAAAACTTTTTCATGTAATATTCCACTATTTTTTTTCTTGAACCTAGGATCGAGAAAGCTTGCCACAGCTAGAGCAATATTGGACTTCTTCCAGTACTTTTCAAACTTACTACTCATAGATTGTGCCATCTCTTTAATAGTGGTATCAGTGCTAGCACACCACTCAGATATCAACATCTTAATATCACAAAAACTTTGGTAAAACAAATTTGCAGTTGGATATAAAGTACCAGAGAATAGCTCAGTAACATCATAGAATTTCTTCAAGCATTTGCAAAGTGTTAGAGCTTTATCCCATTCATAACTTGAAGGAGCAATTTTCTCATACCTGCGGCGTTCCAAGCACAAAAGTCTCTCAAAAGCACTCCTATAATACAGGGCATCCCTCAACATGGTATAGGTGGAATTCCACCTTGTAGCAACATCCAATGAGAGACCCACCGTTGTTTTTAACCCACATTCTGTTGCACACTTCTGGAATTCCTCCCACTGCAATGGAGAGCCTTTGACTGCTAATATAAATGATCTAATGTTCTGAATTGTAGATGCAATTTCTTGCAAGCCATCTCTAGCAACAAGATTCAGAATATGATTGGCACATCTCACATGAAAAAATAAACCATCACACACTAGTGGACTTTGCTTTCTGAGCTCAGCAATGACATCTTTAACACAGACTTCATTTGCAGATGCATTGTCCAAAGATAAAGAAAACATTTTCTTTTCAATATACCATCTCATGACACAATTAGTAAATTCTTCAGACAATTTAGCACCGGTATGTCGTCCTTCTACATGCATGAATTTGATAATTCTTTTCTGAATTCGCCAATCACCATCAATCCAATGCACAGTGACACACATATATCCTTTATTCTGATTTGACGTCCACATGTCCATAGTTGTGCTAAAGCGACACTCAATGGTTTTAAAATACTCATACAATTTCTTCTTTTCTTCTAAAAAGAGGTCCATTAGCTCTTTCCTAACAGTGATGCGGCTCTTGATTGGAAAAGTTGGGCGTAGGGATTTGATGAAGTCAACAAAATATTCATGCTCAACAATATTGAAAGGGTACTCATGCATGATTATCGCCAAATAAAATTTCCTCAAGCTAGCTTCTTGATCATACCTGTACGGTTCAATGACAGTGATATTGTCTTCACGATTTTTGTCTACTTTGAGCTGCAACTGGCCTGGATGGAGGTTATGTTTTTTCTTCAAATGATTCCAAAAGCATGTTGTGCCATTGCTGGTCTCACATCTTGCATTGTACTTGCAATGGTTGCATTGCGCCCAATGTTGAACAACTTTCTTCCCATTCTCTTCAACTGTCTTTGTACTCCTAGTGTACTCATCCCAAACAGCTGATGTACTCTTCTTTTGCCTCTTTGCACCAGGCTCAACATCCTCATGCTGTCCTACATTCTCTTGTGTGCCACTTTCAATGGACGGTACCTCTTCACATTCAGTTGGCGCTTCACGAGATGCAACTACACCCACACTATCACTTACACTTGCACTTACAGATGCCATCACAGTTCTGTCAGTTACTCAGTTCACAATTCACACTGTAGCAAAAAGACATAAGAATGAGACTCACAGTTTCGACCAACAACAAAAAAAAAGTACAGAATTAAGAAATGTGCCATCTATCAAACTACAGCAAGATATATCAACTCATGCAGGCTGTAAGTTTCTGTTTTCCCCTCCCGCATTTGGCCATTAAACTTGATTGGTTTATGGCTGCCAAACAACAATTTCATATGCACTCTAACTGGTTATATCAATACCAACACCCGCATTTGGCCATTAAACTTGATTGGTTTAGGACTACTTACGGTTCTTGTTAAGTTCATTTATATAATCTGTTCACGTAGTCTCTGTCAAATAGACAATAGAAAAGAGTAAGGAGATGTGGGTCAAATCCATTAAGAGCAAAGTTTGCTGTTCTTCCTATGATATAGATGACTTCCTTTCTGTACTAATTGCAATGTTGACAGAAATGACAATTAAACAGTAACAGAACCTTATTATCTTAATGAAGTTCTTGATGAATTCATCTGTATATCTTTGCAGATGACTCTGTCAAGTAGGCTATAGAAAAGGGCAGGGAGATACAGTCAACTCAAGCAAAGTTGATGGCTCACCGGTCATAATTCTCTCGGCAGGCTGGTGGACATGAAGCAGGACAAGCTTGCGATTGCAATGACAATGACAATGATTGCAATGACAATGGAAAAATGACAATGGAAAAATGAGTGTGCATACTTCAGAATTCAGATAAAATAGGTCTGGAAACCGGGCATCTCGTCGGCAAAATTCTTACACCAGAGCCACTAAATCCCACACTAGGAACTAGCTAAACCTAAATTAAACCCTAAACGCCATAGCAATCACAGGAACTAGGAAGCAGCGCCTCTAGCGGCAACGCCGGGACCTTGTCCCCATCGTCTCCGGTGCCCATCGCCGCCGCCCCCCGCTCCCCTCAACCTCACCATGCTACTCCCCATGCCAGATCTATTTCACCCAATCCCCTCCGCCGCCTCCGCTACACCAGAGAGGGATAAGGGATGGGGGAAGGGAACAGGGAGACGAGAGGGGGAGGGGGCTTACCGGCTGTGACGGCGAGGGGGATGCAGGGTTCTGGATGCAGACGAGGTGGCGGCGAGATCGGCGGGCGACGAGGCGGCGGCGAGATCGGCGGGCGACGAGGCGACGGCGAGATCGGCGGGCGACGAGCCGACGAGGCGGCGGCGAGATCTGCCGTCTCCCGTCTGGTCTGTTTCGCGTGAGGTAGGCGTGCGTGTTTCCGTGCTTCGCGTGAGGAGGTCTGGAGGTGGGCGTCAGGGGCTCAGGGCGTGACTGCGTGACGCTGAGGTGGGCCGTGCCCCGGTGCCCGTGGGCCGTTGCGCTGTGCGCAGGTGCGCTGGAGAGTTTCGGATACATATTCGGATATTAACCGGATACTATCCGAGAATCCGAATACCGAATGGATTTGGTCGGATATCAGTAAAACCGAATTCGCTACCGAATCTGTTTACAAATATCCGAATCCGACCGGATACCAAACCATTTTACCGAATTTGCTTCCAGCCGGATTCGGTACCGGATCGGTCGGGAAAAACCCGACCCGTTTTCACCCCTAAGGGCAATATAGTTTATTCACATGAGCTCTAAGTGATTAAATAAATAAAAAATGATATAATATACAGATAGAGTAAAAAATCAATCACAAAAACTTTAGCGATCAAAGACAGATCAATTGGTATGAAACTATCAATTATCCCTTAAGCAATTGGCCCATATAGCTCTACCGTCGCTCCCTCCCGACCTAGCGCCGCCTCCGCTTCCCCTTCCGCTTCCATCTCCGTGCCCTGCCCGCCTCAGCTCCGGCCTCCACTGGTTCCATCCTCGGCAAGCGGAAGCTCCTCGGCAGCCGCCCGCCTCCATCCGCCGCCCGCCGGCAGCTCCTCGGTGCGGAGAACAGAAGGTATCCATCGGCCCCTAAATCTCTAGTAGCAGAAAGAAATAAAATATTTCGTCTTCAAATGTTTGTGAATTGTGATGAACGCACATAGTAGCAGCAGCAAGCCACCATCTCCACTGTGCTTGTACTCTTCTCCTATAATTTTGTGACGGCACTGTACTTGATAGTAGTACTAATAATTATAATAGACTAAAATTTGTCTTGTGTTAGTTTCATCATGAGTAGGGATATAACAAAATGAAGAGGTTCTTCTTGGTTCGTGTTCCTAAGTCCAGTGATGAATCTAAGGGTAGTTTGTATCCCCGAACAATTCAGTCCTTTTTAGTGTCATATGTAGTTTCCTCATGAGTATGCTTATGCTTGCTTTGTATTTTCTAACACTGAACAATTCCGCTGACCACCACGTGTCAGAGTACGTCTTGCCGGAAATTGCCCCTATGCCCAAGCCGAGTTTTGTAGACAAAAATATCAGTCTTGATTCCAAAAGATGAGTTTGTGATTTTTATTCTCAATCGATCTGAACTTGGAATTGGAAACCTATAATTTAAATCGCATTTGTTTATTTGTCATTTGATTCCAAGGACGCCGAAAATTGAAACGTGGCCTGGCTTGACCTTCTATCCATGTCCTGCTCACGTTCACGTTTTGTGGTTCGGAAAACCTGAAACTTCGTTGTACAGTAGTGTGTACTCCCTCCGTTTTTTCTTTTTTTACTTTACGTTTTTAGCTTTTCATGGTCTTCAAGATACGACTTTGACTATTATTTTTATAACTTTACACTAAATTACTAAAACGTACTAATAAAATTGTACTATTATGAAAATATTTTTAATGACAAATCTAATGATGTGACTTTCATATAATCAATCTAGATAGTTTTGAGACTATTAGCGGTCAAACTCTAAAAGATTTGATGGCACGGATTTTAGGAAATAAAAAAGAACGGATGGAGTAATATATATAGCTAGGCATCACTGTCTTTAGAGAGTATGTGCACAAATATAGTATCATTGTTGTGTTGAGTTCTATCATTGTCTTGCTTACAGAAAATGGCACAGAGCGATTATATGTTGCTAGATGATGGTACCTAATACATGTTATTGGTGCAGATGCCAGAAGCTGAGTGGAATGATGAAAACACCAGAATTATCTGTGAACTCTTTGCTGAACAAGTTAAGGCTGGAAATCGACCAACTACCCATCTCAATAACATTGGTTACAGCCAAGTTGCATCGAAGTTCCAACAAAGAACACAGTTACTTTATACGAAGAAACAACTTAAAAATAAATGGGAAAGACTCAAGAGTGACTACAGCATCTGGAAGAAATTGCTTATAGTGGGGGAAGGTTTAGGTTGGAATAATGCAAGAGGAACAATTGCAGCTGATGATGATTGGTGGAAGAAGACAGATAAAGTATGCAATACTTACACTTGTCATTAATTTCTTATAGTATCAACTATGCTATCAGGTGTCAAATCTTTTGTTTTTCTTCACAGGAGTTGCCAGGTGCAAGAAGATTCCGCAAAGCTGGAATGCAAAATGAGGATTATTTGGGAGTGATGTTTGAAAATATAACCAGTAATGGTGTGGATCATTCACCACTGGCAGTAGGTAGTTTGCCATCTGCTCCAGACAACCCCATGAATATTGCGAATCTTAATGAATCAGACAACAATGTTATTGCGAATCTTGATGGATCAGACAACAGTGTTGAAGATAATGATGGCACTCAGCTGAACCACGAGTCTCCCTCGAATAGGAATAAGAAAAGACCTATTGATGTTAATGCCAAGAAGAATAAGAAAAATAAGACTGAAACTGCTTTGCTCATGCAAGCTCAATTGAAGCATATAGCAGAGTTGGTTGAGAAAGCACAGTCAACTTTTGAAAAGTTTGCCTCCCAAGTTGACTCTCCAGGATCTGGCATTCAAGATGTTATGACATTGGTTCGTGAATGTGGAGCAGAGAGTGGAAGTGACGAATATTTCATTGCAACTGAACTGTTTGTCAATAGAGAACAAAGGGAAATGTTCTTGACTATGGCAACAGCTGAGGAACGTCTTAAATGGCTTAGAAGAAAGTACAATGCTAAGTATGGGACTTAGGTAAATCATCCGAGTGTTTTTTTAGGTTCTGTCATTATTAAGCTTTTCTTGTCTTAGGCATTTAGGACTATTTTTCTTTGTATTGAATCCTAACAAGTACGTATTAGATCCTGACAAGTATGGTTGTCCACTTGTGATTGTAAAGGCTCATCTATGAATGTGCAATTGTCCGTTGGTGTCACTCATTTTCTACCAATGCTGCTGCTGTACCTTCAAGCATATTTTTTTTTCTTCTAATTTTCTTATGACATTAATCAGTTATGTGTTCGATACAAATCGTTAGTTCGTGCGAAGTGATAGCTGTCAAAGTGCTCCATCTTATGATGAAGATGATCTTAAATAGATGGTGCTTTTGTCAATATCAAACATCTTCAAAACTTCGACGGAAGCAGCGATGCATTCGGAAACATCCATTTTGTGGCACCATGAGGGGGATTTGATGGTTTAAAGTGAGATCTTATATCCATCTGATCCGTCTAAAAAAATCCATTTGATAATTTTCCCTCTCATTCTTTGTTTTGTCTAAAGCAATACTACCTGCAAGAACCTGCACAACTGCGCCACCATATCCAGATGCTGCAAACAGTAACAAGCACGATCCTTGTGTGCAGTATTTAGCTTTGTTGCAAATCCCTGTGAAGTGTCGAAACTAACTTCGGCTATTGGTGAGAGAAATTAAAATGACTGAAAGTTGTGTTTGTCCATTTGATTTGTTTCTGTCTTTTAAAAGGCACTTGATTGGTGATCCGTGAGCAATTCCTCAAATTGACCCCTAGAAAGCCACTACAAATAGAGGAGATGCTTCTATACTTTTATCAATAGTGATTTGCATAATTTTTAAAGCACGATTAATGAGAGATAGATATTACGTATATATTTATGTACTTTAAAATTAGTGTTACTTTTGTTAAAAAGAAAAGTATAATATATCTGAGCCCGGAGGTATTTTTCTCCTTGATTTCATTCCATTGCATTCTTTCAAAATTGTTGGAGATAGAGCTGACAACATGAGCCTTTGAACCAAGGTACAGGGGTGGATTCAAGCCCCCAGCAGGTGGTCTTCAGCATGGGGTATGTGGTACGGTAATATTAGCACTGTGTAGCGTAGGTAGTTTTAGCCTGACATGAGTTAGTAGTATAGCACGTATTAGTTGTAGAATGTTCAGCATGAGATATGACAAACGTCAGAAATTAAGCTTATACAAGTAGGAGATCCATTTTTCATAATTCTTAAGTATTTATGGTTTAGTATCATATTGCTTAATCAAATAAAAGGAATACAATTTATAAGATAGAGTTATTGTCACTCTTTAAAATATGTGATACATGGAATAGGGATGGTATGAGCAGGATTTTAGCTATACAGACGTGCATGCACGCTCGTGCATATTCACATATTTTTTAATAGAAAATCGCGTGATTTATGACTTATGACCGTGCCATGATGTGACACGTCACTTGGCAGACCAAGTCCACCTTTTCTTTTGAGAACAGTACATTTCTCTCTTTTTTTTGAACTATCCAGCAGCTGATAAACATTATATAAATATCATTATGTAGTTCGATGGGGTAGTTACCAGTGTTTTAATTATGTTTAATCGCGATAGTTACTAGTGAGTGATTGTAGTATCCTTAAATAGACCTCGAGATGTCCAGAAGAAAAGATAGAATTCCTTCTCCATTCTTCCACCTCCTCTTTAGACAGCTATGCTATAGTATCAAGCTGCTCAATCATGCTGGCCTTTCTTCTTCATGTTCATTGGAAAAGGGAGGAGAGCGGAATCTTTGAATCATTATCGCAGAGAAAATCTGCATGAGGTGCCAATAAGGTTTCTAGGCTACGTTACTGTTTGGCTTCTTCCTCGATGTCGACTACTTGGACGATTGCTCGTTTCTGCTCTATTTCCTTTTTCTCCTTCAACTCCACTGCAAGTAGTTAGCGCGATCGATCGACTCTGTTATAATATTATTCTTATGTATTTTTTGAAGTACAATGAGTTGTTTATTGTTAGTTTTGTTTATGGCATCATTAGTTTTTTACTACATCGGTTCCCTAGTGAAATTTAGAATTAAAGTATTATTTACATTTTGAACAGTGAAACCCTCATCCGCCATTGCAAAGGTATATAAGATGATTGAGAGAATCAACTTTGTTGGCCACTAGCTAGTCGTCAAAGGAAAGAACAGTCTTCAGAAGTATTTCGCTGATCATTCTGTATTGATCATCTTCAGATTGCAGAGGAGGAGCAGGTGACCATCGCGAGCACGAGGCTGAACCCCTTTGCTGCGCTGGACATGAAGCTGGCTAGAGCCCACTGACCAAAACTCGAAGTTGAAGAAGCTGGCGGTGTGGCAGGCTAGCATAGCAGCTATACCTTGCTAGCTGAGAGACCATGTGGAGGTCATCCCATGTGTATGATGAGTAATTGACATCGGTTTAGGATAGTTGAGTTTGGTTTGGGTTGTTTGGACCTTGACGTTGCGTGGTGCAACGGGCTCGGTCGGATTTTGGTCAAACTTGGTCGTATGGGATTAGGACGCATATTTCGATGATTCGACAGGTTTGGACTTCATCTGTGGTAAGTATGATGATATTTACGCTTTCATGTATCGAGCGGTGCTATTTGATGTGTTTCTTGTCTGTGTGTATGCAGGACGTCGAGGCGGAGTCGTGGCGAGACACGGTGGACCGGACTAGGCGCAGGTGGCGCTGAGGTCAGAACGGTCGAGATGTGTCGAAGATGACGTGGACTCGAGGTGGTTGCGAGGCGTGCGAGGCAAGGAGCGCGGAAGCTTCCCGGAAGGTGCAGGAGGGGCGAATCGGGAATTTCGCAAGGCTGCACAAGCGGGAGCGGGCTCCGTTGGATTTAGCGGGCGTAATAGGGCGAAGACCCGTTAGCCGTAGGCTATAAATACTTGTGAGGGGCTGCATGCCCAATAGAGGCTTTAGGAGAGAGCTAGGGGTTGATTGAGTCAAAAGAGTCTTTAGAGGGTTGTTTAGCTTTGGCTCTTTAGTAGTTGGGAGAGACAGAGTCTGTTGAGAGTGTGTCCTCTTCGATGGTTTCCGTGTGAGCTCTCTGTGTTGGTGTTCATCCCCTCTCAAGCATGTATGGGTTGTGTTCTTGAGATGGGGATAGGAGAGGATTGAGTGGAGAGTCTTGTAATCACTTCCTTGTTCTAATGTCCAGGCGTATGGGGACTGCTCTATATTCCTTTTGATCTAATGAATGAAATCTGAAGTTTGTCCCTCGAGCTCCTGTTCTGTTCTTCGTTACTCTCATTTGATGATTTCTTGATTTTGTGAGTTTCTTGTTGTTTCTTGTTGGGAAGCCCCAAAATGGGTTGCTATGACATGGGAGATGCCCAAAAGCCATTTGGCTAGTCAATCCTAAGAGCAAACCACTTTTGATTTCACTTTTTCTCTTTGGAGCTCCTCTGTTCATGTATTTCCTCTTCTAGGGTTTTAGTGAAATCTTGATTCCTTTGGAGAAATGGCATGAAATTTGATCTGGATTATCCCATGGCTATTGCTAACATATCCTCAAAGTTTCATGGCCATAGGATCAAAGGTTGGGGAGTAATTTGAGTTTTTGTGTCTCACTCTGAAAAGTTTCAGTTTTGGGAAAGTTCTGAAATTCTTGATGTTTGGTTGAAATCTTTGCAATCCTTAAGTCCTAGGGCTATTTGGAACTTATTCTTGAGTTCTTTAGCCTGAGGGGATCATTTCCTTTCTCCAAATCTCTTTGATTTTGCAGGTTCAATTTCCTTACCTTTTGTCAGGCTGTTTTCTCTGTGCTCGGGTTTGCTTTGTTCGGCTGTTCCCATTTCTCTGTTTAGACTTTGGTTCCCGGTAGTATAGTCCAGATTTTCAGTCTCTGAACCGAAGGTTCCTTCCCAGATTTTTGTCCTTCGGCTCCTGTAGCTTCAGTTTTCGGTTCAACTGAAGTACTCAGAGACAAGCTTCTCGGGTGACTATTTCTCTTCTTGCCGACTGAACTCCTTTTGGGCTTCAGCAAGTTTTTTTTGGGGCAGCAATTATTATCTCTCGGCAAGCATTGGAAGCATGCTTTAGTTGTCTTTCTTTTTATTTTAGTGCTGATTTTCAATAATTTTGCATGCAGATCAAACAGCGGTTTTTTCAGTTGAATGTTTTACTGGCTGGTCTCTGATTTATGCTGAATGTTTCAGTGTCGCATGCGTTCCAAACTTCAGCAAAATTAATTTTAATTTTCTGTGAGGTGCTTTGTTCTGCATCTTTTTGAAAAATCAGTGTTTGATTTCCCGGGGGTGATTTTGAAGCGAGCGACATTCACCCCCCTCTATCGCCTTTTCGGTCCTACACTAGCTATAGAAGCTGGCAGTGTGATCTCTGAAATGTTGCTATCATCCATCTAGCTTATAATATGTGCTGCCTTTTATTACATTCCTTGCTACTGATGGAGAAATGGCCGTGTCCAAGAGACCAATTTTTGTCAGGCCTACTGATGCAGTGATGCTCCACACTAGCATTTGTGATCAAAGTAGAACATGTTTGGTGAACCGTGACAATGTTAATTCCTGCTATATTTGGTTTCTGCATACTTGTGGCTCCCTATGAAATTGGTAGAAGATCGTCTCAGTCTTCTCCAAAAAGTCCACGGCGGCGGCAGTGAGGGGCTTGTCAAGAAGCCAAGTGGAAGCGTGGAACAGTGAGTGATACGCTGGAATATACCTTGGGAGGTGCTTTAATGCTTCAACCTTTGAGAATGGTACATGTTGTAAAGCACAAATGAAGGGCGGATACTAAGTACTTGCCACTTAAGTGTTTCAAGATTTGCGCAACTCTAAATGGAGAGGTTATAAATGAAACACCCCGAAAAATTCAAAATTTTTGAATTTTCTTGAAATTGTTTTGAATTTGGATTTATTCCCCTTTTTGGCAAAAACCCCGAAAACCCGCTTTCCTTTTTTGTCATTCCGCTTTCTCCTTGCTCTGGCGCTCCCGCGCGCGCAACGCCTCTCCACTGCCTCTGCGCTTCGGCCGCCGCTAGCGTTCACCTCCCCTGGCCACAGCTCCCTCGCGTTCACCTCCCTTGGCCACAGCTCCTCGCGTTCACCTCCCCTGGCCGCAGCTCCAGTTCATCCCCCTCTCCATTCGCGTGAGAAGAACGCGACCGAGGACACCTCACTGTTGCCACCGTCCTACACTCGCTATAAAAGCGTTTGGACACCACAAAGCTTCTTCTAGCACCCTCATACACCTCCCCAAGCAACCGATTGCATTCTCATCGCCTGAGTCACCGGCAGTCGCTGCCCCTGCGCCGGTGAGCCCTAAAAGCAAATCGCATGATTCGGTCGATTATAATTCAATTCCTTTTGCTGACACCTTCCTCATTACCTCTTGGATGCATTGATGAACTCGCCCAAGGTCAAGCATCCACCTAGAAGGCCGGCAGCGGAGATCACTGGCGGTCCAAAGGACCTCACCGTGGCCAGCCTACATGAGCTACTCCCGAGCTAAACCACTGTTCACATTACGTTCCCTAGGTCCCGTAGATGGTAAAACCACAACCAAACCAGCTTAAACCTCACCAGGGCCCATGGTCGCCGCCGTGAGAACCCCCACCTTCCTGGCTGCCGGCGACCATCCCCATTCGCTCTCACCTCTCCAAAAGCCCCAAAATGGGATCTTGGACTAGGGCTGCTCCCCTCTGCATAGTCACTTTTTCCCGGGGAGCCGCGACAGCGCCAATTTGACGCGCTGCCGTACCTCTGTTTCGCGCGGAAGGAGACAGCCCGAGGTAGACAAAGACCTCGTGGCTGCATCCTGTCCGTCTGTGCTATTATTGCGGTCTAACGCGGACCGTTCGTTGAGATCGCATCAACACCGTCCCTGGCAACCGCATCCTTCAATCCCAGCCGATCATGACGGCTTGGGAGTTCATCCGGCCGTCCAAACCGATCCCCTCTGGGCCGTTCGGTGTCCATCGCACCGCCGCCATCTACCTGCCCGCGCGCGCCTGGGCCCCGGCCTGCCGGCCCAAGTGGTCGTCTGCGCGCGGGAAAGAGGGCGCGCCGCACTGTGCATTTGGGCTAGGCTGCACTGTTCACAACGGGCCAGCCCAGTACTGTAGCTACTGTAGTGCACTGTTCATCCGCATTTATAAAATTCAGAAAATCAATTAAAAATCCAAAAAAATTCCCAAAAATCCTAAAAATTATCAAATGCACCATTTTGACCAGTTTCATATCCCAAATTCAAATTTGGCATTCATTCTTTCAAATTTAAATTCTAAAATTTTAAACTTCACCATTTCACAACCTTAACTAGTTAAATTCAAATTCCTCCGTTTCGTCAAATTAAATCTCGATAAAATCCAAAACCACCCAATTCAAAGATTAGCCATCCAATTCTAAATGTCTATCTTTTATTTCCAGAATCTGTCCAACGTATATACATCTTTTAATAGCCCTGAACCTATCTAATTCAATTTTAGCCGTGCCAAACCACCAAGCGTCGTTGAACCTCGATCTCCTAACCCCAACCCATTTCTTTTTATATTCTTCTTGTTGTTAATTTGCATTTTGTTCCCAGCTTGCATCTTGCAAAGTAGCAACCTGTTTGACTTCGTTTTCTACGCTAGTGTACGGACCAAGCGGATTGGTCAACTGAAGGACAACGAAGACAGATGAAGTAAGTTTGAAGCTAGCCAAGGAGATCAAGAGCAACAAGAAGAAGGCAAGTTACATGTTTTTGATCATTTTAAATCCCATGATATTTAAAATATTTAAATACAGTATTTCCATTAATGTTATTTGTGAAATGATGTTTGTTTAAAATAAATATTTAGAATGACACGCTATCTAGTTAAATCCTACCACTGAAATGCCTTATTTGATGGCCATATTCACCTTGACAACCTTAGTAAGAATTTAAATATTGTACAAATGTATATGAAGTCATCTCATACAATATTTTACACTACCAAGTGACTTTGGCCGTGGGCCAATAGGTTTGGAAAACCCAGAGCTAGGGTAGGGTGGTATGGGACATCGTACCCTAGGCTGGTGATGCTGTTATGTACAGATTAGGGTAAGGGTGTTGTGGGAGGCCACGAGACGGTCTTCGCCCACCGCTTTACCCTAGAATAGAGGTTGCGGACCTCAGAAGAAATATGAGGACAAGAACCTTGTGCCAAGTAAAAGACACAGTGATCGCTCAACCACGGGTGTTGACCTGTCAACCCTGGTTTAGTAGTTGCTCAACCTAAGTGAAACTCTGCATTGAGAGTCGGTGTGGGTTGCGGACTCAGACTAAGACAACAATAGGCCCCTACAACTCGGGCTTAGCGTTCCGTGATGGCCAACGGATACCCGAGGGTGTGCAGGTGCCTAACCTATCGGGTAGAGTGTATACCAAAGGTTGAGCAGTGAAAAGACCCGGTGAAAGCATCTAGGCCCCTAAAAATGACTTTGGTAATTAATGAAATCATATGCATATGGGACTAACGTGTTTTATGAGCATGTGAAGGGTTAGTCCACATATAAGTGATAAGATGCAAAGCCAAAGAACGCTTGTGAAGATCCAAGTTGTGGCCCAAGGCAAAGGTACACTTAGCGTAGGATCTATTTTCATTTTACCGGTCTTGGAGAATGGTGGAAGACCGGGTTATAGGATAGATGATCGTACCATCAAGGGGGATCTTGGGTAGTAACTTGAAATCATACATCTAGTGCCATTTGGATGATCTTTTGAATCTTGCATTCATGAAAATTCAATTTAAAGTTAAGTTTGTGCTCTGTCTGGACGAGCGGTAGTACCGCGTATTTCAACGTCGGTACTACCGGCGAGCGGTAGTACCGCGCCCAAATGCGGTAGTATCGCAGAGCGGTAGCTCCGCTTCCGGAGCGGAACCGTTTTTCCAGAGAGCACCCCTCGAACTCGGTTGAATCTTCGCGGAACAGAAGTACCGGCCGTTTGAACATCGGTACTACCGCTGAGAGCGGTAGTATCGCATACTCAAGCGGTACTTCTGGAGTCCGGAAGAACCGGAGGTTCGAGCGGTATGTTTTTTCCAGAGAGCATCTCTGGTTGGTCTCGGATTTTAACCAAACCGAAAGTACCGGCTTTTTCAACGTCGGTACTACCGCAGGAAGCGGTAGTACCGCTCTCAGAACGGTACTTCCGGAGTCCGGTTGATCCGGAGCCCAAGTGGAATGTAATTTCCAGAGAGCGGCATTTCTAAGGACCCTTCGGAGTTTGGGCAGAGCGGTAGTACCGCGCCGACTTTGCGGAACTACCGGAGAGCGGTAGTACCGCAAATATCAATGGCGGTAGTACCGCGCCGCCAAATCCAACGGTCACTGCTCATGTCAGACAGAGTCGTTCTGACGCAAAGATTTGGAAGCGGTAGTACCGGCCCCAGAAGGGCGGTAGTACCGCTCATCCTGATTTTTGCGGGAAATTGAGCCAAACGGCTAGCTTGGTTGGTGGAGGCTATAAATACCCCCACCACTGCACAAGGGCTAAGGTTAGAGACTCATTGCACATTTCTTAAGCCCTAGAGCATTCATTTCACCTCAATTCTTTCTTTGCACATCAAAGTGAGGTGGTTGAGCATTTAGTGCTAGATTTCAATTGCAAATCCATTCGGGACTAGGTTTGCATTCAAGCGAACACCGGGATCCATTACTCTTAGTGCTTGCCAGAACTTGGACGATCCGGTGGAAGTTGGTTCGGTGATCTTCTCAAGGACATTGTGAGAAGACCCGGCAAATTGTGAAGGTTGGAGCTCGCCTACCCGGAGTGGGGAAGAGCTACATTAGTGATCGAGGTGCTTGGCTCAATTTGTGCAGCCGGTCCGATTCGTCTGGGCTTACATCAACGTGGACTAGGGGAAACCGGCAAGTTTTCGACTACCACGGTAAAAATATCGGTTGTGTCTCTTGTCTCTTTAGCTCTTGTTTATTTGCTTCATTGTGATCATTTGATTGTTTAGAGCTAAGTTGATAACTAGAATTGCATAGGATTAATTGCTTTACATCATTGTCACTTAAATTGTGAAGAATTAATCAAGTGAACAAGAAAAATTTAAAAACCTCCTATTCACCCCGCTCTAGTCGGTATCCTTGATTCTACAAGTGGTATCAGAGTTTGGTCTCTCATTTATAGACTTAACCGTCTAGAGAGAAAAGAATGGCTAGTGAGGGGATTTCGGTAGGAAAGGCACCTTTATTTGATGGCTCAAATTATGCTTATTGGAAGATTAGAATGTCAATTTATTTAAAGGCCATGAGTCCTAACATTTGGAAAATCATAAATGATGGTTACGTCATGCCTCTTGATCCCGATAACCCAACGGAGCAAGATGGGCGTAACACTCATTTAGATGCCCAAGCCATGAATGCTCTCTTTGGAGCCTTAAACGCGGATGAATTCAATAGAGTGAGCAATCTTGAGACGGCTCACGCTATTTGGAATACCCTTTCGGAAATACACGAAGGGACATCCATGGTTAAGGAGGAAAAGTTGCATCGGCTTAGGATTAAATATGAGACATTCATAATGTTGCCCCATGAGTCGACATCAATGAGATGTACACACGGCTCAACAACATTGTGAATGAGCTCAAAGGCCTTGGTACTAACCTCTCGGATCTTGATATTGTGAGAAAGATGCTTAGGGCTCTACCGGAGAAGTACGAGATGTTGGTGACTCTTTTCCTCAACTCACCGGAGTTGGCAAGAATGACGCCAACACAACTCTTGGGTAATCTAATTACCAATGAGTTGTACAAGAAGGACAAGGAGGAATTCTTGGAGCAATCTACCTCCAAAGGGAAGAAGATCACCGCCTTCAAGGCAAAGGCGGTGGCAAGTGAGGAGTCCGAAGATGAAGAAGAGGATTCCGAAGAGGAGCTTGCCCTTCTTGTGAGAAGGATGAACAAGTTAATGAGAAGACGCTCAAACCGAGGAGGAAGCTATGACAAAGACAAAAAGTGGCAATCCTCCTCCAACAAGAAGTATAGCAACATCCGTTGCTATGAATGTGATGAAAAGGGGCACATCGCATCACAATGCTCCACAAAGAAGGATGACAAGGAAAAGTCATCCAAGAAGAAGAGCTATCAAGGCAAGAAGAAGCTTTTCAAGAAGCTTCACAAGGATGGCAAGAACGAAGCCCACATTGGTGAATGGGATTCCGACGAGGAGTATTCAAACTCCGACTCAAGCGAGGATGAGTCTCCCAAGAAGAAGGGACTTGTCGGCATCGCCATCAAGGAAGCTCCATCACTATTCTCCACTCCCACATGTCTTATGGCAAAAGGGGAGAAGGTAAAAACTCTAGATGACGATGAGCCTTCTTATGATGATTTGATGGACATGTTAGTAGAATTAAATGAATTTCCTGGAAAAGAAAAGTCAAAATTTAAGGTTTAAAGAGAGAGTATTTATCTCTTCAAAAATCCTATGAGGAGCTAAAGGATGCTCATGACTTGCCTTTCCAAGAAAATCAAAAGAAGTCTAGTACTAGCATTGGTATATCTTGCAATATTTTAAATAAGATGCCTAGTATAGAAAAATCAACATCTAGCATGTCAACCTCTTGTGATGATTTACTTTCTATGCCATGCTCATCTAATATTGATGCATACAATGTTTCATCGCATGCTCATAATAATATGCTAATAAATGAAAACAAGAATTTAAAGGAACAAGTGCTAAAATTGAACAAAAGCTTAAAGAGAGCTTACAAGGGAAAGGATACCCTTGATAAGTTGCTAAGTGGGCAAAGATGTTCCTTTAACAAGGAAGGACTTGGGTACATTCCCAAGAAAGGTAAGAAACCGGTATACAAACCTCCAAGGTTTGTGAAAAAGAATGGTAAGTATTGTACTAAATGCCGGAATGTATGACATATGCAAAATGAATGTTCTAAAAATAATGTGCATTCCTTTGGATTATATGATTCTTGCTACATGCTTAAAAAGTCTAAGAATGGAAATGTAATTGCCCATTTTATTGGCACCTCGATTTTGGGTGCTAAAAGGAAATCCATTTGGGTGTCCAAAATCTTTGTTACTAACCTCCAAGGACCCAAACAAATTTGGGTACCTAAAAGGGCTTAAATTTCTTTTGTAGGTAAATTACAAAACCGGTGGAAGGCATTGGGTGTTGGATAGTGGATGTACTCAACACATGACCGGAGACCGGAAAATGTTTACAACCTTTGAGAATAGAAGCAATGAAAGAATCACCTTTGGAGACAATAGCAAAGGGAAGGTACTTGGTTTGGGTAAAATTGTTATATCCAATGACCTTTCTATTTCTAACGTATCCTTAGTTGAAACTTAATTTTAACTTGCTATCCGTTGCTCAATTATGTGATTTAGGATTAATATGTTCTTTCTCTAAAGAAAATGTAATCATCTCAAAAGAAAATAAAAATGAACTTGTTTTCAAAGGTTTTAGATTTGGAAATCTTTATTTAGTAGATTTCACTTCAAATGATGCATGCTTAAAAACTTGTTTAATTGCAAAAACTTCTTTGGGTTGGTTATGGCATAGGAGACTAGGTCATGTGGGTATGGTACAACTTAAAAAGCTTTTCAAACATGATCTAGTGATTGGCTTGAAAGATGTGAAGTTTGAGAAAAATCGACTTTGTAGTGCTTGTCAAGCCGAAAAGCAAGTCGCTAGTTCTCACCCTTCCAAAAGTATCATGTCAACCTCTAGGCCATTGGAGCATGGATTTGTTTGGGCCAACAACCTATAAGAGCATCAGGGGAAATAGCTATTGTTTAGTCATTGTGGATGATCACTCTAGATATACATGGGTCTTCTTCCAAAATGACAAGAGTGAAACCTCCGGGATTTTCAAAAGTTTTTCAAAAAGGGCCAAAAATGAATTTGATTTTAAAATAAAGAAAATTAGGAGTGATAATGGTTCCGAGTTCAAGAACACAAAAGTTGAAGATTTTTGTGATGAACTTGGAATAAAGCTAACTTTCCACAACCTACACTCCGGAGCAAAATGGAGTTGTAGAAAGGAAAAATCGCACATTAATTGAAATGGCTAGGACAATGCTTGATGAATATAATACTTCCGACAAGTTTTGGGCGGAAGCAATCAACACCGCTTGTCATGCCATAAATCACCTTTATTTACATCGACTTTTGAAAAAGACTTCCTATGAGCTTCTTGTTGGAAGAAAACCGAACATCTCTTACTTTAGAGTATTTGGTTGCAAATGCTATATTCTAAGAAAGGGTGTTCGGCTCTCTAAATTTCAAAGTCGTTGTGATGAAGGTTTCCTATTAGGTTATTCTTCAAATAGTAAAGCATATAGAGTTTATAACAAAAACTCGGGTTTAGTTGAAGAATCATGTGATGTACAATTTGATGAAACTAATGGCTCTCAAGAAGAGCAAGAAAACTTGGATGATGTAGGTAATGAATGTTTGCGCAAAGCTATGGAAAACATGCAAATTGGAGACATCAAGCCAAATGAAGATCCATCTTCACCAAGCTCGTCAAGGCAAGTAGAGCCACCCACATCGTCTACTCCAAGTAATATTCAAGTTATTGAAGATGAACAAAAGGATCAACAACAAAACAACATCAAGATTCACAATGCAATAGCCAAGGATCATCCAATAGATCAAATATTGGGTGACGTGAGTAAGGGGGTTCAAACTCGCTCTAAAGTAGCTTCATTTTGTAAACATTACTCTTTTGTTTCCTCTCTTGAGCCTAAACTTGTAGATGAGGCACTAGATGATCCGGATTGGGTAAATGCCATGCACGAAGAATTGAACAATTTCGCGCAAAATGAATTATGGACATTGGTGGAAAGACCCGAAGAGCATAATGTGATTGGCACTAAATGGGTCTTTCGAAACAAACAAGATGAGAACGGCATTGTGGTAAGAAACAAAGCAAGGTTAGTAGCTCAAGGTTATACTCAAGTCGAAGGGTTAGATTATGATGAGACATTTGCACCCGTTGCTAGACTTGAGTCAATTAGAATCTTGCTTGCTTTTGCATCTAGATTTGATATTAAAATTATTTCAAATGGATGTTAAAAGTGCATTCTTAAATGGAACAATCTCCGAACTTGTATTTGTTGAACAACCTCCGGGGTTCGAAGATTCTAAATACCATAATCATGTTTATAAACTTTCAAAGGCATTGTATGGTTTAAAACAAGCTCCTAGAGCTTGGTATGAACGCCTTAGAAATTTCCTTGTTTCAAAGGGTTTTAAAATTGGTAAAGTAGATATAACCTTATTCACAAAAATCATTGGTGATGATTTCTTTGTGTGCCAAATTTATGCTGATGATATTATATTTGGTTCTACTAAACAAGATTTTTGCGAAGAATTTGGTGATATGATGTCTAGGGAGTTTGAGATGTCCATGATAGGAGAATTAAGCTATTTTCTTGGACTCCAAATCAAGCAACACAAGGATGGGACATTTATAAGCCAAACGAAGTATACTAAAGACCTTTTCAAGAAGTTTAGCATGGATGATGCAAAATCCATCAAGACACCAATGGCAACCAACGGGCATCTAGACCTCGACGAAGGAGGTAAGTCAGTAGATTTAAAGGTTTATAGATCAATGATTGGTAGTTTGCTCTATCTTACTGCATCTAGGCCCGATATCATGTTTAGTGTATGCATGTGTGCTCGCTTTCAAGCTTCACCAAAAGAATGTCATTTAAAAGCCGTAAAAAGAATCTTGAGATATTTGAAACATTCCCCAAATATAGGGCTTTGGTTTCCCAAAGGTGCTAAATTTGATTTAATTGGTTATTCGGATTCCGACTATGCGGGTTGCAAAGTGGATAGAAAAAGTACTTCGGGAAGTTGTCAATTCCTAGGTAGATCTTTAGTATCTTGGTCCTCAAAGAAACAAAACTCCGTAGCACTCTCAACTACCGAAGCCGAATATGTTTCCGCCGGAAGTTGTTGTGCTCAACTATTGTGGATGAGGCAAACATTGTTGGATTATGGAATAAATTTTGATAAAGTGCCTCTATTATGTGATAATGAGAGCGCCGTT
The DNA here is from genome assembly GCA_017311315.1 of Dendrocalamus latiflorus. Classification (NCBI taxonomy): domain Eukaryota; kingdom Viridiplantae; phylum Streptophyta; class Magnoliopsida; order Poales; family Poaceae; genus Dendrocalamus; species Dendrocalamus latiflorus. The sequence continues at coordinate 6,063,921 of CM029635.1, forward strand.
AAAATTTCCAACAACCCGGTCCAACACTCAAGAACCAAGCATATAGATATACGCCACCATTTCTTGAGGGATCATGTTAGCAAAGCAGATATTTGCATTAGCCACATCCGAACCGAAGATCAATTAGCGGATATATTCACCAAACCATTAGATGAAAACCGCTTTTGCAAGCTTAGGAGTGAATTGAATGTCTTGGATTACTCAAATGTTGCATAAAGTTATGGCAAAATTAAATGAATGCCCTTTTGAAGAAGCTTAGAAGGTTGAGTGAAATTATGCTTTTATGCAAAGGGTTTTTGATTTTTAAAAGATAAATGTAAAATTATTTGAAATATAATATTTTGTTCTATCTAATGCATAATGATCCTTAATGACTTTAGTTGAATGCAAAAACTAGGGATCATTTGCATCTATTCTCTTAAAAGTCCAATTCAGCAAAGTTCCAGAAAAATCGAAACTACCGCTGTCCTTTGCGGTACTTCCGGGGAGCGGTACTTCCGGCCGAGGAAGCGGTACTACCGCTTGGCGGTACTACCGGCCGCATCTGCGGTACTACCGGACCAGCAGTTAAGGGGGAGTAACTGCTTTCGCCCGAGGGTTTCTCAGCCCATTTTTCTCTCTCCTCCGGTACTTCCTCTCTTCTACCGCTCGAGCCCGCACTCTCTCTCTCTCTCTCCCTCAAAAGAACCTCCCAAACCACTCCTCCGATCTTCAAATCCAGCGACATTTTCTTCGATTCCTTGCAACAAATCTTCTTCCCTGGGTTCAACTCCTCCGATCCATAAGGTACTTCGAATCAAAAATCTCTTTTTGATCTTCTTTTGAACCCTAGGTCATGTTTAGGTTTGAAATTGAAATAAAGTCAATTTTGCTATTTAAATCTAGGAAAATTGAGTATAATTGGTGTTTGAGGGTGTATATGAACACATTCCATGGATTCAATCCAACAAACCACCAAAAATCTGCTCACATTTCTAAAACTCTAAAATCTGTCGTGAAGCGGAACTACCGCCCGACTGGCGCGGTACTACCGCGGAGCGGTACTACCGGCCCAGAATGGCGGTACTACCATTTTCCCTGACACTGCTGCAAATTGAACTTCATTCTTTTTCAACATAACTTGGCCTAATCTATGTCATTCCTCCTAACCACTGCTTCTTGTTTCTAGATGCCTAGAACAAGAAATACCGGGAGAAGAACCTATTCCGGGGATACTTCTGATACTCCCGCTCTTCCATCTCCTGAGGCTATGGAGAAGGCTGCCCAAGACAAGGGCAAAGCCCCTCCTTCCGAGTCCGAGTCAGATTCTGAGACTGAGTCTGAGAGGTCCTTGCGTGAGAGCTCACCTATGGAACCTTCTGAGGAGGACATAGCCGACAGAGAGGATCTTGAGATTGATCTCAAGAAGATCTCGCCAGATGAGTACGCTCGCCTTCGACACACCAACCAGTACTTGATGCCCTCCAACTCCATCAATCCAAAATTTCACACCAAGTTCCAGGAGAAGGTGTTCGATGAGCTGTATGGGCCAGATCGCCAGTTTGCAGATCACAAATACATTGACTGGGATCATATAGACGGCATTGACAAGTATGACGGGACATACAGACTCTTTCGGGAGGCAGGCATTGATAAGCTCGTGGCTTTGAAACGGGACTATAATGAGGAAATGATTCGTCAGTTCTACGCCACGGTGCATGTTGCTCCTGATCTTCAGCACATGAGATGGATGACCGTATGCACGCGATTGGATGCCACCAAGCATGAGTTTGAGGTGGCCATAAGAGCAGAGCTGAGCGCTTATGAGAAGGTTCATGACAAGCCTGCTTTTGACATCCATGCCATGTATCCCTTCTACAACACAGCCGAGAAATATATGCTTGGTAAGAACGTTGGATTACTTCCTATCCCCAGTCTAATCAACTGCATCATCAACCATACCATTCTTCCTAAGGGTGGTAACTATGATGCCATTCGGGGCCATGTTTGGAACATCATTGACTGCATCTCAAAGGGGCGAAGTTTGATGTTATGGACGTGATCATGAGGGAGATAGTCTCCTCCAAAAATGATCGCAACAAGCGCATTAAATATGCGCCCTACATCATGGCACTGATAGACACCAAGTTTCAATTTCGTGGAGGTCGGGGTGGCGTGCATAAGAGATACAAGCCGATACCTGAGCCTCCCATTCCCACTGGTGTTCGAGCTCGTCAGTCGCCAGCTCAGGGAGCAGGCTCATCCTCTGGAGCAGCAGCAGCAGGAGCAGCAACGACAGGAGCAGCCACTCAGTCACAGGAGCCTGGCCAGCCCACTCTTCAGCAGATTTACTCCTCCGTGCTTGAGGGTTTTTCCACTCTCACTTCTAGGATGGATAGGGTGGATGAGCGTCTGGACTCCATCGACAGCCACCTATCTTCGCTTGACAGTCGAGTTGCAGCTCTAGAGCGTCCTCCGTTGCCTCCTCGCCGCACTCATCGTCGCACTTAGGATTGATCTCTTTTTGGTACTTGATGCCAAAGGGGGAGAAAATTGGAGCGGTCGGGGTAGAAATAGTGCTTTTGGACTTATGGGCTTATACTATCCTTTATGATTGTAATGAACTTATGGTTGGATGTAATGAACTTTCTTCATTTGAACTTGTGGTTGTAATGAATCTTTATGATCATAAGTGTTCATGTTATATCTGTTGCTTAAATTGTCTATTCTCTCATTTTTTTTATCTTCATAACATTGTCTTGTGCATCTTATATATAACGCTGTAATCTTTATCCATGCACATGTTTAGGGGGAGTTTTCTACTCTCTTAGACTTTAAAATGAAAATAGTTCTTTTTACCTAAACAAAATTTATTGCACAAGAACTATTCTCTCATTTAGAAGTCCACATAGAATATACAATTTGTTGTCAAACAATTTGATATATTCAACCTTTTTATCCCTCAAAATTTGGATTGTCATCAATTACCAAAAGGGGGAGATTGAAAGCATCTAGGCCCCTAAAAATGATTTTGGTAATTAATGAAATCATATGAATATGGTACTAACGTGTTTTATGAGCATGTGAAGGGTTAGTCCACATATGAGTGATAAGATGCAAAGCCAAAGAACGCTTGTGAAGATCCAAGTTGTGGCCCAAGGCAAAGGTACACTTAGCGTAGGATCTATTTTCATTTTACCGGTCTTGGAGAATGGTGGAAGACCGGGATATAGGATAGATGATCGTACCATCAAGGGGGATCTTGGGTAGTAACTTGAAATCATACATCTAGTGCCATTTGGATGATCTTTTGAATCTTGCATTCATGAAAATTCAATTTAAAGTTAAGTTTGTGCTCTGTCTGGACGAGCGGTAGTACCACGTATTTCAACGTCGGTACTACCGGCGAGCGGTAGTACCGCGCCCAAATGCGGTAGTACCGCAGAGCGGTAGCTCCGCTTCCGGAGCGGAACCGTTTTTCCAGAGAGCACCCCTCGAACTCGGTTGAATCTTCGCGGAACGGAAGTACCGGCCGTTTCAACGTCGGTACTACCGCTGAGAGCGGTAGTCTCAGCGGTAGTACCGCATACTCAAGCGGTACTTCCGGAGTCCGGAAGAACCGGAGGTTCGAGCGGTATGTTTTTTCCAGAGAGCATCTCTGGTTGGTCTCGGATTTTAACCAGACCGGAAGTACCGGCTTTTTCAACGTCGGTACTACCGCAGGAAGTGGTAGTACCGCTCTCAGAGCGGTACTTCCGGAGTCCGGTTGATCCGGAGCCCAAGCGGAATGTAATTTCCAGAGAGCGGCATTTCTAAGGACCCTTCGGAGTTTGGGCAGAGCGGTAGTACCGCGCCGACTTTGCGGAACTACCGGAGAGCGGTAGTACCGCAAATATCAATGGCGGTAGTACCGCGCCGCCAAATCCAACGGTCACTGCTCATGTCAGACAGAGCCGTTCTGACGCAAAGATTTGGGAGCGGTAGTACCGACCCCAGAAGGGCGGTAGTACCGCTCATCCTGATTTTTGCGGGAAATTGAGCCAAACGGCTAGTTTGGTTGGTGGAGGCTATAAATACCCCCACCACTGCACAAGGGCTAAGGTTAGAGACTCATTGCACATTTCTTAAGCCCTAGAGCATTCATTTCACCTCAATTCTTTCTTTGCACATCAAAGTGAGGTGGTTGAGCATTTAGTGCTAGATTTCAATTGCAAATCCATTTGGCACTAGGTTTGCATTCAAGCGAACACCGGGATCCATTACTCTTAGTGCTTGCCGGCACTTGGACGATCCGGTGGAAGTTGGTTCGGTGATCTTCTCAAGGAGATTGTGAGAAGACCCGGTAAATTGTGAAGGTTGGAGCTCGCCTACCCGGAGTGGGGAAGAGCTACATTAGTGATCGAGGTGCTTGGCTCAATTCGTGGAGCCGGTCCAATTCGTCTGGGCTTACCTCAACGTGGACTAGGGGAAACCGGCAAGTTTCCGACTACCACGGTAAAAATATCGGTTGTGTCTCTTGTCTCTTTAGCTCTTGTTTATTTGCTTCATTGTGATCATTTGATTGTTTAGAGCTAAGTTGATAACTAGAATTGCATAGGATTAATTGCTTTACATCATTGTCACTTAAATTGTGAAGAATTAATCAAGTGAACAAGAAAAATTTAAAAACCTCCTATTCACCCCCCTCTAGTCGGTATCCTTGATCCTACACCCGGTTCCTTAACTCAGTCATGAGGGTTAAGGATGCGTGTGGGTAAAGCTGGGCAACTCTGCAGAGTGAACTAATGGTATTCGAATACGCCGTTCTTCCGGTTAATGAAGCTGTGTTAATTGGGTGATTCCAACAACGAGGCATAAGTAGAGTTTCTGATATGGTTAATCTGAGTAATGATGAAACCTTGTCTGATAATAAAACCCCCTGATCTTAAGGAGCAAATGTTTTAATTTTATTTGTTTGCAAATAAAACTGCATCCACCCACTGTAATAAAATCAATATATTCCCACCCTTGATTGTTGCTTGCAAGTAGATATGTAGTGTTTCCTCATGTGACTTGCTGAGTACAGTGGTTGGTACTCAGACTTGCAAACTTTTTTCCCCCACAACAGATACCAGAAGAAAAGAAGATGCTGCAAGTGTTCGTGTTAGGGTTACGACTGCACTCAAGTGTTTCTGTGGTGTTTTCTTCGGCTCTTCCGTATGTAGGTTAGGTTTTGGGCTGGACGCCCGTATTGTTATTAAAATTGACCATTAGATCTTATTTTAATCCAATTAACTTCTTTTAATTGTTCGTGAGCAGGCATGATACACTGTTCATCCGCAACTGAAGTCCTGGGCTGTTACGGGTGGTACGACGTCCCTGTTCCCAAAAATGGGGGCGTTACAATAAATCCTTGGAAAAAAAGTCTATCTGTGATCTGTCAACCCTTTCTGCTATCTAATTTTTCGTCTATAATATCCAGTACCGATTAAAATCCATCCCTCAACTGACAAAACCGGAAGGAATCACATCCAAAAGGCCGAATGCGGGGCCATTCATGAACTTTCTCCTACACTTGGCCAACTCCCGGAATTCTGTTGTGAAAATTTGGTGGTTCACCGTCGAGTGATCAAGGAGAGGCTGTAGCTTGATGACATGTGGGATCATGGAGAGAGAGGAGAGGGAATATAAGAGGGAGGAGAGGTTGGTCATATTCTTATCGGTTTATAACTTATGTCTAATAATTTTTTTTGAATAAACGAACGAAACGATTTTTTCATTACCTTTTCGAAGCAGTTTATTAGGACAATCTTTTCGAAACGACTTATTGGTATTCAATTCATTCACACAAGTAATCATACTAGGACCAAAAGGTATAAACTACAACCATAAATCATCAGCTGCAATAAAAAAGAACACGTCCATTATATTACTTGCTGACATGTGGTGGTACTCACTGGTCTAATGTGGCGGTCTTTGATCATGTAAACTAGCTATTGTTCAGTAGCACATGTGGGTTAAGTGGTACTTTCGTTTAGACCTAGAGTTTTTGCAACTCAAGCACTAGTACCTTTACTAAAAAATTAATTGAGAGCTTTGTGTATTCCTTAAATATAAAAAATTACAAACTAGATATATTTTTTATAAATTTCTACGAAAATTGGCCTATTTGTTGCGAATTCCTTACTCCTTATGAGTCTTCTTGGGATCCAAACAGGCTAAAAAAGAGACGAGAGTACAGTGGAAATGGTACAGGTCAAAATAATGCTTTGGAAGTTGAAATAGCCGTCCTTGGATTAACTTTTTTACTTTTAGCTATTTATGAAATTTTTTAAAGAAGTAAGTGAAACTTATATTAAGAAGTCACTTTAAAACATCTTGTACAGTAATTTTTATAAACAACTTATAAAAATTATTTTAAAATTTCACTATGTTTAAAAGCCAGTGGTTAAAGTTAAAAGCTAGGAGCTATTTCAAACAAGGTCTTAGAATATCTCCAACAAATCTTCTAAAGTGCTCATATCCCCTATATTTTAGAAGAAAAGGTAAAAAAAGGGTTCCAACAGATCCCCTAAGTGGTACCCAAAAATATAGAGGACTTGTCGGGACCCCGGATTTCCGAACCCAGACCCTCTGTGTATTACTGCACTAGTCCCAGATCAAAGCTAGTGCACACAGTTAAACAGAAATGAATACATAACCAGCAACGCTTTATTACAATATTAAAGAGTACAGACCGAAAGGTCTCATTATTACAATAGAGGTTTAAGACCTCGCACACATGAAACACAGCGGAAGCAAAAGATAACTCGAGGACGACCCATCAATTCGCCACAGGCAATTGACTGGGGAAGCGCGACCTAGTCCTCCGGGAAGAATCCGTCACAGCCACAAGCGAAGCAGTAGTCGTAGTCACCTTCTTGAGCTTCAACTTCCTCTGAGATTTATTTTTGAGTGTAGCATGTGAGTACATAAAGTACTCCGCAAGTCTTGGGAAAAATGCATAGATGCAAGGCTTGACAAAGGAAGGCTATATGGCTCTTTTGCACAAAGCAATATCTTAATTTCAATTACTACTAATTATTTTCGAAGGCATCAATTTAATAAAGTAAATGATTTAACAGAACTACAATTATTCCCTAGTGAAGGTTCCATCTACCAACACTAGATTAATCAATTTGATCAAGTTACTTACTGCGGGTTACATCCACCCTCTCTGGCTCCAACCGCCAGGATACCCTTTCGAGAGTTCCCTCCACTCTCGGAATACAAAACTTTTGATTTTAAAACAAAACCAGAAATTTACCATGTGAATGCATTCCTTGCCCGCCCTTGACCGTGGGCACGGCTATTCGAATAGTTTTACACTCTGCAGAGGTTGTACAACTTTACCCACAAGAGATAATTTATCCTAAAAGTCAACACGCTTCCTTTGGCATGAGACCCAGATAAAATATCACAAAGCTTTTACCTTACTCTAATCTAGCTAGATACCACCCGCTGAGGTTTCACCACAGAAGGGTTAAATCCGCCCAATCTGAAGCCCCCTCTTGCGCCATATGAGTACAGTAAATCCCTGTCCCTCACTGTGAATAACCAGTCCATCCCTGGGACCCACTTTCCACTGGTGGCACCTAAACTAGACTATCATGAGTTAGTCAGCTAGGTCGTACCCATATAGACTTGTGGTTGTACGGTTAATGCTCAGTCTGGACAAACACAAGCGTCGGTCCTTAATTGACTAGGGTGGAACATACACTTTACAAGATCTCGTGCTTCCTGCACCAAACCAAACCAACCATCCACCCTAATACACACCAACTTTCACATATTAGTTTATTTTAAGAGAACAAGGGTGACTCCAATCACCACAACTTTATAAACACAAGGCTCAACAATAAATCTTAATTTCCCATTTTCAAGAGTTTCTAAAGATATTAGATAGCATGACTAAGCATTATTCTACCATTCTAATATTCACAAAGATTAATAGTAATCTCATTATTGAGACAAAGGAAGTTCTAGGGTGACAAGGTACATGGCAATCAATGTCAAATGAGGGCATAACAAAGTTGGAATAACTAATTCCTAAAGATTTGAACTAGTGATTTTATGTAAATAGCAATGCACATAATTTAAAATATTTAAAACATTTCAAAAGCATAGGTTCAAGATGATCAAAGGAGACTTGCCTTCTTGCAGGGTTTCTGGGTCTTCTTGTTGCTGTGAAGAGGGATCGTCGACAACGTTGGAATCTACGCGAGAAAAGACGAAGCAAACAAAGCAAATAAATACAAACAAAATTCAAATAAAATCCAAAAATTCAACAGAGGCCATAGTTGGATAGACTATGATTTTAGATGAATTTAGAAATTTGAATGGCTGGATTTGGAGTTAAAATGTGAAAGTTATGTTCATTTGAAAATCTCATATTTGAATAAATCTAGAAATTCCCAAATTTCTGACAGGTGGGGCCCACTGGAATATTAGATTTTAATTTCTATTTTTATTTTGAGAGACTGACAGGTGGGGCCTACTGAACAGTAACCACTGGCGGTCACTGACATGTGGGACCCACTGGATAGTGAGCCCACTGACTCAACCTCTGACACGTGGGACCCACTGGACTCCGGGCCCACTTGTCAGAGACCAGCACAGAGGGATGGGGCCCAGGCGGCAGTGGCCAGCGTAGACCGGCGGCCGCTGACGTGTGGGGCCTACTTGTCAGCGCGAGATTTTAAAAGAATGGCTCGACCTCAGCGTGCGGAGCTGGGGGTTCGAACGCGCGCCGAGGGAGCCGGGGGGAGGGAGAGATCGCGCTGTTAACCAGATGGGCGGGGAGGCTTTGCCTACCCATAATGGGTAGGTAACCCTCTTGAGGGATACCTGCGGGAGGACCGGGCGGAGATGGTCGGAGGCGAGGTTGCCGGCGGCGAGGGAAGGTCGGAGGGGTGCGGGTGACGCGTGAAATGCAAACCCGGAGCGGAGAGGATCCGGTTGGAGGGATTGGCGAAGCTCTGGGGCGAACGGAGACGGCCGGCGACGAGGGGGTGGCGGAGCTGGCTCGGGTCCTCCGGCGCGACGGCGCTCCGGCGGCGGGGAGAGGCGGCCGAGGTGTCGGGGAGGTTCGCCCGGGCGCGAGGAAGCTCGAGGTGGCGACGGCGGGCTCCGGGGATCACCGAGGCAGCGGCGATTGCTCGCCGGCGTACTTACCGTGGGCGCACGGGGAACTCTCTGCGCGACGGCGCTCGGGGCTTAGGGAGAGAGGTGGAGCGCTCTGGGAGGTGGTGCGGCGAGAGGGGAGACCGAAGGGGGTATTTATAGGGGTAGAGGAGGGGGCATGGCGCGGCAATTCCTCGCCGGTGTGTCGGCTGGAAAAAGGAAGGGAGCGGGGAGATATGGAAGGAGGGGGCGCGGAAGGAAAGAAGGGGAGGGGAATCGGGGATCCGGTCGCAGAGGCGGTCGGGGTTTCCAAAACTGGGGTGAGCCAGGGAGGGAAGGAGGGGTGCGGGTCGGATTCGGTCGGCCGGCGCAAAGAAGGAAAGGGGGAGAAAGAAGGAAAGCGTCTCCGCGGGGGAGACGACTGATCTGACATGCGGAGCCGGGATGGCAGCGGGAGCGGAGGCGCGTGCGGCTGACTGGCGGGGTCCGCGCGCAGTGAGAGACAGAAGGGAGGGAGCGGGCGTCGCGGATGGTTGCCACGCGGCTTGGGGGAAAGGATCGGGCGGCGGCGCAGTTAAGTGGAGGGGGGCGGTGGATTGAGGCCGGGCGCGAAGACGCGGCTCATCCGAGCCGTCCACGCGTCGGGCGAGGAGGAGGGGAAGGCGGGTCGCTGACGGGCCTGGCCCGCTTGTCGGCGAGGGAGAGGAGGGAGCGGCCTGGATCAGGCCGAGCGGCGACGTGGGCGGTCCTGGGCCGTCCACGCGTCGACTGGAGGGAGAGGAGAGATTTTCTTTTTCCAAATTCGATTTAGATTTTCAGAAAAGGCTAGAAAATTATTTAGGCCTCAGAAAAATATGAAAATACCTCCAAAAATTCCAGAAAAATTCACAGAAGCTCCTGGAGATATTTTGGATTTAATAAAATTATTTCCAACTACTGTTGATATTTAATTTTCATATTTTGAATTACTTTTTAAATTCTAAAAATAGGTTTTTAAATTCCAGAAAGGCAAATAAAAGCCAAGTAAAATCCAATTACCTTAAAATAATTAATTTGAATTTAAATTTTTCAAAAAGCCAAATTTTGGGATGTGACAGGACTCCATCCCTGATTTTTCGTCCCCCATATATGGAGGATGCACACCATCCCCTAAATCGGTCCCAACGCTCCTGCACCGTCCGATCCCCTAAATTCTTTGGTTGGTAGTTTTTGTGGTCCCAGATTTTAATTTAGGGGACCATATTTAGAGGTCTTGTTGGAGGTTATATATTTTTAGTCTTCTATATTCTAGATTGTGTCCTCTAAAAAGTGATTTAGGGGATGAGATTTAGAGGACATTGTTGGAGATGCTCTTAGAGCAACTCCAAGAGAAGAGTAAATCATTTTCTAAAGGTAAATTTGGCTATTATTGGAGAAAAAACGTCTCCAATAGACTCTGTAAATGACTCTCCAAATTTAGTAGCTCTCCATCCCTCCTCCTTCGCTCTCTATTTTTGGATAGCCTACCTCGCTCACCATCCAGCCTCTTGGCACGGTCGACGTTTCCTTCCCGCACGCTGCGCCCCATTCCCGCGCGTACGCGACCCACCGTGCGCCCTCTAGTTTAGATTGCCTGTTGGAGTAGTCTTGTTTTTTGGGTGAGATTTATTTTAGAGAATAGCTAAATCACTAAATTTAGATACTTCTTTTGGCTAATCTTTTGGAGTTGCTCTTACACTGCTAAAGTGGCGACTTTTCATCAGGCAGGCAAAAGCCCAACTAGGCGTCCAAGAAAACCGCCGGCGCACCATTCCTATCTCGCCCCAACTCCAAATCACGTCCCAGGTCTCGCGCAAAAAGGTCTCGCGCATTCTCAACCAGCATCGTCCACCATGGTAACGATCCCTCCCGCGTTCCACCGGTCCAGTTCCTCCTCCGCGATCCCACCGCACCAATCCTCTGATTCGTTCCTAACCTTCGTTTCGATCCGGCCTGGTTGCAGATCCGGTTCATACTGCTGCAGAACCGGCAGGGGAAGACGCGGCTGGCCAAGTACTACGTCCCGCTCGAGGACTCGGAGAAGCTCAAGGTCGAGTACGAGGTGAGGGCGAGGCCTTGGGGCTGGGAAAGATTTGATCTTTTGGGGGCTTCGATTCTGGTTGGGTATTGATTGATCTTTCTTGGTTGTGTTTGCTCTCTGCCAGGTGCATCGGCTTGTGGTCAACCGGGACCCCAAGTTCACCAACTTCGTTGAGGTGAGTGGCTCCTTGATTTCGATTTGGGCGTTGCGCGATTCTTGGTTTCATTCGTTACATATGGGAGCGAGATTAGTGTAAAGACCTTTGCTTTCGCTCGCTCGGGGTAATTTAGAACTGAGCGGGGCTCCGAGTTCTTGATCTGGAGTGGACACATGATATAATGAATTCAATCGATGTAGATACTATTGGACTTAGGTGTTTCTTGCATGGAACGGCAGTTAGAAAGGTTGTGCCTTTGGCTTGGCTGGTTCTTCTGGTTAGATGCAATGATGCACGCATCTACGGGTTGGGTGTAGTAGTTCTTCTTTACTGGGGAGGTTGTTCGATAGAGAGAGAGATTGAGGACGATACTGCTGGGTTATCTGTTGTTGTTTGTATCCTTCTTAGTTTGTTAAAAATACAATCTTGATCAGTGAGATTGCCTTATATAGTACGTGAAGTCACATGTGGTTTGCAATGATCAGTGATCAATGATTTAGTACACTGTTTATGAGTATTTTTGTTGTTATTTGTAATGGATGCCATCAAGTTGCCAAATTAAATGGAGCACTTATCACAGACTTGCTCAGTACTGTGAAATCTGCTGAGAAATCTCCCTAGTGAAGCTAATGGGTTGCTAAGGTGTGCTAATCACACACCTTTTTTTTAGCGAATGTTATAGGCGTGGGCCTTGGGCCCAGCCAGGTTATTATTAGGAATTAGAGATTGGTTTCTATTTGAATAAGAGATTGGTTTCCTTGTATTAGAGATAGAGTTAGAGATATGATTGAGATTAGATTCTATCTGTTAGGGGAAGCCATCTATATAAGGAGGCTACCACATGCTATTGTAAGCAAGCAGAGTAATAACAAAGTCTTCCTAGTCTATAGTCTCTCCTCCCTCCCTACGCCGACTCCATCCGGCCATCTTCTTGGTGGTGTTTACCCGTTATGAACTAAGGTTCATAACAGATTGGTATCAGAGCAGTCGATCCCCTCCCACGACTTCTGCTACCATGGCTAACGGCTGGAGTGACGCGATCGTGCTCTGCAAGGAGATCAGCAAGCAGCTGAAAGAAATCAAGGCATCCTCTGAGGATGCGATGAAGAAGCTACAAGAGATAATGAAGGCACGGCAACACCCAACACCAGATCCCCAACAACAACAAAATCAAGATCCACAACCATCGCCAGATGCAGCCAACCACATCGCCGCAGCGTCTTCTCTGACATCGCCGGCCATCGCCCCAGACCTAGCACCGTCGCTGCCAAGGCCGGTGCCTCTTTCTCTGGCGGCTCCATCCAGCTCCACAACCGCCGTGGCCGTCTCCTCCCGCGCCGCCGCCTCCGCCTGGGCCACATCTGCCCGCGCGCCGCCGCCTCACGCAGGCCGTCCTCACCGTCGGCGCCGACCGCACGTGCTTCTGCTTCGACGAGATCGACGCCGCCTGCACTGGAGCTGGTGCCACCGCCTCGCTTCGGGGACGCCGGCCGCTCCACCGGCCGCAGCATCCGCCGGCTCGACCCAACCGCGCCGTCTCCCAGAGGGCGCTACTCGCGACCGCCCTCGCCGCGGCCGTCCACCGCTCGGGTCGCCCGGTCCGCCGCCGAGACGTCGACGTCGCCGTCGGGCCCACCTCCGGCCGGCCCGACTCCGCCGAGCCGCTGCCGCTGCAGCCCGGGCATCCTCCGCTCGATTGCGGCCCGCCTTCGCCGCCCGGATCCAGGTGAGCCACCGCCGCTGCCCGTGTCGCAGCCGCCGTCGCCCGATCCGCCTCCGCCGGTGTCACAGCCACCGCCGCAGCCGCTCCGTCGGCTGCCGCTGTTCACTGACGACCGCCAGGCCGCTGCCTCGCCCGAGCTGCTGTCGCCGCCGATCCACACCGGCCGCCGCTCTTCGCCGCCGTCGCCCCCGGAACTGCCGCGCCTCCAATCGCCGCTCTCGCCCGGATGCGTCCGTGCGTCTCGATCGGTTTAACCGACCGATCGGTTAGTTAATGGCAAAAAAAATAATTATTTTGTAGGCATTATGTAACCGAAGGCACTTCACTCCGTTTAGCCTTGTTTCGTTTGGATTGAGCCAATCTCCATTCGCTGCAGCACCCCGACACCGTTCGTCTTCTACATCGGCGTCGAATGTCTTCCATTGGCCGCCGTCTAGCAGCTCGAGGACGAGCTGCATGTCCGGGAGGGGTGTAGTGTTATAGGCGTGGGCCTTGGGCCCAGCCAGGTTATTATTAGGAATTAGAGATTGGTTTCTATTTGAATAAGAGATTGGTTTCCTTGTATTAGAGATAGAGTTAGAGATATGATTGAGATTAGATTCTATCTGTTAGGGGAAGCCATCTATATAAGGAGGCTACCACATGCTATTGTAAGCAAGCAGAGTAATAACAAAGTCTTCCTAGTCTATAGTCTCTCCTCCCTCCCTACGCCGACTCCATCCGGCCATCTTCTTGGTGGTGTTTACCCGTTATGAACTAAGGTTCATAACAGTGAACCAGGCTAATTCTCATGCTATCATGAATGCATATCTGGATTCCTTGAGTAGCAAAAATAGCTCTTGGAATAGTGGGCCCAAATTGAGATGTGTTAGACCATGTGGATGGTTGTGATGTAAGTGATAATGAATAATTGATATTTGGATTGCATTGAAATTTGTGTTTGTGAAAATTTCTTTCTGCTCCAAGTGGTTTCGGAGCAGTCTGAGTGGTTTTGATCAGCTCCGAGTACTTTCGGATCAGTTCGAACGGCTTCGCTTAGTTGGGAGGTACTCAGTGATCCGATCAGCCAGTCCGTTCGGATCCAAGTGGCATCGGACGGTTTTCGAGTAACAGCGGTCAGTACTCGGAAGAGTACTGTAGCAGACTATGGCTCTAGCATATAAAAGTAGAGATAGGCTAAGGGTTTTAGTGGTGAGTTCGCGAGGCTTTTTGTGCGAGAGTTTTTAGGGGTGCCGTGAGGGCGCTTTGCAGCCCCAAATATGATACAAAAATAATAGGTCAGATCTATTTCAAAAAAAGTTCAGTGGCGGCGTGTTTTCTTGAGCTCTGCTTTTTCTGTGTTCTCATTGGCGTGTTAATGCATCGTGATCTAGAGTGCAACGAGCACGTTGTTGCCTTCGGCTTGTACTTGTTCAAGCGGATGAAACGTCCAAGCAACGAAGTGTTCGGGGGGTCGAAGTTTTTCAAGCGGAGGGAGATTTTGACTACGTGCAAAAGCAATCATAGCGAGCAGTCGAGCTGCGATCGAATGCTTACGGTCCAAATTTACATCCAGTAAGTTAGATTGCTTTTCCTCTGCTTTGAGTTTTGGTTTCATGTTTCAATGAGGCGAAGGTAATCATTCACCCCCCCCCCCTCCTGATTGCATGGTTGCACGGCGTAATTGGCGACCGCGGCGCCTCGTAGGCACCGGGACGCCTAGGCGAGGACACGGCGACCCCTAGACGAGCCCACGGCGACGTGTATATTGCGTAGTCTCGACGCTGTATACGGTGGTGAATGTTCCATTCACTCTCTTCCGCTGCGCTGTCTCCCCCCATACATTTACAACCCGTCTCCCGACTCTCTCCCGACTCACTCGTCTCTCTCCCGAGCCGATCTCCCCGCTCCCCGGCGCCGCTCTCTCTCTCTCTCCCGCGGCAACTCCCGGCGACTCCTCTCCCTGCCACCACCTCCTCCCCCCGCCCGCAGCCGCCTCTTCAAGGTCCTCTCCCCTCCCCGCCGCCTCCTCCCCTCCACGCCGCTTCCTCCCCCCGCCCGCAGCCGCCTCTCCAAGGTGCCTCCCCCCCCCCCCCCCCCGCCCGACGCCTCCTCCCCTTCACGCCGCCTCCTCCCCCCGCCCACAGCTGCCTCTCCAAGGTGCCTCTCCCCTCCCCGCCGCCTCCCCCCCCCCCCCCGGGCCGGCGCCTCCTCCCCCCGCCTCCTCCCCTCCCCAGTCGAGGCGAGGCTCCACGGCGTCCTCCCATCACCGCCACGACACCTAGGTGACGCCGTAACATCAATGCCTGATTGCGTCATACGATCCTACAAGATGGCATGTCCATTTTGCCAAATTTACGTGTGCAACTTTTGTTAGAAATTTGATTTGCATTTTCCTACACAGAGAGAAAAAAAAAGATCAAACCTAACTTACTGACTTGATTTCAAACGCCACTGACTGACTTAATGTTGATTTAGAAGGACGATAGTTAGAATAGAAATGTGAGGTAGATATGTGAATATCCATTAAAAAAGGTTGTCTATGTATCTGTGTACAACTTTTCTTTTGGATCACAAGGTTATTAGATGACTAATCTAGAGATCCTGAACCTTTAAAACGCAGCATTGTAAAATTTTCTGCTGAATCAAGCTTATTCATTGTATGAACCTATCTGCAATACGCTGCTAACAGAGGTGATGGGAAAATTATAATTTCAGTTCTTTTGTTTGTTTGATGACTGGTTCTATAGCTTTGTAGTGTAAAGTGGGAGCAGGCTCCCTTAGGTGTTAAAATGTTACTTCTGCCTGCAGTGTTTGGTATATGTCCATTTTTACTGGCTGTGGGCTATTCATTTTCTTCGTTTTAACTAATGTGTAACTTTTTGTGCAGTTCCGCACACACAAAGTTATCTACAGGAGATATGCAGGACTTTTCTTCTCAATGTGTGTGGATATCACTGACAATGAGTTGGCATACTTGGAATGTATCCACTTGTTTGTTGAGATATTGGACCATTTCTTCAGTAATGTGTGTGAACTCGATTTAGTATTTAACTTCCACAAGGTAACATCTATTTCTCAACAGGGTAGTCCTGTATCACTTCAATACTTAATGTTCTGATCTCACTCCTTTCTTGGGATTAAATTAAAAAAATGAAAATTACTTGGCCATAATATTTTTATTTAAATATTCTCTTACCCAACAAGTTCCGCTATTGAAACAGGATAAGACAAATTTATCCAGCACTTTTGCATTCTGTTTACTTGTGCTGGCAGATTTTGTGTTTATATGTCGTCTGTTAAGTAGTTTACACCTTGATAAAAAACTATACCTGGATTATAAATGAGGGTTTATACAGCTGAAAACAATGTTAATACATTAATATTACTCCTAAAAATATAACACCAGTGACCTATTCTGAACCTAATAACCTTTCATTATTTTTCAGTTATGTCTGATGTTAAGTTGATAGCACTTTCTTGTATACCAGTCAAGAATACAAGATAAAAATGATGTAAAATGAGATGGGTGCTGTGGTAATTCAATGGCGATTTGTAATTCTATATTTGCACTATGCCTTCTAGTATATTCTAAAACAACTATGTTTATACACTGAAAAATATCTAAAATGATAACGTGCAGGCACTATGCAGTATTCACATTCGTGTTTTCAATCCTTGCCAAATTTGGTCAATGTTTTAATTGTAGTTGCATTAGACAGTAATGCAACTCATGTTCAAATCTGACAACAATCCAGTCTAAACTGAATTGGGAAAAGGAAACATTATTAATTTGGTTTTAGCTACAACATGAACCAAATTTGACCAATTGTAATTCTAGTTCATCATATTTTAAAAGCAAAGAAAAATATCTGAACTAAATGATTTTGATGATCTTGTAATCTAAACTAAAAGCAAAGTAGTGCCTAGGAAGGACACTTTCGATATTTAGGATCGATACTATAGTGAGGCAATGAGATTAATAAAAACGTGAGCCACAGGATAAGAGCGAGGTGGGTGAAATGACGCCAAGCATCTGGTGTCTTGTGTGACAAAAAAGTCCATCAAGATTTAAAAGGTAAATTCTATAAGACGGCGATCAGACATGCGATGTTATATGGAGTGGAATGTTGAGCGACTAAAAGATAGCATATGCAAAAGATGAGTATAGCGGAAATAAGGATGCTCCGGCGGATCTATGGTCATACAAGGCAGGATTGAATCTGCAATGATAATATACGTGATAGAATGAGGGTAGCACCAATTGAAGAGAAACTTGTTCAACGTCGTTTAAGATGGTTTGGACATCTCCAAGGAAGGCTTTCTGAGGCACCGGTGTGTGGTGAAATTTTAAGACGTACCGAAAACATAAGGGGGCAGAAGTCGATCAAGACTAATGTGAGAGGAAATAGTTAAAAGCGACATGAGGATTGGAATATATCAAAAGAGCTGGCTTTAGATAGGAGCACATAGAAGTTAGCGATCTACCTATCGGAACCTTAACATAAGAAGAAGGTTTATGAGATGTATTTTAGGCTCTCGATTTAGATGGCAGGATGTAGCACTTAGAGTTTTAATCTTGTAGGTTTTATTATAAGGCTCTTGTTTCTTTGATCTTGTGGAGATTTTATTCCTAACCAACCTACTTCAATTTGTTTGGGTTAAAAGGCTTTGTTGTTGCTGTTGTTCTAATCTTTTGAATATTTTTTCCTTGTGGCTAGGACTTATTTTTAAATTTTGTTTTCTTGTTTTATGCTATGTGCTGTAGGTTTACTTGATATTGGATGAGTTTATTCTTGCTGGAGAGCTTCAAGAAACAAGCAAAAGGGTATATCGTTTTTTCCCTGTCATAATATGTATTGTTGTTTAACTATGTTATTTTGGTGTGTTTATTGTCACAACATTGATGCAAGTTTCCATTTTTTTCAGCGTGTGATGTACTGATGTAACATAATAAAATTATAAAAATCAACTAGCAAATTTTGTAAGTTAGGGAAAAATCAAAACTATGTATATCATATTCATTTTATGTAGCATACACATGGTATCAGTATAACTTTTCTTGACCATAGTCATGCTAGGATGGTAAAAGTATCTCTTTTGCCCAGCTACTTACCTTTGAGCTTAGCTTCAAATATAGCATTTCATGATTAACAATTTTGGAAGAATCAGGTAAAAAACTAAAAATGCTATTACAAGATGCTGTAGTTATACCTTGGTCCTTGGTTTGCATACATTTTCAGTGGCCTATAAGTAATTGCCCTTATTTGTTTTAGTGAAAAAACAAAATAGCACCTTCCATTTAAAAAAAAAGAACATAGTACCTATATTGATTTTTAGAATGTTTAACCACATGCTGCATTCTATGCTTAGTTGGCATAGGCCCTGCTCCAAAGCGCTATGGCTTTTGGCTGAAATAGCATTGTAGCAACGGTTAGGTTTTCCTGATATATTCAATTAAAGAAAAAATGAAAAAAAAAGGAAAAATGAAAAACACCATTATATCTCTACGATAATGCGAAGGAAAAAAGAAAAAAACGTGTTAAAAAACCAATGCGTTTTAAATAGCTTTTGGCTTCTGGAAATTAGAAGTTAGAAACCATTGTTGTTTGGAACAGGGCCATACTCTTATCACGACATAATTATATCACAACTATGAAGTAAGCTGAATAACAAAACTGTGGCAGGACTCGTGAGTATCTGTGTGTGCTCTAAATTTGGCTATTTTTAAAAAAAAACACACACACACACAAATATAGGTCACCTTCACTTTTGTTTGCAGCTGCAATATGAAACTTTGATATGTAAATATATTTAGCATAATAGCCTCAAGTTGACCCTCTTCCTTTTACACTTTGTTTCCCATGAGAAATTGGTGGCAACTGGCTACTTCTGAACTCTGTGAAGAAAAGAACGACATGATTTTCTTTGTTAACTTTAAACTCGGATAGTGATTGACATCTCTTGCATATTCTTCAGGCAATCATAGAGAGAATGGGCGAGCTTGAAAAGCTGGAATAAGAAGAAATGGTGCACACTAGTGTACATGGAGAGATAATTAAGAGTGAAACCATTCCTTCCTTTGCCATGTCGGAAAATTGCTCTCCATCTGTACCATTTTTTTTGTAGCTTTTGTAGCTGTTGTGTGATTATCCCTAGCTCATTTACATTTTTTCGCTGGTTGCGAATTTGTATAAGGCTCCTCTGTTGCATAGTGAGGCTACAGGCAGATTGTTCTGTAACTTCTGTTGACTAGTAACCATCGTTGTGCATTTGCTTCAAGGAGCTCATAGTGGCTGTTTTCCTTTTCACCTTTCTGGTTGAGCATCAGGGCATTTGATGATGATGAAGCAAAACACAATGTTTGAAGCAATCTGTTGTTGAGTTACCAGGCTCTCTTCCAGCTCCTTTGATTACTGTTTGCTCTGTCGTCTGTGCTGGTATAATGTTGAATTGTGATTTCGCCCAGTAGGCAGTAGCAGCCATTGCAGGCCCTTGAGAAGAACAGGCCTTGGACACCAAAGGAGCCTGGGCCTCTAAATGACTATACGGTGTAACCTGCTGGGCGTATCATCATATCACCTTTTCCTTTTATTTTGTTTTGAGAATTTTTCTGAAGAAGGTTTTCTTTCGAGAATTTTAAACTAAACAAACTTGGGTGCCGTTTTTTAGGCTGCGACTAATTCGATGAATAGTATTGGTTGATAGAAATCGAATCTAAAAGTTGACTGAAAAGCCAAAAATAATGAGACCCTAGTTCTTTAGTACTCTTTATTTACGAGTTCAGATTTAAAAAATTACAAGTTCAGATTTTAAAAATTCGATCGGTATTGGAAGAAAAAAAGATAAATGTATGGCAGATAATGAAGGGTAGAGCGTGTACACTGCCTCATGCAAAAACTGCCCCCTAGAGATCCAACACCTTTCCCTTCCACATTGGTTTTGCCCCTCTACCACAACAGGATCTGTTTAGGATGCAAGGATTTCACATAAATTGCAAAGAAAATACTTCTAATTTCTACAAGAATCTAGGAAATTGTCTATGTTCCCAATGGAGTCGCCCCCGTTTGAAACGTAGGATTCTTTCCTAATTTCTACGGGAATTGAACAGACCTTTAGTTTGCTATTGCCGCTTCACCCCACCCACTAGATTTACCAGTAATTACTCCCTTCGTAGAAAAACATAAGACGTGGTCTAGCTTAGTGTGGTCTCTAAGATTGAGTTTTGATCGTTAATTTTTTTTACAATACTTTGTTCGTAGTTGCAAGATTATAATCATAAGAAAGTGTTTTTAAATACAAATCCAATGGCATGTATGTATGTGTGTGTATGTGTATCGTTCTATACTCCTGGGAATACATTCTCTCACTTCTAATACACCCTTTTAATGATGTTGTTATATCTCTTTATCTATTTGAGCATACTCTAATAATGATTATAAGATACTCCAAAGTGAGTTCGATAAAAATTTTCATCAAAATCCACTTTTTATATCATAATTTATATATGTACTCTTTTATAGATGGAAAAGTGTATATAGCAAAAATAAAGGTCTCTAATGAAAATTTTTCAACCAAGTCATATTAGAGTAACTTAGAATTAGAATTTAAGTGTACCAAAAGTGATAAAGAGGAATAAAATATTAGTTTAAGTGGTATATTAGAAATGTGAGTATGTAGTATGTACTCCTAGGAGTTCAGAATACACACACACTATTCAGTGGCTAAGCATAAAATAAGTGTGTGCCCCCTAGCGACGTGACCCAAACCCAATCAACCAATTGCAATCGCGCCACCCCCTTTCAGTCGGCTCCACGTACGGTTGGCGGTCGTGTTGTTGGTAGACCAGAAAAGTTACTTGCGGTTACGCATAAAGTTATCGTCTATATGCAATGAGGTTATCATCCACACGGTAAAGTTACTGTCTCCTGCACAACAAGTTATCATATACAATACATGAAGTTACTTACAGTTATCACGTGCGTTAAAACTGCGCTCCCAGGTCCCATGTGCCACTTTTTCTAGGATTTAGTGAGGTATGAAATCCGAATGGTTTTTAAACCCACCCAGAATCTCTCTTCGTCTTTACAGTTGGTAACTTCATAGTGTATGGTCAATAACTTTTAGATCAATGGTCTTTAACTTTTCTTATTTAGTAGGTCGTAATTTCGTAGTGTATTGTCGGTAACTTTTAGATCACTAGGCTATAATTTTTCTTATTTAATAGATGGTAACTTCGTATTGCATTGTCGGTAATATGTATATTGTCGTAGTGCTACAGTACTCTTACAAACTACGACCATGATGCTACTTCGACCACGGCTTCCGAGTACGACCAAATCACTAAGTAGCTACAGTACCTACAACTGCTATGATACTTTTGACTACTACAGTACCGCATCTACTACAGTGTTTTTGACTGTTGCAGAACGTACGACCACTGTAGCTCTGATCGCTGCGTGCTCCAGGATCTCCGACCGCTCTTGCGTTCGGAATGTCTGACCGCTCCATGCTCTAATCTTTCGCAATACCTCTCAGACACCACTCGATGCTTCAACACCACTTGAACACCGTCCGATGCCCTAAAGCTGCTTGAACACTGTCCGATACTCCGCTGATACTTGAACGCCATCCGATCTCTATTGCTACTCGAAACCCGTCCAATTCTCTTCTACTACTCGAACACTGTCTGATACTCTTTGACTTCTTACTCAAAGTTGAACTTTGACCATCCACCCAGCTTTGTTAGTCAAACTCAAAACGTTACTTGTGGTTCTGCATAAAGTTATCGACTATATGCAATGAAGTTAACATCCGCAGAGTAAAGTTATCATCCATACGATAAAGTTACTGTCTCCTGCATAACAAGTTATCATATACAATACATGAAGTTACTTCTCTCGTCGCCTCGTCGTCGGCCGCATGTCCTAATCCAATATCTTCTCTTGTCACCACTTTGACCGCGCACCGTCAGTCATCACTGTTGATCTCACCTGGCTGTACTTAGGGCTAGAGATTTGGTTAGATATTCCTTATATTCTGGTTATAGTGTGGCCGATTCATCATTGTGATGTTGTTCCTGTATTTTATACCTAATCCCCATTATCACCGAAAATTCTGTGTTAGGAGAGCAAATGAAGATGACAAGGAAGGCACTGTCTAAGGCAAGTAAAATCACAATTGCAGATAGCCAGAATACTTTGGAGATCACTCTTGACCCTACCCAAGTAGAACCCACCATTGTGAAATCCATCAGAAATGCTCACAGCGCAAAGAGGAAGAGAGGTGATAGTTGCTCCAAATACAACTAGGTATGTATAACATTGTAATATGTGATTTGTAAATCACTAGTGGATGGTAACTTTGTAGTGTATGGTCTGTAACTTTTTAGATCAATGGTCTTTAACTTTTCTTATTTAGTAGGTGGTAACTTCGTAGTGTAGTGTCGGTAACTTTTAGATCACTGAACGGTAACTTTTAGATCACTGGACTATAACTTTTCTTATTTAGGTGGTAACTTTGTAGTGCATTATCAGTAACTTGTGTTGATTGGTCTGTAATTTCGCAAGGTCAATATTTTTGTTTGCCAGCTTAATGTTTATTGGTACAAGCTTTTGTTAAAAATGCAGCACGTAGTTCTGAAGAAGCGTCATGTCCAGGTGCACAGTGCTCCTGCAACGATTGTGCATATGATCGAGAATCTAATGTTGAATCAGAAAAGGAGGATAAGAGAACATGGATTGGGTGATTTGCTAAGGTTCAACTTGGAGGGGTTGGAGAGTAGGGACTTGCTATGCTTTTTGATAGACCCACTTGATCCGGATTCAATGGTGCTTCGTGTTAGTGGAGGTGCTAGCCTTCCGATCACATCACATGCCATTAGGTGTGTCTTTGGTATCCCTATCGGTGGGAAGGATGCACCTATTTTGTCACCACGTGAGTGCAAACAAGAGCTTGCAGAACTGAAGCAATAGCTTTCTATTCTGATTAAGGATGACATTTAGGTGGAGATACTGTCAACACATGCGTGTAAATTTTGAAAACCACATGCGTGTAAATTTTGCTCAGCTGCTCCTAGAAGCCATACATTGTTGCCAACACAGGTTCACTCTACGCATAGTAATCATTACCATTTAGAACAATAACTACATGAATGAGCATCAATAACTTTAATAATTTTATGGTCATATATTATTATCGTCGACTGGTAGGTTTCTCAAGCATCTTCATGCCATCTGTTTTGAAGCATATTCAGCATCTGACATGCAAATTCATGCAGCGACGTCATGCAGTCCACGAAGTTTTCTTTCACCATCCTGTTCATGCTTTCGCTCCTCTGAGTCGACGTCATTATCCCATAGAATATATCCTTGAAATAGGCTGAAATCCACTTCTCCTTGATGCCATAGAGGTTAATTATTGCATGGCTTTGCTCTAGGCCATACTCGAATACAAGTTCTAACCAAGCCTTTTCAAACTCTGTGGGTGTTAGTGGATGATTTATGACAGACAACAGTTTATCCTTCAGCCCATCGTGTTTATGGTACATCTTGTTCAAGTGCTCTTTGTTCTTCGTTAGAACGTGCCACATGCATAGCCTATGTTTTGTGTTGACAAAAACTCTTGGAATGGCATCTGCCATAGCCAAATCTTCATCTACAGGTACATTTTGGTTAAGGTGTGGGATCACGGCACATCCACGTAACAACAATTCAAGTGGAAGTTACAGTTGTACGTACCGGTGAGCATGCATATGGGCCTTTTACCACCCATGCATGTCTTGAACATTTCGAAGAACCATTTGAAAGTATCCGCCTTCTCGTCTCGCAGTAGTGCAATGCCAAAGATGGTGTTTTATACATGGTGGTTTGACCCAACGAACATCGATAGCGGCATGTTGGAGAGATTTGTGTGGTAAGTTGTATCAAACGTAACAACATCGCCGAAATCCACATAATCCGCACGGCAGCTCACGTGGCTCCTATAAATATTTTTGACAACATTATTGTCATTGACCTAGATATCATGGTAGATCTTTTCATTCTGCAACTTACACTCCTTGAAGAAATTCATCAACTTGTTGATGTCGTCTAAGTTCTTGATCCGTTTGTTAGCAGTCTTCCTGTGTATCGGAAATAATATTATGAATGGTAACTATCTATATAGGAGGTAGTAACTTCCTGTAACAAGGTTCAGTAACTACCAGTTTTCAAGATCACATGCAGTAAAATGAATGTTGTGCTGTCCTCCATGAAGTTCAGACAATGCGTTCATGATGCAATTAAGGGGTACTTTGTTTGTTAGCAATGTATCGATGTATTGCATAATCGACGGATCCTTGTTTTTGTGTCCTAGCATGAATGCGACCATGGATAGTGTTGTGTTGAGCACATGGTTGTGTTCTAGTACCACCCTCTCGATGACATATGAGCTTTCCTTCTTCTTTCTCTTCAGCTCAATGAAGGCTTTGCACCCTATTCTCTTTGTTTTTCTATCTCTTTCCTGTTCCTTTCCTGGCGTGTAGAACTTGTTTTTTCCCTCCTGGCTATAGCATATGTCCCTGACTGTTGTCCTCATTATGCTTTTTCTTAGTCCAAAACCGGCGTGCCTTGCGTACTCATGGTAGAAATTGTATGTGTCTTCATATGTATCAAATCATTGTGACAACTGTGGTATCATGCAAGCCGGCATTCTAGGGCCCTGAATGGTGTATAGCATGGTGGACACATGATCTTATGGTAATGTACAAGTGGTAACACTAGTAACTTATATATATATATATATATATATATATATATATATATATATATATATATATATATATATATATATATATATATATATATATATATATATATATATATATATATATATATATATATATATATATATATATATATATATATATATATATATATATATATATATATATATATATATATATATATATATATATATATATATTCAAATAGTAACTTCAGACTTACATGTGTGTATGACCTTGTCTGACCTGGAGTTACTATGTCGTCGGTAGCAATAGACGGTGGTGCGCTATAACTGATGTATGCATCAATAGATCTCACCTTGCCTGCAAACTGTCAAGTCTGCTATCGTGCACCATGGTGGGAGTACTCGCCATGATTGGAGTCAGGTCAATCACCGTGGATGATGCTATTACTTCCTAAGTCTTCTCTCTTGATGGCCCTTCTTTATCCTCGTATGACATCTCTTGTTGCTCGGTTACCATCGAGGCACTTGCATCTTCGTCGGCTGTCATTTCTTCGAAAGCCATTCATCATGTCAGTGAAAGTAACTCTATCTTTCTCTGGTGTGACCTTTCAAATTGGAAATCTGGATGGAACACAATGAGACATAATCAGTAGTTCTAACCTAAAGAAATGCGCCAAATCAACCCATGATACGGAATCCTGAAATTATGGGCATGAAAATCTGGATGGATAACAACGAAATTGCATCATTGTATAGAGGATGGTAACTCCACCGGTAGTAGATTATAACTTGTTATTACACGAGTGATAACTTTCTGTATTTCGAAAGATAAGTTTTCTGTTAGTACCTTTTCTATATGAAAGTCGTCCGATACTCTGTTGCTACTCGAAAGCCGTTCAATGCTCTGAAGCCGCTCGAACGACGTCCAATACTCCATTGCTACTCGAACGCCATCTGATCTCTATTGCTACTCGAACGTCGTTCAATTCTCCTCTGCTACTCGAATACCGTCCGATGCTCTGAAGTCGCTCGAACGCCGTCCGATATTCCGCTGCTACTCGAATGTCGTCCGATCTCCATTACTACTCGAACGTCATCTGATTCTCCTTTGCTACTCGAACGCCGACCGATTCTCCTCTGCTACTTGAAACATTACTTGTGGTTACGCATAAATTTGTGGTCTATATGCAGTGAAGTTACCATCTGTAGGGTAAAGTTATCATCCATACGGTAAAGTTACTATCTCCTGCACAACAAGTTATTATATACAATACATGAAGTTACTGACAGCTATCATATGATAATAGTTTCATTCACAAATGCCAATAACCATCCGCAGGGTAAAGTTATCATCCATACAGTAAAGTTATTGTCTTCTGCACAACAAGTTATCATATATAATTCATGAAGTTACTTATAGCTATTATATGGTTATAAATTCATTCACAAATGCCAGTAACTTTCCGGCTCGAACGCCGCTACTAGAACGACGTTCGATCTCCGTTGCTACTCGAACGTCATCCAATTCTCCTCTGCTATTCAAATACCATTCGATACTCTTCATCTTCTCTATCAAAGTCGAACTACTACCGTCCACCTAGCTTCGTTAGTCGAACTCAAAATGTTACTTGTAGTTACGCATAAAGTTATCGTGTATATGCAATGAAGTTACCATCCAAAGGGTAATCATCCATACGGTATGTATATGTATGTATGCATGTATATATATATATATATATATATATATATATATATATATATATATATATATATATATATATATATATATATATATATATATATATATATATATATATATATATATATATATATATATATATATATATATAAGCCTTTTTCATACTTTTGAGAGTACATACTCCCACTTTCAATATACCAATTAAACGAACATGTTAGACCTCTTTATCACTTTAGGTATAATTAAATACTAATTCTACGATACTCCAATGCAACTTAGTTGAAACATTTTCATCGAAACCTTTTTATTTTTGCTATATATCTTTTTTTCCCATATGTAAAGGGAGTATATATAAAAATTATGCTATAAAAAGTAGAATTTGATGAATATTTTCATGAAACTCACTTTGGAGTATTTTATAATCATTATAAGAGCATGCTCAAATAGATAAAGATGTATAACAACGCCATTTAAGTGGTATATAAGAAGTGGAAGTACGTACTCCTAAAAGTATGTAATCATTTTCATATATATATATATATATATATATATATATATAATATATATATATATATATATATATATATATATATATATATATATATATATATATATATATATATATATATATATATATATATATATATATATATATATATATATATATATATATATATATATATATATATATATATATATATATATATATATATATATATATATATATATATATATATAGGAAAATTACATAAGGCACCCTAGGCACCCATATCAAGAACCGTCCGATACACGTGTATGATTAATATTTTTTTTTAGTTTGGGTATGAAAATGTTTTATACCCTTGATATATTTATGGTAAGTTTTGAGCTTAGTTCAAACTAGTTTGAACTACTTTTGAGTTCAATACGACTACAGTGAGTATATACCATAAAAATATTTCAAACTAATTAAACTGAAGTTGAATTTAATTTTTTTCGGAGTTTGACATCTCAAATATTTTTTTTATGGGTATATGAAGATACCCACATCAAACGTTGCGAATCTCAAAGCAAATCAACGGATATTGATATGGGTGTCTAGGCACCTGGGTGCATGAAACACTCGTCCTATATATATATATATATATATATATATATATATATATATATATATATATATATATATATATATATATATATATATATATATATATATATATATATATATATATATATATATATATATATATATATATATATATATATATATATATATATATATATATATATATATAAGGTGTTTGTTGTAACGCATGGCCCTCAACTAGTATATTCCAAAAATAGAATAAAAAATATAATACAGGGCCATTTTTTGTGAGGAATTCGGGGGTCATTGACAAAATATATTGTCACGTATTCATGTAAACAAAAAAATCACAATATATACCACGCAATATTTTTTTTAGAATATAACGCAATATTTACATCATTCAGTAGGGATGCAATCGGAGTGAATACTGACGGATATCGTTCATCCTGTATCCTATTATATTTTTTTCTCGGAGTCGGACACGGATATACCGGATATCTATTTCTCTATTCTGTATTTGCTCCATAAGCCTTTAAACAGAAATTATTCACTTCATTTGCACCTCTACACAGGACATTGAACAGTAGGGATGCAATCAGAGTGAACATGAAGAGACTAATCGCCGAGATGTCAAAGAAAAAGTACTCAGTATTTCTTGACTATTTAGATGCGGCAATCCGTCTATCTATTATTTTGTTCCTAAGTGAAGTCACAACAGACTTACTTATATCATTTAGACATACGGATATACGAACTGATATCACTTATCTTATATCCTATTCTGTATTATTTCCTCGGAGTCAGATATGGATAATATTAGATACCTATTTATCTTTTTCGTATTCGTCTTGTGAGCCTTTATGGGTTAGTCGGACAGTAATTATACAGTCTATGTGTACCCCTATCATTCAGTAATACTTCACCTCGATTGTGGTCTATAATCTACAATGACTCATCAATCTAAGCAATAAAGTGGTTAAACAGTAATTGTTAAGAACCGATGGGGGCTGCGGAGCTAGAATTTAGTTACTTCTGGGCTCAATGGTAGAATAATCTAAGCTATCTAGACTGGTCTATAAAAAATATTATTCAGGCTGAACTGAATTACCTGGGTTATACACTAAATATTACTAGTATAGTGCCCGTGCTAACGCCACGGCGGCATTTCAGGAATGCACATGAAAACAACCAAATGACGATATTTGTTTTCATAGTTTAAGTTAAACGCAATTGTATATCACCATGTATATAATCTGGAAAACACTCATGTATATCACCAGCAAGTTCAGCTCATGAAATTACAAGCCTAGGCCAATTATAATGCATAACAAGACAATAATAAGGCATGTCTCGCCTGAACCATCTAATTTCTGATTTGCTTAAGTAGGTCTTGGAGTTCTCCAGGGATAATGTCTTTACATTCATTTTCACTGCTCTTCAAAATGTCCACCAAGAAATTCGTCCTCAGTGAATGTGATCGCTGTGCATGGCAGATAACAAGTTAATTTATTAATTTGCTATGTAGTCTACAAAATATACATAGAGAATATTATATGCTCACAGTGTTGATAACTGGTAATCTTACGTCATTCCACGTCGCAATGAAACTGTATACAAGGAAGCCTGACAGGTTGCTGGAGAAGAGCACGTGTTTAATTGTTATAGATAAATCAAATGATATTTGATAATAAAGATGAAACATATTATAAGTTATTACCAGTCCGTAGTTTTTGGAACCCATGTTGGGAATTTACGACGCCAGTAAAAAATATCGTCTTTCCACGCAGGATGTGCCAATTCCATGGCAAGTTTGAAATTATTGGCAATGTTATGTAATTTGTGTATATATGGCATGCATGGATCAGAACCCTTAAACATTCCATTTTTAGGATGAGGATCCATAATGGACACAGTTCTGGACTCGATGTCTAGTATGTATAATGTGTAGTGCTCCATTTGACGGTATGGCAGTAGAACCTACAAACAAACACCGAGTATACCCGTGCTAACGCTACGGTAAAATATAAAACAAGATAAAATTTGTAAAAAATAAAACGAACAATCAGATTCATTAAGATTCACGTCTCATATATTGTATAACCAAACATTAACAAGGTCCTCGCCGCCGCGCAGCACATCGTCAAGTTCCTCGCCACCTCCAAGAACGCCGCCGAAGACATGATCCGCATCCTCTCCGGCTTCGACAACCGCCTCTCCTCCATCACCGCAGACCTCTTCCCCTCCCCCGACCTCGCCACCTCCGAATCGTCCGAGATCCCCTCCGCCGCCGCCTTCGACCCCGCCGAGCAGCTCATCCTGCTCTGGGACGCCACCCCTGAGGCCCTCGTCTTTGAGGCCCCCGAGGACGACGTCGCGCAGTACCTCGCCGCCGTTGACGTCGCCATCGAGCACCTCGTGTGTGGCTCCGCTGCCACCGGGCGCGCGGGAGTTTATTTGGTCAAATACATTGTTAAGAATTGGTAAAGTGCAAATATGACCAAATAAAGATCCCAAATATGACCAAATATAACATATAGTATCTACATATATACACTATATAGTTTCAAGACATATCAATTGCACTAAGATACTGGAATATAGAGCAACTGGTAAAGTACCTTCCAATTTCATCAGTGCACTTGCAAAAACTACCAATATGTTATACTGAAATCTATTAGTTTCATGCATGTTAACATAGCTCATTGAGAAAGTGCATGTAGAACACAAAAGCATGGTAGACCAAACTCACATTGTAGACATATCAATAATGAACTCCCCTCTTTATGCTATGTCAATTCCCTTCATAAATAGCTTTACAGGCCTTTATGAAAGATTCAAGAATGGAGTTCATTTGAATACATATGTCTGTGAAGATATTAGCATCCTTAAAGCTAAATCTACAAATCCAGAAAAAATTTGGAACTCTATTTTTCATAAATTACTTGGGAGTATCAGTTTAGGGGATACAAACTTCTCCAAGAATTTTCGGAATTTACCTATGAATCAACTAATGGAAAATTGGTGAAACGTAAGGGAAACAGAAACTAAA
Source organism: Dendrocalamus latiflorus (assembly GCA_017311315.1). Classification (NCBI taxonomy): domain Eukaryota; kingdom Viridiplantae; phylum Streptophyta; class Magnoliopsida; order Poales; family Poaceae; genus Dendrocalamus; species Dendrocalamus latiflorus. The sequence goes on from CM029635.1 coordinate 6,094,506, forward strand.
AGCAGAGAACAATGAATCTTATATCATTCTATGATATAAATCCAAAGAAAATTAGGAGCTCTTCAGATGAATCGTATCAGACAAATACTGTAATCATACTTGTTGGCTTGGCGTGCCTCTAAAGCTAACATTGTCTTCCCCAAGCTCTGCCCAAATGGACCAGCGATAGTAGTAGGAAAGAGTGATTAGTATCTCTCTGAAAACCTGACATTCAGAAAAGAAAATGATTAAACTATGCTCCATAATAAGAACAACGTGTAGAAGAACCAAACGTAAAGAACCAAAGAATGGGAAAGCACATATACAAAGAACTAACCCTGACTACGGGAGGAAAGAAGCGGAATCAACGACAAAAGGATTGGCAAAAAAAATCTTTAAGGCACAAGTCAATTTCCTTTGTGGTTGCCTCCCCATCCTCAAATCATGTATACAAAGAAAAAAAAAGGAAATTGCTTGTCATAGGAAAAATACACCAAGTGATCTATTCAGAAAAGACAAAACGATAAATTTAAATCCTGAAGACTAAACAGAATTGGAGGCCAAAGTATGGTAAAGGAGAAAAATTCCAATCTAAGGATGTAATAAGATAGCATGGCATCATCTGCAATAAGCCAACCTCACAAGCAACAGTAAAATTCATAATTAGCTGCATGAGAAAGCATCAACTCTCACAAGAGTAGGATATACACTACACGTGTCTTGTAAAGGTGAATGAAAGAAGCTAAACAGAGCACACTATTCATTCTGTAAATCACTTGCAGTGTCATTTCAGGTGACTAAGCTCTGGTAATAACGAAGTTTGCATTATAGCTATCATGAAGCCATGTTGGAATGGATTTACCTGCTAATTATTTTCTGTCGCAGATTGGCTGTCCTGGAAATTGTTTGGCACACATGAAGCAAATACCTGAAAATATAAACACAAGACATTGGCTATCAAATTATAATGCAGTGAATTGTTACTGACAACGAAAATACACCCACATCATTTTGACGTGTTCAGCTTAGCTACCCAAAGGGGAAGTTTTTACCTAAGTCATAACTTTTTTTAGCAGTGAGTTGGTATTTTCAGTAACATAGCATTACCCACCAACAAAGTACCATGTATATATAGCTATCTTCTTTGCCTAATATTGATGTGGACCATTTGAAGAGACAAATTAGCATTGAACAATCAGCTAAAAAAGGCACGTAGATCCAATAAAAAAGTGCAAGTACCTGATTGTCAATACATTAACACAACACTTTGCTATAGAATCTTTCTGGCATCAGAAGCTGCATAGAGACTGCACTTGTATAGAGGTCTCTACTGCAACCCATTCTGCAATTACAAAGCTAAATTATTCTTATATAGCAGCTAGCAACAGATCATTCAGAACCATAGATACAGGAAAAATAAAGGAGAAATGCTTATACTCTCAAATCTAAGTAGTTTTCTACTTATTTTGTCAAGCAGTTAGTACGTGATCTAATACCAAATAATTGAAAACATGATCCATGTTAGGATTCACTTGAAAGGAAAATAGATGACTTAACTTTTTGGCTTCATTTGGCGTGAGATCAATGGAGATGGCTTTCGGAAAAATATTTGCTCAGCAATTGTAGTGACAAATGTTTCATCTACAACAAAGGAAGTGCACAAATACATGACAATTTATATAGAGATGCATTATACCAATGATCATGGGCAATGAAGAAAAGGGGAAACTGAATATACGAATCATACTCAAGTATCGCTTACCTTGATGGGGATGCCGCCGGAGTTGGGAGTCGCCATTGCCGCCGGCGAGAGGGAGGGCGTCGAACAACAGATCCGCTCGTCGTCGCTCGGTCGTCGGGAGGGGGAGGCGGTTCGGGGAGGAGGATGCGGCGGCGCGGGGCGGGGGGGTGAGGGCGGGAGCGCGGGCTGGCGAGGAGGGGGGCGCGGAGGAGCGGCGGCGGCGCGGGGGGGGGGGACGTGGTGAGGGCGGAGGGCGGCGCGGTGGCGGAGGAGGCGCGGTGGCGGAGGAGGGAGCGGAGGAGGCGAGGGCGGCGCGGTGGCGGAGGAGGCGAGGGCGGCGCGGCGACGGAGGGAGGGGAGGAGGCGAGGTCGGCGCGACGGCGGAGGAGGGAGGGGAGGACCTCAGGGCGGAAGAAACGAAACGAGGTGTGGAGGCAGCCGCACGGGAATGGGAGATTGGGGGGGCGGGGCCACCGAACGGGTTTCGGGGAGGCGGGTGCCGGAGGAGAAGGGGTTGATGGCGAGGTCCATGGCGAAGTCCTCGACGATCTTCTCGACAGAATCCAGGGCGAGGCGGCGGGGGATCTCGTCGTCGCGGGGCGTGTGAAGGGAGTGGAGCGGAGGAGGAAGACGACGACGACGATGGCCGGGTGGATCTGGGATTGGGCGGAGCAGAGGAGTAGGGGAGGAGGAGGCGGCGGCGGAGTGGAGGAGCGGGGGAAGAGGAGGCGGAGCGGAGGAGTGGGGGGAGGAGGATCCGGCGGCGCTGGGTGGGGAGGAGGCGCCGGCGGAGCGGAGGGGTGGCGGGGGAGGAGGCGTTGGCGGAGCGGAGGAGCGGGGGAGGAGGCGGCGGTGGCGGTGGAGCGGAGAAGTGGGGGGAGGAGGAGGCGGCGGCGGCGCGGGGTGAGGAGGAGGAGGCGGTGGCGGCGCGGCGGATGAGGGAGGGGAGGAGGCGGCGCGGAGAACGGGAGGAGGGGAGGAGAACGTGGGGAGACGGGGGAGAAGGTGGGAGGAGGCAGCGCGGTTTCGTGAGGAGGCCCACGCGGACTGCAGAGGAGAGCGGGACGCGGGAGGGGTACTGCAGATCCATTGAAGGATGACCGTCGGATATGGTTGGGTAAGGAGAGAGAATAGAGGAGAGTTAATCTGGTGCGGACGTTTTTATGATGGTGTAATTATGGGTGCATATTGTGGTGTGGACGTAGTTAAGGTCATGACTGTGGAGCAGGTAATTGTTGGGTGGATGTAAAATAATTTGAACTAGTGGATTATTAGTTTAGATTATCACACCCTAAGCTGAAGCCTACCTTGCTCGGGGTGTGACTCCGCCCCTAGATAGGGCTGTTCAGTTTGTGGCCAGGTTTAAAGAAACCGTATTCAACAAAAATTCCTCCTTGACAGGTAACGGATACTAGCCAATTTTCTTGAAATTCATATTGCCATTTGGATTTGAAAAGATGTGCTGGGATTGTCCGGTTCTTGCCCAGAATTGCTATTCATCAGTTAAAATTCAAATTTTAGAATTACAGTTTTTTGGCCAGAATTTTTCTTGGTTGTCACCGAGATTTCCGTTTCCTATAACCGCCAGGATTTGGGGCTATAGTAGTGTGCCAAAACAAATGTTTGGAACATTTTTGGCACACATTTGCTACTTCTTCTTTGCTAACATGTGGGCCAACTTGCTATACTGTTACGAAACACGTGTTCGTCCACAAACCAGATGATAAAACAATTTTTTCTACATTGTGAACGAACCAAACAGCTTAATATACCTTTCGTGTTGAGATAGGGTACGCTTACCCGTGACATACAATTCGGTCCCAAACATACATATGTACTACATACCAATTAAAGCGACCAACCATTTGAAAAGTCTGAAAAACCAAAAGGAAAAAGAGGAGAGAGAACGAATCAGTAGAAAGAGATGCATATGGATTGGGACAGGGCAACAAATTGGATTATGCATATACTCCCTTGAGTTTCATGATATACTACTCTCTCTCTCTCACTGTACATATATAAACACGCGCTAGTATGATGACCGTATGTTGCGACTCGTCCTAAAATAGGGTAGTACATATATAATCAAACAAGATACAAAACCATACAATACACGTTTTTGCAATATATATCGTACGAAATATATAATCACATTCAAAATTTAGAAACTATAAACCCGACGGGGGAGGCAACCAGATTTTTCGGTCCTAACCTTTGACCATGAAAGATGGCTGAACTGGGAGGAGGAACAAAGAAAAAACTGAAGAGGGAAGTACAAAGGAGGCGGTTTGATTGTCCGAGAGGAGAGGGGTGCGAGATGGATGTTCCAAATCCTATCTCGTAATCAGATCGGACGGCTGCAAAGAGGGAAGGGGAGAACAAACCGTTACCAACTGATTCTTTTATAATACTAGTTGAGTGCCCTTGCGTTGCTACGGAATAAAAACATTCAACAGACATGGATATGTAGGGGAAACACATGTTTGACAGTTCGTGAAATATTAACAAAGAAAAATATTTGGTAATGGACCGATTTTTAAGAAACGAAAAAACATTATTGTAACCATGGGCTACAACCACAGGCTACGACCACGCGCTACGACCATGCGCTATGACCATGGGCTACGACCACCGTCTTCGACCATAGGCTACAACCACATGCTACAACCACGAGCTACGACCACTGGTTACGACCACGGGCTACGACTATAGGCTATGACCACGAGCTACGACCACTGTCTACGACCGCAGTGTTCGACCACGGGCTACGACCACGGGTTACGACCACATGCTACGACCACAATCTTCGACTACTGGCTACGACCACAGTGTTCGACCATCTATACGACCACAGGCTACGACCACGAGCTATGAACACTGGCTACGACCGCAGTGTTCGATCACAGGTTATGACCACTATATACGACCACAGGCTACGACCACTGGCTATGACCACAGGCTACGACCACTGTGGCTACGACCATAGGCTACAAGCATGGGCTACGACCACCATCTTCAACCACAGGCTACAACCACTGGCTACGACCACGATGTTCGACCATAGGCTACGACCATTGGCTACAACCATAGTGTTTGACCATCTGCGACCATCGCTCGTGATCGTAAGTCGGAATACATCAACCATCACTCGTGATTGTAAGTCGGAAGCCCTCGACCATACCTCGTGGTCATAAGTCGGAATACATCGATCATCCTCGTGGTCGTAAGTTGGAAGACATCGACCACACCTTGTGATCATAAGTCGGAAGCCGTCGACTATCGCGCGTGATTGAAGGTCGGGAGCGGGCAACAAACAGTTATGGTCATGAACTGCTGCACCTTGCTGTGGCTTCCTCTCCCAAGCTTATGCTGCAACAGTCAGCAAAAAAATGAAAGGAATCAAACAAAATCTCACAGCTCACATGCAAGATTAGATCAGTAAACCCCCTAATCGAACACTGGAAAAAGCAGAAACGGGACTGATTCTCGCACAAATCAATTCAAGAAAACGAAAATATTACAAAAGATGGGGGGAAATTCGGAAGGAAAGACACAACCAAAATGGAGGCTGGATGAAGACTGACCATCTTGGATCAGATCGGGTGAAGGACATGGGGGAAACGAAGGGGACGCAAGGTCTAGGTTTTCACAAAGCTTGGGCTCTCGCAAGGCCTGGCTTGCGAGGGATGCGGTGGGCGCGCGGGGCTCAGGGGAGAAGAAGCGTCCGCGAGGAGGGGGTCACTGGTGGCTTCGACGAAGGCCATGCGGTGATGGGGCTGCTACTTGATCTACCACTGCGTGGGGGTGACAACAGGGCGGAGAGTCCCAAGCAAGCGAGCAGAGTGTGTTGGGACCACAAAGGCAAAGGCCGCGCCTCCTTTGTGGCAAGCGCGAGGAGGGGAAGGCGGGTATGCATCGGAGGGGAGAAAGAGGTGGAGAATCGTGGGAGGATTGTAATTGAAGCTGGAAGTGGGAGGGCAGTTATATCATGAGAGAGAGGAGAGGGAAGAGGGTGCGAGACAGATGCGCAAGATGTAGATTGGATGGCTGAGAAAAGAAAAGGGAATGGACCGACGATTACTAATTCATACTTTTAAGGAGTAGAAATTAAAGATAAAGATGTATATGTATTGATCGCATTGGTCCCAATTTTAGCCAAACGGTCCCAAGAATCCGATGCACGGAGACCACATTAATCTTGTGATTACCAATGTTTTTGAGAGGTCCCTTTCATGTTGTTACAATCACAAGATTTCCGGGATCAAGAAGAGATATACATTGGGGATTATCAGATCAACAGTGGATTCACAGTCACTCATTTTGATACGGTTTGGATGATAAGGTTTAGAAACTGGCTTCCTATAAAATTGAAATTTCATTGTGCTGTGAGAAATTAGCCTAACTTAGGTGCTATAATTATTTTGGACAATCATGTAAGGCATAGCTCCTATGAATAGACTCGGTTCAACCGTGATGATGCACGTATATGTGTCGGGGTTTTTTTTTCGGATCTACATGTCGGGTCTGTTTGGTCTGAAGCCACCAATTAATTAAACTTTATACATTGACCAAAACTAGCATGCACTTGGCTAGTTTCTTGCCAAAACTTTCTTTTTCAATGGGATTCTAGTTCAATTTTTTGACGAAATGTTGGTTCTATTCTTTTTCAGCTTTTGGTTTCTGTTTTTGACTTTTCTACAGTAACCATCTTTTAAACGAAGTGTCTTTTTAAGATGTGGTCTACTAGTTAATTATAGTATATACTGTATCAACTTCAGTTATATCGGCAAAATTTACATGTGAGTTTCTATTACTCTGTAATCTACGAACAACCTAAAAGTCATAATCTGTAATCAAAAGCTATAAGTCTCAGCCAAAAAGAATAGACCCATTAGCTAGTTTGTGACCAATCAATTCCATGACAAAATGACAACCGTTGGATAATCCATGTGTGCCACTCCTCGGTATTTTGGCTTAGCCAGAGTTCGATTTTCATAAACTACATGTTGGGCGAGCTATTACAGTGGATTTTCCGCCTTGATTTCCGGGATCACATATGACCCCAGAGACTCGACATAATTAACCTGCAAATGTTCAGCACCCTGTGCAACCTCGTCACGCGCATATGATTAGTGACGAGGAACAAGAAGAGACAGCTCAGATCTCCAAACATGCACTGATGTGAAAAATCGAGCAGAGGAATTAAGGAAAAGCAGTCAAACGATGAATCCATGCCCGCCAAAGCCATCCAGGAAGAAACGAAAGAAAGCTAGCTGCATGCATTATTCTTACCTCTCTTTCTCTCTCTAGATCACAGCCGGGTAGACCTGATTAGGTGCAGGGTGCTTTTTGTCCATGATCTAACGCGATTTTCGAAGCCAAGAAGAGAGAGAGAGAGAGAGCCAAATAGCCCGTTGAGAGGTGGACATCAGCTGTGGCTGCGCAGCCGTCTGTACTAGTAATTGGAATATTAATAAGTTAATAAATTATTTTTAAAAGATTATATTAATAAGTAGCTTCAAAAAAGATAGAAATTGTTTCTTTTATTTATTCTAGAAAAATTATAGATCATAAGATAAAAAGAACGAAACTATAGCAGTAAGCTTATCGTCATCCAGGCCAAAAAAAAAGTTGGCTCTTAATTAGATAGCAACTAATCACGAATTAACAACAAAGGAAATGCATGGTTCATGATATGTTTCAGTGGACCATCCATCCCATCGCTTGTGCCGCCGCAGCGCCGGGTGAGTTCGGATTGTCCTTGTTGAAGGCATCAATTTTATCTCAGATTCTCAGTTTGGGTTGAACATATAATTAATTAATTAATTAATTAATTAAAACCGCAATGGCATGTATGCACGTTTCCGACAAAAAAAAGATCATTAATTGATTGCATGAGTCAATCTATTTCAAATCGATAATGATTTGGGTGTTACTCCAATTTACATCTACTGTGATCCATGGTAATCCATCGTGTACGTGCACATGTCCTAGCTACTATGCGCTTAATTTGAGAAGGGGTTTCTCCAAAATTAAAAGAGATGGATTTTCTAGTTTGGACATATAGAGCTAGCAATTATATGCATAAACCTACTATTACTAAATTCTGCAAAATTTTATTCACAGGGCACATGCATGCGATCAATTTGAGCAAATATGCGAATCCTTCGGTATAAAACACAAGGATATAGACATGTAATGGACAGGCAATTCATTCTCGATCTTAATTTGATCGGTCCATTTTCTATTTGTTTTTTCTCTCTCTTCTATGCATTGTCTATAACTATATTTGTTCGCAAATTAAACGAGCTTACGCATTGGAGAAGACTATACACAACGCTAATTTACAAAACGCAGTGTCAGAAATATTTAGTAGGACGGTACCGCTCGTTTCGGCTTCCAGCTTATTTTTCACTATTTATAAATTTTGTTTTTTCCCGAATTTTTGGTTTTTTGTTGAGCTTTTTTGCCGGTTCTTTTTTTCCCGTATTTGTTTGTATTATACGTAATAGGCTAACATTTTTTAATTTTTTTTAATTTAATTATGCTAAATAAGCCTCTGTCAGCTACAATATTTTTTCAGCCAGTTACAGTATTTTTCAACCATAAACCACAAAAAAAAACCAAATGATCACCACCTAAGTCGCCACACAGCACCACGCACGCACTCGCGCGTACACACGAGCACTTGTTATTGATGGCATCGAATGTGCAAAGCCAACACAGCCTTGTGATCTGTTGCATCGGGCATGAAGCTTGATGCTGGTCCTTGCAACAGACTGGACATGGGGTTGGGTTGGGTGACATCCATGAATAAATGTTTCTGTTGTTTTAGGCTACGGTTTATGATTTTTAGTTATAACTCATTAGTGTTAAGAAAAAATAATTGAAAGTTATTGAAAAGAAAAAAGAATAGGGCCAACGACACTCATGCACTAGTGAGCTTCTAGCTGCAGCCATGGTCCATTCATTTCATCCTTGATGTTAATTATATAAATGCAGCTGCTGACAGGGTACACGGTACACGCATACGTATATGTATACTGTGTATATATAGCGGTTCCAGTTCCCGAAATAATAGTTTGTAGTTCGACCAAGATGCAAAATCATATGACACGCCCGTACTGTCTTGTCTACTGATCCGCAGATGCATCTTAATTCTCTTATCTTGTCAATATGTGTTCTTTTTATTATTTAATTAACGGCCTAGCATAGTATGATCCAGCATTGATCATGCTACATATGCATGATTTGACTTTGCAGGGTTAAATTTCTAAAGATGTCAATGGGAACTTATTTGGAACGAAGGAATTTCGCATAAATTTTGTATATAGGACTTACATAGGAACTTACAGAAACCCTTTGAAAGCTGCTTGCAATTCTACCATCCAAACAAGTCCCTATATTAGTAGAATAGGGAGAAAACACTTATTTAGTCATTGCATGTTTTGTTATTTTACAAATTTTTTTGTACATATAGCATTTCAAGAAAAAATATAAGGGGAAAAATGTCTCAACATGGGTTAAATCTCAGATTTTCTGAAAGTTAATGTTCTTTTTTGCCCATCGTTCATCAACGTTATATTCTTCACGAAGATCCAACACAATTCCAAGACGAAGAAACGAACCACAAGACGAAAAAGGAGGGCGGTAAAAGGTGATTGAATTGGGATGAGATTTTAGTCAAGAATAAAGCACACAGCAAGGTATTCAAGAATAAAGCGATGTGGATATGCATAGATCGACGAGGAGGGAAAACAAAAAGGAATTGAAAGCTAGCAAGAATGCAAATAATTGCAGGCAAAATCCTATGGCAAAAAAAGCTAGGATCCATGCGTCTTTGTTAATCTTTTTCTTCCCCTTGAGAGAGAAAGATTGTTGGATCATCCAGCCTTCTAACATCAAGACCGAACATTCTTGCCGACCTTTAAGCTGAAAGAAAGATAAAGGAGGGTACTAATGTACCTTAAAGATGTTCCTTTGTGCACTTTGCATTCCGAGGCACTTTATGTGTATTCACCAGAATAAAAAGTGATAAAAACCTTTCTCTCCCCCTCAAAGAGAATCTAATTCCAACGATGATAACTTCGCTAACAATGCCACCAATTGCTCGCGGGTTGTGTGGATGCAATTAGAAAAATATCTTTATAAATATTTTGTTCAAACATATGAAAATAATTTTAGTAGATTTTTGTCGGGAAATACTTTCAGCATACTATGAGTTTATGAGGTTTTACAAATGCATTACAATATAAACTGGTGGTCAAAATTGCGTTTTAGAGACTATATAAATGTCTAAAATAGCAAAATGTCACTTAAATATGACTAGAGGTAGTGATAAGCAAGGTAATTGCCATCGTTGATATTCCCAGTTAATTGATAAATCCCACAAACCTCCCTAATATATACTAATTTGATGGAAATTGACTAGAGTTCTATATATTATAATCTCAATGAATTCCGACAGTATGAACTAGGAATGGAGCCTTACCACCCAAAATTACCATTCCCACGTCTTCGGAACACATTAATTTTCCCTATTAAAATTGAATTGTTCATGTGAAATTCCTATATTTCAAATGAGGCATTTATTTCCACCAATCAAATCCTCCCTAAGTGCGGCTCACCATGTTTACACTCGTTTGGTGTTACAATGCGTAGTAGAAAACGTTTTTTTTAGAGATTTTATTTTCAGGTGCAGCCAGATTCCCGTAACCATATATATATGACATGTCGTCGGATGTGAATACATTGTCCTTTAGATAGAAAAAAAATTTGAAAATATCCTTGGTAAACAATGTACCCCCACAGCACAACAGAAATTGTACCATAAAACCACACGAGCCTTAAAAGAAGACCTGGCAATTTTCTTTACAGGCAGGAGAATGTTGTGCAGTGAGTAGACAGTGGTAGGCACCAAACATTTCCCCATCAGAAAAAGGAAAAGCCTACTCACCTCTCTCTATGTATGATCCAAACTAAAGCTGGGATTAAGTGGGCCTAAGGTTAATCTTCTGCACAGGTACCTATGGGAGTAGTAGTTGATAAATCAAATCATGTGCAAATTGCCAAATGATAAGAATCTCTGAAGGTGACAAGGATATATGTGGTGCAGAATTATTAGGGAGCTGGTTTGTGATATGTAGTATAATCACTCTAATCAGTCTTGTGACCAAAAGGGAAGTAAGGTAGTAACCTGTGGTTTACTGCTTTTGCTGCTCTCTAATTGGCAAGATTGCTTTGGCCCATGGCAATTGGCTAGTCTATCATGCCCGCTCGGTGGGGCTGAAAGGCTATGGTTTATGGCTGAAATTTTACTGTAGCGGCTAAAATTTTACTATAGCTGAAGGTGACTTATTTAGCATAATTAAATTTAAAAAAATAAAAAATAGAAAAAATATGTTAGCTCATTACGGATAACGTGAACGAATATAAAAAAAAGAACCGGCAAAAAAGTTTTAAAAAAAGGCCAAAAGTTTAAAAAAAGATAAAATTTATAAATAGTAAAAAATAAGTTAGAAGCTAGAAACTGAAGCTGAAATGAACGGGCCAGTACACTCCAGACTCCACAGGCTGCCCACGGCAACTCCACAGTGGAATCTGGCCTCCAGGTGGCAGAAGACCGTTTGTTGAGAGTGTGTCCATGCTGGTTAACTTGTCCTTGCATTTGCATTCTATTTGGAAAGGGAGAATAGGGGAAATTTGCCAAAACAATATGATAGTCAATCAAGCAAAATGTTTCCTATAAAAGAAAATTGTTGGTTGCAATCTCTGCGCTCATATATATAGAGCTTGGAGATTTGCGTATATCTTTTAAGAAACATAGAAACATTCTGAACCAAAACTAACCAGGATTAAATAATCTAGTTTTTAAGCTTTAGTGGTGAACACTATGGTTCGGCTGAAAAGCTCATGGCTTATGGCTGAAAACACTGTAGATGGCTGAAAAAAGCACTGTAGCTGACAGAGGTTTATTTAGCATAATTAAATTTAAAAAAATTTAAAAAAATAAAAAATATGTTAGCCCATTACGTATAATACAAACAAATACGGGAAAAAAGAACCGGCAAAAAAGCTCAACAAAAAGCCAAAAGTTCAGAAAAAGACGAAACTTATGAACAGTGAAAAATAAGTCAGAAGCCAGAAGCCGAAGCCGAATTGATCAGAGCTATATTTTTTGAGATTACAAAGAGGACGCACACTCACGTGTACACCCTACTAACATCACACACCACACGCATTAATGACTATAACAGTGAGCTGAATTTTGGGAGGATGGGATATAAAGCCATTTACTTAAGTTTATTTAAGACCACAAAACTTTTTTGGCTATTTCAGATGGTATGAAAATGGAATTGACAACTGTGCTCAACACTTTTTGAAGATTAACACGCACCATAATATTCTGTGAATACATACACAGGGGAAATTAAACGCTTAAATTCGTTTTCTGACCAAACCCTTTCTCCTCTCCCTCTCAATGGAAAAGAAAAGGGCAAGGAAAGAAGAAGCAAAACAATCTCTCTCTGTAGCTCTGAATGTTTTAAATAAAAATTCCAGTGGGGACCTGGACGTGCCCAGCTCCTGTAGCTCTGCACTCTCTCCATGTACTACACCTCCTGACACACAACAGTCTCTCTCTCTCTCTCTCACTCTGAAGTAAGCTGCTTGGATTCCTGAGAGTGCAAGCAAAGCAAGCACCAGAAACTAGTATTTTTCCTGCCTCTTCATCTCTCTCATCTGTGTTTGTTTATGACAACAAGCTCTTCCTCCCTTCTTCACCTCTCCCATAACTCATAAGCCGCCTCCTCCCTCTCACCCTATCACTAACTGCCTCCCTCTCAATCTTTCGTTTTCTTGTAGTTTTCACCACTTTGTAGCTTGTGTTTGTGCCTAGCTTCTAGTTGCAATGGTGGAGGCAAAGATTTGAGAAGGCATGAGCCCCCATGGCCTTGCTCCTTCCTTGCCCTCCTGATTAGCCTTTGACACAAGCTGCAAGTGCAAGGTTTGTTTGCTTAACTATTTCCGTATTTTTTTTTGCTCTCACTTCCTGACCTTTGTTTTTGTTTCCACCTTGTTTGCCCACTGTTACAAGCAGTGTATGAAGTAGGAACACCACCTATTTTCCATTGAAGTCCTCCCACACCACAAACACATGCACAAATGAATCAATTCATATAGACAGGAGAGTTTATTTGTTTGTAGTTTGTGACTTGTGTTTGTTTCTCTTGTCTGAGCTAATGAAAGCAGGGCTTGCACTTAGGTAGGACTAGAGGAGGAGAGGTCAAAGGCTGGTCCATGTATATGTTAGTAGATTACAATACATGTAATACTACAAATGGAAGGAAAGGAAAACACTCACCAGTAATTAAGTGGTAGTGAATAAGCACCAATCAAGAAAACCACAATATCAAGACGATTAATTAATTTGTCCATCTAGCACCTTGCACTTACTGGTAAGTACTTCCTGGTCTCATAATATAAATTCGACACAAGGCATATTATTTAATAATATTTAATAAAATTAGATTGTATTTATCTCTAATTGAAAGAGTAGTACATCTATCTAATATAAGAAATTATAGTTTAATCTTATTCAATATTATTTAACTATCGCACTTTCTAGGTACGTATCCTCAACTTTATATTGCTAATCAGGAGTAGTGTGAGCTTGCTCCGAACGGCTTGTGCTTGTTGGTTTTTGACTTAAAGTGGACTGTAATAGCTATTAGTTTTTCTAAGTCATTCGATTGGAAGATAACATTAAAAAGAGAAAAATTGTTATAGCATCATAGAAAGTACAAAAAAAAATGAAACAAAAAACTAAAATATTAAAAAATCGCTATTTACGTAGCACAAGAGCTGGAAATGAGAGTAATGATGTATGTGAAACAAGAAACCACAAGCGAAGCCACTTAGGGTAGCCCTGTATCTTGTTGCCTGCATCCGCAGGATGATAGGATACCTCTCATTACTCTCATACCACAATTTATTTTTTTTCTCTCATTTTGCCATTGTGTGTGCCTGCCTCTTTTTTGAGGCTCCCAAGAAGTGTACTATATTCTTGTTTCACATACATCATTGCAAGGGCAAGCTCCCCCGACTTGGCAATTTGGCATTTACCCTGCTAATTCTTGCTCTGTGTGCGCGCGCGCACGCCATTGCAGTAGCACAAGAGCTGGAAGCATCTTGTTGCAGAGGAGGGAGCCTAAGAAGAGGGAGGGAGGGAGGAAGGAAGCAAGAATGGATCTTTCCGGGACGCAGGGCGAGTTGCCCATGCCAATGCACGCCGCCGCGTCGCCGTACCTCGGTCTGCAGCATGAGCACCATCACCACCACGCTGGCAGTAATGGCCGGCACATGTCGCCGCCTACGCCTCCGGCGGCTGTGGCCGGGGCTGAGGAGTCCAAGAACCGGCAGGTGGTGGCGGCGAGGTACCGGGAGTGCCTCAAGAACCACGCGGCGGCCATCGGTGGCAGCGCGACGGACGGGTGTGGCGAGTTCATGCCGGCCGGCGAGGACGGCTCGCTGGACGCGCTCCGGTGCTCCGCCTGCGGCTGCCACCGCAACTTCCACCGCAAGGAGCTCGACGACCCCGACGGCGCGGACCCCGGCGGGCAGCTCCACCACCTGATCGGCGGCCCGCTGAGCCCGCTCGCCGCCCACCGCGGCCTCCTGGTGGCGGCGCTCCCCCCCGCGCACGCGCCAACGCGGATGGTGATGCCGCTCAGCGCCATGCACACGTCGGAGTCCGACGAGGCGGCGCGGCCGGCGCCCCGGAAGCGGTTCCGGACCAAGTTCACGGCGGAGCAGAAGGCGCGCATGCTGGGGTTCGCCGAGGAGGTCGGGTGGCGGCTGCAGAAGCTGGAGGACGCCGTTGTGCAACGCTTCTGCCAGGAGGTCGGCGTCAAGCGCCGCGTCCTCAAGGTCTGGATGCACAACAACAAGCACACCTTATCCCGTCGCCACCAGCCCGACCAGCAGCCCGGCGGCCCGCCGGAACCCGAGCCTGGCGGCCCCGGCCGGACCCCGAGCCCAAGCCCGCCGCAGCTCCGGCTCGAGTAACCAACACCAAGGACTCAAGACGATGATGAATTGACAATGATCATTTATAGCTCTCATTTCTTGTTGATCATTCTAGCTTAGCTGCATTTCATTCCACTGTTTCATCAAAAAATGATGCTTAATTCCCTGGGTTTCTTGATCTCTCTATCATTTCTGAGTTTTTTTTTCTTTTTCATGTTTCTAACTTGCTGTCTAGTGTTTGAGAGTATCAGTAGCTGGAGGCTGTGAAGTGAGCTGAGCTGTGATTGGTCAGTTCTCCTGAGAGTGCGAGTGATGTCAGTGGAATCACTTGTTCATGTGTTGTAGCTTTCATGATCACCGTTCATGATATGATATGATGTGTTGCTCCACATGGATAAACAGCAGCTAGCAGGTGAACTAGTGAAGTAGTGAGTGAGCAGCAGCTAATCCCTGATTGTCTGGTTGTTGTTACTTCTGAACCTCTGATTAGACTGGTCTTAATTTAGAGGCCTGAATTGGATGGCATGCACATATAAGTATATAACAAATGATTGGGGAAGTGTTTTGACAAACTGGCTCTCAATTATTCTTGGGGGCCGGAGCATGCAGGTGTGGGTGTGCAGGGGGGCAGGGAAGCATGTGGCAAAGTGATCCAAATATGGTTAATCCTGTGGGGGAATTCAACTATGTACAACAAGATCTGCAGTTTGGCAGTGGAGAGCCCCTCAGAAATTGAGCCCCTGAGGTTGCATGCTGCATTTACCAAAGATTATAGACTAAGGGACTTTTGAGTATCGGTTCGGCTGAAAAGCTCATGGCTTATGGCTGAAAACACTGTAGCTGGCTGAAAAAAGCACTGTAGCTGGCTGAAAAAAGCACTGTAGCTGACAGAGGCTTATTTAGCATAATTAAATTTAAAAATTTTAAAAATATAAAAAATATGTTAGCCCATTACGTATAATACAAACAAATACGGGAAAAAAAGAACCGGCAAAAAAGCTCAACAAAAAGCCAAAAGTTCAGAAAAAGACGAAACTTATGAATAATGAAAAATAAGCCAGAAGCCGAAGCCGAGTTGATCAAGACCTTGCTAAATCCTTGCACACACCT
This sequence comes from Dendrocalamus latiflorus, assembly GCA_017311315.1. NCBI lineage: Eukaryota > Viridiplantae > Streptophyta > Magnoliopsida > Poales > Poaceae > Dendrocalamus > Dendrocalamus latiflorus. The sequence continues at coordinate 6,110,362 of CM029635.1, forward strand.
AGATTACGATATCTTATTCATTTTTTTATTCAAATTGCAGCTGCTCCAAAAAAAATTTTGTCCGCACAATGTGTTGACTGCAGTGTGATCTAGTCATTAGCAGAGCAAAAGACAGAAATTTCTTTCCACAGTTGCTCCAACATCTAGTCTGAAGGAAGGGGAAACGAAAATTTGAAATACTCATTTCTTAAAATCTCTGCACTTGACAAGTTTCTGCAGTTAACAGAGATGCACCTACAGAAACCCTGTGAAGAAAAGGAACATGCAATGAGCAAGAGTCATGCTCTTCTGTGTGCAGTGCACTGTCACTGTGTAATCGTATAATCTGAGCTCTGAAATTCTGATTTCACCACAAGATTTGGCCACTCATTTCCGTCCTGTGACCCCATCTCTGCTAATCCTGTGCATTTGTGTGCCTGCCCAGCCCCATAATTTATTCAGAACCTTAGAAGGACTGGGCCCTCATTAACTGGGATCAGTGTTCAGTACCAGTTGATAGTGCTCTAATCCCCATGTAGCAATCAAACCTGATGTGCTTGTCTGGTGTTGTCAAGCTTCTCTGGCGCCCTATCATACAGCTGAGACTTCGTTCACACTTTGCAAAGGCAGAGAGGGGGGAAGCTATTAACCTAGGTACAGTAGTGTGACATCTATGGCTTGGCTACATTTTAAAACGTGCTCCTGCTATCTGAAGAAGTGACAGTCGGACATGCACCATCTTAATCATGACGATGATGAATGATAGTGGTGACTAGACGATGCACTTCGCTTTTTCACAAAAAATCAGAGACATGGAAATTTGGAACCACTTGTAGCTAGTGGGGAAAAACACCATTAGAAAGCTGTACAGACTACGGAAAATATGTTAAGAACCTGCCACTGAGCTAGGAAAAAATTAGCCTAGACAAGCATAACTACGACGGAGTTCTTTATAACTTTTGCCGGTTTAGGCTTCGTTCAAAACGGCTTCGATTTCTGGCTTCTGATTTATATTTTAATATGCAATAATTTTATATTTTTTTTGGTTTTTTGGCTTTTTTAAAGCTTTTTTGTCGGTTCTTTTTTTCGTATTCGTTTGTGCTGTCCGTGATAGGTTAACCTGTTTTTTCTATTTTAAATTTTTAAATTTAATTACGCCAAATAAGCCATCATCACCTACAGTGTTTTTTCAACCAGCTACAGTACTTTTCAGCTATAAACCACTCAAAATAAGCCCTTATGAGTAGGGCTTATACTTGTATTATATATAGTAATTAGCTTTTAAACATGTGTTTTTTAAAATAGGGTTAACAGAAAGATTGTAATAAAAAGTATACTGGTTTAATTGTATCGACTAAAATCACATGCGATTATTTTCTTGTATATAGCACCTCTCACGAATAGTGAGAATTCAAATATTTAAACCATAAATCATAAATTATCAGCTCAAAAGAACTCTATAACCCGGAGAGCCCCTGTACTTCACCTCAGACAGCAGCGAGGCTCAACTGAGGTATCAATAGCGGTTCACAGGAGGCAGGCGTCCGTGCTGCCCGGACGGTGGCTCCGCCATTGAGAATTAGTAAGCCACCAATTAGTGGTTTGCACTAATTTCTCTACGTGTTTCACACACATTTCGTTAGTTACGCAATACGCACCCTACTTAATCTAGGGTTTTTTGGGAGTTTCAGGGACTAACCAGCTTATCCGTAAAAAAAATCAAGTAAGAAAAAGTGGATGCAGCCATGGCCGCTGCAGAGGCAGGGCATGCCTGCAGGAGGAAGAAGAAGAAGCTAAAAAGAGGTGCTGCTGGTTATAAAGGCCATCATTGCTGCAATGTCTTTGCCATTACTGCAGAGAATTTGAATTACCACTCTGTTGTCGCATCTCCAAGTGAAGTAGTCCCTGCCATTGTCATCTTCTTGCCATGATGCTGCAAGGCAAGCCGGCCAGCCAGCCCATGTGTGGTGACGGACTCTCTCCTGCTGTGTTTTGGTTGCTGGCAAGGCAAGCCATCAGATTCATCAGCCTATTGCCATGTTCTTGGCATCCGAAGTGCAGGGGTACCTTTACAAGTGTGTCATCCTTGTTTTGTTAAAATCAATCAATCTATCAATCGACTGATTAATTAATTAATTGGTTTGTGTGGTCAATGCTGCCTAGCTTGCCCTGCAAACATTTACAGGCCAAGAAAAATACTGTTTAGGCTCTGCTGGTAGGGCGCAAAGTCTACTGCAGCTTCAGGAAGCAACCAGTACAGGTCGTCCATAGCCAAACTTATTTAGCGTAATCGTCAAGAAACAATCTCTCCATGCAGCAGCTCAGAGCCTCATCCGGTGTGGTCACTTTTTAGCTTCAGTTCCATTTCACTATTTCCGATATATCAACTAATCCATAACCCCTTTTTTAAATCTATATATAGACACAAGAGAAATACCTTAAGAATTGGCAAATATAAAAACAACAGATATTCATTACAGAATCGGCGAAAATTCTGTTAAGTGACTAGATTCCGCAACGTGACATTGCAACACCAAATTTAGCTTAAAAATAGGAGATATTGCAGCACCAAACTAGCCTGTTCTGATCAGGGTCGTCCATGGCTAGAAGACGCATAGGGCTGCTCATTTAGGTTTTTTTTTGTGATTTATAGTTTATTTTTCACTGTTTGGCACTGTAGTTGGTTTATTTTGTACTGTAGCTGCTGGTGTCTTTTTGGCGTAATCAAATTTTAAAAAATTAAAAATGAAAAAACAAGTTAGGCCATCTAGACAACATAAAGGAATACGGAAAAAAAGAGAAAAGGCAGAAAAGCCAAAAATAAAAGCGAAAAAACCAGAAAAATATGAGATTAAGAAATTAGAAACCAAAAGCTAAAAACCCAATGGAGAAGTCGAAATACACTTGGTAAGAATCAATGCATCCGTGCATGCAAAATTGCATATACGCCTTGTGGATGCTGAAATGCGGTAGAGTTATCATGAACAGTTCAAAGAAATATCATTATCACTGTAGCCATTTTTTAAAATTAGGATCTAAATATCTGTTTTTTACAAATCTAGCCCTCTTTGTAGACCTACCGAGCCACCTGCTTGGTTGCATGCTGGCCGCACTATGCAACTGTAATTAACATTTTAATTACTGCTAACCATATTTAATTAATACTAATCACAATTAATTAGTACTAATTTGTAATTATTTGTTACTAATGCAACTAATTAATGCCAATTAAAACACTAAATTCATCACATTTTATGTAGTGCTTTAATTAGTGCTAATCACATTTTAATTAGTACTAATCATAATTAATTAGTGCTAATAATGTCAATTGCTAATTAAGTATGCACAATATTTTATTACACTTGTAATTAATTAGTATTAATCACATTTAACTAGTGCTTTAATTAATAGTAATTACTAAATTAATTAGTACTAAATTAATCATATTTTATTTAGTGCTTTAATTTGTGCTAATTGTATTTAATTAATATTAGTCATAATTAATTAGTGCTACTCATGTTATGCTAGTTAAGCATGCACAATATTTTATTGCACTTGCATGGTGGTGTCCAATCTTGTAAACCTCTCACATCATAGTTTACACAATGATTTTTTAATAAGATCTAAAAGTATTTTATAGTGATTGAATAAATGAGTGCTACTCTGAGAAATCGCAGTTCATATATGTACTTCTAATTTTTTTTAAGAATTTACTTCTAATATTGGTGATTTACTACTATGATTTTTGAAAGTACATGTAGGCACTGATATTGTATTGCATCAAATTAAAAGTCTTTCGTGAGATAAAATTCAAAACTCCTTTTGTTGATGTCTCACTCTAGGGATAAGGCAAGGGTCATGGGTGCATCACACACCTTACTCCTCTCGCTCCTGTTATGCACATGCATATCTCCCTTACTTTTTCTACTGCTCGTCTCTCCTTCTAAAAACACTAATTTCAGCCAAAAACTATAAGCAACATCCAAATAAATAGTAATAACTAAAATTAGTGATTTTTAGAAGGAGTGGACGAGCGGTGGGAAAAATAAGGACTGTGTAGCATACCATTTGGCTGTGCACGGGCAATGTATCGTGCAGCTATGAAATACCGTGTACACTTTAATTAGCAATGACATAATTAGCACTAATTAATTATAATTAGTACTAATTAAATATGATTAAACTATACTTAATTTAGTGCTTTAATTAATACTAATTAAATACGATTAATACTAATTAATTGGCAGTGCAATAATATGATGTGCATGATTAACTAGCACTGACATGATTAGTACTAATTAATTATGATTCGTACTAATTAAATACAATTAGCACTAAATAAAATAATATTTATTTAGTGCTTTAATTAGCATTGATTAAAACACTAATTGATTATAATTTGTACTAATTAATTATGATTAGTACTGATTAAATATGTTTAGGGCTAATTAAAGCACTACTTACGGCTGCACAGTGTGACCGGCGAGAGGGTTCAGCAGGTGCTGTAGCTTAGCAGGTCTCGATAATTTCACAAAGAGAGCTAAATCGGTAAACACTACGCTCAAGGCTAATTTTTTTTAAAATAGTTACAGCAGTATTTGTATGAACAGTTCAGTCATCATCGACCAGTTTCGCATATTTTTTCTATTTTTAAATTTAATTACGCTAAATAAGTCACCTTTAGCTACAGTAAAATTTTAGCCGTTATAATACATTTTCAGGTATAAACCACAGCTTTTCAGCTCAACGGAACGGACCTAAATATGTAAAAACTACGCTCAAGGCTAATGTTTTTTAAAAAAATAGGTACAGCAGTATTTGTATGAACTGTTCAAGCATCATCGACCAGTTTCGCGTTCACCAGCGCGCCTGAACTACATAATGTTTTTTAAAAAAATAGGTACAGCAGTATTTGTATGAACTGTTCAAGCATCATCGACCAGTTTCGCGTTCACCAGCGCGCCTGAACTACATATGGGTGTGTTTGGTTGCTTTTGGGTAGTGGGATCGTATATTCTGGATGAGGGGAAGCTGAATGAGGAGGGTTGTATTTTGAAAAAGAAGAGTGTTTGGTTCAATGTATCTGTGGATACAGGCTGAATGAGTATATGATTGGTAGGCTGTATATGAGGCTGTATGAAGGTCTTGCTCGACTCCCTCAGTTCTGGACTGGCAGATTCGGTCGAAATGACCTTCACTCCCGGTCCCGGATGAGACCGTATGCGGGGACGAGCGGATCCAGGCTTTCACAGTAAATTCGTCCAACCAAACACCTGAATTTTTCGCAATATACGGTGGAGCTAGGATCCAGCAAACCAAACACACCCTTACAGTACAGAACAGTACCGAGCCTACAAGTACGTGCCCTGCCTGCGCGCGTGTTATCAAATCAACGCCTGGTACTTTGCGTGATGACGAGATATCACGGCACCAATACGATCGCTGTGCGTGTCAGCTAGCAGCTTGCATTGCGAGAAGAGGAAGAAGCAGCAGCGAGAGAGAGAGAGAGAGAGAGAGAGAGAGAGAGAAGGGGCACAGAACAACATCAACTGCACCAGCAGCGTGTGCTCTCTCTCTTCTTTCTGCCCTGCACTGCACCCTCGTTGCCCAGCCAGTACTCCTCCTGAGCGACTGACTGACTGCACGTGAAGTACTCGTACCATGTTCCAGGGCGCTTTTCTTACGAGAAAAAAAAAGGATTTTGTGACATAGATGAATATGACAAATGGATGCGTGCGTCCCTTGTCCAAACTTCTTCTTACCAAACGGCGTAGAATCCACCGAGAGATTTAAAACTACTTAAATCAAAGTTATAAAAATCCTATTATTAGATTTATTGTTAAAAATATTTATATAATATATTATTTTAGTACGTCTTAATATAAGTTTAAAAATAAGTGGCTGAGAAAACAAGCTAGGGACTTAGCAACAGTGCAACATATAGGATGCCTTCTAGAGTTTAGGCCACAATTTCAGCATTTTCTCGTCGGCTTCGCCGGGTCTCGTCGGCTTCGCCGTTGTGCCAGGTTCAATCAAGGATTGGTCTTCAATGTCTCATCTTATATACGTGTGCGTCAGTGAGATTCTATGAGGAATTGAATAAATTCAGTATTTACTTAACAATCTCTGCGAAAGTCTTAATGTATATTTTACTAGGATATATACGCTTATGTGCGTGTGATGTATGGGAGTTAAAGTCAGATTTGACACTGTTACGTACTGTATTTATAAAATAAGTCGTATACGCACCATATTTGTAAAAATGACACTTCTGCCGTTTGGTGGGTAGGTGGCAGCGTCGGCGAGGCGACACATGGTGAGGCCATCGGCGGCTGGCACCTGCCGCCCCGCCAGCAGACGACAGGCAGCTTGCCGCCCTGTGGGGGGACGGTAAGTGATTAAGCCGACTAATTAACCGCTTTAATTATCAGCCATATTTTTTGTATTTAGTGTTTGTTTGAATTTTTAAATACTCAAAAAATTACAAAAATTATGTACAGTCTCCCGACACAACGTACCTCACAGTGTAATTTTGGGTATTTTATCCAATGTGAATGTTGCTTAAAAATTTATAAAATTTTGAATATAGCAAACGAGCTTCAAAAGTTACGACCGGGGGAGAGGGAGGCCAGGGGAGGTAAGGGGCGCCGGGGTGGGGGGAGGGTGGTGGCCGGGAGGAGACTGGAGGGGTACCGGATGGGAAAAGGGTGGCGGCGGGGAGGGGACTGGTGGGAGGAGAGCGGAGAGATTAGATATTCTGCGAGAGAGAGTGGAGTGGAAAGATAAGGGAGGAGAATCATTTTCTCAAACATTCGGGGGAGCAACATTCAAAAGAGCAACATTCAAGAGAGCAACGTTCAGAAGACAACGTTCGAGGGAGCAATGTTGAAAAGAGCGATATTCGAGAGCTGATGCCTATAAATTCACTTTGCTTCTCTCATTTCTTCATAAGCTATTCAATCTTTCATTTCTTCAGTATCCCTCTACACTTTCCAAGTCCACATTTCTTCAACATTCCTCTACACTCCCTATTTATTCACCATCTATCCACTATGCTACCAAAGAGTCAGAGTACCAAGGAGCTCCTAAGCGGTATACAGAGGAGTCAAAGTACGAAAGGGGCAGCAGGGCGACTTAGTGTAAACTCCCACTATCGGTCCCCTAGTCCTCCTCTGGCTCCGACTCCAGTTGATGCTCATCGGCTCTCGCCAAGCATGTGAGACTACGGCATAAATGACCATCATGCTATAGAGGGCTACGAAGAGTACCATGACGGTTCGTAGCCAATGGAGAGTCCAGAGTTCCCTCGCAATGACATGCGTAGGAGAATAACCGAAGGAAGGAGATCATCCCTCACACCCAGGATGGTGGAGGTAATCATATGCGCCAAAGACTAGGAATTACCTAAAGAGTGGCAATAGTATCAATAGGAGGATCCTGAAATCATGTAGTCGTATGATGACCTCGAACATATAAACGACCTAGACATTGATGAGTATATACTATGTACGCATGTTGTTATAGTTAGTATGTACATATATTGTTACTGTACTCTTTTTCTTACTCGGAGAACACCAATCTGGGGCGTAAGGTTTTTAAGAGGCAGTAACATTGTATTTTTAAAATATCAAGAAAATTTCACTTTTTTTTCGAAATATTTACATCATTACGTGTCCATATTTTTATGCAACTAATTCAATTTCAACTAGTTTTTAACGAGACGGGTACGAGAGAAAGGAAGATGATGGTCGCCGCCACCATCGTTGCCGCTACCTTCGTCGTATATAGTTACTTCGAGCTGGGCTTAGGCTAGCACGACACGGTGGGCTTTGGGCCGGGCTTAGGCCGGGCATAATGGGGTGATTAGACCGAGCCGGTATGGCACGAAGCAGCCCGAAACACGATGGACCCAGGCTATACCGCCACGACATGGCTCAACTCCTAGCTCTACTTATGTCATGGCAACTTTGGAGTTCCATAGTAGGAAATCGGACAAGCAGTGGTATAGCACTAAGTACTAACACCAGGGCTAACTAAAAGTGTGAACAAGTATCCATCTTCATCGACAGGAATTAACGTTACTTGGGGAAAAATGCCTTCACTACAACCATTTTCAGGTTTTTTCATTGAAAAATTCATGCTTTTGTGGTCCTAGTAACAAAAACAAAAGGCCTTCTGTATCAGACTGTGTAACATTTTCAGGATTTTTTTCTCCATCAGCTAACAAGATTTAATCTCCTTTGCTACAGTAGCAGTACGTGACCAGGATACGTCATACATCTCCAACAAGAACGGAGAATAAACAATGTCATGCTTCTTTTTCTTAATAACATTAAAATTGATAGAATGAGGAATCATGCTAAAGAAGGAAGCAAATTCCAATTCCTGGTTCTTGCAGAGTATACCAGTAATCTTAGAACTAGGAACAGCCACAACCTATGATACACTTAAATGCTACAAGAACTATCTTATTCGATGAACAATTCATTAATGAAATATTTCACATTTCACACAAATTTATTCTAGATCTATCGATCAACATAGGTTAACAAATCGGTACAACAATTTTACTGGGAGCTAATCAATAACTGATACAGTAGTATACTCTATCTAACTGGGGTAAATTTATCTGCTGTTCCCCCATAAGTAATGTTGGAATCACTTGATGGATGGCCATTGGGAAAAAAACGTATAAGCCTGCGATAGGTATTAGTCCAATTGTTCATCCAAATCGCCTGTGGAGGATGTTGCACCTCATTGTCTGCCATTTGACATAAGTAACCAATCCACCGTCAGTTTCAGCACCAAAGTTAGAAAATACATGCAAAACTTCAACTTTATACAAATAGACCCTACCGTGACTGATGGAAGACACAATTTGAATTGGAAAAGAACTGACGATGCCGTTGATATAATGAAGGATATATAGCAAAGATATGGACATTATGTACTAACCTAAATAGGTAGCATCACTTCCTTTGCTGGAGTAACAAGAACAATGAAAACTTTCTGCATATAACTCGACAAATCGTACAATTAGGATCAGTCCATTCCACCTCAGAACAAAGGTTTAATACAATATGTACTAGTTGTCCACAGAGACCCCCGAGTATCAAGAGTAATAGCCTCATAGGCGCGGCGCTACGCCGCGCCAACCACTGTGTGTACCGAAGTAAAAGAGGCGATGATCCGTGAGGAGTTTTAAAAAAAACCGAGGGCACATGCGTATTTTCGAAAAAGCTAAAGGGTTATTTCGTAAAAAATCGAGGACCCGTATGTAACGAAACGAGGACCCGTACGCAATTTACAAAACCGCGGGGCGCTATCCTGCAAATTGGAGGGTTTTTCAGGGAAAAGCACCGCAAGAAAAACAGGTAGGGACCTTTTCGCGAGGAAAAAGGACCTCTACGTAATTTTCGGAAAGCACAGGGGAACTGCCTCGGCCGGCCGTACCGAAATTCCCGCGCCACGCGCCGGCCGGGGCGCGCGCGGGGGCGACGTGGCGGGGCGGAGGGCGCGGCGTCCCCCCCCCCCCCCCCCCCCGCTTTGTTTAGGGTATTATGCAGTTTGGCAGAAGCAGCTATAACTTGAAAGTTGGAATTCAGAGTCCATCATATGTTGCCCATCTTTCAATGCCAACCTAAAACTTGTTACCCCTTTTCCTGACCTGCAATGCGAAAAGTTATCACTTGATGCTTTATGAACCTATTTGGACTGAAGTTCTTACATGGAGATAAGTGCTAGAGATAGAAAAGTTCTGCCTAGCTACAGAATGCTGCACTGAACTAAACAATCGTCTAGGTAATTTTACCAATTTACCTATAGGCTCAACATTGGCATAATCTAGTTCAAAAAAGCATAGCAACTAGCACAACAGTATAGAAGGCATGCTTCCAAATGAAATTTGCTGACAGATCAAGCAAACTACAGAAAACTGGCATTCTTCTGTCACATCCTGAGATTCATCACATCAGAAAACTGGCAGAGATATACGCTTACCTCAACCAGTGGCTTCTTGCCATAAAGTAGCATATCCACACTCCTTTCAGTCTGCACAAGAAAAAAGACACCACATGTTAGCATTCATTACACAATGGGAAACAAAGAATACTACACATCGATTTGCGAGTAGATTTCATTTTGGTAGCATCTTGAGCTTTGAATATGTTCTTAGTTGCTAAAAAAACAGAGCTGCAATAACAGTAGTGAACAAGTGATAGAAAATTCCAGTAGAGCTCTCCCCTACTGTTCCCCCCAAAAAAGTGTGAGAAAATTCAGTAAGGATGGTATAACAAAAGGCAAGCTTAGCAAAGATAAAAATTATCGTAAACACAATTAGTCGTTCAGTATAAACAAAAACACTAGCCTCAAATAACTATCTCACTACATTAGGAAATTTGGTCAAAACAAATATAAAGCTTAACATCCTTTCACTCATAGTTGTATGAAAACTCCATGACTAACAACTGCATAGACATCATCATGATTCACAACCCAAAACAAACTTAGCTCAGCTCAAACATAGAGGACCGGTCTGACCGCGGCCACCTAGCCAGTCCCCATTCCAGTCAAACCGCCATGCAATGGCCGGTCAGACCACTCCTCTCTGATCATACCACATTTTCAATGCTGGTACTACCGCACCAGATCTTAGACCAATACCTCCAAAAGGCCTTATCTGGAAAATAGCTACTGCTAACAAAGGGTCGGTACTACCGCACCGCACACCGCTAACTTTAGAAAGCAATAGATCAAAATGCAATTTCTCAAAATCAAATTCAAGCAAAGATAGCAAGGCATAAGTAAGGTCAAATATTTATCACACTCATGGAGCTGCCACCACATGGTCTTACAAATATATATGATGAAATATTTTACTGTGGTAATCCTACTAGCATCTCCATGCAATGAGTAATAATGGAAGGTGGAACACTTATTACCTACTAAGTGTTGTATATGAGAGCGCATATTGGGAATTTCCCAATTGAATAAAAAGGGAAAAGAAAAAGGAAGGCGGGGCCTACCTGTCGGTGAGCCACGCGAAGGGATAAGAAGAGGAGACTGAGTCTCCTCCCCGGGAGTTCCCGTGCGCTTCTGGGCGTGCTTCTCCTGTGCGGTTTCGGCGCGGCCGTTCGTCTCCTCCTTTTGGATCTGGCGATTTCGGCGGAAAGATGGAGGGAGTGGCGAGGAAGAAGCGGCGGTGGGGGCGCGGGCAGGCCCGGGTTCTCCGGAGCCGGCCGCTCGTGCCACCTCGCGGCTCACCTCGTCTCCCCTTCATATGCCGGCTCGGTTACACGGTTTCGGGATCTATCTTCTTGACTCCCTATCGATTTTTGCTCTCTCGAGTTCTTCCTCCTCTCCTTTGCGGGCTGCACTGAAGTTGGTGGCTTCGGCCATCTTCGATTGAGGCCGGTTCTTTGATTCCCTGTGTGAACCCTAATTTGGGTGTGGGGATTCAGTGAGCTTGCGGCTTTGCCCGAGGAGAGAAGAGGTGGCGCCAGTTCTTACTGTGATTAAGTCCTCTTGGCCGGAGCACTTTGTGGTCTTGTGCGGCATATCTCTGAACCTCGACTTCACCTCTGGTTTTTCAGCTGAGAAGTGAAGAGCGGCATTGTATCTCCGTGAATCATCTACTCGCGCGTGATAGTGGGTTGATAGATTTTCTGGGTAAGCGATTCATCGTGCCTTGCCGCACTGATTGGTTTTCTCCTGCTGGTTTTCGGCTCCTGGACAGTTTCGAATACTGTCTGTACTGTGAGTATATTCAGTTTTTCCTCATTTACAGCAGTATATCTTGATCAGTGATATTAATCAAGTTATTGAGGACTGCTGTGAATGCATGTGGGCGCCTTAGATGCTCTGTGATGATATTTGTCATATACTGAATTGATCTAGACAATTGATTTAGGCTTGAGCTCTAGGATTTGTTTCTGCGGTCCATACAGTTGATGTTTTACTGTTAGATTTAATTACCTGCAATAGAAATCTTGAATAGTGCAGTGATCTGTTAAATGTGGTTAGATTGTATGCTTGGGACATCATTCATCTGTTTTAGGTTCTGATTGTCTTATGCTATTGCTGTCTACATACATTTCGGTGAGCTGCTCACAGCCTGTTCATTTATAGTTCACTGTCCATTAGTTCATTGCTTGTAATCAAATAGTAAAACGTAATCTTGAACAGAGTCCTCTTCTCTGTTTATTAGGTCTGTTGACATTCAAATATTTAGAGCTCAAGTCTTTTCTCAGTTGTTAGATTAATTATGAAGAGTTATGACGTATGCATGAGAAGGCCAAAATCTTTGATTTTGCGCAACTCTGTTCTGAGAGCAATCATGAAATAATTATTTTGTTCTGTGCTAGATTTAATGGTTTCATTGTTGCTATTGATATTTTGCTGTTTATTTTCAGCAGTAATCATGTTATATTCTTTAGATATATCTATGATTATGAATGGCAAGTTAGAATTTCATATTTATATGCAATTTATGTCATTCTTATTGTGCTGGAAATATGGTCATTTGATATGTTTGGCTGGAATTAAATATTCAAATATGCTTATACCGCAATATTTACAACAATCCAGAAAATCTATATTGAAAGAAATGACTTCCTCATCTGATGTCGTGAAACCTGAAGTGTTTGACGGAGTCAATTTCAAGCGCTGGCAGGCGAAGGCCAAACTTTGGCTGACTGACCTTAAGCTCTTCTGGGTCATCTCAAATCCACTGGCGTTTCCGCTGGAGATCCCTGAGACGATGAGATGGGATGATGTTAATAATGCAGTCTTAGCCCGTTTGCTGGCCATCCTGTCTAATTGCTTGTTTGACGTCTATGTCAACTTCACTAATGCCAAACAACTTTGGGATGAGCTCGAGGAGAAATACTCCGAGGGAGATAATGGAAATGAGTCCTTTATTACAGCCAATTACTTGAACTATAAGATGGTTGAGGGCCGGTCGGTGATGGAGCAGCTCCATGAGCTTCAACTCCATGTACGTGACTTATGTCAGTACGACTGCGCTCTGCCTGAGAAGTTTCAAGTCAATGTCATTTTGGCTAAGTTACCGCCTTCGTGGCGTGACTTTGTGACCGCTCGGAGGCATATACAGGAGCGCTTGACGCTCAATGAGCTGTCAGCTGCTATTAATGTCGAGGAGCGTGCTAGAGCCGGTGACGGCTCGGGAAAGACTCAAGTTCAGGCTCATCAAGTTCAACTTAAGAATGGTGGAGGACCTGGGAAACCCAAGTTCAAGAGTCAGTCCCAAGTCAAGCTACAGCCTAAGAAAATGAAGAAGAAGAAGGAGGACATCGTCTGCTTCGTTTGCGGTGAGGCTGGCCATAAGGCCAATCATTGCCGCAATCGGAAGGGCAAGGGTCCATCTCCGGGTCAGCACAAGAGCCACAAGGCTGAGGTTCATGTCGCGCTGGCGAGTACCAGCTCAGACGAGTACGTACCTATGGCCTTTATGTCAAGTCCATCTATTGATTGGTGGATTGATACAGGTGCTACTAGACATATATGTGCTGATCGATCTTGTTTCTCTTCATTTCAGGGTGAAGGTGGTGGATCCGTCCTAATGGGCAACGGAGTCGCCGCAACAGTACGTGGGATTGGACAGGTTTGCCTGAAGCTTACTTCGGGCAAAACACTCATCCTAAGAGACGTGCTGTACGTGCCTGCGATGACGCGCAATCTCCTTAGCGGGTCAATGTTATGTAGGCAAGGAATAAAGTTTGTGTTTGAATCAAATAAGGTCATTTTGACCAAGTTTGGTAATTTTGTGGGCAAAGGCTATGATAGCGGAGGCATGTTCCGCTTATCCATTCTTGATTTGAATAATGTAAATGTTTACAATGTTTCCCATTGCAATAAAGTTCATGATATTTGGCATTCACGGTTGTGTCATGTTAATTTTGAAGCCATTACGCGGTTAAGTAAGATGAATTTAATTCCGAGCTATAATTATGAGAAGGGTTCAAAGTGCGAAGTGTGTGTGCAAGCTAAGCAGCCCCGAAAACCTTTTCATAGCGTTGAAGGGCGAAGCACTTCTCCACTTGAACTAATCCACTCTGATCTTTGTGAGATGAATGGAATATTAACTAAAGGTGGCAAACGATATTTCTTAACTCTCATAGATGATGTGACTAAGTATTGCTATATTTATCTACTTAAGTCGAAAGATGAAGCACTTGAATACTTTAAAATCTACAAAGCTGAAGTTGAAAATCAACTAGAAAAGAAAATTAAACGGTTAAGGTTGGACCGAGGCGGTGAATACGTCTCACATGAGTTCTCCCAATTCTGTGAAGAAAGTGGAATAATTCATGAAGTTACTCCACCATACTCACCCCAATCTAATGGAATAGCCGAAAGAAAGAACCGAACTCTTTGCGACTTGGTTAACGCCATGCTTCAGAGTTCAGGTATGTCGGACTATTGGTGGGGTGAGGCAGTTCTCACAGCTAACTATGTCCTGAATAGGGTTCCACCTCGCAATCAGGAGGAAACACCCTATGAAGGATGGAAGGGGAGAAAACCCAACTTATCCTATTTTCGAACGTGGGAATGCCTTGCAAAAGTGCATATGCCGTTGCCGAAGAAAAGGAAGCTTGGTCCTAAGACCGTTGATTGTGTCTTTCTAGGATATGCTATTAATAGCACAACTTATAGATTTCTAGTGGTCAAATCCGAGGTGAGTGACATCGCTACTAATATAGTGATGGAATCTCGTGATGCGACATTCTTTGAGCATGTGTTTCCTATGAGACCGAATGAAGACAGTGGACATGTCGGCATAGATGATCTCTCTATTTCTCCTAGTGTGGATAACACCGCTCCAGATTTGGAGTTGAGGAGGAGTAAGAGACAGAGGACCGAGAAGTCACTTGGGGATGACTTTGTCACGTATGTCGTGGATGATGAACCACGAACCCTTTCAGAGGCATACGCATCCCCGGATGTGGATTACTGGAAGGAGGCAGTCCGTAGCGAGATGGATTCCATCATTGCTAACAGAACTTGGGAAATTGCAGATCTCCCGCCTGGTTGTAAGCCAGTAGGTTGCAAATGGATCTTTAAAAGAAAGCGCAGACCTGATGGTACTATTGAAAAGTACAAGGTCCGATTAGTGGCTAAAGGTTTCACGCAAAAAGAAGGTGAAGACTATTTTGATACATACTCTCCTGTGGCTCGTCTACCCACAATTCGAGTGCTTTTAGCGCTAGCCGCTGCATACAAACTCCTAGTACATCAAATGGATGTAAAGACCGCTTTCCTAAACGGAGAGTTGGATGAGGAGATTTATATGCAACAACATGAAGGATTTGTGGTTGAGGGGCAAGAAAGGAAAGTATGTCGATTGATTAAATCTTTGTATGGTCTAAAGCAAGCTCCTAAGCAATGGCATGGGAAATTTGATAGTACGTTGACGTCGGTCGGCTTTTGTGTAAATGAAGCCGATAAATGTGTCTACTATCGGTTTAATGGGGGCGAAGGTGTCATTCTATGTCTCTACGTGGATGACATATTGCTATTTGGGACCAACATAGATGTGATCAATAGCACAAAGTCTTTCCTTTCCCAGAATTTTGATATGAAGGATCTGGGTGAAGCTGATGTTATTTTAAACATTAAGCTTATAAAGGGTGAGAATGGGATTACGCTTTCACAATCCCATTATGTGGATAAAGTCCTAACTAGATTTGGGTTTATGGACTGTAAACCAGCAGCTACACCCTATGATCCAAATGCAAAGCTACATAAGAACACTGGGCATGGGAAGGATCAACTTAAGTATTCTCAAATCATAGGATCCCTGATGTACCTAACTAGTGCGACGAGGCCAGACATCTCATATGCTGTATGCAGATTGAGTCGTTATACGTCCAATCCAGGAGATGATCATTGGATAGCACTAGAAAGAGTACTAAGATACTTGAAGAGAAATCCTAATTTATGAATACATTACTCTGGTCATCCTGTAGTCTTGGAAGGATTCAGTGATGCTAACTGGATCAGTGACTCGGATGACATGAAGGCTACGAGTGGTTATGTTTTCACTTTAGCAGGTGGGGCCGTGTCGTGGAAGTCTTCTAAACAGACTATTCTTACACGGTCCACCATGGAGGCTGAATTGGTAGCGCTTGATTCAGCAGCTGTAGAGGCAGAATGGATTCGAGAACTCCTTTCTGACCTACCTGTGCTGGAAAAACCTATTCCAGCCATTTTGACCTACTGCGATAACCAAACCGTTTTGGTTAAGGCGAAGAGTAGGAAGGACAATATGAAGTCCTCAAAACATATAAAGCGCCGACTTAAGTCGGTAAGGCATGCCAGAGAGACGGGTGTTATTACTGTAGAATACATCCAGTCTGAAAGGAACTTGGCAGATCCTTTCACTAAAGGATTGGCGCGAAAGGTCATCCAAGCAGCGTCACAGGGAATGGGGCTTATACCCGTATAAAGGCTCATATTGGTAGTAACCTATCCTAGGAGATTAGAGATCCCGTGAACTAGGCTCTAGGACAACAAACTGTGTGAGATTAAAGAGCACATCTAACGGGTCCCATTAGCTGCAGTGCTCTGTCTGTATGGAAGGTTGAGCTTTGGCTCTTAATGAACTCTAGGTCTATATGACATATGGAATCGTCCTACAGGATTCCTAGAAGAGTTCACCTACGTGAGTGAGATCGTGAGGTTGCGATCGAAGAAAGATAAGGGTATACTTTCTTAAGCACTCATGAGTAAGATACGGGGACATGACCGAAACGTCCCAACCCGAGAGGGAAAGGGCTAGCCGCCCAGTACAGAATGTGATTTGGGCGAAACTTCTCACACCAAGGCATTGGATCAAGGCGTAGTCCTCCTTTGTCTGTGCAGAGTCGTAGTCCTTATCGCTAGACTTTGGGTTCAAACCCGCAAGGTACCCATAGTCGAACAACTGTATATTAAACAAGACATTGACATCTTTTATCAATTGATAAATTGGTGGGGACTGTTGTATATGAGAGGGCATATTGGGAATTTCCCAATTGAATAAAAAGGGAAAAGAAAAAGGAAGGCGGGGCCCACATGTCGGTGAGCCACGCGAAGGGATAAGGAGAGGAGACTGAGTCTCCTTCCCGGGAGCTCCCGTGCGCTTCTGGGCGTGCTTCTCCCGTGCGGTTTCGGCGCGGCCGTTCGTCTCCTCATTTTGGATCTGGCGATTTCGGCGGAAAGATGGAGGGAGTGGCGAGGAAGAAGCGGCGGTGGGGGCGCGGGCAGGCCCAGGTTCTCTGGAGCCGGCCGCTCGTGCCACCTCGCGGCTCACCTCGTCTCCCCTTCATATGCCGGCTCGGCTACACGGTTTCGGGATCTATCTTCTTGACTCCCGATCGATTTTTGCTCTCTTGAGTTCTTCCTCCTCTCCTTTGCGGGCTGCACTGAAGTTGGTGGCTTCGGCCATCTTCGATTGAGGCCGGTTCTTTGATTCCCTGTGTGAACCCTAATTTGGGTGTGGGGATTCAGTGAGCTTGCGGCTTTGCCCGAGGAGAGAAGAGGCGGCGCCAGTTCTTACTGTGATTAAGTCCTCTTGGCCGGAGCACTTTGTGGTCTTGTGTGGCATATCTCTGAACCTCGACTTCACCTCTGGTTTTTCGGCTGAGAAGTGAAGAGCGGCATTGTATCTCCGTGAATCATCTACTTGCGCGTGATAGTGGGTTGATAGATTTTCTGGGTGAGCGATTCATCGTGCCTTGCCGCACTGATTGGTTTTCTCCTGCTGGTTTTCGGCTCCTGGACAGTTTCGAATACTGTCTGTACTGTGAGTATATTCAGTTTTTCCTCATTTACAGCAGTATATCTTGATCTGTAATATTAATCAAGTTATTGAGGACTGCTGTGAATGCATGTGGGCGCCTTAGATGCTCTGTGATGATACTTGTCATATACTGAATTGATCTAGACAATTGATTTAGGCTTGAGCTCTAGGATTTGTTTCTGCAGTCCATACAGTTGATGTTTTACTGTTAGATTTAATTACCTGCAATAGAAATCTTGAATAGTGCAGTGATCTGTTAAATGTGGTTAGATTGTATGCTTGGGACATCATTCATCTGTTTTAGGTTCTGATTGTCTTATGCTATTGCTGTCTACATACATTTCGGTGAGCTGTTCACAGCCTGTTCATTTATAGTTCACTGTCCATTAGTTCATTGCTTGTAATCAAATAGTAAAACGTAATCTTGAACAGAGTCCTCTTCTCTGTTTATTAGGTCTGTTGACATTCAAATATTTAGAGCTCAAGTCTTTTCTCAGTTGTTAGATTAATTATGAAGAGTTATGACGTATGCATGAGAAGGCCAAAATCTTTGATTTTGCGCAACTCTGTTCTGAGAGCAATCATGAAATAATTATTTTGTTCTGTGCTAGATTTAATGGTTTCATTGTTGCTATTGATATTTTGCTGTTTATTGTCAGCAGTAATCATGTTATATTCTTTAGATATATCTATGATTATGAATGGCAAGTTAGAATTTCATATTTATATGCAATTTATGTCATTCTTATTGTGCTGGAAATATGGTTATTTGATATGTTTGGCTGGAATTAAGTATTCAAATATGCTTATACCGCAATATTTACAACACTAAGTACTAACTTCTTTTATATCTTATATTGAGTTACAAGAAAAGGATGGAAAGCTAGCAAGCTAGATCCTAAAATGATGAAGCAGCAAGGGAACGTACCTTCCCAAAAACAGAATGATTTCTTTGTAGTTTAGGAGACCATGGATCATATAAACATGCCCAGTGATGGCTCGGCCAACTCGACAGGTCAAACCAATAACCATTCCTTTTCTGCTCCTTATGGCAGATATTCTATGTAATGTACCTTAAATTCCTGCACGGTTGTCACCTCCAAATTCTCCTACAGCTCCCATACAATGGACAAGAGCATAAGACCAACCACATGCAATGGAAAGCATCTTTGTGACTGTATTGATACTTTCATTTCATGGCATAATTACGTCTTCACACTATTAATTATGCAAGCATCTATACTGGAAGCAAACATTGTATTGTCAACTTAGGACTATATTGGCCATCAGTGTCACCAAGGAAATGTGCCTCAGGTCGTCTCCCCAAATCCAGAATAACCTAGTTGATCATTCGTCAGTTGGGACAGCATATGCAGTACAATGCTTTCACAGGAATTTTCAAATACGATGGGCTCAGAATGGTTGAAATCAGACAAGTGCATCTAGCTTACCTCCAACAGCTGGTCCCTTCTAGGTTCATTCTGCAGATTATCTCGCAAATCTCTTGGTAGAATCTGAAAAAGACAGATTGATACCCCCATGTTACTCAATTTGCAGACAGAAACTACTTATATGTGATAAATGACTTTGCAACATAGAATCGTGATGGACATGAAGATCTTGTTTTTTTTACTGAAGTAGATCTTGTTTTTTTTACTGAAGTAGGTACATCTCAGAGCAGTAAGATGACTCTTATAGCAAACAATTTTTTCATGCATTTATGCTAGCTTTTTAAGCATCTTCTTGCACCAGTTGCTGGTATTAGGACAGAGAACAGATGATTTAGATTAATACATAATATTGCCAACACAGGAAGCAAACATAATATTGTCAACACGGGAAGCAGATGATCTATGTGAAAATGCAATTAATACATAATCTAAATTTGGAAATGAGAATCTTGCCCTTTGGTACTCTCAATGTAGAATGACTTTGAAATTAAAATTTTATATAATTAGAGTAATTTCAGACGTACATCTACAAGTTCATTCAGAATTTTTTTATGCTAACCTGATACCCAAATTAAAAGTTCATGCACATGTACACTAAATATTGCTTGTGGAATGGATATCTTCCCCTACATGTTAGCCCAATTAATTAAAGGATATAATATACTCGAGGAGAGACCCTCGTTTGCGGAGTTGCGGGTTAAGAACACTGATGTTCCTTTCGTATCCTCCACTCTTCCAGTAACAAGAAAATAATAACCCTACCCATACTATATATGTTCACTTTATAACTATATATATGTACTTCATATTGCTACACATGTGCCCATATTATTTCGCTAAAGTTCATCCTCAACTGTCAAAACATATGCTTTAACAAACATCTTTGCCCAAAATCATTCCTAACGTTTGATTAACCCTATAGCTTCATCATAACTCATAGGCCCTCGTGCAACTTTGCTCAAAACGCTCTAATATATAGGCGCTTGACCAGACGGATGGGTATCGCTAAGAGATTAATCACGATACTGGCGATTAATCGAAATTTAACAGCGATTAATCACGATGCGGGCGATTAATAAGAATTTAATGGACGACTATGCGTTCTTATTAATATATTTATTTATATTTAGAATTAATTAGAAAATTTTTATTTACCTAAAGTTATCGTAAATTATCACTCTACAAATTATTATCTGCCATGTTCTATATTTCATTGTTTACACTTCATCCGAAAGGAACATACTATGAACAACATGACACAATATTATAAATTAATTTATCGTAATTAGTGAATAAAATTAGATGTTTTTGTGATTAAAAGGACAAAAGGCTGATTAATTGGATTATGCGGTCAATTAATCGTTTGACGGCGTTAATTGCACTTTGATTGTACTGTTTGTGACGGTTTAGTGACCGTCACCGATTAATCGGCCGAGTCAGCCGTTTTTCACAACATTAACTATTGCTAGCACGGCTGAACCGTGGATCAAGCGTCGTGCCACATGCGGCCAATGGCACTATTTTCTGCTATCAGCCGTCGAACAGGGGTGGATCTAGATAAGAATTCATTGGGGTCGGCACATTAGGGTCACTATGCGTATGAATTAGTTATGGTACTTCGTAATACCATCATGAGCATTAATTTCTTTATGGGTTAAGCTAGATGATTGGCTAGGTTTGTTTTGGCTTACGCTTTGATTTTTTTATTTTTTTACTATTAGTAATTAATTTTTAAACAGTATGTTTTATCAAGGCAAGGTCTAATAGTTGATTGTATTACACATTATACTAACTTTAGCTATCCAGCTAAAATCGTATACAACTATCTTTCTTCGTAATCTCTCTCACAAACAACCAAAATTCAAAAACCATAAACAAAAATTATAATTCACAGATCAAAAGAACACACCCAATATCGAGTCATGCACACAATGCTTTTCACACTCGATACTTGTCTAAAAATATAAGACATATTTTTTAAATAATCTTGTCTATTAATATTCCATAATGCAAAAGTTCAAATATATATATATGGTTTCTCCATACTCCAAATATATATATATGGTTTACTTCGTATTCTCTACCTATATATATTAAATATAATATTTTAAAATAATAATTAAAGATAGTTTAATCATTTCAAAGTTCCCTTCGTCAGTCTAGTCATTTCAATGGTCCCTTGGTCGCCGTGCAAAATACATACGTCCTATTTTTCTTTAGAGGGAGCATCACAAAACTTTCGACATATACCTGTTGTCTTTTACATGTTTAAAACACTAAATTTGTTCTTTTCATGTTTTTCCAGACTTGGAAAAAATCGTGTTGTTCATCCAATAAAACAACACGTGACAAACTATACAAGTAAACATACAACCAACACCAGATACTCGGAGGAAAAGAAGCACAATGATCAATCATGAGACTATTTATGCTGCCTCAAGTATAAATAAGGCATGGAAATTCGCGTAAATACAGTGTCTCATGTTCCCGTTGTTGTCCAGTCGTAACATTGGGAATCTGGCTACAAGCTGAAACAGTGTTCTGAGTTGTCTCGTTACAAGCTTTATAGACTCAAGATTACCGAACATACACAGATTATTTATTGCAGGTTAATGAGTGGCAACACGAGCTTCAGAAACCATAGGTCAAAGTACTTCGCTGATAACGTAGCCAAAGTGACGTCTGTTGCTGGTTCAGTGATAGAGCTTGTCCAGATCATCTTTAAATTTGGTCTTTAACTGCTCCCTCTTCAGTTTTAGTGCGGCAGTCACCAGCCCAGACTCTGGAGTCCATGGTTCAGGCAGCAATAGAATCTTCTCTGGTATTTCAAATTTCTGAAGCCTTGCAGCTTTCGCGGCCTGCACAATTTGAACACATTGCTTTAGATGACAATGGAGGACTATAAACTGGACCGTTGGCTTTTGAATTTGTGACTGGCATGAAGGCTACGGAAATAGCGGTACTATTATCATAAATAACAATGTAGTTACCAGCTTTGTTTTCACTAGGATAACCCACATAACAAGACCTTATGTGGTATCTGTTGCTTCAATTGCAAAACTATAGTTTTGTACATAGTTTACTGCAAGTCTGCATATAAGCACCTGAAGTAGCTTGCCTTATATATGGGCAATAACATCGCCTGGTAACTGAAACCAGTCAGAAACCAGTGGTGCACCAAATAGTATTTGATGCCCACAGTTATGGTCCATATAAATCTATCCTCACAGTTCCATCAAGAAGTCGAAATCAGTTAGCTATCATTGTATTCACTGATGAGCTGGCAAAATGCATTATTGTTGGCACTTTACCTTCTTTGATATCTCTAAAATTACATATAGCTGTGCAGCACAACAAGACCAGAAAGCAAGAAAATGGCATTACACTATTCCAAGAAGCCCCACCTTTCAAAGTCAGGACAACTAAAACTTTTTCAATAGTAAGGTAGACCATAGTATTGCATATAATCCTTTTAGGCTTTGTAGTCATTACTGACAGATTGCAGGAACAAGCATGTAGGTAAAATCCAGAGTTCTAGATTCACCAGTAATTTACTGCTAGTAACAGCTGAGACCATCAGATCAGACCAGACATGACCAGTTTGTCCTGGCCTAACTGATACATTGGATTGAAATAGGTTGCTCCAATAAAAACGGTTGAAAGCATTCTGATTTTCTGATGTAATTGTCAAGGCAGCACATGGAAGAACAAGAATTACAACAGTGCATATGAAACATTTCTAGTTTACAAACAAATATGTTTTGGTCCCATTAAGAGATTTTTCATTCATGTCAATCGTTCATAGGACTGTTTGATACATCAGATTGCAAGACAAAGTTAGTCCATCATGCTTTCTGAAAGTAGAAAGAACTTCCTCAATCCAATCAAATAAGAAACACAACCAGGAAAGGAAACACAAATAGAAAATATTTGGCCATGAGCAACAAACTCAAGATGCATCAAGACAACTTGGATGTGTACCTATGTTGACTGCAACATTTGGTTATAATCTGCCCCTACCATGGTAAAAGAAATTCTGAGAAGTAAGCTATTAGTACTACCTTAATGGTTAAACCAGACAGTAAAAAGATAATGAACTTCTCGAAATGCAAAGAATGTGCTTTTGTAAACCAGAGACGTTTGTTGGTTCAAGCTGGTAACCCTCCTAGTACAAAGCTAAATCATATCGACATAATGGTGCATAGATGTACTCAGTTTCAATCAAGTCTAACCTTAAATAGAGATTGCTGAACCTCCTTAATGGCTTGATCATTGTTGCACAGCTCTTCGAAGTTTTTGTAGTCTATCCCTGAATTTTGAGCCCACTTCTCCAAGGCCTGCTGTGCTGGCACTACCAGAGCAACACAGTAATTATGAAATGGATCAGCATAAACCATGATGTTATCCACATAACTGCTTGTTGTTGAAGCTGATTCGACCTACAGAGAGAGAGAGTGTGTTAATTACATTACAAACATAATACTCATAACAAGAGGTATTCTTTGTAACAAACCTTGCCAAGAGATACGTATTCTCCATGCTGAAGTTTTACTATATCCTTTTTCCTGTCAATGATCTCAAGGCACCCATCAGGATGGAACTGGCCAATATCTCCAGTGTAAAACCAGCGAATTCCCCTTTCGTCCACCTGGAGGACACGGGATGACGGGATCACGGGAAACAAAGATCAAATGAAAATATTGTACTCAATGACTACAGATGTTCTGGTAAAGATCCTTACCTTGTACTCCTCATTTGTTTTTGCTTCATTGTTGAAATAACCTTTTGTTATACTGTATCCACCAACTACAACCTCTCCTCGGGGCATTGGAGAATCAGAAATTGTATAGCCACCTTCTTCCCACGAAACAAGCTATATTCGTTTGACCACAAAAAAAGATAATTAGAGGCCAAGACATGTTGATATAAGAACAAAAAGAAATCTCCCAGGACAAAATGAAAAGTTTCGCAGTGAACCAGTTAGGGAATCAACATCTGATGTATGATTGAAGTAAATATATCTAAGAAGAAATTTTGTACATGCCACTGGAAAATTTCAAAATTACCATTTGCAAGGTTCACAAGGTGTGTCCAGACCAAGATATCAGTGAGACACTATTGACAGGCTTGCACAGATGATTCTTGTTCCATATATTCTATTGTTGGGTTCATTTAATTATCATTCCTCACATGAATATCAACTGTATTTGTTAACATTCAAAATACATCAGAGCAGCTGATTTGCAGACACAAACCTTGACATAGCAACAAGGAACAGGCGGACCAACACGACCCACACTTGTGTCATCGTATTCAGAGAAAGTTGCTCCAGCAAAAGTCTCAGTCAATCCATAGCCTTGACCTACTGGGACACTGCAGCACCAGTTAAGTAATGCATAAGCACCAAAAACAAATACAGCACCTTACACTATCACAAAAAGCTCATCAGCCTGTAAGCATGGGTAGATATAATAATATAATCTAGAAAGGTCGTCTGTTTAATATATTAAAGATCCCAAGCTTTCAATTGACAGTAATTCAGAATAAAAACTAAAGTCCTGTCACCTGTGAATATTTGTCTTTTTTATACATTCAAATAAGACAAAACATCAAAAGTTAGCTAAACGCACTGCCTACTACACATGACTGCAAATTCATACTCCTACTATCCCTAGAGCCTACTAAGAAGTGCATGGGATTGAGCCAGAAGCTGCCACAAGCTAAAGCTCATTCAAGCAAGTTATTTTTTGGTTGTCTTAGATAAGCTTTAGATGTATTTTTATCAATAAGCACAAGAAATACAATCACGCTGTTCCATCAATCATATCAACTGACATTTGACTTAGTAAACACGATAAATATATGATGAGCCGGATGAGAAATTACCCCAGACATATATTCATAAATCTTTGTGTGTCACTTGATAGAGGTGCGCCACCACAAAGAACAAATCTTATGTGTCCCCCAAGCATGGACCGTATTGGTTTAAAAACAAGGTTATCCCATATCATCCTTTCCGGTGCCCAAGATCCAAACCAACTTCCTTCAATCGCTCCAAGATTTCGCTTATACGCAACATCGAATAACTTTTTTGTCAGACCACCCTTCTCACCAACCTGGAAAAAGAAATCTAAATGTTAATTTTCATGGATGAAAACTATATTTCGACGCAAGGTAATAGTACTTGACGGTTTACTTCTGACAGCATGATTCATTCCATTCGATAGCTGCTGGCTATGCATTTCTAATATAAAGTCTACTGAAGCTTGTGTATTCAAATTTAATCTCTTGTTGTGGGGGTCAGTCGTTGACTGGTTCGTGACCTTAGAGAACTGGCCAGGACTCAACTCTGCCTCATGAAACTAAGGTACTGTTTGGATGGTGACCTCAGATCATTTTACCCTAACATAAAATTTGTGTCAAGATATGCCTCAAGTAAGGTAATGAAAAGTCTTGCTGAAGTCATCTGTCACGAAGTTGAAGCTAATCAAGGAAAGATGTTAAAAATTATTTATTAAAATTTACGAATTCTGTTGCCACAATCAGGCAACCTCAAAACTATGGCAAATGCTAAACTAGTAAAGGCAAGTCTGATAGATGTGAGGAAAACAACCAAATAGTCATATGAACAATGACCAATGCATACCGTGGAACTGTATTAAATTTGAATACACACGGGACACGGCAGCTAAATGCAAATGGCAAATTGTAGATTGCAAATTTACTCAAAGATGCAAGGACGATAGTGCAGATTGCTGAGATGGATAATCTAAGATAGCAGCACATGAATTTACAGTCCAGAAAAGAAACTTGAACCTTCTTAAACACTGCATCTCGGATGCGATCCAAAATTGCAGGAACTGAAGTCAGAAGAGTAGGTTTCAGTACAGAAACATCTCCTTTTGTCCCCTTCTTTATTTTGTTTGATGTATCAGTCATAGTCAGAGCCGAGCCATATCCAATAGCAGCACCAGAAGCTAACATGACAGTCTGGACAAATAAGACAACACCATGTCACCAAAAACATTCATAGTTCTTATAAATGACATGTCTATGAATTCCAAAAATATCACCTCTGCCGCCAGTTCAAAGACATGAGCCAATGGAAGGTACGCCAGATAAACATCTCCCGTGCCAAGTTTTGGAATGATTGTCATCACTGCTGCAGTTGTGGCCACCATGTTTCCATGTGTAATCATCACACCCTATGTCAAAAAGAACCATTATATTAAATTGAGAAAAGACACAAGAACTGGGTAGATCAAATGTGCTCAACATTTACATGCATAGGCAGAAAACAAGCCCCTAGTATGCTAAATTGCTAACATGTAAGTAGTCAGTTGTGGATCCAGAATTCATAACCCTTGAGCCAGCAAAGTCAGTAAATCTAACCTTTTTTGTAGTGGCCTTGCATATTTGCCAACTGTTGTGGCTACGGACCAAACAGTATAGTAGTAGTGGAGTGGATGTGATGGACAATGCTTCTCTCCCCTATGTCTAGAGCGTGTATATATATTTCCACGAAACGTACCTTACAATCCTGCCCTTACATTCATATGTCCTTCATAGGGGTATCTATGTCATTAAATATATCCCATCTTGGGCTTTACAACTCTTTAACAGCCGGATGGGCTTAGGTGGGGGCCACCCCTACCACAGGAGCCTCTCATGGTGTTATGGATACTTATTGGGGTAAGCATTACAGGAGAAGAAGCCAACAGTTAGCCAAATCCAATTAGGATTCGGGGCTCCTTCCAGGCTACGAATACAGTTCCCATACGGCATAACCGTTGGGAAGGCTTGCGTATCTCTTAGAGAGGAATTGGTTTAGGAGTCGGTTTCATCAAGAGTCGAATTGGTTTAGGAGTCGGTCTGAGAAGAGAAGGTTGTAAGCTATATATGTATATCTCCTGCGCTTAGACAGGAGGTAACAAGAAATAAAGAATCTCTTCTTATCAAACCCTAATTCCCTTTGGGTGAGTGTCAGCCACGGCAGAGCAAGGAGGCTCTCGCCGGCAAGAGGCAATCACTACCCCATCTATCCAGCCCTACAACCTGAGACCAAGAGCCCAGATACACAACAGATTGGTATCAGATTCCATGGCAGCAGAAGCTCTCACCGCGGAGTTACGCGACATGAAGGAGATCCTGAAATCAATACTGAAGCGACAAGATGAACAGGCTACTGCGCAGGCGAACCTTGAAGCAGCGGTCGTGGCCATCGAAGGGCGCGTTTCTTCCCCAATACAGGAGACCAATTCAGCAAATTCGTCCATACGACGACCTACAGATGATCCGCCTACGGCTCCAACTCCAGGGCGGTTCTACAAGGTGGATTTTCCGCTCTTTGAAGGCAAGTCTGATCCACTGGAATGGTTAGCTCGTTGTGAGCAATTCTTTAGGGGTAATAGAACGCTTGAGGAGGAAAAAGTCTGGTTGGCCACATACCACATGACGGGAATCGCAGCTCAGTGGTATTACAAATTGGAGCGTTCGGAAGGGATTCCCACTTGGGCCCGATTTCAGAACTCCTGTCGTCTGCGATTTGGACCTCCTTTCCGATCAAATCTAGTGTCTGAACTTGCCCTTTTGCGTCAGACAGGGACGGTTGAAGATTATGCACAGAACTTCTATCGGGTGCTGTGTCGTGCTGATGATCTCTCACCTGAGCATGAAATTGGATTGTTCTTGGCGGGGTTGGGCGATCTTCTCAAATCTGATGTGGAGCTGCAGAACCCATCTTCCTTGGATACTGCAGTAAGTCTAGCCAAAGCTGCTGAGAGACATTACAAATTACTATACAATTCCGGATTGGTGAATCGACAACCTTATTCCAGTGCTCTGCCTTCGGCCACAAAGTTTAATCCGGCACAGCGAACATCACCGATTCAGAGCAAACCTCCCGATATTCCTCTGCTTACAGCACCACCAACAGGAACGTCAGCTCCACCTCAGAGGACCTTTCGACGCCTCACTCCAGCAGAGATGGCTGACCGTCGACAGAAAGGCCTTTGCTTCAATTGTGATGAGCAATTCACACGAGGTCATCGTTGCAAGCGACTGTATTGGATTGAGATACTGGATGAAGACGACATGGTAGAGGATTGTCTTGAGGATCCCAAACCTCAGATTTCTCTCCACGCTTTGACTGGCATATCTTCAGGGAATACTATGCAACTAACAATCTTCATCAATCAACACAAGCTCTGCGCTTTGGTAGATTCGGGATCTACTCACAACTTCATCAATATTGAAGCTGCTCACTTGGCCGCTATTCCCCTGCACCAGCGGACAGGTATCAATGTGGCAGTAGCCAACGGTGACAGAATACCGTGCCCGGGCTTTTGCCCATCCCTGCCATTCACCGTTGGCCAGGACGAATTCTCCATCAACTGCTACGGTCTCTCACTGCAAGGGTTCGACGTAATCCTGGGAGTTCAATGGCTCCGGACACTAGGTCCAATTCTATGGGACTTTTCCAAGTTGTCCATGTCCTTCTGGCATCAGGGACGCCAAGTTCAGTTGCGAGGTACACCACAGCGACCATCTGGCCGCCTGTTTGCGATCACTGAACATCCCAAGGAATTACTACCTGCTCTTTTGTCGGATTTTCAAGAGATCTTTCAGCAACCTTCAGGTTTACCCCCGCAACGATTTTTCGACCATCGTATTCATCTATTCCCAGGGTCTCAACCAGTAGCAGTTCGGCCTTATCGTTACCCCCATCACCACAAAGACGAAATTGAAAAACAGTGCGCGGAGATGCTATCCCAAGGGATTATCCGTCCCAGCACTTCTCCCTTCAGTTCGCCGGTGATATTGGTCAAAAAGAAGGATACATCTTGGCGCCTTTGTGTGGACTATCGGGCACTTAACTCCCAAACAGTCAAAGACAAGTTTCCTATACCAGTCGTGGATGAGCTATTGGATGAATTGAAGCATGCCAAATACTTCACAAAACTGGATTTAAGGTCCGGCTATCACCAGATCCGAATGCACCCAGAAGATATCCACATGACAGCTTTTCGAACGCATCATGGCCACTTTGAGTACTTGGTGATGCCCTTTGGCCTGTCTAATGCCCCGGCAACTTTCCAAGCGATTATGAATGCAATCCTTCAACCATATCTTCGCAAGTTCGTGCTGGTTTTCTTCGATGATATCCTGATATTCAGCCCATCCTGGTCGGAACACTTGTGCCACATTCGAACAGTCTTTGACCTCCTTCGCCATCAGCAATTCTTCCTTAAACAGTCCAAGTGTTCCTTTGGCACAGACTCAGTTTCATACTTGGGTCACGTGGTATCCTCTGATGGCGTTTCCATGGACCAATCAAAGGTACAGGATATTCAACACTGGCCGGTTCCCAAAACTCCACGCCAACTGAGAGGGTTTTTAGGCCTCGCAGGCTACTATCGTAAGTTCATCCGCCATTTCGGTGCTATCGCTGGTCCCCTCACGAAATTGCTCGCCAAAGACGGATTCCGCTGGTCCAGAGAAGCGGATGCGGCGTTCACAACTTTGAAAGAAGCTCTCTGCGCGCCATCTTTCCTGACCCTACCAGATTTTACACAGCCGTTCATTGTCGAATGCGATGCTTCAGGCAGTGGCATTGGCGCTGTTCTACATCAAGGTGCAAAACCAATTGCGTTTTTCAGCCAAGCAATTCCTCCTCACCACGCCAAGCTAGCAGCTTATGAACGTGAACTCATTGGCCTGGTCAAAGCAGTTCGTCACTGGAGGCATTATCTTTGGGGCAAGTCATTCATTGTCCGAACGGACCACTACAGTCTAAAATACCTGTTGGATCAGCGCCTCAATACAATTCCACAACACCATTGGGTTAGCAAACTCTTTGGATTCGATTTCCACATCGAATTCAAATCAGGGCAGACAAACACGGTCGCTGATGCATTGTCTCGGCGAGATGAAAACATATCTATAGCAGCCATCTCCATGCCAGACTTTCAACTCCTCGCACAACTGAAGGAAGAAATCGCATCCCTGCCGGAAATTCAGAAGCTACACAGTCAGTGGGCAGCCCACGAGCTCCCTCCATTGTGGTCTGTCGTTGATGGTTTCTTCCTATACAATGGCCGAATTTTTGTGCCAGCCTCTTCAGCTTTCATCCCTCAGCTTCTGTCGGCCTATCACACGATTGGTCACGACGGGATTCAAAAGACTCTGCACCGCATCCGACGAGATTTCTATATCCCCCAACTCAAACAACGAGTTCGCGACCATGTTACATGCTGCACCACTTGTCAGCGCAATAAGGTGGATCATCTTCACCCAGCTGGACTGCTACAACCTCTCCCAATTCCGCATCAAATTTGGTCTCATATTTCCATGGATTTCATTGATGGCTTTCCACGCGTTCACGGTAAATCAGTCATATTGACAGTTGTGGACAGATTCTCCAAATACGCGCACTTTGTTCCGTTGGCACATCCGTATACAGCTCAATCGGTGGCTCATGCGTTCTTTGAAGCCATCGTGCGACTTCACGGGTTTCCTGAATCCATTGTCAGCGATCGCGATACAATCTTCACTAGCAATTTCTGGAAAGAACTCTTCCAGCTAGCCGGCGTCTCCCTCGACATGACATCCGCCTTCCATCCGCAAGCTGACGGCCAAAGTGAGGTGGTGAATCGAACAATCGAAATGTACCTCCGTTGTCTCAGCGGGGATCGACCACGCGATTGGGTCCGCTGGCTTCCCTGGGCAGAATTTTGTTACAACACCTCCTACCATTCAGCTCTACGTTGTACACCGTTTCAGGTTGTCTATGGGCGATCTCCACCGACTTTAATCCCTTACAAAGAAGGATCCACTAACATCCAGGCGGTCGATGACATGCTCCAGTCCAGGGATGACTTCCTGACAGATATCAGAGCTCGTTTAGTACAAGCACAGCAGCGCATGAAGGACTTCTACGACAAAAACCACAGAGAAGTTGTCTTCGAAGTTGGACAATGGGTTCTGCTCAAACTACACCATCGTCAGGCAGTGGGTATCACCTCCAAACTTTCCAAGCTATCTCCAAAATACTACGGGCCGTACCAGATCATCAGCCGCGTGGGTCAGGTGGCTTACAAACTCAAACTTCCCCCAGCAGCTCGTCTTCACAACGTGTTCCATGTGGCTTTTCTCAAGCAATTCAATGGCTCCCCTCCGGCCGCGCCACCAGCCCTTCCGAACATACTTCATGGGCGCGTCTTACCCACTCCAGAACGGATTGTGCGCTCTCGGCTTCATAGAGATAACTGGGAGGTTTTGGTTCAGTGGGTTGACCACTCTGCAGCAGATGCGTCTTGGGTTCCATTGACAGACTTCCAACGGCAATACCCACATTTTCAGCTCGAGGACGAGCTGTTTCCTCGGGGGGGGGGGGGGAATGTTATGGATACTTATTGGGGTAAGCATTACAGGAGAAGAAGCCAACAGTTAGCCAAATCCAATTAGGATTCGGGGCTCCTTCCAGGCTACGAATACAGTTCCCATACGGCATAACCGTTGGGAAGGCTTGCGTATCTCTTAGAGAGGAATTGGTTTAGGAGTCGGTTTCATCAAGAGTCGAATTGGTTTAGGAGTCGGTCTGAGAAGAGAAGGTTGTAAGCTATATATGTATATCTCCTGCGCTTAGACAGGAGGTAACAAGAAATAAAGAATCTCTTCTTATCAAACCCTAATTCCCTTTGGGTGAGTGTCAGCCACGGCAGAGCAAGGAGGCTCTCGCCGGCAAGAGGCAATCACTACCCCATCTATCCAGCCCTACAACCTGAGACCAAGAGCCCAGATACACAACACATGGTAAAAGGGCTTTTCACGGGCCGAAACCATATCGTCGAGCCCTTTGGCCCCCTCCGTCCCTGCGGCCTGTGACCTTTTATGTGGTGTGCCAGAGGATGGTGTGGTCGCTGCAGTCCGCTCGGTCTCTGTGGACGCCGGCCTACAAAACGACCCACTGGCCCGCGTCCCACAGGAGTCCCTCGTGGCGCCGGGAGTTGTATCGCCTGTTGGCGCGCAGTGGGACACGTGGCGGGGTGGTACTGGCGCGTCGTGCAATTTCAGTTGGAAGTTTGACCACGGTCGTGCGTCGGTTCCTAAGGTCATGGGACGTGTGCGCGCGCGATTGGGAGGTCGTGCGGCTTCATATTCCGCCGGTTGGGCTTCATCTTCGCGATCGTGGGGGAGGCGAGGGGGCTTTAAAAGCGTTGTCGCCGTCGTATTGTCGTCCCTCACCCCTTACTAGCTGCCACAACACTGCTTTTTTGCTCCCTGCTCCTGTGCGCACCGCTTCCGTACGACCGCTTTTCCCGCCGTTCGCCGTGCATTTTGTGAAGAAGGGCCGCAGAAATGGCCCGATGAGATGATCGCTCTCGCCGGCCAAGCAATGGCGCATCGTCAAGCTGCGGCGCCTCGTTGACGACGGAGATGGAGTATGCGCTGGTGGGGCGCGATTCCTCACTAATGAACAAGCGCTGGAGCGCGGAGGAGAAGCTGAACGACGTCTGCTTGAATGTACTGGGGCAGAGCCTAGTGACCGAGGAGACCATCCGGTCTCTTCTGCCCGAGGGGAAGCTCTCGGACCGCAGTGCGGTTCATTTGCCCCCGAGCGACGAGACGGAGCCGCATCCCACAGAGTCGGAAGCAGTTGTCTTCGTCTTGTACCTGGAAGCTGGACTTCGGTTCCCGCCGGCCATGTTTGTCAGCGAGGTGCTAAGAGCGTACGGGTTGGAGCTGGCGCATCTGACTCCGAATGCGTTGGTGCGCCTGGCAGTCTATTGCTGGGCGTCCCGGACGGAGGCAGTGTGGCCTAGCCCCTCTCTATTTGCGTTCCTCCACGACGCACGGTGTCAACTGAAGAAGATGGATGGGGGGAGTATTCGAACTTCGGCAGCGTCAACTTTGTGCTGCGTCCGCCGTGCACAAAGCTATTCCCTGCGAATTCGACTCGAGCCAAATGGGAGTCAAACTGGATGCGGCATTGGTTCTACCACCGCGTGACGGGCAACAGCAACCTAAGGTGGACGGGCCGCCCCATGGAGTTCAACACATCCCCATCGGTGGCCCTCGATCGCGACGATGAGCAACGAGCGCGGAGGCTAGTGGGGATTGCTCTCCGCTTTAACATGTGGGACCTCGCGGAGTACTTGATGTACGGCGTGGCCCCGCTTGCCCGGCAATGGCAGGTCCAACCCGGCCCCATCCGCCCTGACGGGATTCGTCCATCAGTGGCTTCGCTGCCGAGGCCCACCGACCCCCGTGAGTTCTCGACTGCACATGTTGCACGTAAGATTATCGTTATGGGTTGTTTAAACCTTTTTCTTTTATTGACAGAACTCCTCAAGGACGCGGAGCGTGCAGCAACCATGTTCCTTGGGCCGTATGTGGCCAAGGACCATAGCCTTCGCGAGACAGACGGCGAACGTTGGGCGGGTAAACCATGTGTGCGAAGCTCTGGGCATCCCCGTGTGGGAGCGCACGGTGCCGACCGCTGGCCGAGCTCGCCCTCGAGATGGTGACGACAAGGGAGAGGCCTCTCCCCCTCGCCGAAAGGCTCGGTCACCCACTGCCCGATCGAGCTCGGCGACTGCCCTTCGTGAAGAAACCACCGGAGCCGAGGCCACGACAGTCACTGGCTCCAACCTGGTGGAGTAGGCCAACTCCGACCTGGAGGTGGAGGCGGCTCGCGGCGCGCCTGGCGATAAGGGGCCTGTGAGCGACATGGGCGACAAAGGGTACAGGCACACTGGCCCCGACGCAGACGTCGTCGAAGGCGAGGCTTCATCGCCTGCGCCGGCTGTGGGGGCCGACGAGGCACCCTCGGAGGCACCGAGCGTGAAGCACGTTCGCACAAGTTCACCTGCGGGAATGGCAGAATGTTTCGAAGTGGCGGTGGCGGCAATGTCGGAGTTTAACTCCGAGGCAGAAGCCGCAAGGCCCGAAGTGGAGTCCGCCGCACAAGATATGGGTGGTGCCCCCGCGGTTCGGTCAGAGGCGGGCCAGACATCTGGACGATCTTCACCGCTTCACGACGAAGGTAGGAACAATCCCTTCTCTCCTTGCGACTTCGCGAGGCTTTCTCTGATTTGCTCGCTGATACCATCGTCAGCGTCAGGTGGGATGCGATCTCCGGGGCGCGGACAAGGCTCCAGCGACGGGAGTGGCCGCGAAGGGTCCGACGTACCCGCCCTGGATGTGACCACCACCACTACCATGGAGGCCGCCGGCGTGGACTCGACGTCTGACCGTGTCCGACTTTGTGCCTCGATCAGAGACGCTGTGGGCTCTACAGGGGGCCACGGACTGTGTGGATGCTGGTTTAGACCGGCAGACACTATCGTCGTGCGGCCTGGAGCTCTTGGAAAGCGTGCTGGAAGCCGTGGAGATGAGAGTAAGTGCGCCCACTTCGATTACGTTTGTGCCTATGGGACGTCGTTGACAGTTGTGCTATGTAGGCCCTTGCCCTTGCCCGTGCTTTACAGGCGGCCCGGGCTCGTGAACGAGGCGGGCTGGAGGACCGACTCCGCGCCACTGAAGAGGCGCCTGCTGCGTTCGTCGCCAACGATGAGCGCATTCGCTTCCTCGAGACGGAGGGCGCGAAGGCGATCGCTGACGCTCAGGCGCTCGCGGAGCAGACGCAGCGGTTGGCCTCCGAAGAGCACAAGGGGCTGCTACAGCAATCTCTGCACTAGAAGAGAAGGCCCGGCTAACTGCGATGCTCGGGGAGAGGGACCGGGCCTGGGCGACACCTCAGTGACAGCCTGGAACTCAATGGAGGCCTTGGAGAGCGCCCTCTCTGATCTGTTCGTGACGGTGCCGCCTCGCACCTTCGGCCCCGAGGATCTGTCAAGCACCCTCCGGCGGATCAGAGAGGCCTCGGCCCTCGTGCTAAGCGTCGCGCGCTCCTTCGGCAACCATTATTCGATGGTGACGACGCGCATCGTCCTCAGCCTCCACCACCGGGGGTGCCTGCACGTTGGCGAGCTGGCCACCCCGCAGCTGGAGCTGCCCGCTAGGAGCAGGGTTGTGGGAGCAGAGTTACGTCCGGCGCTGTACATGCCGTCTGCCGCTCCGCACAAGCCTTCCATCAGCAGATATGGGATTACATCGGCGAAGCTGCGGCGAAGCCCGCGGGGCGACGTGGACTTCGGGGCCTGGCTTTATGAAGTCCCGTGGCACGACGAGGGCGGTGCCGCCGGCTCCGAGCGTGGCGTCGATCCGCAGGTGTGATGCTGAAGTCCCACACCCGTACATGCGTGTCGCTTTGTACCCGTAGCTGCGTTATGTAAAATGGCGCCAACACGGCCCCACCTTTTGGGAATGCAATGAAACATTGTCAAGTCTTTTGCTCATATGTGCTGTTTATGACAAGCAGGTGCTTGATAGAGGCCGCCTACTAGTGTCGGACCTTATGGTTCGACAGTGCCTTCGACACAGGCTGGGCGGAGGATTCTCTGCATTTCTGGAGGGAACGGCGCTCGACGAGGGAGACTTTGGCACGAGTATACAAAATTAGAGGATGAGTCAGACTAGTACTCTGGGACAACCGGACAAGCCCAATTGTTGTAAATGCTATTGCTCACACGTTATACTAAAGTATTGCCCCAGGCAAACGAGTTGCGCCTCGTATTTCTTTTGTCGCTCGCTTTGTGATGACGCTTTGCACCGCAATAAGCGATCAAAAGGATCATCGATAGATAAAACTTCGTGCGAGGGATGAATGGTTCGGGCTACGCCCTCCGACTCTTATAGCATAGTACGTGCGAGGTAGGGTATGGACAAAGGGTCGACACAAGCCCCTTCACTTTGCAGCGAAGTGGACACGCGGGCGCTCCGTGAGGGAAGTAATCTCATCATAGTCGAGAAAGAGTCCGCTTCGCAGTTGAAGCCGAGCTATAGTCGTAGAGAAGGGTATAACTATCGAGTGCGGACTTGTGCGCTCATGAACGTGATTATAAACAACTTACGATTACAACCACGGCAAACGAAGGAGTGCAGTCATCGCCTTGAACAGGGGAACGACCACTGCGATCCAGAGGAAGAGTCCGCGGGTGTTGAAGACGCGGTCGTAAGGCTGTACAATCACGGCCACCCAGCAAGACGGCACGGTCGTAAAGGTGTTACAACCGCAGTGAGAAGGCGAAGTCGCAAACGACCACCGTGATCGGCTGAAGCACTGCGTGGTAGTAGGGAGGTACGGTTACGCAGTCGATGCAACGAAGAGTAATCGGAGGGGCTAGGATGTGGTCGTAAAGATTG
This sequence comes from Dendrocalamus latiflorus, assembly GCA_017311315.1. Taxonomy (NCBI): domain Eukaryota; kingdom Viridiplantae; phylum Streptophyta; class Magnoliopsida; order Poales; family Poaceae; genus Dendrocalamus; species Dendrocalamus latiflorus. Next base: position 6,146,860 of record CM029635.1, read on the forward strand.
CAACACTCCGTCCCTAACGCTTCGAAGGGGCGGCAGCGGAGCTGACGGCCAGACAAAGCAGACGCGCAAGCGCTCTGTCCATAACCTTTCGAAGTGGTGGCCGCGAAGTTGACGGCCAGACAAAGTAGACGCGGAAGAGCTCCGTCTGTAACCTTTCAAAGTGGTGGTAGCGGAGCTGGTGGCCAGACGAAGTAGACGCGGAAGCGCTCCGTCCGTAACCTTTCGAAGTGGCGGCAACGGAGCTGGCGGCCAGACAAAGTAGGCGCGGAAGCGCTCCGTCCCTAACCTTTCGAAGTGGCGGCAGCAGAGCTCACGGCCAGACGAAGTAGGCGCGGAAGTGCTCCGTCCCTAACCTTTCGAAGTGGCGGCAGCGGAGCTGGCGACCAGATGAAGTAGGTGCGGAAGCGCTCCGTCCCTAACCTTTCGAAGTGGTGACAATACGCGAAGGGGTTCGCCCACCTCGTGCGATCGAACAGATGCCCACTTGTCATTATGCATCCACGCGAAGGTTGTGCGCCTTATTTAAACTCCAAAGAGTGCACGCGGAGGCTCGCCTCCGCGTCTTGTTTATACTCCGAAGAGTGCACGCGGAAACTCGCCCCCGCGTCTTGTTTATACTCTGAAGAGTGCACGCGGAGGCTTACCCCCGTGTCTTGTTTATACTCCGAAGAGTGTACGTCCACGCGAAGGTTGTGCGCCTTATTTAAACTCCAAAGAATGCACGCGGAGGCTCGCCACCACGTCTTGTTTATACTCCGAAGAGTGCACGCGGAAACTCGCCCCCGCGTGTCTTGTTTATACTCTGAAGAGTGCACGTGGAGGCTTACCCCCGCGTCTTGTTTATACTCCGACTCCAAAGAGTGCACGCGGAGGTTCGCCTCAGCGTGTTTTATTTATGGCACGAGACGTTTCCATGAACCGCGAGCTTTATTTACTAACCGTTTGCGCGGGCGAGCTTTCGTACATGGAGCAACACCAGCGGAATGTCGGGCGGCTGCTTGCCTTTACGCATAATATCGCCGCAAGTGATCTGCATTCCACGTGTGTCGAAGAGTCCGTCCCTCGAGGGTCGTAAGACGATATGCCCCTTGTGGTAAAGCCACCATGACGATGTAAGGGCCCTTGAGGTGGGGGCCACCCCTACCACACCAACCAAACATAAAAAATATGCTGTATTGAAATGCCAGAGCAGAGCAGCTGAACATGTACCAGTCAAGTGAACAGCATTAAGTATATACAGTAGTAATGATATGGTACACAAGAAACAAAAAAAAATATTAACTGATATCTTGGTATTAGTTCTTCGTAAAACATTAAAACAACATTTTGTCACTCAACTTTCACTCGGCTTCCTCCGATATGCAAAAGGGTCAAAATGGTCACTTCGAATTTTGCGTCAAACGAGGACACTCGCTGATGTGTCAAACCATGAGAATACTGACATGGCATCTCTTCCGTTTTCTTTCCAGATGCATGCAAAAGGACAAAATCCCTTCTTCATGTGATTAATTGATGCTTATGAGCAAGTGTTATAGACGTGGGCCTTGGGCCAATCGGGTATTATTAGGAATTAGAGATTGGTTTCCATTTGAGTTAGGGATTAGTTTCCTTGTATTAGAGATATAGTTAGAGATATGATTGGAGTTAGATTCCATCTGTTAGGGGGAGCCCATCTATATAAGGGGGCTACCGTATGCTATTGTAATCAAGCAGAGTAATAACAAAGTCTTCCTAGTCTATAGTCTCTCCTCTCTCCCTACGCCGACGCCATCCGGCCATCTTCTTGGTGGTGTTTACCCGTTATGAACTAAGGTTCATAACAACTTGGTATCAGAGCAGTCGATCCGTTCCCACGACTTCTGCTACCATGGTTTCTGCGACTAGTTCTACTACCGAGTCATTGGCCACGATAAAGGCTAGCGCCGTCAAGATGGCCAGCATGAACAAAGAGATGGCGGACATCTTCTTCAACATACATGCCATCTTTGAGAGGATGGAGAATTGGAGGAAGATGCAACAAGAAACAAAGCGCCAGGCACATCATCATCCACTACCAGAAAATACCGAAACAGTGCAGGAGAGCACGACAGATGGTGGGGAGGAAATCACAGAAAAGGAGCAGGAAGCATCGCCATCTCCACCGACGGCGACTCCTCCACCGCGCCCCCTCTGCCGCCACAGCCGCCGGCGTCGGCCAACGCCGCCGACCCCTGCCATCGGGCCCAGTCCCCGCCGCCTCGCGCTGCCACTGCGCCGCCGTCGCCCAGGATCCGGTGGCTGCCGACGTCGCCGCTTCCCGCGCCGCCGTCGCTCTCCTCCGGACGGCCGCTCCGCCGGTCGCTACGTCGGCTGCCGCTCCTCCGGACGGTCCTGTGCCCAAAGCCGCGCCGTTGTCTCTGCTGCTCCGCCGGCCGTCGTTGTCGCGGTCCTCGGGTCGCCAGTCGCCATCGCCGCAAGTCGCCGGCCCCGCCGTCCGGGCCGTCTCCTTCCGCACCGCCGCCGTTGCCCGGAGGGTCTCCTCCCGCACCGCCGGTTCCGTGCTCGGAGATGCCCGACCGCCGCCGCTCCAGATCCGCCTCCGGCCGGGCCACCTCCGCCGCACCGCAGCCGCTCCTCGCGCGGGCCGCTCCGTCTTCGCCTCCGCCCGAGCCGCCGCCGCCGGCCTTTTCGTCTCCGCCGGCCGCTCCGTCTCCGCCTCCGCCCAAGCCGCCGCCGCCCGGAGCCGCCGCCGCCGGCCGCCCTGGGACGCCAGGAGCCACCGCCGCCGCAGCTCCTTCAGCTACCATCGGGTTGGGCTGTGTGCGGTGGGCTGATGGGTTCGGTCGGTTTTAACCGACCGATCACTTGAGGCCTTCCCAAAAAAAATCTAAAAAAAATTTCAAAAAAAATCACAAAAAAAATAATAAATAAAAATTCAGAAAAAAACTTATTTTGCAGGCATTATATTCCCGAAGGCGTTACACTTCGTATAGCCGTGTTCCGCGTGGATCTGGCCACCCATCTCCATCCGCTGCAGCACCCTACCACCGTTCGTCTTTTACATCGGCGACGAAGGTCTTCATTTGGCATCATGAACATCGTCTAGCAGCTCGAGGACGAGCTGCATGTCCGGGAGGGGTGTAGTGTTATAGACGTGGGCCTTGGGCCAATCGGGTATTATTAGGAATTAGAGATTGGTTTCCATTTGAGTTAGGGATTAGTTTCCTTGTATTAGAGATATAGTTAGAGATATGATTGGAGTTAGATTCCATCTGTTAGGGGGAGCCCATCTATATAAGGGGGCTACCGTATGCTATTGTAATCAAGTAGAGTAATAACAAAGTCTTCCTAGTCTATAGTCTCTCCTCTCTCCCTACGCCGACGCCATCCGGCCATCTTCTTAATGGTGTTTACCCGTTATGAACTAAGGTTCATAACAGCAAGTATAATGGGTACAGAGGAGGTTTGGATTGATAAAAAACACATATTACTTAACAATAAATGTATGAATCCTCTCTGATCTTCCACAATAAGTGAGTAGCTGAGTACACTGAGAAAACACATATTAAAACCACAATAACCAGATTTATTTCGGGAAGAGAGCATATATATACTTTAAAATAAGAAAATGGAGTATTCTACTATTAATGAAGTACACACTAAATAAAGTGACAATTTTATAGGAAGGGTTTCTTCTCCTGTTTTGTTTCTCTTCTGTGAAGCAAATGGACACAACTGGGAATAATTATAATTCTGAATATTGCCCTTAAATGTCGAGAGCAACAGTTCAATACGGAAAATTCCCTGAGAATATCTCATTCATTCTATTCGGAGGGTCAATTTATAGCACACCAGTCACATTCTTTTTTGTTCTCATTAATTTTCATGCAAATGAAGAGATGATAAATACACAAGAAATTGCAATATCTTCGTGTAGAAGTGTACCCACTACCTTGGGGAGACCAGTACTTCCACTTGTATACATAATAACTGCAGTATCAGTGCCTGAAGGTAATCTTGCATCCGTATGTGATGTTTTGCCCAACTCCTCAACTTCACCGAAAGACAATGTTGTCCAGTGTTTCATTTGATTGAGTGTGTCAGCCTCCACAGGTTCATCCTCAATATAGATAATATGCCTAACACTCTGCAACTTGGAGCTGATTGCAGGCAGCTTCTTAAGTTGCTTTGAATCACATATCAGAGTTGAAACCTGTGTCTGAAATTCAACAAAATAAAACATCACAGATGTAGGAGCAATATGATTACTGCTCTTAAAAGACTTCAACACTTTGGCATCAATTTACGTGGTTCATGCTTGAAGGTCGGTACTGGTATTTGGTAAATACCTATCTCTTAGGATCGCATAATAACTAATAAAGATAATTTACGCAAAACATAAGTACTAAATCAGGAATAATTTAGGCAAAACATAAGTACTAAATCAGGAACCAAAGAAACCCACAGTTGATATTGGCATCCAGATATCATCATCAACTAGTAAAGATAATTTAGGAAGAACATAAGCACTGAACTAACAACCAAGGTAACCCACAGTTATGGGAATACAGGTTAATTTCACTCACTAACCAATTCACCCAAAAGCTTAAGTTGTTGGGCTATATCCTCATACTTCAACAGAAGACATATCTAAAGTGGATAAAATATAATGATGACCACATAAATACTACACAAAAATGCCCCCAAATGGATTATACCTCGTTTAGCGAATGCACCAGTGCATCCTCGCCAAGAGATGCATAGATAGTTACAACTGTCAAATTTTGTCGAAAGCATCCCTGACAGAAAAAATTTAGTTGTTGTCATACAGCTTCATATGTTCTACCAAATGTATAGGAAGTAGGAACAATGCTACGACATAATATGATCACCTGAGCAGCAACAATCCACTCAGCTCTTGTATCAGAAAAGATAGCAGCACGACTATCTAGTTGGTGGCCCATCTTGATTAGACCAGAAGCAAAATCACATGCACGATTAAATGCTTCTGCATACGTGTTCCATTCATATTCACCAAGATGCAATTTCTCAAACTTCCTGCCATCAGCAGATTCTACAAATTCCCTATTAATTAGCTTCCTTGTGCCAAGGCACCGGTGTTGAGGGTACTTTTTGCTAGCCATCTCGAATAAAGCTGTCATTGTGGTGGCACTCTCCCATGGAACTTGAATTAAAGAGGAAAATCTACTGTTTCGCATCGCAAGGCCTGCCTCACCACCCACATCAGCTTGCACTGCCCTTTTCTTTGCCTTTTTGCCGAAAATTGAAGTAAGCAAGATTGGAATGACTATAGCAACCAGAAGAGTGCCAATAACTCCATACAAACCATACTCTTTCACCAGTAGCACATCACTTGTGGCAATTCTTTGTAGAATGGACATGTTTGAATTCTCGCCAGTAATTTTTCCCATGAACTTATGCTATATCAGGAACATCACCTGTAGCAATTCACAAATTTCAGTATACAAAAGTGAATACATTAATCAGCACGTTAGTATGTTACAAAGAAGTAATAACTTTGACATGCTTAACTGTATACAAAACTGCCTCGAATAGCCGAAAGGAATATAAGTAGAGTAGGTGCAGCATAGGGAAATGATCCCACAAAAATGTAAGTATCACTGTTACAACACTAGGCATCATAACAGAAAGAAAAATAGTGAACAACAAATGATATTTTGGAAGCAACAATTCTTCCAAATTCCAATTATCAAAATGAAAGTATGAAACAATCATTGGATGGCGTTAATCCGTTTAGCATCAGTACAGCACATATTACAAAGTATTACTATGCCAAAGCAAGAACAATCTAAAGTGCAGTAAAACATTAAGTTTCGAATATTTAATTCTTGAGTAGATCATTTGTATCACATATATATCTCCATCAGTTTCTTAATGATATTACTCAAGTACAACAGCAATATTGTTTCTTGATGGCAATAAAACTGCTAACGTTCAGCTAAACTATCTGCCAGAAAGTACGATGCTTGTTTGTAGGTTTTGTTTAATAGTTGCATGTTTGTGCTGAGTGAAAATTGAACATTGCACGCTGACTTGTACAAGAAGCATGACATGCCAGAAAAGTCAAAAGAGATTTGGAAGCTTCCAGCCTGCTTCAGGGCAAAGCAACGAAGCTGACAAAAATATTATCAAAGGGATGTAAGTGGATCATATAGCAGGAAACTTATGATGGGAAGGAAAGTAAACTGGCGACAAATAATATTTCAGTGAACATAACATCTGGCTCTGATTTGCCCAAAGGCCCGTTGAAGTTGCAATGGAATACAGAGTGATAGCTACCAAAGTAAATGCCAATTCGAACGGGAAAAAGATTTACGTCTGAAAAGGCATAATATGATCTCAACTAGGAACAAGGTGAAAACCAACAATCACCTTCTGAAAATTAACTGTAGGAGACACGGAAGACTTGAGAAAGAAGCATTCGATGGGGCCATTGGAGGGTTAAAGTTCACAAGGCAAGAAGCAACCCTTACACTTGAGAAAGAAGCATTCGATGGGGCCATTGGAGGGTTAAATTACATGATTCTATCCGTGTGGGAAAGGGCTTTCACAAGGCAAGAAAGGTACCATAGCAAAGTAGAATTTCCATCGATCGAATCCGATTCGATTCGAGTGGTTCTTTCCTGCGGTCCAATCATAGTAAAAGGGCCCCCTCTTTAGAACGACATGATCTGATCATGGAAATATCGGAAAACATGCAAAGTTTCCTGCATCTTGTTCATGGCAGACGAGATTAAAAACCAGTATTTTTCTATTTATACAATTACTTTCCATTTGGAACTGTCCTATTTACCCTGTTCTAGTCATCAAAGGTCCGCATGGTCCCCTCATATTAATTACACTCAACCGGGGGGACCTAACGTGGGGGGTGGGGGTGATGAACCCCAAAAATTTAGGAAAATAAACTGCTATCAGTAGCAAATCCAGTACAAGAAAGAAAGACTGATTGGAGAGAAAGAAAGATTGGATTAGATCCGCAAGGCCTGCCTAAAGATTTGGATTAGTAAATCCACGCAGCCATCAAATCCGCAACAAACAGCGTGGATTGGATCGGAGAGGAAGAAAGATTTGGATTCGATCGATTGATTGCTCGCGGCACAGAAATGGTGCCCAAGAACACAACGATGGTACAACAATCCAAGCAAGCTAGGGCTTCCTTACCAACGAACGAAGAAATCAATCCAAGCAAAGCCCGCCCGGACGGGACGGATCTCCACTCCGGCCTCAAGAATTCCTTGGCTTCGAGGCCAATTCTTGCAGGGGGAATTTGTGTGCCTGTCGTCGGATCTGCGCCCGCTCGCAAGCTTCCGCCACGGTTTTGCAGGCTTCTGGAAGGGAGAAAATGCTGCTACCGGACACGTCCGGCGCACAGCGCAACGGCGGCGGCTTCTGGAAAGAAACTCTGCTTTGGCTTTATGCCTCCACGTGCTACAGTAACTAATGCGATCCCCACAGGCCCTTAACGATTTATTTATGTTTGTGACTTTTTTTCTTCTACTCCAGAGGGTTCACAGGAATAAATTATTATTTTTGGAAACCACCTCGATACCTAAAACCACTTATTTCTATGAACTAGAGAGAGTAGCAAATAAACAAATATTTTTATTTTTTAAGTGACTTATCAAAATATTTTTTAAAAATAGTTTATCGGTATTTAATTATTTATATAAATATTTATATTACGATAAAAAATCATCATTTATAATTATAAACCATCCACTATAGCAAAAAATATACCGTGAATTTGTTGAAACAGGATGTTTGTTTGCAGGATTGGTGATGGGACAAATATCTGGATCTGGTGTGATAATTGGATCCCTCGTGAGCACTCCCTCAAAAGTGATTACTATGAAGCCAACGCCCAGGAGTAAAATTCCTATATGATCTGCAGCTGACCCGTCCCTCGTGATTGGTAGGGATTCCTTACCAACGAAACAAGAATTCAATCCAAGCTTACCCGTACGGGACACTCCGGCCTCAAGAATTCCTTGCCTTCGACGTCGAGTCTTGCAGGGGGGATTTGTCTGCCTGTTGTCGGATCTGCACCCGCTCGCAAGCTTGCAGCGTTTTGGAAGCAATGGTACTTCCGTCACACACACAGCTTTGGTTTTTTTTTTCCGCCGGCATCTGGAAGGGAGAAAATGCCTTGGGTCCGGCACACAGCGCAATAGCGGCGACTCAGCGGGTTCTTACGGATCTCTGCCTTGGGTCGGATCGCTGCTTTGGCTCTAGTTGGAGAAGCTATTGGGCCTGTTCTTTTCCTCCGAAGTCGGCGGCTTTTGGCTTTTGCTACAGTACTTAACTTTCAAACGGAGTATTTTCTCAAGACGGGATCTACAAGTTAAACGATCTACACGTTAAAAGCCCAACATCTGTACCAACCAAAATCGCAAGTGAGTATCTGTCTCTCCGTAATCTGTACCGTAAACAGCCAAAATTCAAAAATTTCAGCCAAAAGTCATAAGCCGCAGCCGAAAAGAACAGACCCATTGGCTAATAAGAATATTTAGAGTAGGCTCTTTTAGGTTGTAGGTCTTTTCTTTTTTGACTTTAAAAGTCGCCTTTTGATTTTTCTACGGTTACTACCTTTCAAACAGAGTGTCTTTTTAATGTGGGTTCTACAAGTTGATTGTAGTACACACTCTAGAGATTTCATTTATATTGGCTAAAACTACACGTCAGTTTCTGTTATTTCGTATTCTGTCTCACGAATAGCCTAAAAATATAAGCCGTAGACAAAAAGAATAAACCCTATGGCTTATGACTTTTGGTTTATGGTTTTCGAATTCTGACTGTTCACGAGAGAGATTACAAAGAGGGAGACAGTCACATGTGATTTTGATCGGTACAGCTGAAATCGGTATAGTGTCTATTACAATCGACTTGTAGTCCCTACCTTGAAAAGACGCACCATTTTAGAGTGATTTACTGTAACAAAGTACAAAAGCCATAAGCATAAGCCGAATTGAATCCAACCCTGGTTTTTTTGAATTGGCTTCTCACTTCTCTCACTTCTTTCTCACTCCGAGGATGAAGCAGAGGTCATGGGCATATCACGGACCTCCACTTCTCTCACTCTTATTTCATCTCGTGCACTCATCTCTCTTACTTTTTTCACCACTCACACCCTCCATTTAAAAACTATTTCTTTTAGATACTAATATTTATTTTCAACCAAAAAACCACCAAACATAGCCAATAGGAATATGCCTCCATGTGCCATAGTATTTGCACTTTAGGCATATCCAAAAGTGTTGTGGCTTTTGGTGACTATGTCTTTTGGCTGATTGAAAAAGAGATTAAGGGAGTAAGAGATACTCGTGTTGAGAAACCATTCCATTCAAAGAGACGCCTACAATGACTCCTACAAATGGCTTATAAATTTTATCTTGAGAACTCATTTCGTTCAAAAGCTGACTTCTAAAAGGCAAAAGGTAGAAGCTATTTAGAACATGAATAGTTGATGTAGAGGGCGTTGGATTTGTTGAAGCAGGGTGTTGGGCCTATTATTTTTTGTTTCACATATGGTTTTTAGCTACAACTTATAGCTTTTGGCTATTTGTGAGAGAGAATATGGAATAACAGAAACTCACGTGTGGTTTTGACCGATATAAATGAAGTCGCTACAGTGTGTACTACAATAAACTTGTATATCCTATCTTGAAAAGCAATTCATTTAAAAGCTAGTTACTGTGAAAAAACGAAAAGCGATTTTTAAAAGCTGAAAAGAAGATGCTCGTTATTTGCAGTCACTACAACACAACCGAGATTTGAGGGCGTTTAGCAAACCTGGCGTTTATACTTAACCTGGTGTTTATTGAGATTTAGGGGTGTTTGTATAGCAGGGCAGATGTAAATGCCAGCATAGACATTTTTGCTGGCGTTTCTAAGTGCCGGGTTTGATTTAATAATTAGGGGCATTTGTAAACGCCGGCAAAGAAGTTTTGCCGGCATTTGTAAACGCCTAGTTTACTTTTATCATTACCGGCATACGTATATGCCGGCATATATGAGCCCTGGCGCTTAGCCCAGCAACGCGGGAAACATTAGTCATTTTGGCGCGGGATTGAAAGAGAGTGGAAAAAGTGGTGCGGGACTAAAATGCAAAATTGCCAATCCCCATTCTGCCTCAAAGCCCTAGCCGCCGCCTGCCGATTTCTTTGAGCCCGGTTTTCTTCTCCCTTCGCCCCCTTCTGCTTTCCTCCTCCTCCTCCACTCTCGGCGCTGGCGAGGCCGGGCCAGACTCGCCGGCGGCCACTTCATCCCTGCGCCCCCCGCCGCCACTCCTCTTCGTCACCAGGGTGCCTCCTTTCTCCGCCAAGCCATCTCTTTCCGCCGCCTCTCTCTTTCTTCTCCAGCACCGGCGCCGACACTCACCTCACTTCCGGCCGCCCCTGTGCCCCCACTACCTTGGTGCCGCCGTCTTCATCAGCTCTCTCCTCTGCGCCGCCTACTCCCGTGTCGCCGCCTTCTTGCTCTCCTTCCCCATCTCTTCCTCCACCAGCCAACGCCGCCTCTCACTGCCATCCACCGCACTGCCGCTTCTCTTGACCCACCTCGGCGCCGCAGCTCTTCGGCTACCACCAGCAAGCGCCGCCCCTCCAGATCCACAAGTCGCCGCCAACGCCATCGCCGATCTCCACCGGATCTTCTTCAACCCCGGTTGGCCGCCCCTGTCTCCGCCACCACTGCATCATCCCCTTCATCGACGACCCCGACCCTAGCTTCCTCTTCACCGACACTGACGGCGACAACTTCTCCACCGACGCCGGCGAGCTCCGACTTCTTCCTCTGCCTCCACTTCACCTCGGTCTCCTCTCACTACAAGGTAAACCCTCATTTAACAACGGATACATACCAACACTTAGATAAAACCGTTGCAAACACTAGCCCAGCAACATTTACAAGATACTTACCAACGCTTGAGAGAAGCTATTGCAAACACTAAACCAGCAACATTTTTCTTCTTCGTATCAGTTCTTTTTACTGATAATTTTGTTTCCTCGAAATCAGCTTTTTACCGATAATGTTTTTCCCCGAAACCAGTTCTTTTTACAGAGAAGTAGAAAACTCTCATTTCAAATAAAAAAATAAACGTCACCAGGAATTGAACCACCAACGTCTCAAGGCCTCAAGTGCGCACAATGACACTACCACTGAGGCCAACTTGCTGTTGTGTTGAATTATCTACATTAATTTATTTATAACAGCTATGAGACAACAACTGCCTCCACCTATTTCCCTTGGAAGCTCCCAGATCCCGCCGCCTTTCTTCCATATCTTCCGTGGTTCCGTCCCCAAATCCGCGTAGCCACAGTAATTTTCTTCTACCTCGTCTCAGCCACCGTACACGCGGGAGATCGGATCATCTACTTGGTCAGGTGGCTCACCATGTTGCTCCTCAATTCATCCTTGTCATGCACAGAAGGTGTTTGCTGTTATGTCTTTGACAAAGTATATCTCACCTCAGTACAAATTTTGATTGCTGGTTCAATCTGAGTCAGATTTGTGATTGAGAATATTCAGAAAAGACTAAGGTATGGCATTCCATCCAAATCTTATTTCACTGTGCAAGGAACGTGGGTTTTTGCTTGCTTTTTATTTATGAATTTGTGTAAAGTTTTTGTCTCAGTTGGGTAGAAGTATTTAGATGCTAATCCTGTTTCCACAATTGAATCAAATTGTTCAGTGCTATATATACAATCTATATTTTTAATTATTGAGCACTTCACTGTATACACATGTGTCAGGTAACCTTCACTAGTAGCTTAGAGCCATTGATTGGCTTGCCAGGCTTATAAATCTTTCAGTTTGCATTGACTTTGTCAAATTGGTTGTGATACTGTAAGTTAAAGAAATTCAGATAATGATAATCAAGTTCTTTTCAGATACTTACGATAGTATAATAATAAACATAAACTTATTAGTTTTTTCAAGTAATAAACTTTATTGGTTGTTATTTATTTACAGCAAATTAACAATAGCTTTCTTCCTAGTTTTGTGATGGATTTAGAAGCTCTCAAGCTGCTTTTGCGTTATCCTAAAGAATCCAATCAGTACAGAGCTGGTGTAGTAGGATTTCTCGAATTTGCATTTAAAGATAAGTCACCAGATGCTAGGATTTATTGTTCATGTGGTGTATGTGTGCATACTGCTCTACTATTGAAAGATGACATCTATGAACATTTGGTGTGCCATGGGATACTTGAGAATTATGATGAATGGGATTTTCATGGCGAGCCTACGGTGCAGCACATTGATAATACACAGCCACAGCCTCATGTTGAAGAAAGGCATGCCAACATGCACCAATTGATTAATGATGCATTCGGACATTTGTATGATGACATACCTATGACTGATGGCAATGACATTCCAAATCCACCTGTAGATGGACCAAATTCAGAAGCACAAGAATTTTATAAATTGATTAAGGATTCAGAGAAGCCTTTATGGCCAGGATGTGAATTATCACAGTTATCTTTACTTGTGCTTTTATTTAATATTAAATCCATGAATAAATGGTCAGATAAATCATTTGGTGATCTACTTGACCTTCTTCGTATTGCAATTCCAAATGGAAATGAGCTTCCCAAAAAATTTTATGAGGCTAAGAAAGTTATTTCAAAATTTGGCTTGGGCTATGAAAAAATCCATGCATGCCCAAATAACTGTCAGCTATTTTGGAAAGACAAGGTAGATGATGATTTTTGTTCAACCTGTAAGGCTTCTAGGTGGAAAGATAAGGAACCTGAAACCAAATTAACAAAGAAGCAGAGAAGAAAAGCAATACCAAGGAAAGTATTGCGATATTTTCCAGTTAAAGAGAGGCTGAAAAGACTATTCATGTGCAAACAAACTGCACCTCTCCTGCGGTGGCATGATGAAGAACGCATCAAGGATGGTGCACTACGACATCCAACTGATTTTGAAGCATGGAAGGGCATCGATGAAAGGTTCCCGCATTTCGCAACCGATTCTCGTAATATTCGGTTTGGTTTAGCTACTGATCGATTTAACCCCTATGGGATGCTGAGCCCTAAATACAGTTGTTGGCCAGTTGTTTTGGTAATATATAACCTAGCTCCCTGGTTTTGCATGAAAGAAAACTACCTTATGCCATCTTTAATAATTCCTGGACCTAAAAGTCCTGGAGATAGCATTCATGTGTACCTTGAACCATTGTTAGGGGACCTAAAGGATTTATTTGTGAATGGGATTTCCACATATGATGCTTCAAGAAATGAAACTTTTAATTTGCGTGCAGTTGTGCTGACGACTATAAATGATTTGCCAGCTTTGGGAATGCTTGCTCATATGGTTCATGGGGAATTTGCCTGTCCACCTTGTGGTGCAAATGCATGGTCCAAACGTTGTGGTTCATATGATGGCATTCATGGGCAACAATTTCTATTTAATATAGCATTGCTTGCTTGCCATGTGTGGATGTTGCTTTGGTTGTTGAATTAATTATTATTGGAAAAGCAACAGATTCTATTATTGTGCTCCAAATAAAAAATTTGACCAATTAGATGATGAATCATTTGTTGCAACGTTTGTAAGCGTTGTAACTATGGAAAATTATATGTTGGAAGATACTAGAGAAGGCATCCACACATGGTATGTACCAACACATATATCCATTGGACCAAGTCATTATATCCGTTGCAACCTTACAACGGTTTTTATAGCTTTTACCAACGCACATATATATGTTGCAACAAACCTTGCAACGCCACTTGCCGCAACGGATATTAGAAGCGTTGGTACAGACCATACCAACGCTTATTTGGACATCCTGCAACACATATATGCGTTGCAAAAGGGGGGTTCCCCTTGTAGTGTCTGCTACATCTTCTTCTTTGGTTATGTCTAATTCCTCTCCATTTTCTAATTGCTATTCTCGAGTATTGTTCAACTAAATTGGTACTAATTCCTGTTAATTGTGCACTGTTAAATTGATACTTTATGATCTGTGATGTGTGTCTATGAGTTGTGACTGAGAGAAGTATTTGTGCCTGTGCCTTCTCGCGTAAGCTTCTTACCACCTCACCTGTAGAGTAATGCTGGTAACACTTATATGTATTTTCCACTTGACTCCTCTGTGGGCATCTAAATGACTTCAATTTTGTAAAATTGACATCTTTGCTACATTCCAACCTTTGCTATTTTGACAGTAGGTCTGTCTTCATGGTCCCAAAGTAAATTATCTTGACAAGTGTTTCATCTTTGCTGCTTTGACAGAAGGTTGACAAGGTGCTTCGACAAAAGGTTGACGAGGTGATTCATCTGCTACATACTGGTGCTTCCTGTGCCTGGTTGCTATTGTCTCCTTACTCTCTTTTCAGGTTAGCTGCAAGCTGAAACTTTTTTATATGTTTGTGAATTCCATGCATCCATGTGCATCTTGGGAGAACTAATAAATTGGTGCCAATGATTAGGAAACATGGACAAACGTTGGATGATTTCACCTAGGTAATTAGATTTCAACACAAAGCTGAAAAGTTAAAAGATTATTTACTCTAGCTTCCCTGGTTATAATTGTTAGTAGTAACTTGATATTATAGGTACACAGACGAGTATGAAAGCGGTCTTAAGAATTTCATTGAATTTGCCATTTCCAAATCAGCGAGAGGCAACACAATCCTTTGTCCTTGTAGAAAATGTGTGAATCAGTATTGGTTACAGGAAAATGTTGTGTATGACCACTTAATCTGTGATGGATTTACGCCTGGGTATAATACATGGATTTATCATGGTGAGAGCTGGAACAATTCAGCAGCTGTTAGTAAAATCAATGGTTCGCACTCGAAGTCACCCGGAAGGTTCAATAGCTGAAGGATATGTGCTAGATGAAAGTCTTACTTTTTGTTCGCGATATTTGCACGGTTGTCAAACAAGGTTCACTCGTAGAGAACATGAATATGGGAATGACACTACTACAAATTCTACTAAATTTTCATATCTAAGAAGTGTAGGGCGTCCATTGTCGGGAAGTTGCATGATCGAATTGGATCATATATCTTGGATGCAAGCTCATCGATATGTATTGATGAATTGTGAAGGAGTTGCTCCGTATATGAAGTATGTTCTATGACCTCATAATTTTTTATTTGTTTTTGTGGCAAGCAGCTCATGCTGTTTAAAAAAATATGTAGAAAGCACCACCAATTTCTATGTTTGGGGAAACGGCAAAAGAAGCGAGATGTTGAACACATTCAACATGAAACTTTTCACATATGGTTCGAAGAACATGTAAGTTGTGAAGTGGTTTACAATATGATAGCTACACATGTGTTCTGTATTTTTGAAATGATTTTATTAATATTTATCACATTGTTAGGTTCAAAATATGGTTTCGAATAGGATTGAAGTTCCTGAGGAACTAAAGGTCTTGGCTAACAAGCCATACAGGATGGTGTCCAAATACAACACTTATGCTATAAATGGGTATAAATTCCAAACTCAGAGCTACAACAGGGGAAAAACTACCCAAAATTTTGGAGTAGCTGTTGTTGCAAGTACATCAAGCTTTTGTGGTGCAAAAGACAAGAACCCAGTTATAGGTGAAGTTACATATTATGGCATAATCAAGGAAATTATTGAGTTAAACTACTCTAACAAAGGATCTGTTGTGCTGTTCAAGTGTGATTGGGTTGATACTATCCAAGGTAGAGGCATTCAAAAGGATAAGTATGGAATTACACTTGTAAATTTCAATCATTTACTCAATACCGGTGACAGCTTAAGTAATGAGCCATTCATTCTTGCAACTCAAGCTACACAAGTTTATTATGTGCAAGACTCTATTGATGAAGAATGGCATGCAATTGTCTTTTCAAAACCAAGAGATATGTTTGATATGGGAGAAGGCAACGAGGATGACCATGAAAATATAAATTGCTACCAGGAGCCTATTGAACCTTTAAGTAATGGCTTGCTTGTTGATTTGGGAGATGATATTTGTGCTAGGTCTGATATAAATGGTGTGACTATTGATGGGCCATTAAATGAAGCTACTAAGGCTAAAGGGTATAGCCTTATAAATGGATATGTTACTGCTGAACTTTAATTTACTTGAATAATCTGCTACTTATTATCAGTATATACTAAAGGAATTTCTTTGTTAAGAAATGTTTTCTGCTGTATTGCAGAGGAAAAAATGGCAGCAAGGGAAGGAAACGACCAAGAGGTGAATGTTCGTATGGCATGGAGCGTGTGAAAAGGATCACAGCTAACAATTTAAAGCTAGCCAAGTTGAAACTTCCTCCTATACCGTTTCAAACACAAGTTGGTATTGCTCCTGAGCAACAAAAGAAGGGAAGAAAGGTAATAACGCATAGAGTTTTTATAAAACTTGATTTCGGCATTTACATAGACACGTTAATTTTTTAAGTTTTACTATGTAGAGAACAATTCTAGCTGAAATAGATGATGAAGAGACAGATCCTAATTATGTTGCAAATGATGAGGCTGAAATGGTTCATGATGACGGCGATGATTATGTCAATGACCTTGATGGCCTTTTTGATGAACCTAATGAGGAAGTTGAGGTCTGTTATGAACCTTGTCACTTGATTGCAGGCTGGAGAAGATATGATGGTGTTAACTAGTTATTTATCAAGACCTTTTGTGCAGCGTTTAACTTAAGCAAATAGGATCCTGTGATGTTCAAACTATGAATATTTTGTTGAACATAAGTTATCGCACTCTTGTTCTACAATTCTATATATGTGATGCCGTCTTTTGCTGAACAATGTAACTTGTCGGCTGGTATGGAAGTACTGCTTGTAAATTTTAGCTGCCATTGACTTTTGTTGAACAATGTGATTCTATCAGTTATAGTGATAATTATGGAATTAAAATCTATGATGTTAGTGTGTTGTCTACTACTAGTGAATAAGCATATATGTACAAACTGTGAAAGAAAGTATTTATAGATGGCAGACTGTTAAAAACATTTTTTTATTAATTTAGTTTGGTAATTTGTAACCGCCGCCGTAGCTAGAGCAATAGGGGCGCACATAAATGCCGTAGAAAAAACCAAAATGAGGGCAATTGCAGATGCCAGCTTATCCTCCTTTTGGGGCATCTGTAAACGCCACAAAAAATATCAATTGGGGCGTTTGTAAATGCCGGGGTAGATTACTCTAGACGGGCGTTTGTAAATGCCCGGGTAGATTACTCTGGAAGGGCGTATATAAACACCGGGGTAGACTATTCTGGGGCGTTTGTAAACGCCGGGTTAACTTTGTGTATGGCGGCATTTCCTAAACGCCGAGGTTTGCTATAAACGCTGGGAAAAACCTTTGCCGACGGCACTTATGTGGTCGTTTGGTAAACGCTGGTAAAAATTCCTTCCGCGGCATTTACACACATTCTAGGGCATTTATAGGTGCCCTAGCAAGTTGGTCGTGTTGTAGTGAGTATTGTTGATGGGACAAATGTCTGGATCTGGTGTGATAATTGGTTCCCTCATGAACACTCCCTCAAAAGTGATTATTATAAGCTGACGCCCTAAAGTGAAATTCGTCTATAATCTCCTTTTGGCCCTGGGCCCTTTTCTTTTCGGATTCTAAAAGTTATTTTTGGTTTTTGTATAGTAACTAACTATCAAACGTAGTGTCTTTTTAAGGTGGGGTCTACATACAAGTTGATTGTAGTACACATTGTAACAACCTTATTTATATCGGTTAAAACCGCACATGAGTTTTTGTTACCCTGTATGTAACACCTCACCCATCCTCTGGGCCCAGAATGCTACCACCATTGCATACTCTTACCATTCCTTCAACTACTAGAAAATTTAAGCCAACACTAATATATTTAGGGTGCAGCGAACAGATACATCATAGTTTTTCTGTTAGCTCTTACTCTAGCATATTAGTAGAGTCTAAAATATACTATTAAAAGATGGTACAAGAAGTGCTGCTGGTTCGTGAAATTATTCATGTACTACTCCCGTCCGTGCATGCCGTCCTCAACAGTCACCTAAAACAATAAAACAAGGGTGAGTCCACAGACTCAGCAAGCACAAAGAAAAATAGTAAATAACAGGTTTACGAATCAGTCTAGAACCATCACAGTTTCATTTACCACTAGTTTCCATTTAATCTTAAATTCTCATCAACCAATCATTATGCATTATTTCTTATCGTTTTAGCCTATACCGGTATAGCAGAGCGAGCACTAGTTGATGCTCACTCAGGCCCGCCTTGCTTCCATGCGGGGATTATAAACCCGTCCTTTTTCATATGGGGACCACAGTAGCCCTTTTTTCATACGGGGACCTCATTCTCCACTCCTGTGGAGCGTCCACACGAAGTGGACCTCTGTCAGCACAACACTATCATGACATGCATGCAATGCAAGTCCTCCATTTATGCATAACGACATGTCATGTCTCACCATCGTTAATCATCATTTCCCATCATGCAAATAGAAATAATTACCTTACCGTACCATGGTAAGTAATGCACCATCATTCATCTAACAGCAAACAATACCCTATACCGACACGCTCGTCATTGAATCGGCTGCTTTAACTTTACTTTTGCTGCATCACGTATCTAGTGGTAACAATCTATGATCTCTTACTTGCATGGCTTCCTGATTTATGCGATAGAAAATTTTAATCTGCCCGGTACAGATTTAGTAATTAGTAGTAACAAATGGACTCTTTTTCAATGATGAACTAAAGCTGTCCGGTAAATTATTAGAGATTCTAGCTTGCCATGTTTGACAACCTGTATCGATGTAGATTTTATTAGAGCCAGTAATCACATAGAATTGGTAGAGAGCAGTCGGCATGGTATAGATGAAACAGATCTAATGTTGGTCTCTCGACTATATGATCTACGTATCATGTTAGATTGTTTTTATCAATCCGAAAAGAATGCCTCAAATTGAGAACATGTTTGTGTGCTTAGGGAAGGCAAATATTCTTGGGATAATAGTAGATTTGCCCCACCTTTCCTTGGCAATAGCTCATTTGCCCCATAGTTGGTTTGAATTGAGTATTTGCCCCATCTTTGAATTTTTATTTGATGATTTGTCCTCTTCTAATTTTCAGCTCATTTTGCATTTGTGCCAGGCTAAAAACTTAGGTGAAATAACCATATTGCTACTAAGGGAAATTATGTTCGCCCTGCCCCCTATCAGCTCCCCCACCCCCTCCGCTCCCCTGCCTCCCCTATTCTTTGGGCCTTCCCCGACCTCCCCACCCCTCCCCCTTCTCCAGCATCGCCACCCCACCGTTTGGCTTTCTTCCTCCCCGGCCTCCCCCACCCCTCCCCTCCCCCTTCTTGAGCACCACCAGCCCACCGCCTAGCCTCCCCCTTCTCGAGCGCTACCAACCCACTGCCCGGCCTCCTCCACCCCTCCCCACTCCCCCTTCTCCAACGTCGCCACCCCACCGCCCGGCCTCCCCCACCCCTCTCCCTTCTCCAGCGCCGTGCCTCGACCGCCACCTCGCCCCAGCCCTGCTCCTTTAGCGGCACGGTAATAAGCGCTTGAAGCCACGGTCATATGCCGTGCTCATAAATGCCTAAAGCCGTGGTCATATGCCATGGTCGTAAGCGCCTGAAGCTGTGATCGTATGCTGTGGTCGTAAGTGCCTGAAGCCGTGGTCGTAAGTGCCTGAAGTCGTGGTCGTAAGCGCCTGAAGCCATGGTTGTATACCGTGGTCGTAAGCGTCTGAAACCGTGGTCATATGCCGTGGTCGTAAGTGCCTGAAGCCATGGTCGTATGTGCCTGAGGAGTGGGCAGTGAAGGCGCGGCATGGCGGCGAGGCGCAGGGTGGGAGGAGGAGGCGGCGACTGCAGCGGAAGGTGGTCATGGTGCAGACCTCCAGTGGCTTGGCCGAGGCATGGGCGGTGAAGGTGCGGGCGGGGCAGGAAGAGGAGGCGACGACCGCGGCGGAAGGTGGTGGTGTGGAGGAGGACAACCATGCCTAGCTCATCGGGGCCAGTCACCACCCTTCACTAGCCTCCCCCACCCCGCCTCTACCACCCCTCCCCAGCCTCCCCCTTTTTTGGCCTCCCCCACCCCTCTCCGGCACACTCACGAACTAGGGGCATTTTGTGTAATTTCGGGTTGCTCCAGAAGAGGGCATTTTGGCCATTTCCCCTGTGTATTAGCCTTGCAGAAATACAAAATGAGCTGGAAATCAGAAGAGGCCAAATCATCAAATAAAAAATTCAAAGATGAGGCAAATACTCAATTCAAACCAGCTATGGGGCAAATGAGTTGTTGCCAAGGAAAGGTGGGGCAAATTTGTAATTATCCCATTATTCCTACTTGGATGGTGGGGATGAGGATTTGTTGATTTTCATAGGGACAGGAAGGGAGAAGTTTGCCTTCAATGGTGCTAGTAGAAACAGGGATAAATATGTTAGTCATGCTAGTAGAACCAGGGGCGGATCTGGGTCTCGGTCTAGGTGGGCTATAGCCCGAGGCCCAGAAAAAAATAGTAATGGAACTATTCCTAATAGGCCTAAGAAAAAATCAAGTTATAATGGTTCAGCCCGAGGCCCACAACCCAGCGTGGGGCTACAGTGGCCACAGCCCACGGCCTATATTCCCTGGCTCCCTTCGCCCGATGCCCTTCTCAGATGCCCGAGTTCCCGACGGCCGACTCCTTTACCCCCTCCCTCCAGCCCCTGGCTCCTCCAGATCCACGCCTTCGCCGCCAAAAGCCGGTGTCTCCAGCCTCCAGCTCCTTCGAGCTCCAGTGGCCTCTCTCTAGAGCCTCCCTTTGGCAGTTCAACACCTCTTGCTCCGACGACCTCCCTCCACTCCTCCAGCACCGCCTCACTCCAGGCTCCCGCACCAGCGCCGCCGCCACGCCGCGACGTGGCCGCGCCTCTAGGCTTCAACTCCAACGCTGGCAGCCCGGTGCTGCCGCCTCCCGCTAGCGAGGGCTCCTGGCCTCTAGGGTCGTCAGTCGTCGCCTGGCCCACTCCGTCCCACGCCGGCGCCTCCTCCTTCCCATGCCAAGTTGCCTCCCTACGCCGGTGAGCCGAGCCCCATTCAGCCCCAATCCGGTAATCCTAATCGGTTGGTTGCTTACTTGGCTTGGTTCGTTCTACAATCCCCATTCTCTCCAATCCCCTGTGCTCCATTAGTCTATTTCAAGATTTTGTGCTATTTGATCAAATTAACCAAATGAATGAATGATGAATCATGCCATCATGGGAAATAAAGGTTGTGACTTCACTGACTTGTCACTTTGTGACTTTGTGAGAGTGAGTGAGATTACGGATAGACTGATGCTCATGCTGTGCTGTCAGGTTGACTTGAGACTTGTAATCTTTAAATCTTGTATTAGTTGTATGAATTGATCATTGATGATTTGATGCCTTGATGGCTGATGCTAAATCAAATCAAGGTTTCATTGTGAATTTGTGATTTTCTTGGATCTATCATGAGCTAGAGGGAAATGTATATATGTGAGCTATTAATTGGAGTGTGCAACTGTTCAAAGTAGTGGGTACCAATCAGTTAGTCGTATCTCTCTCAGAAAAATAATTATTCATGTCACACATTGTTTATATTGCTTTAATTGGGACATCCCTTGGCACGAAGCTTCTGTCACAAAATCTCATCAGTTCGCAGTTATCCTACAGTCTGTAGTGTAAAGTGTAAACTAATCAATCTTGATCTATCATGCAACTAATTCTAGTCCTGATGTATTGATTTACACCAACTATGTTGTTAAAGCAATTCAAGAGCATAGCATTGTTCTTCTCTATTTTTTTAAATTGTAATAATGATGGAAAATGTGAAGGAACGCGCGTAGGCTACGATAGCAGAAAATAAAAATTTCTACCGCGCACACCAGGACATCATGCTAAGAAGGGATCATAGATCGTTACCACTAGACGCGCAGCGCAGCGGAAGAAGAGTTGGAGAAGCCGATCCAACCACGCGCGTCGAGGTAGTAGTGGAAGTAGCCGATCGTCCCGAACAGATCGTCTCCTCCACGCGATCAACCACACCACGAGCAGATCCAATCTGTAGTTTGTTGATGCCGATCAACGCCGCAACGAGCAGCGCCTCCACCGGTATCCACACGTCCGGGGCTGGAACTCCGATCGCGAGTGTACCAGCACTCGCGAGCGGCTAGGGTTTGGCTCGGGAGGTGGCGGCTAGGGTTTTGTTCGGGAGGAACATATGCGTACATCCCTCAGCCCCCCGCCTCCAAATATATAGACCTCCTCACTTGGGCCTCGTGGACCGAGGCCCAATAGGAGTCTATCCGGATCTCTATCCGAATTGAGCCCACATCCGAATCACATTCGAATTAGTGTTCCAACCCGTTAAGTGTGCGACCCTGTAGGTTCACGTATACTTGGTCGCGACCCGGAAACACCTTTCCGGTCACCCTGTTAATAGCGGCCTCTAGCAAGACATATTAACCCCAAAGTATACGTAAAGATCATATCGGCTGAACCTGTAATGTTCTCATGTACGAATCCTTTTGCCTCACGATATAGATTAAGCTCAAGGCGAGACCTGTGTCATCCTCTTAATGGCTCAATCACTCTCTCGATTCCGTGATGGATTATAAACTTGTGATTGACTCCTCAATCACATTGGCATGGCCATGCACTTTCATAATCCATTACATCGAGGGGCCCAGAGATATCTCTCCCATAAGGAGGGGCAAATTCTATCTTGATCATTCACATCCCACTACATGTTTCATAGCAAACCCGAAGACTACTTTTATGACTACCCAGTTACGGAGTAGTGGTTAGTAGTCCCAAAATAGGCTACTACGCATGTTGGGAACCATGATGATCTCAAGTCTAACGATTCTACATAAACACTACTTGAGACCAACTAATGACACATGGAATCTCTGCAGTGTCTCATGGCGGGTCTATCCAACATATGTTCACTAACACATGTCCATATTATTGATTTGGTATCTCCATACCATGATCCATGAGACATGATCATCAATCAATACATATGCTGATCTTTGAATCATATATGTTCCTCATATGATATATAATCAGGGATCATTTAGAAATAGCAACATTTTGGCATTAAGAGTCTCATGAATAAGTCACATACTCATTGATCAATAATGATAATGTCTATTTCAAGGAACAAAGCAATGTATCATAAACATAGTATGTGATATATTCAACATCTCCATGTTGCCTCTAGGGCATATCACCAACAGTCTCCCACTTGCACTAGAGTCAACCATGTAGGTATCTAATACCCATTGCCCTAGTGTGAGCCTCATGCTTTGGCTGGGGAAGCGGCTTTGTCAACGGATCTGCAATGTTCAAATCCGTTTGTACTTTGCATATCTTCACATCGCCTCTCTCCACAATCTCGCGGATGAGATGAAATCGCCGTAGAATGTGCTTGGACTTCTGGTGCGATCTAGGCTCCTTGGCTTGCGCAATGGCCCCACTATTGTCACAGTAGAGGTCCATTGGGCTGGAGGCACTAGCCACCACACCAAGCTCAGAAACAAATTTCTTGATCCAAACAGCCTCTTTAGCAGCTTCAGAAGCTGCTATGTACTCGGCCTCTGTTGTAGAATCAGCAACCGTCTCCTGCTTGGAACTCTTCCAGCTCACCGCACCGCCATTCAGGCAGAACACAAATCCAGATTGCGATCTAAAATCATCTTTGTCAGTTTGGAAGCTAGCATCGGTGTAACCATTTACAACGAGCTCTTCCTCACCCCCATAGACGAGGAACACATCTTTAGTTCTTCTCAAGTACTTCAAGATGTTCTTTACGGCAATCCAGTGACTTTCACCTGGATCTGACTGGTATCTACTTGTAGCACTTAAAGCATACGAGACATCTGGACGTGTACAAAGCATGGCATACATAATGGATCCCATAGCCGAAGCATATGGAATCGCATTCATTTTATCCCGCTCATCAGGTGTACTAGGACACTGACTCTTGCTAAGATGTATACCATGTGACATAGGTAGGAAGCCTTTCTTGGAATCCTGCATGTTGAACCTTTTCAACACCTTGTCAATGTACGTATCTTGGCTTAATCCAATTAGCCTTCTTGATCTATCCCTATAGATCTTGATGCCCAGAATATATGCCGCCTCTCCTAAGTCTTTCATAGAGAAACTATTTTTCAATGAAGACTTAACAGATTCGAGCATAGGAATGTCATTTCCGATCAGTAATATGTCATCCACATATAAGACCAGAAACACGAGTGCGCTCCCACTAGCCTTTTTGTAAACACAAGGCTCTTCTTCGTTCTTGATGAAACCAAACCCTTTGATTACTTCATCAAAACGAATGTTCCAACTCCGAGATGCCTGCTTTAATCCATAAATGGATCTTTGCAGCTTGCATATCCTTCCAGCTGATTGCGGATCGACAAAACCCGTGGGCTGTGTCATGTACACATCCTCACTCAGATTTCCATTAAGGAAAGCTGTTTTGACATCCATTTGCCATATTTCATAGTCGAAATATGCAGCAATCGCTAGAATGATCCGAATAGACTTTATCATTGCGACGGGCGAAAAAGTTTCATCATAATCAACACCTTGAATTTGTTTGAAACCTTTGGCCACCAATCGCGCTTTATAGATGTGAACATTTCCATCTATGTCTATCTTTTTCTTGAAAATCCATTTGCACTCAATGGTTTTAACACCATCAGGTGGATCAACCAAGTTCCAAACATGATTACTGTGCATGGATTCAATTTCGGATCTCATGGCTTCAAGCCATTTCTCAGAGTCTGGTCCCACCATCGCTTCTTCATAGGTCTTAGGCTCATCGTTGTCTAACAACAATATGTCCCGTTGTTGAGTAGTCAAGAACATGTACCTTTCAGGTGCACGACGTGACCTCTCTGACCTACGTGGTGCCGGTGTGTCCACAACAGGTTCTTCAACAGTTTGTTCATCCTGTTGTGGTTCTGTAGGAGCTGAAACGTTTTCAGGTGTTTCCCGAATTTCTTCAAGTTGCACCATGCTCCCACTATCCCTTCTTGAGAGAAACTCTTTCTCTAAGAAGACACCATGCCGGGCGACAAACACTTTGCCTTCTCCTTGATTATAGAAGTAATATCCTTTTGTTTCCTTAGGATACCCGATAAAGAAGCATTTATCAGATTTAGGACTGAGCTTATCAGATTGTAAACGTTTTACATAAGCCTCACATCCCCAAATCTTAAGAAAAGACAAGCTAGGACGTTGTCCTGTCCACATCTCATATGGTGTCTTTTCTACTGATTTTGATGGAACCCTGTTTAGTGTGAAAGCGGCTGTTTCAAGAGCGTACCCCCAAAAAGACAACGGAAGATCACTTTGGCTCATCATGGAGCGCACCATATCTAATAAGGTGCGATTTCTCCGTTCAGATACCCCATTCCATTGAGGTGTTCCTGGCGGAGTCAATTGTGGAACAATTCCACAATCCTTCAGATGATTGCCAAACTCATGGCTCAAATACTCGCCTCCACGATCAGATCGTAGAAACTTGATTGTCTTGCCTAAATGATTTTGCACTTCATTTTGGAATTCTTTGAACTTTTCAAAGGATTCGGACTTATGCTTCATCAGGTAGATATACCCATATCTACTAAAATCATCAGTAAAAGTTATGAAGTACTGAAAACCACCTCTGGCTGTTGAGCTCATTGGTCCACATACATCAGAATGTACGAGTGCCAATAAGTCACTTGCCCGTTCACCTTGACCGGTGAAAGGTGCCTTTGTCATCTTGCCAAGTAAACAAGATTCGCATGTCTCAAATGATTCAAAATCAAATGAGTGCAGAATACCATCTCTATGGAGCTTCTCCATGCGTTTCTCATTTATGTGACCTAAGCGACAGTGCCAAATAAACGTGGGATTCAAATCATTCGAACGTTGCCTCTTTGCATTAATGTTATAGACCGGTGACTCTTCAAGAGTAAGAACATATAACCCATTCACCAATGGAGTATGACAATAGAACATATCTTTGAAATAAAGAGAACAACCATTGTTCACAGATCTAAAGTCATAACCTTCTGCTTGCAAACATGAAGCAGAAATAATGTTCTTGGAAAGAGATGGAACACAATAACAATTATTCAATTCCAAAACTAATCCTGAAGGTAAAGACAATGGCATGGTGCCAACAGCGACCGCAGCAACTTTTGCTCCATTGCCAACGCGAAGATCCACTTCGCTCCTCCTCAAACTTCTACTTCTTCTTAGCCCCTGCAACGATTTGCAAAGGTGAGCAACCGATCCGGTATCAAATACCCAAGAATCAGTGGATGAAGTAGCAAGATTGATCTCTATAACATTTATACCTGGAGAGGAAGTCGTACTTCCCTTCTTCTTCTCAAGATCCTCCAAGTACTTTGGGCAGTTCCTTTTCCAATGACCTGATTGCTTACAGTAGTAACAATCTGCATTAGGAGCAGCGCCCTTCTTGACTTGCTTGGCCTTAGAACTGCTCGCGATCTCATCGGGAGCTAACTTTCTTTTGACCGCGCCTTTCTTGACATTGGGCTTGCCCTTGCCTTTCTGCATCATCATCACATGATTGCTGCTTTTCTTAATGCTTTCCTCGGCAGCTTTTAGCATCCCATGCAACTCTGCCAAGGTCTTATCCATGTTGTTCATGTGATAGTTCAGTATGAATGGCTCAAAGCTCGGGGGGAGCGACTGGAGAATCACATCAGTAGCCAACTCTTGGCTAAGGGGAAAACCAAGCTTTTCCAGACTCTCAATGTAGCCAATCATCTTAATCACATGAGGGCTGACGGGATTCCCTTCTGCAAGCCTGCACGCAAACAAGGACTTTGAAGTGTTGAACCTCTCAGCCCTTGCTTGGTTCTCAAACATACCACGCAACCCCACAATGATATTGTAGGCATCTGTGTTCTCATATTGCTTCTGAAGCTCAGAGGACATTGTGGCAAGCATGAGACAGCTCACATCAAGGTAATCATTCGTTTGCTTCTCATAAGCTCTCCGTGCAGCCGCAGGAGCATTATCAGGCAAGTCATCAGGATAATGAGACTCAAGGACATACTCCTTGCGCTCTTGCTTGAGAACAATTCTCAAGTTGCGATACCAATCCATAAAGTTCGTTCCATTGAGTTTTTCTTTCTCAAGAATAGATCGCAAATTAAAAGAACTGGATGCGGCATTAGTTGACATGATCTACAACAAAGAATATGCAAAGTTTAGCACTATGTTTATGTTCATCTTTTATTAAACAATTTAACAAAAGACTCCCACTATGTGTTTTGCAACAAAACTCCCTCTAAGTTACATAGTGGGTCAAGAACCTCATTTCACTAATTCCTAGTGAGCTTTGGCATCACGGCTAGAAAACTAGTGACATGGGTAAGCAACACCTTGCTAATCACATCCCTATGTGACTCTTGCTTGTTGGGTGACATCAACATGCCCCGGCCCCAACCTATGCCCCAAGGTCCAAAACTGTTTTGATAACCTTGTTAAGTAAACCAAATGCTTCCGCATGTAGATGTCCGACATCTACCCTAAATAATGATGATAACCGACGGCACTCTACTTTGGTAGACCTACCATGCGGTGATCATTATCTTTTGGTGCAACATATGGAAGGGCATGAACACCTAATTTTATGAGGGATTCTATCCTACCAAAGCAACATATGACAAAAACATTGCATAAGAATAAGATAGATAATATCACAGATAAACACATTTAACTGTGAAGTAGTATGGCCCAAACAAATGGTGATCTCCATCTCCATGTAGGTGTAGACGATCTCCATCCTCCACATCACTCCTTTAGGCCACCATGCTTGAAAGCTTGTAACCTCAAAACTAGGCTACTACCTATAATAGCTAGAAATTGAAGATTACAAAGATAGATTCAAGCATTAAGGTCGACACGCAGGTCGTTAAATACAATATAGACAGCTAACAATAGCTGAAATAATCATGACACGCAGGCCATGAACGAATGTTACATGCATCACATACATCTCATACATTCCAATAAGATATAGGGCCATACTATTCACGTCATTCTCTGCAAAAACAAGTTAGACGTAGAATCGTATTCTACCTAACGATGTGAACCCAAGACGCTATACAAGGCGGGTACGCACGGCGGTCCCGCTGGCCGGTCAGCGGGCGGGGGGTCGAGGGGGGGGCCGCCCCCCGCGGGTTTCAGGGCAGCGCCCTGAACACCCTACGAAATTTACAGATCCAATCTATGAAATCGCAATGGAAAAACTATTCGGCACAACCACCTTATGCCGATCCGAGACATTCTCTAGGATGCTAGTTTTTCCACTGGGCCGAGGCCATCAGATCCGTAACCTACTAGTATTCGGCATAACCACCTTATGCCGATCCGAGACAATCTCTAGGGCACTAGTATTCCCACTGGCCCGAGGCTATCAGATTCGTATCCTACTAGTATTCGACATAACCACCTTATGCCGATCCGAGACAATCTCTAGGGCACCAGTAGTGATACAATCTGCGCCTCATCCAACCCCTATTCACCGATTGATCTCATCAACCCGTGCTACCATCGATTCATCACATGAACCGACTGATCTAGACTGTAATAGATCCAATCTACTACAACCGCATATCATCATATGCGCTGATCCAGATCGCAAACTAAGCAAGATGGCTCTGATACCACTGAAGGAACGCGCGTAGGCTACGATAGCAGAAAATAAAAATTTCTACCGCGCACACCAGGACATCATGCTAAGAAGGGATCATAGATCGTTACCACTAGACGCGCAGCGCAGCGGAAGAAGAGTTGGAGAAGCCGATCCAACCACGCGCGTCGAGGTAGTAGTGGAAGTAGCCGATCGTCCCGAACAGATCGTCTCCTCCACGCGATCAACCACACCACGAGCAGATCCAATCTGTAGTTTGTTGATGCCGATCAACGCCGCAACGAGCAGCGCCTCCACCGGTATCCACACGTCCGGGGCTGGAACTCCGATCGCGAGTGTACCAGCACTCGCGAGCGGCTAGGGTTTGGCTCGGGAGGTGGCGGCTAGGGTTTTGTTCGGGAGGAACATATGCGTACATCCCTCAGCCCCCCGCCTCCAAATATATAGACCTCCTCACTTGGGCCTCGTGGACCGAGGCCCAATAGGAGTCTATCCGGATCTCTATCCGAATTGAGCCCACATCCGAATCACATTCGAATTAGTGTTCCAACCCGTTAAGTGTGCGACCCTGTAGGTTCACGTATACTTGGTCGCGACCCGGAAACACCTTTCCGGTCACCCTGTTAATAGCGGCCTCTAGCAAGACATATTAACCCCAAAGTATACGTAAAGATCATATCGGCTGAACCTGTAATGTTCTCATGTACGAATCCTTTTGCCTCACGATATAGATTAAGCTCAAGGCGAGACCTGTGTCATCCTCTTAATGGCTCAATCACTCTCTCGATTCCGTGATGGATTATAAACTTGTGATTGACTCCTCAATCACATTGGCATGGCCATGCACTTTCATAATCCATTACATCGAGGGGCCCAGAGATATCTCTCCCATAAGGAGGGGCAAATTCTATCTTGATCATTCACATCCCACTACATGTTTCATAGCAAACCCGAAGACTACTTTTATGACTACCCAGTTACGGAGTAGTGGTTAGTAGTCCCAAAATAGGCTACTACGCATGTTGGGAACCATGATGATCTCAAGTCTAACGATTCTACATAAACACTACTTGAGACCAACTAATGACACATGGAATCTCTGCAGTGTCTCATGGCGGGTCTATCCAACATATGTTCACTAACACATGTCCATATTATTGATTTGGTATCTCCATACCATGATCCATGAGACATGATCATCAATCAATACATATGCTGATCTTTGAATCATATATGTTCCTCATATGATATATAATCAGGGATCATTTAGAAATAGCAACATTTTGGCATTAAGAGTCTCATGAATAAGTCACATACTCATTGATCAATAATGATAATGTCTATTTCAAGGAACAAAGCAATGTATCATAAACATAGTATGTGATATATTCAACATCTCCATGTTGCCTCTAGGGCATATCACCAACAAAATGCACCAGGAGCATGCTTCAATGGTGAAGCAATTATCTTGTTGTCAAGGGATGAGATCACGTAAGAAACAATTATCTCATGCTAGTGGTAAGTTATTATAAATGTAAACTTCGTGTTCTTGATATTTATTCTTGCACCTGTTTAATTTACTCCTATATGTCATTTTTGTAGGTTCTAATTCTTATCCTACTATTGATGAAGAGGTGGCGTCCTAGGATGAAAGCAAATCTTCATTATTTAAGTACTCAAATTGTACTTTCACTATGATACATTGTTTATATTTTGTCATGTTTTTTATTACGTTTTACGTTTAAGCATTGAACTATATTTGTATTTGCAACATACTTCTATTACGTTGTGGTGTGGGTCTAAATTCACATTCGTTTTTAGGTTACTAGCCTATTACAATTTAGCCCGAGGCACGATGAAATCCTAGATCCGCCACTGAGTAGAACTGACGATCAATTCACCAATTAGTGTAAGAGAAAGGAGGAAAACTCTAAACCTATCAAGCACTCTTTATCTGTCATCTTAAGCGCCTTTTACCGACGTTTCAAATATTTCAGTCTGCTTGGTATTCTTCCCTCCTATAGTCGTATGTATACTTACGAGAAAGTGCTTTAGCTTGGGAAATTTTCTGAACAGTGAAAAATGATTTTGTAGCCAGATATGATCATATGAATGCACCTTATACAGTTTGCTGCCTCTTACAGTGCGGACGTTATTTTGTTTGTTGGGATGTGGATTCTTACATGTATGGGGTCCTACAATTCAACTGTTTCTGCATGTGGAGTTGGGTTGCATAAGTAAAGTATGTCAAGTGAGAAATTTTTGACAAATGATAAATCAAAAACAAAAAGAAAAGAAAAAGATAAATGTTACTATTCACATCAACCTTATCTATTTTGTTTCTTCGAACATACCGTTTGAACTTCAAATTTTGAAGAATGATACAACACACATAGAATTCTTTTTGGAATGTGTCGTGTTTGAAGCATGCAAAAACCAAAACACTATGCACATCTGCACAAACTTTAAATTTGGGTATCAACTTAGCATAAAAAGAAATCGTGGTTGATTATATAATGCCCTCTGTTAGAGTTTGTAATCTTGTTTTTAGTTTGGAAATCGTAGTCGTATACGAGTTGGTGGTCGAAGTCGAAGTCGTAGTCAGACTTGGTGGTCGCATACAAGTATGACTCTATCGTAGTCTGAGTTCGAGTCAGTTGGCATGGTCGTAGTCGAGTACGACTTTGTGTCCGAATTGCAGACGAGTGTCGGGACCCCGGATTTCCGAATCCAGACCCTCTATGTATTACAGCACTAGTCCCAGATCAAAGCTAGTGCACACAATCAAACAGTGATGATTACATAACCAATAACGCTTTATTACAATAGTAAAAAATACAGACCAAAAGGCCTCTTTATTACAATTGAGGTTTCAAGACCTCACAAACTCACAAAGCACAGCGGAAGCAAAAGAAATTCTGGTGAAGACCCATCAATACGCCACAGGTAATTGACTGGGGAAGCGCAGCCTAGTACTCCGGAAAGCCTTCGTCGAATACACACGCGAAGTAGTCGTAATCTCCCTCTTGAGCTTTATATTCCTCTGAGTTTTATTTTGAGTGCAGCATGTGAGTACATAAAGTACTCCGCAAGTCTTGGGAATGAATGCAGTAGACACAAGGCTTAACAAAGGAAGGGTTATATGGTTCTTTTGCACCAAAGCAATATTTTATTTCGAATACCATTATATACTTTCAAAGGCATTGATTTAACAAAGTAATTGCTTTAACAGAAACTAACAAGAGTTTTTATGGTGAAGGTTCTATCCACCAACACTAGTTAACCAGCTCTAACCGCCAAGGTTCAAGACTACGGGTTCCATCAACCAGGACACCCTCCCGAGAGTTCCCACCACTCTCGAGTTTCCAAAACATTGATGTTAAAACCAAAACCAAAGATCTGCCATGTGAATGCATTCCTTGCCCGCCCTTAACCATGGGCTCGGCTATTCGAATAGGTTAACACTCTGCAGAGGTTGTACATCTTTACCCCCAAGAGATAAATTATCCTAATAGTCAACATGCTTCCTTTGGCACGAGACCCAGATAAAATATCACAAAGCTTTTACCTCACTCTAGTCTAGCTAGACACCACCCGCTGAGGTTTTACCGCTGAATGGTTAAATCCACCACAGTCAGAAGCCCCCTCTTGCGCCATATGAGTATAGTAAATCCCTGCCCCTCACTACGAATAACCAGTAAATCCCTAGCACCCGCTTTCCACTGGTGGTACCTAAACTAGACTATCGTAAGTTAATCAGCTAGGTCGTACCCATATAGACTTGGGGTTGTACGGTAATGCTCAGTTTGGACAATCACAAGAGTCAGTCCTTAATCGACTAGGGCGGCACATACACTTTACAAAATCTCGTGCTAAAACCGCACCAATCCAATCTAACCATCAGCCCTAGTCTAAATTTTTTTTCACATTTTGTTTTATTTTAAAAGAATAGTGGCAACACCCATCGCCACTAAATTTCTGAATAAAAAGACAAGATCAATGAAATATAATTTTCCACCCCAAGGTTACAAAGGTTGAATAGCTTGACTAAGCATTTACTACCGTTCTAATGTTAGCAAAGAATAGTAATATTCTCATTACTGAGACAAGGGAAGTCCTAAGGTTACATGGGTACATGGCATTCAACTTCAACGAGGGCATAACAAAATTGGATTAACTAATACCTTAAGATAGAAGCTAATGTTTTATGTAAATAGCAATGCAATTAAATTAAAAATAATAAAAAACATTTCTCAAACATAGGTGCAAAATGTTCAAAGGAGACTCGCCTTCTTGCACGCTGTCTGGACCTTCTTACTACGGATCGGGAAAGTCTTCGGCGACGACGGGTTCTACGCGCGAAAAAACAAAACAAACGAATAAATAAACACAAATAACATTCAAATAATTCAAAAGGAGTGTATATTTGGGTAGTTTAGGATTTTAGAAGAATTTAGAAATTTGAACGGGTCAAAACGGAGTCAAAATGACGTTTTACGGGCTTCTGGAAGTTTAAATAGAAGAAAAAGAAAAAGACTAGTTTTCTGATTTATTTTTGTACTGAAAAAGGCTAAAAATAACGTCAGCAGGAATTTAATTTTGGCTGAAATATTTTTCTGAAGAAAAAGGTACTTTATGACGCAAGGCTGACGTCAGCAAATTTTGAAATTTGAATTTTTGGATAGGTGGGCCCGGTCTACCGTGGACCGGGTCCACGGACAATCGTAGAAGCCGAGGTGGTGCTCCCGGCTGGCGTGGCGCCACGCGACGGCCACGTTGGCTTGAGGCGCTGCCGTGGCACGGCCGGCGGGCGGCGCACAGAGGCGGCACGCTCGTCGGAACGCGGGCACTCGGCGGCGGCCGACGAGGGGCGGCGGAGGTAGAGGAGGAGGCGGGGAGGCGATCTCACCTGGGCACAGGGTCCGAGGGCCTCATAGATAAGCCGGCAGCGGGTTCTAGCGGCGGCGGAGCAAGGGCGTCGGTGGCGGGGCACCTCGGCGGCGGAGCAACGGCGTCGGTGGCGGGGCGCCTCGGCGGCGGAGTTGTCCGGCGAAGGGGAGGAGGATGCTCGCACGGACTCGGCAAAGGTGAAGGCGGCGACAGCAAAGGGTGAGGTGGTCCGCAACACCGGCAATTGCTCGCCGGAGCTCGGTGCGGCGGCAAGGATGGAGAAGCACGGTGCGGGGGCTCGGGGCATAGAGAGGAGCACTTGGGAGAGGGAAAAGGGGCGGTAGCGCACGAGGATCCTCAGAGAGGGGCTTTTATAGGCGGAGGGGAGGGAAATGGCCGGCGGTTGCTCGACGGGGTAAAGGCAGCCGAGAGTGGTGCGGTTAAGGCATTTAGGGAGGTTTGAAGGAGGGGATAACGGCGGAGGTGAGTGGGGAGTAAAGAGGGGCACTCAGGCAACAAAAAAGGCGAGGAGAAACGGACGGGAGACGAAGAATTGAAGCTCGGGTACGGGCGGTAATGGCGGCGGCGCAAGGAGGAAGAAGGGGAGGTAGGAGGAGGAGCTGACAAGCGGGGCCCGCGCGTCAGTGAGAGGGGAGGGGAGAGGAAAAGTTGAGGGAACGGATTTGCGACACGTGGCAAGAAGGAGAGGATCTCGGCCGTTGGAGGGAATAAGTGGTGGCGGACGGCTACGATAAAATCGAGGGTAGATGGATTCAATCTGGGAGTGACACATGTCACCCTAAGGATAAATCAGATTTAAAAATTTTGTTTTAACTTTTCAGAAATACCAGAAAAATTGATAAATACTTAGAAAATAGTAAATAATGTCTAAAAATTCCAGAAAATTCATAGAAAATTCTTTGAGCTATTTTAGACTTAGGAAAAATATTTTAAATTCAAATTTGCCTTTAATAATTTTATAAAATACCTTTTTGACTTTTAAAATTATTTTTTAATTCCAGAACATTCTCAAAAATACTATAAATCAAGGATAACTTAGGAAAAGTAAAAATGATTTCTTTTTGGCTGATTAAAAATTCTTAAAATGAATTTTCTTACTTTTGGCTTTGAAATAAAACCCAGATAAATCCAAATAAAGTTCAAATACTTTAAAATAGTTAATTTGAAATTAATTTTTTTTAAAGAAAGGGAATTTTGGGATGTTACAACGAGTCCGCTTCATGGTGAAAGAGTAGGGTAAAAAAGGGCAGAGCTTTGTACCGAGAAGGGAAGCACCAGGTTGGCGCGATGTAGTTGAGAGGAGGTGCCGAGAAGAGGGCGACCGATGTAGTCGCAGGAGCAGCGAGTTGAGGTGATGTAGTCGCAAAGGAGGTGCCGAGCAGAGGGCGACCGATGTGGTCGTAGGTGGTCTGCGTGACTGCAGAGCAGTGGGTGACTAGCGCGGTCATAGGCGGTCAGCGTGATCGTAGAGGAGAGAGGCGAGCAGTGTGATTGGAGGTGATCGGTGTGATCGCAGCGGAGGTGACTGTTATGGTCGGAGGTGGTTGGTGTGACTGCAGAGAGGCAACCGGTGTGGTCGGAGGCGATTTGTGTGATTTTAGTGGAGGCGACCGGTGTGGTCGGAGGCGTTGGTGTGATCGCAGTGAAGGCGATCGGTGTGGTCGCAGGCGGTAGGTGAGATCGCCGAGGCTCGCAGACATGGTCGTAAAAGAGTTATGACCAAAGCAAGCAGAGGGTCACAGACGTAGTCATAAAGGAGTTACGACCATGGTGATCAAATGTAGTCCGCAGAAGCGGCAGACGTGGTCGTAAAGGAGTTATGACCATGGTCACAAAGCAGAGGACGGCGAAGAGAGCGGAGGTGTCCGCAGATGCTGAAGATGTGGTCGTAAAGGAGTTACGACCATGGTTGCGCAGCAGGAAGACGTGGTCATAAGGGTTACAACAACAGCGGTTGACAGAATCACTACGTGGTCGTAAGGAGCTACGACTACGGTGATCAACTGTGGTCGAAGGAAGTGCAGCGCGGCGACAGTGAACGTGGTCGTAAATTTAGCAGAAGTTTATGACTACGTGGTTGGAGCAGTGAGGAGTGATCGGAGGGGTCACAACGTGGTCATAAACACTGCCAGTGTGGTCGGAGAATCAGTAGAGTGATCGTAACGACATAAGAGGTGGTCGTAGCCTCAACAACGTGGTCATACGGCTGCAGGAGGTGGTTGTAGCGGCTAGTTGATGGTCGTAAAGATCCTAGGTGCAGTCGTAAAGGCTGTAACACCCTCAAACATGACTAGTTATGATTAATATTCTAATAGTTTGTACTTCATCTACATGGTAGGTATTATATGCACCATTACACATTGAGATGAAAAGCTAAAGAAGGGAACGTATGCAGTGCAAATGAGCTATTTAGTGGTAACATGGAAACACGCATCAGGGCCCTTGGATCTACCTTCCATGGCTTAGATTCAGATAGATGGAAGCATCACATCCAATTTCAAAAGTCTTAGTGAAATTAGGTAAACCAAGCAATGACGTTTCAATTAATCATTTATTTTGTTCTTGGAAAGATTTTTCCTTTGATGTACCCCCATTCAAATACAATACCTTTTTAGTCAATTCATTTAATGCGGCAGCAATAGTGCTGAAATTTTTAACAAAATGACGATAGAAACTAGTAAGACCATAAAAGCTTCTGATTTGACTAATATTCATAGGTGATGCCTACGAGGCGGACAGCGAAGTCATGCGTCGGAGACGTGCCGTCCCGCCGAGGCGGTGCCCACGAGGCGGACGGCGGAGCTCAACGCCAGAGTCGCGCCGTCTCGCCGAGGCAATGCCTACAAGGCGGACAGCGAAGTCCTGCGTCGGAGACGTGCCGTCCCGCCGAGGCGGTGCCTACGAGGCGGACGATGGAGCTCAACGCCAGAGTCGCGCCGTCCCGCCGAGGCGATGCCTACGAGGCGGACAACGAAGTCCTGCGTCGGAGACGTGCCGTCCCGCCGAGGCGGTGCCTACGAGGCGGACGACGGAGCTCAACGCCGGAGTCGCGCAGTCCCGCCGAGGCGATGCCTACAAGGCGGACAGCGAAGTCCTGCGTCGGAGACGTGCCGTCCCGCTGAGGCTGTGCCTACGAGGCGGACGACGGAGCCCAACGCCGGAGTCGTGCCATCCCACCGAGGCGGTGCCTACGAGGCGGACGACGGAGCCCAACGCCGGAGTCGTGCCGTCCCGCCGAGGTGATGCCTACGAGGCGGACGGCGAAGTCCTGCATCGGAGACGTGCCGTCTCGCCGAGGCGGTGCCTACGAGGCGGACGACGGAGCCCAACGCCGGAGTCGTGCCGTCCCGCCGAGGCGATGCCTACGAGGCGGACGGCGCAGCCCTACGCCGGAGATGTGCCATCCCGCCGAGGCGGTGCCTACGAGGCGGAGAGCGGGCGCTTGCGGCGTAGGTCGAGGGCACTACGCCCACCGAGGTAGAGAGGCGAAGCCGCCGTTCCCCTACCTTCAAAAACAGTGCCCGCGGAGAGCGGGCGCTTACGGCGTAGGCCAAGAGCACTACGCACGCCGAGGTAGAGAGGCGAAGCCGCCGTTCCCCTACCTTCAAAAACAGTGCCCGCGGAGAGCGGGCGCTTACGGCGTAGGCCGAGGGCACTACGCACGCCGAGGTAGAGAGGCGAAGCCGCCGTTCCCCTACCTTCAAAAACAGTGCCCGCGGAGAGCGGGCGCTTGCGACGTAGGCCGAGGGCACTACGCACGCCGAGGTACAGAGGCAAAGCCGCCGTTCCCCTACCTTCAAAAACAGTGCCCGCGTAGAGCGGGCGCTTACGGCGTAGGCCGAGGGCACTACGCATGCCGAGGTAGAGAGGCGAAGCCGCCGTTCACCTACCTTCAAAAACAGTGCCCGCAGAGAGCGGGCGCTTGCGGCGTAGGCCGAGGGCACTACACACGCCGAGGTAGAGAGGCGAAGCCGCCGTTCCCCTACCTTCAAAAACAGTGCCCGCGGAGAGCGGGCGCTTGCCGCGTAGGCCGAGGGCGCTACGCACACAGGCAGGGAGGCGATACTGCCGTTCCCCTACCTTCAAAAAGTTGCGGTGCACTCCCTAGTGCAACGCGCGCGAGGCCGCGATAGCCAAGTGGTGCGCCTCTGAAAGCGAGGCACTCCCTAGTGTCTCGGCCATGTAGCAATTTTTATACTCCGTAGAGTGCGTAGGAACTTCAACCACGTCTATTTATACTCCGGAGAGTACGTGCGGGCCGACGCCCACACGTGCGCGGGACATCCGCGTCTTGTTTATACTCAGTAGAGTGCGCAGGGACAACATCTGCATCTTATTTATACTCCGTAGAGTGCGTGCGGAGGCGGACCTCGACGCTACGTCTTGTTTAGAGTCCGTAGACTGGTGCGTGCGGAGGCGTATCTCGACGCTACGTCTTATTTATACTCCGTAGAGTGCGCGCGGAGGCGTCCCCCCGTTGCGTCTTATTTAGAGTCCGTAGATTGGCGCGTGCGGAGGCAAGCTCAACGCTACGTCTTATTTAGAGTCCGTAGATTGGCGCGTGCGGAGGCGGACCTCAACGCTACGTCTTATTTTAGAGTCCGTAGACTGGCGCGTGCGGAGGCAAGCTCAACGCTACGTCTTATTTTAAAGTCCGTGGACTGGCGCGTGCGGAGGCAAGCTCAACGCTACGTGTTATTTATACTCCGTAGAGTACGCCGAGGCGCAAGGCCGTCGTGCGATTTAAAATAAAAAACAAGGACCAAAACAGAGGCATCGAAGAAATGGCCGAAGATTTGCGACAACAAAATGCTCCAGAATGCAGTACTGGAAAAGCATTAGATGCTACGGTAGCCCCGAACAAGCCAAAACCGAAGAAGCAAATCCGGCCAAATCAATCGCTCTTAGAATGGAACTATAACCGCAATAAAAGATATGATGAGCAACCGTTCCTTTATTACCATGCATGCAAAAAATGCAGCGGGGATTATTAAAGCTTCGTGCGTAATCACATGCAGTATGTACCGTGCGGGACGGTGGCGATGCGGAGGGCTTCGCGCGCGCATGGACTACTTCGGAGACCCTACGGGGGCTTCGCCACCACGGGGGCTTCGTCGGGGACGCAGAGGACAGCGCACGGACGGATCTCGTCGATGATGCAGCACTTCGTCTTATCGATGATGCGAAGACTACCACTCAGACAGACTTCATCGATGGTACAGAGACCAGCACGAACGGACCCTCTCGACGAGGTCGCTACGTGCACGCGCCTGCGCGAGCTGCAGAGCGCCCATGCATGCTTGGATTCGCCGTAGTCACAACGCCAGCTACCTGTACGCATCGCATGCAATGCGACACAGGTGCGTGCATGCACGTGGAGACCACCCCCACACGTTGCCACATGCATGCGGCGGGCACAGATGCGAGGTCGACGTCGTCGGCGCGAGGTCTGTGCAGACGCTTCGAAGTTGTCGAAGTCACGTGGAGGCCGGAGCGAAGTCTGTGCAGACGCTTCGAAGTTGTCGAAGTCACGTGGAGGCCGGAGCGAAGTCTGTGCAGACGCTTCGAAGTTGTTGAAGTCACGTGGAGGCCGGAGCCGATGAATTCGTCGAGGTGAAGCCCCGGGGTCGACTCGCCGGGGGCCTCGTGGCGCCGCACGAAGTCAGCTCACGAAGGTCTGGCGGAGGCCCATGGACTTTGCGGGGCCGAGCGGGGACACGCGGAGTCTCAGGTCGATGCTGGCTTCGCCCGATGAGCGGCGACGACGAGGATCTTCACGATGCAGTCGATGGTCCAGTACGGCTGGCTCTTGCCGACCTCGTACTCCTTCACGGCTGGCTCTTGGCACAGTAGCTCTTCTTGAGCGGCTTGCAGTTGATGCGCCACGGCACGCTACCGAGTACCGGACTCCGGCGAGGCGAAGACCGAGGCCGAAGGCGTTGTCGCGGAGGCGGAGCCATGGCGAGGTTGGCGTAGACAACTTGGACTTTGGCGAAGCGTAGACGAGGCCGAAGGCACCGTGGCGGAGCGACCGTGACTTCGGCGAAGCGAAGGCGGAGGCCATGGGCGTCAACTCGGATTCCGGCGGACCGAAGGTGAAGGCCGTGGGCGCGGTCAGCGTGGAGACCCTCGTGTGCGCGAAGCCGCAGCATGGAGATCGCAGCGGGGTGCGAAACCAATGATGTAGAGGTCGAAGAAGACAGGCACTCCGCATGGGTTGGATCGCCTGTTAACCGATCCAGTTTAGGCCCTCAGCGACGGCAAGCCTGCGGGGGCGGCATTCGGCGTCGGGCTCAGTGCGGCCGAACGCGACGTGGAACACGGCGAGGACCAGCTGCCTGTCATGCGCATCACCGGGCAACGTCGGGTCGACGACCTCCGATTGCGGCCGCTCCTGCTTGAAGTCGCGCCGCACTCACGCCTCCAGCTCAGGCCAAGCGAAGGCGCGGCCTGGTGGTTCGGCGAAGGCTCCGGCGTGTACATGGGCGGAGACGCCTCCTCGCACCGCACCGGCATGGCGCCGCCCGAGCCCTGCAGGACTTGATGACGGCGAAGAGCCGGGCGGCCGGTACAGGCCGGCTCGTCTTCTAGCGAAGTGGAGTCTGGAGAGCCTTCATCGAGGTCTGGGAAGACCTCGGCGCGGGGGTGTAACTTGCCCGGAGCGGAGGCAGTCTCCCTGCTGTTCGTGTCGCGAAGGCTGGTGACGCGAGGCAACGCCTTGTCGCCCAGCCGCGCGATTGGACTCAGGCGGCGTGGAGCAGGCCGGAGGCTTGCGCAGAGTAACCTCGCTGCGAAGACGCCGTCGCCGAGCCACAATGGATGCGCGGAGCTCGCGGAAGCGCGGAGACTCGGCGAAGCCCAGGTTGCGGGGCGAGGTCCTGTGCGGAGGCTCGGCGCCGCTCGGGCGCAGACGTCGCTGCATTCGTTGGCGTCGGAGTCGAAGGCGCGGAATGCCACCGTGGCTTCGTCGACGCTGGCTTCATCCTTTTTGAACCGCGCATACGTATGTATATGTAGCCATGCATACGGATGGATATCCCGTACTCCGGAGGGGAGACGAAGGCCGGCGAAGTCCCTGCGGAAGCGAGGCGAAGGCGGGCGAAGTGCTCGCATCGTCGAGGCGAAGGCTTCGCGCGGAAAGCGCTGCGGGCTGGAACGCCGCAGCATAAAGTGGCGCGAAGCGGAGGGCGCTTGTATACGACTGACTCCCTAGTGCCTTATGATGTCGACGCAGTGGCTAGGGCCAGCTGAAGGACGCCTCGCTCTCCGTCAATATTTCAAGCGCTTGACGACGTGGAAGGCAGACTTCGACGACGTAGAGGCTTCTGAGACGGGGCGGTCGACGACGCAGAGCGCGGACTCCCCGGCCGAAGGGCAGACGCGACGCCACGCGGAGGCTGTGAAGATGCCATCGCCAATGCCCGGCCTACTTCGAAGACCTCACAGAGGCGTCCGAAGCAGGCTCCATGCTGGGCATTGGACAAGGACGCCGCTCGCTGGGACCTCACCGAGGAGCGTGGCGCGGAAGACGGGGCCGGTCTTCCCCGGCAGATGCGCGCCGCAGCGCCATCACCCGCGGCTGCTTGCCCACTTCGCACGTCTACGGGCGGAGACGAGACGCAGCATGAGGCAGCTTCCGGTATGGCGCCAGACGAGGGCGCCGCTAGGAGAGAGAGAAGCCTGCGAATGGATACTGGCGAATAACTAGTTGCATGTGGATGGATGCACGTGAAGTTGGTCAGCGCGAAGAAGGCTCCGCCGTGCGCCGTGGCGACGTACGAAGGCCGGAGCCAGACTTTGTCAGCGCAGAGCAGGCCCCGCCGCGAGCCGTCAAAGACCTCGCGGTGCCGCCGCGAAGGCTGGCGAAGTCCTCACGGGGCCAGGGCGTAGGCTGGCGAAGCCGTCGCGGGACCGAAGCGAAGGCGCGCGGAGGCCGAGACATCATTTCCCTTGGCAAATGCGCCATCGCCGAGCTACAGCAGCATGCATGCAAGGACGGGTTCCTGCGTACTTAAAGCTTGTGCATGCAGACGTGAAAAATGCAAGCGTGGATGGACGCGAACATGGACGAACGCAAGCACGGATGGGTGCAAGCGTACGTGAAAGTGCATGCAGATAATATTTAACCATTAAAGCGTGAAGCAAGTAACCCTTTCCTTTGCTGACAAGACCTGATGTTT
This sequence comes from Dendrocalamus latiflorus, assembly GCA_017311315.1. Classification (NCBI taxonomy): domain Eukaryota; kingdom Viridiplantae; phylum Streptophyta; class Magnoliopsida; order Poales; family Poaceae; genus Dendrocalamus; species Dendrocalamus latiflorus. The sequence continues at coordinate 6,188,619 of CM029635.1, forward strand.
ACAGTGCAGAGACGAGTGAAACGTGAGCGGAGGTCGGAGCCGCAGCTTCGGCCGCACGGAGGCCGCTGGTGTGGAGCAGCGCAGCTCCCGAAGGCTTCGTTGCGAGCGGTCGCGTCGTGGAAGCCGGCACGCGGAGACCTTTCAGTGTAGAGGCGGGGCGTCCGGCGAGGCTATCTGCGCAGAGGCGATGAAGTCGCAGACCGATGAGCGACGCGACACTTTGCTGCTCGAACAGTACTTAGCAATGGATGAAAGATCGATAGATCTACTAAATCCGCACAAAGGCTTAAACGCAACAAAGCAGTGCTCAACGGTGGGTGGATCTATCAGATCTGCATGGATACTTGCATACCAGGTGGGTGGATCTGTCGGATCTACCTCTTCTTACCTTTGACGGCATCTTTGTTCTAATCGATCGGAATCCAGCGTGCTAGGATGTATCCCAGCCCGGCCATGGAGCGCATCTTCCTCACGATGGTGGTGCGCGACTTCTTGCCCAGTCCCCACGGACGGCGCCATCTGTTGTAGCTACCGGTTAAACAGGAATGAAGGGGACTAGTAGGAGAAGAGGAGAGCTAGATCTGTGGGGAGGTGGTAAGAATGAGAGGATGTCCGTCCCTTTGCCCCTCCTGGGGGTTTATATATATATATATATATGAGTGGGGTAGAATGGGAAATCCCCATTCTACCCCTTAGTATTTACAAAGGATGAGGGTACATTGGTATATTTACACTGGTATATTCCTCTACACTATTGGGCCTATTACATGTTGGACTAGTTGCACGGCCCAGCCACGGGGGGTTGGGCCACCCCTACAACAGACTAGTTTTCTGATTTATTTTTGTACTGAAAAAGGCTAAATATGACGTTAACAGGAATTTAATTTCGGCTGAAATATTTTTCTGAAGAAAAAGGTACTTTATGACGCAAGGCTGATGTCAGCAAATTTTGAAATTTGAATTTTCGGATAGGTGGGCCTGGTCTACCATGGACCGGGTCCACATACAATCATAGAAGCTGCGGTGGTGCTCCCGGCTGGCGTGGCGCCACGCGGCGGCCATGTTGGCTTGAGGTGCTGCCGTGGCACGGCCGACCGGTCGGCGCATGGAGACGGCACGCTCGCTGGAGCACGGGCACTCGGCGGCGGCCAGCGAGGGGCGGCGAAGGTAGAGGAGGAGGCAGGGAGGCGATCTCACCTGGGCATGGGTTCAAGGGCCTCAGAGATAGGCCAGCGGCGGGTTCTAGCGGTAGCGGAGCAAGGGCGTCGGTGGTGGGGCACCTCGGCGGCGGAGTCGTCCGGCGGAGGGGAGGAGGATGCTCGCACGGACTCGGCAAAGGTGAAGGCGGCGGCAGCAAGGGATGAGGTGGTCCGCAACGCCGGTAATTGCTCGCCGGAGCTCGGCACGACGGCGAGGACGGAGAAGCACGGTGTGGGGGCTCGGGGCACGGAGAGGAGCAATTGGGAGAGGGAAAAGGGGCGGCAGTGCACGAGGATCCTCGGAGAGGGGCTTTTATAGGCGGAGGGCAGGGAAATGGCCGGCGGTTACTCGACGGGGTAAAGGCGGCCGAGAGCGGTGCGGTTAAGGCATTTAGGGAGGTTTAAAGGAGGGGATAACGACGGAGGTGAGTGGGGAGTAAAGAGGGGCACTCGGGCAACAATAAAGGTGAGGAGAAATAGACGGGAGACGAAGAAACGAAGCTCGGGTACGGCCGGCAATGGTGGCGGCACAAGGAGGAAGAAGGGGAGGTAGGGAGGAGGAGCTGACAAGCGGGGCCCGCGCGTTAGTGAGAGGGGAGGGGAGAGGAAAAGTTGAGGGAACGGATTTGCGACACGTGGCAAGAAGGAGAGGATCTCGGCCGTTGGAGGGAATAAGTGGTGGTGGACGGCTAGGATAAAATCGAGGGTAGATGGATTCAATCTGGGAGTAACACGTGTCACCCTGAGGATAAATCAGATTTAAAATTTTCGTTTTAACTTTTCAGAAATACTAGAAAAATTTATAAATACTTAAATAATAGTAACTAAGGTCTAAAAAGTCCAGAAAATTCATAGAAAATTTCTGGAGCTATTTTAGACTTAGGAAACATATATTTTAAATTCAAGTTTGCCTTTAATAATTTTATAAAATACCTTTTTGACTTTTAAAATTGATTTTAATTCCAAAAAATTCTCAAAAATACTATAAATCAAGGATAACTTAGGAAAAGTAAAAGTAATTTTTTTACTTAATAAAAATTCTTAAAATGAATTTTCTTACTTTAGGCTTTGAAATAAAATCCAGATAAATCCAAATAAAGTTCAAATACTTTAAAATAGTTAATTTAAAATTAAATTTTTTTAAAGAAAGGGAATTTTGGGATGTTACAAACCTACCCCCCTTAGAAAGAATCTCACCCCCGAGATTCAGACGGATCGGGAAAAAGGCTAGGGAACTTTGCTCTTAGATCTTCCTCACGCTCCCAAGTTGCTTCTGATTCAGAATGATTGCTCCACTGCACATGACAGAATTTGATGATTTTGCTTCTGGTGCGACGCTCTGCTTCATCCAAAATTTTGACTGGATACTCTGAATATGTTAAGTCCTCCTTCAAGTTCACTTCATCTAGAGGCATTTGCTCTTCTGGCACTCTGAGACACTTTCTTAACTGGGACACATGGAAGACGTCGTGCACATTCGACAACTAAGGCGAAAGCTTCAACTGGTAAGCAACTTCTCCCCTTTTGGCTAGAATAGGAAATGGTCCAATGAATCTAGGAGCAAGCTTCCCACTAACTCTGAAACGACACATCCCCTTGAGAGGCGAAACTTTCAGATACACATGATCTCCAGGTACAAATTCTAACATCCTACGATGTTTGTCCGCATAGCTTTTCTGTCTTGTTTGTGCGGTTTTTAATCTGTTCTGAATCAGGCGAACTTGCTCTTCTGTTGCTTCAACACATCTGGTCCAAACATTCGCCCTTCTCCGGTTTCTTTCCAATACAACGGTGTCCTGCATTTTCTGCCATACAAAACTTCAAACAGAGACATTTGCAAGCTAGATTGATAACTATTATTATAGGAAAATTTTGCATAGGGCAAACTTTGATCCCAACTAGTCTTATTTGCCAAGGCACAAGCTCTCAACATGTCTTCCAATATTTGATTTACTCTTTCAGTTTGACTATCTGTCTGTGGATGATATGCTGTATTGAAATTTAGTTTTGTGCCCAAAAGCCCATGCAGCTTCTGCCAAAATCTTGAAGTGAATTGAGATCCTCGATCTGACACGATCTTCTTTGGAACTCCGTGTAAACACACAATTCTTGACATATATAGCTCTGCGAGTCTATCCCCAGAGTAAGTGGTTTTTCCTGGAATGAAATGTGCGACTTTTGTCAGACGATCTACAATAACCCAAATTGAATCATACCCTGACCTTGTTCTCGGCAATCCAGTTATAAAATCCATACCAATTTCTTCCCATTTCCACTCAGGTATCTGCAAAGGTTGCAAAAGTCCAGCAGGTCTCTGATGTTCAGCTTTAACCCGTTGGCACACATCACACAAAGCTACATACTCTGCAATTTCTCTTTTCATACTTGACCACCAATACCTTTCTTTGAGATCTTGATACATCTTTGTACTTCCAGGATGAATTGAATATCCGGATTCATGAGCTTCCCTCAAAATTAACTCCTTTATCTCTTTCTACTCAGGTACCAGGATTCTTTTTCCAAACCAAAGGATACCTTCTTCATCTTTTAAAAATCCAGGTGCCTTACCTTTCTTCATATTATCTTTCATTTCCTTGACATACTTGTCCTCTTTTTGAGCTGCCTTGATCTGGTCCTCTAGAGTTGGTTGAACCTCCAAAGTAGCTAGAAACCCTTCCTCTACTACTTCTAAATTGAGTCGCTGAAATTCTTCATGAAGTGCAGGCTGACTGTCTTTAATTATCAGATTATTGCAGTAACTTTTCCTGCTCAAGGCATCAGCTACTACATTAGCCTTCCCTGGATGATAATGTATTCCAACATCATAATCTTTTATTAACTCAAGCCACCTTCTTTGTCTCAGATTGAGATCAGGTTGGGTAAATATATACTTCAAACTTTTGTGGTCCGTGTAAATCTCACAATGATTACCGATCAAATAATGCCTCCATATTTTTAGAGCATGCACAACGGCAGCTAGCTTTAAATCATGGGTTGGATAATTCTCCTCATGCGGACGCAATTGCCTTGAAGCATAGGCTACTACCCTTCCTTCTTGCATCAGTACACAGCCCAGTCCTTGTCATGATGCGTCACAGAAAACTTCAAAATCCTTTCTAATGTCTAGAAGCGTTAGCACTGGTGCAAAGGTTAACCTCTTTTTCAGTTCTTGAAAACTGTCGTCACAAGTTTTAGTCCATTCAAACTTCTTTTCCATCTTTAGCAACTGGGTGAGAGGTCTCGCAAGCTTGGAAAAACCTTCAATGAAGCGACGATAATAACCTGCTAAACCCAGAAAACTCGTGATCTCTGGTACTGATTTGGGTTGTGCCCAATTGAGCACATCTTTTACTTTTTTGGGATCTACGGACACTCCTCCTGCAGAAATTACATGCCCCAAGAAAGCTACTTCCTTCAACCAGAACTCACACTTGCTAAACTTAGCATACAACTGGTGTTCTCTAAGCTTTTCTAAAACTATCCGCAGATGTTCTGCATGATCTTCCTCATTCTAGGAGTATATCAAAATGTCATCAATGAATACAACAACAAACTTATCCAGATATTTCATGAACACCTTATTCATCAGATTCATAAAATATGCAGGCGTATTAGTCAAGCCAAAAGACATCATTGTAAACTCATACAGTCCATAACGAGTAGCAAATGTTGTTTTTGGTATATCTTCTGGTCTAATCTTCAATTGATGGTAACCTGATCGGAGATCAATCATGGAGAAAACACATGATCCTTTTAACTGATCAAATAAATCATCTATCCTGGGCAAAGGATACTTGTTCTTAATTGTCATGTCATTCAAGGATCTGTAGTCCACACACATGCGAAGACTGCCATCCTTCTTCGTCACAAGAAGTACTGGTGCTCCCTAAGGTGAAGAACTTGGTCTAACAAAACCTTTCTCTTGCAGTTCCTGAATTTGCTTCTTAACTTCAGCCAGGTCATTTGCGGACATACGATAGGGTCTCTTGGAAATCGGAGCTGTACCAGGTACCAAGTTAATAATAAATTCAATTTCTCTATCCGGCGGCATTCCTGGCAAATCTTCAGGAAATACATCTGGGTATTCACTTACTATAAGCACCTTTTCTAGAGTTATTCTCTTCAAGCTATTCAACCCACATCTATTCTTTGAAGATGTGTTTGACTTATACTCTACTTGAATTCCTTCAGAGTTGGTAAGAGTAATGGCACGTTGGCACAATCTATCTGCCCTTTATACTTAGTTAACCAATCCATACCAAGTATTACATCTATGCTCTTGGAGTCTATTACAATAAGATTCGCTAGGAATTTAACTCCATTTATATCTATGGTTGCTCTAGGGCAAACTGTGTTAGTCCTCATTTCCTTTCCAGGTGATTGGACTAGCATAGGGTTATTTAGCAAATGCACATCCCAATTATATCTTTCAACAAAATCTTTTGACACAAAAGAATGCGAAGCTTCAGAATCAAATAATGCTGATGCAGGTACTGAGTTGACAAGAAACTTACCCAGAACTACGTCGGGTGCATCCTGAGTCGCTTCTGCAGTAACATGATTAACATGTCCTCTGCTCATTGCCTGCGGAGTCCTTGGAGTTTGAGGTGTCCCACGGCCCTGACCTACAGTTGGAGCTCGCGCTGGTGTAGTCCCCAAGTTGAAACGAACAGGGGTCACAGTTGGGCGCTTTTGAGGACAATTGTTGGCATAATGTCCCATATTCTTGCAATTGAAACAGTGCACTCCTGCCACTGAAGTCTTGTTCTGTTGAAGTTGGCCACCATTACTTGCTCGAGGAGCTTGTGGAACTGAGCGGGGTCCAGCGAATGGTGTCCTTGGCACACTTGGCTCTGAGGGCCTACTGAACTGATGTGGATTAGGACGAAGACGAGAACTTCTTGCACCATGCTGAGCTTGGAACTTCCTCTTCCGAGTCTCATATAATTGACGTTGAGCATCTTCTTGTATAAGGGCCTTATTCACCATGTGTTGAAATGTTGGATAATCATCGGACATCAACTGCACCTTGAGGTTGGGATTAAGTCCTTGCATGAACCGCCAAATCTTTGTTGCATCTATTGCAACATCTTCTGGTGCATACCTGGATAGTTGAGTGAACCTATTTAGGTACTCAAAAACACTAAGGTTTCACTACTGCAGTTTATGAAACTCCCTTTTCTTCATCTCCATTATTCCCATAGGAATATGTGCCATGCAAAAAGCTTCAACAAATTCAGCCCATGTGATGGCTTGCACATCTTGATGAGCAGAACAGTAATTTTCCCACCAATTAGCAGTGATTCCTTTTAGCTGATGGGCGGTGTACAACACCTTCTCATGGTCATTGCACTGAGCTAAAATCAATTTCTTCTCCACATCCTTGATCCAATCATCAGCCTCTAACGGATCTACTGAACCGCAAAGGTAGGCGGTCTGGTCCTCATAAATTCTCCGAGCTTGGACTGGGGTGCTTGGAGGGGTGCCTATTGAACTTGGTGAACTTGATTATGAGCAAGTGCTTGAAAAAGTTGCAGTTGCATAGTCATCATTTGTTCCAAGTTAGGGGCTTGAGCAGGAGGTGGTGGAATTGGAACATTGCTTTCTGGTTGGGCATTGGCACCACGACTGTTGCCTGCGTTGTTCGTTGTGTTCACCATCTGAAGTGGTATCCGGGGTTAGCAAAAGATAAGAGGGAACTAGCACAGGTAAGAGATTAGGGGAAAATCTAAGCAACATCCCAAACCAACACAAGAGATTGACAAACAACAACTTAAAAGAAACTTAACTTAAAATCAAAATAGTTTTAAGAATGGTTGTACCACAAGTGCACAAAGGCTTGGTACAGTGCATCTAGCACACCAAAATATAATATAAAACATTCTAAGGACGTAGACATTTATTTGGATACTACTGACTCAACAAACTACTCGTCCTCCAGGATGACGCGCTTCTCAGGATCCTCCTCTGGGTCCTCCTCAGACTCGCCCATGTGGTGCTGCCCACATCCACACGTGGTGCAGTTGCCTGGTGAGCGAGAACGAGAACGGTTACGACTGAAGGCAGGCGACCGAGAGCAGGAACGAGAAAGACTGCGTCCTCTGCTGGAATCTCCGATGTTGATGTCGGGTAGCGGATTAGGGCGCCGCACGCTCTTGCGTGCTGTGAGCCTGGTGCGGGGTCCCAAGCATCGAGTCGGCACTGTATTGTTGGGGACGATGGCGGGTGCAGGTGAAGACGATGTGTAAGTAGCTGCAGCCCTGAGACGCCCCAGCTCAAACTCTGCTGCCTGGCTCTGGATGAGCTGAGCACAGAGGGTGTCGGAGTGCTGGAGCTGCAAGTAAGGAGCATCCGAAGCTGGCCAATCTCCTCCAATGCGCTGGCGTAGGTAGCTGCCATCGCCTGAGTAAGCTGAACCTGGTGCGTCAGTCGGGGGGTCATCCACTGAGATCTCAAAGGGCTCCGGGTAGCTCTGTCCTGCCCGAGTGGATAGAAAGAAGCAGAAAGGTGACTGTCGCAGGGTGTCCTTGTGTATCTGGCACAGGTTAGCTATGGCTAAACGAGCGGCGTCCTGGATAGCGTCAGAGCAGTGAGTCCGAGGATGCTCGATCGGGTATTTGTGGGAGTCGAATTCCCCTTCCCGTGCATACAAGAATACCTCCATCGACCAAGAATCTCGATCCATGATCCGGACTTTCCGCCCCCTGAAGATGGGTGGTTGGCGGTACTCTAGATACTGCATGAGCTGTCAAAGAAGGCCAACAAATGCTCCAACATTCTCTCCATGAGAGAAATAATCCCACGAATTTGCGGAGGATGATCCGGCCATCTACAGAGTTGAAATAATAGAAAAGATTAGGAAATTAGCAAATGAATTTAAGGACAAGAATGAGATACTAAGTAAAAAAAGAGCAGAAGCAAGGAAGCTTAGATTTTTTTAAATATACACTTTTTAATAAATACGAATCCTTAAGGTTTTGCCATTCTAATCTAGGTCATGTCCTACAGTCAAATTGGCTCTGATACCATCTCTGTCGGGACCCCAGATTTCCGTATCCAGACCCTCTGTGTATTACAGCACTAGTGCCAGATCAAAGGTAGTGCACAGAGTCAAACAGAGATGATTACATAACCAACAACGCTTTATTACAATAGTAAAGACTACAGACCAAAAGGCCGCTTTATTACAATTGAGGTTTCAAGACCTCACAAACTCACAAAACACAGCGGAAGCAAAAGAAATTCTGGTGAAGACCCATCAATACACCACAGGTAATTGACTAGGGAAGCGCAGCCTAGTACTCCGGAAAGCCTTCGTCAAATCCACACACGAAGTAGTCGTAATCTCCCTCTTGAGCTTCATATTCCTTTGAGTTTTATTTTGAGTGCAGCATGTGAGTACATAAAGTACTCCGCAAGTCTTGGGAATGAATGCAGTAGACGTAAGGCTTAACAAAGGAAGGGTTATATGGTTCTTTTGCACCAAAGCAATATTTTATTTCGAATACCATTATATACTTTCAAAGGCATTGATTTAACAAAGTAATTGCTTTAACAGAAACTAACAAGAGTTTTTATGGTGAAGGTTCTATCCACCAACACTAGTTTACCAGCTCTAACCGCCAAGGTTCAAGACTACGGGTTCCATCAACCAAGACACCCTCCCGAGAGTTCCCACCACTCTCGAGTTTCCAAAACTTTGATGTTAAAACCAAAACCAAAGATCTGCCATGTGAATGCATTCCTTGCCCGCCCTTAACCGTGGGCTCGGCTATTCGAATAGGTTAACACTCTGCATAGGTTGTACATCTTTACCCCCAAGAGATAAATTATCCTAATAGTCAACATGCTTCCTTTGGCACGAGACCCAGATAAAATATCACAAAGCTTTTACCTCACTCTAGTCTAGCTAGACACCACCCGCTGAGGTTTCACCGCTGAATGGTTAAATCCACCACAGTCAGAAGCCCCCTCTTGCGCCATATGAGTATAGTAAATCTCTGCCCCTCACTACGAATAACCAGTAAATCCCTAGCACCCGCTTTCCACTGGTGGTACCTAAACTAGACTATCGTAAGTTAATCAGCAAGGTCGTACCCATATAGACTTGGGGTTGTACGGTAATGCTCAGTTTGGACAATCACAAGAGTCAGTCCTTAATCGACTAGGGCGGCACATACACTTTACAAAATCTCGTGCTAAAACCGCACCAATCCAATCTAACCATCCACCCTAGTCTAAATTTTTTTTCACATTTTGTTTTATTTTAAAAGAATAGTGGCAACACCCATCGCCACTAAATTTCTGAATAAAAAGACTAGATCAATGAAATATAATTTTCCACCCCAAGGTTACAAAGGTTGAAAAGCTTGACTAAGCATTTACTACCGTTCTAATGTTAGCAAAGAATAGTAATATTCTCATTACTGAGACAAGGGAAGTCCTAAGGTTACATGGGTACATGGCATTCAACTTCAACGAGGGCATAACAAAATTGGATTAACTAATACCTTAAGATAGAAGCTAATGTTTTATGTAAATAGCAATGCAATTAAATTAAAAATAATAAAAAACATTTCTCAAACATAGGTGCAAAATGTTCAAAGGAGACTCGCCTTCTTGCACGCTGTCTGGACCTTCTTGCTACGGATCGGGAAAGTCTTCGGCGACGACGGGTTCTACGCGCGAAAAGACAAAACAAACGAATAAATAAACACAAATAACATTCAAATAATTCAAAAGGAGTGTATATTTGGGTAGTTTAGGATTTTAGAAGAATTTAGAAATTTGAACGGGTCAAAACGGAGTCAAAATGACGTTTTACGGGCTTCTGGAAGTTTAAATAGAAGAAAAAGAAAAAGACTAGTTTTCTGATTTATTTTTGTACTGAAAAAGGCTAAAAATGACGTCAGCAGGAATTTAATTTTGGCTGACATATTTTTCTGAAGAAAAAGGTACTTTATGACGCAAGGCTGACGTCAGCAAATTTTGAAATTTGAATTTTTGGATAGGTGGGCCCGGTCTACCGTGGACCGGGTCCACGGACAATCGTAGAAGCCGAGGTGGTGCTCCCGGCTGGCGTGGCGCCACGCGACGGCCACGTTGGCTTGAGGCGCTGCCGTGGCACGGCCGGCGGGCGGCGCACAGAGGCGGCACGCTCGTCGGAACGCGGGCACTCGGCGGCGGCCGGCGAGGGGCGGCGGAGGTAGAGGAGGAGGCGGGGAGGCGATCTCACCTGGGCACAGGGTCCGAGGGCCTCATAGATAAGCCGGCAGCGGGTTCTAGCGGCGGCGGAGCAAGGGCGTCGGTGGCGGGGCGCCTCGGCGGCGGAGTTGTCCGGCGAAGGGGAGGAGGATGCTCGCACGGACTCGGCAAAGGTGAAGGCGGCGACAGCAAAGGGTGAGGTGGTCCGCAACACCGGCAATTGCTCGCCGGAGCTCGGTGCGGCGGCAAGGATGGAGAAGCACGGTGCGGGGGCTCGGGGCATAGAGAGGAGCACTTGGGAGAGGGAAAAGGGGCGGTAGCGCACGAGGATCCTCAGAGAGGGGCTTTTATAGGCGGAGGGGAGGGAAATGGCCGGCGGTTGCTCGACGGGGTAAAGGCAGCCGAGAGTGGTGCGGTTAAGGCATTTAGGGAGGTTTGAAGGAGGGGATAACGGCGGAGGTGAGTGGGGAGTAAAGAGGGGCACTCAGGCAACAAAAAAGGCGAGGAGAAACGGACGGGAGACGAAGAATTGAAGCTCGGGTACGGGCGGTAATGGCGGCGGCGCAAGGAGGAAGAAGGGGAGGTAGGAGGAGGAGCTGACAAGCGGGGCCCGCGCGTCAGTGAGAGGGGAGGGGAGAGGAAAAGTTGAGGGAACGGATTTGCGACACGTGGCAAGAAGGAGAGGATCTCGGCCGTTGGAGGGAATAAGTGGTGGCGGACGGCTACGATAAAATCGAGGGTAGATGGATTCAATCTGGGAGTGACACATGTCACCCTAAGGATAAATCAGATTTAAAAATTTCGTTTTAACTTTTCAGAAATACCAGAAAAATTGATAAATACTTAGAAAATAGTAAATAATGTCTAAAAATTCCAGAAAATTCATAGAAAATTCTTTGAGCTATTTTAGACTTAGGAAAAATATTTTAAATTCAAATTTGCCTTTAATAATTTTATAAAATACCTTTTTGACTTTTAAAATTATTTTTTAATTCCAGAACATTCTCAAAAATACTATAAATCAAGGATAACTTAGGAAAAGTAAAAATGATTTCTTTTTGGCTGATTAAAAATTCTTAAAATGAATTTTCTTACTTTTGGCTTTGAAATAAAACCCAGATAAATCCAAATAAAGTTCAAATACTTTAAAATAGTTAATTTGAAATTAATTTTTTTTAAAGAAAGGGAATTTTGGGATGTTACAACGAGTCCGCTTCATGGTGAAAGAGTAGGGTAAAAAAGGGCAGAGCTTTGTACCGAGAAGGGAAGCACCAGGTTGGTGCGATGTAGTTGAGAGGAGGTGCCGAGAAGAGGGCGACCGGTGTAGTCGCAGGAGCACCGAGTTGAGGTGATGTAGTCGCAGAGGAGGTGCCGAGCAGAGGGCGATCGATGTGGTCGTAGGTGGTCTGCGTGACTGTAGAGTAGTGGGTGACTAGCGCGGTCATAGGCGGTCAGCGTGATCGTAGAGGAGAGAGGCGAGCAGTGTGATTGGAGGTGATCGGTGTGATCGCAGCGGAGGTGACTGGTATGGTCGGAGGTGGTTGGTGTGACTGCAGAGAGGCAACCGGTGTGGTCGGAGGCGATTTGTGTGATTTTAGTGGAGGCGACCGGTGTGGTCGGAGGCGTTGGTGTGATCGCAGTGAAGGCGATCGGTGTGGTCGCAGGCGGTAGGTGAGATCGCCGAGGCTCGCAGACATGGTCGTAAAAGAGTTATGACCAAAACAAGCAGAGGGTCACAGACGTAGTCATAAAGGAGTTACGACCATGGTGATCAAATGTAGTCCGCAGAAGCGGCAGACGTGGTCGTAAAGGAGTTATGACCATGGTCACAAAGCAGAGGACGGCGAAGAGAGCGGAGGTGTCCGCAGATGCTGAAGATGTGGTCGTAAAGGAGTTACGACCATGGTTGCGCAGCAGGAAGACGTGGTCATAAGGGTTACAACAACAGCGGTTGACAGAATCACTACGTGGTCGTAAGGAGCTACGACTACGGTGATCAACTGTGGTCGAAGGAAGTGCAGCGCGGCGACAGTGAACGTGGTCATAAATTTAGCAGAAGTTTATGACTACGTGGTTGGAGCAGTGAGGAGTGATCGGAGGGGTCACAACGTGGTCATAAACACTGCCAGTGTGGTCGGAGAATCAGTAGAGTGGTCGTAACGACATAAGAGGTGGTCGTAGCCTCAACAACGTGGTCATACGGCTGCAGGAGGTGGTTGTAGCGGCTAGTTGATGGTCGTAAAGATCCTAGGTGCAGTCGTAAAGGCTGTAACACCCTCAAACATGACTAGTTATGATTAATATTCTAATAGTTTGTACTTCATCTACATGGTAGGTATTATATGCACCATTACACATTGAGATGAAAAGCTAAAGAAGGGAACGTATGCAGTGCAAATGAGCTATTTAGTGGTAACATGGAAACACGCATCAGGGCCCTTGGATCTACCTTCCATGGCTTAGATTCAGATAGATGGAAGCATCACATCCAATTTCAAAAGTCTTAGTGAAATTAGGTAAACCAAGCAATGACGTTTCAATTAATCATTTATTTTGTTCTTGGAAAGATTTTTCCTTTGATGTACCCCCATTCAAATACAATACCTTTTTAGTCAATTCATTTAATGCGGCAGCAATAGTGCTGAAATTTTTAACAAAATGACGATAGAAACTAGTAAGACCATAAAAGCTTCTGATTTGACTAATATTCATAGGTGTAGGCCAATCTTTAATTATTTTAGTTTTAGATCCATGTACCTCAATAACTTGTATAGAAACAACACAGTCTAAGAACACAACTTTTGGGTACAAAAACTGCATTTATCAAGATTGGCATACAATTTCTCACTTCTATGCACTTCTAGTACTTGTCTAATATGATCAATGTGTTCATCCATTATTTTGCTATAGATCAATATGTCATCAAATTATATCACAACAAATTTACCGATGAATGCTCTTAAAACAGGATTCATCAATCGCATAAAGGAGATGATGATGGAGCTTTTAAGTTGAAAGATGCTGTCTTTAGGACTGGTTTTACATCTTCTAGTTATTGTTTCTTCGCTTTTGTCGTTTGATGCACCAACTCAATGACAGTATTGTAGGGCTGATATTACACAATGTGTTTGATGTTTTTATTCATACCAAATAGAAAATGTGCAAGTGTTTGCTCTTCATCTTCGTGCACACGTGCCCTAATCATAACTTGCTCCATATCCTTGTAGTATTCCTCCACCAAATGACTTACCTGTCATAAATTTTATAATTTATCAAAAAGATCATGTTTAAAAGTGTTAGAAACAAAACATCCTCTTAGTTCTCGCTTCATTTCAGCCCATGATGTAATTGGAGGTTCTCCATTGGCTTCTCTTTGGTTCAGCACTTGCTCTCACCAAATCAACGCATACCCATCAAAATCATGTGACACCATGTGTAGCTTCTTCTCCTTTGAATAATTGTGTATTCAGAAAATCTTATCCACCTTAAGCTCCCATGTGAGATATGCATCTGGATCGGAAGCACCTTCAAATTTAAAATAGTGAATTTGAGTTTCCCAAACATCTCCTCCATGTACGGGTCATCGTGACGGTGGCTATGATGTTGGTAGTGGTCGTTGCAGTGTAACCAAAAGTCATCGCTGAAGTCCTCATTATGGGCAGCACCATCGTGCCCACGGTCATGACCACAGCAAAAGCCTCTCCCTGAGCCATGGTCAACACCAAAAGCACGTCCTTCATGCCTGGGAAAAGGCCGTTGAACCGCATTGGTAGCGGCTCAATCTCCTTGAGCTTCTCTAGCGAATCATGCATCTCTTTCCTCATCAGTCTCATCAAGCTCAACACCTCGTTCATGGATGCCCACTGGCCCTCGCTCTTTGTGAAGCTCCTCTAGTATCTCCTTTCTCAAGACGCTCATGTTGTCATTCAATCGAGTATTGAAATCATTTGTGAGCTTCTCAATGTCAGCTGGTGTAACATATGCTTGTTCTCCTTCTTTTCCTACCATGGTTAGTGCAAACAACAGAAAGAAAACTATGTATGTGGATATGGAAGTTTGCTTGTGGAATTCACTCAACCTCACCTTCTCTTACCAACTGAAGTTCTTATGTGTCCTTAATGGAATTGAAAGACCGAATGCACTTGGTGACGGTAGACAACACAAGGTGATAGATTAGCGAATTCAATTGCACCAGCACTGTTAAACAATGGCTTATTTGTGGGGCTTGGATGAAAAAGTGTTTACCTATGTAATATAATATTTTGGATATTGTAAAGTCAAGTAATAATCTAAACTAGAAAACTTTGCCTAAGTGATGATCCAATATATATTTAAGTTAAGTGTATGAACGCACACGCAAAGATCAATGTAACTTGATGCAAACAAAGGAATGAGCTAAATAGAGACAATCTAAAATCGAGGATTAAATAGCTCATTTTACACCAAGTACTAAGAGAGACGCTAGCCAATTGCAAGAAGATGACGCTAGCCAAGAGCACAAGATTGCTCAAAAGAATCAGATCACACAATCTCCCTTTTTTTACTCAAGCTTCGACCAATTATTTCTCTCTGGCCCTCTTCTCTTTTCTTTTCTTTTTTCTTCAAGCCATAGCTCTTTTGGTATGATGACTGCCTTCTTTGCGCAAAAACTCAAACTTCAATAAGTGTGATTTATTACTAAGAGCAGCCCATATTCCAACATCAAAAGCTAGTCTCAAAGATGAAAGGAATATTATAAGTGAAACTTACTGTGGTTGATACCTTTCAGATGAAACAGAGGAAATGACACAATGATTAAGCAATGCAAAAGAAAATGATGATAAACACCTAAATGAAACTTCTAATGGACGAAAACATAACAAAACTCACAAAAGTAATAGATGCAAAAACTAGGGTTTTGGGTTTTTTGTGGCAATTTTTGGTTTATAGACTCTAGGTATTAAAACAGCAATAAAAAATGATCTAAAAGTTAGGGTAAATAATCTTACCATGTCAACCTAAGGGCTCTGATACCAAGATGATGCGGGGTGCCCAATCTTCATGACATAGGATTGATGATGATAACTTGGATCCGTGAAACCTGACGAACTGATGGCGCCAACCACCATTTGAACACCAACCTACGACAAAAGAATTTGGCCAACCACATGCCCGTGATCCTGTCCACCTGACAATCAAGTAGATGTATCGTTGCTCCTGTGAACCATAAGGAAGCACAAGAACAACGGAAGGTGAGAGACCATGTGGAGGTCATCCCGTGTTTGTGATGAGTAATTGACATCGGTTTAGGAAGTCGAGTTTGGTTTGTGTGGTCGGACCATGTCGCTGCACGGTGCAACGGGCTCGGTCGGACTTGGTCAAACTTGGTCGTATGGGCTTAGGATGCATATTCTAATGTTTCGACAGTTTTGGACTTCGTCATGCGAAAGTATGATGTTTTGATCCTATTTATGCTCTCATGTATCGAGCGGTGCTATTTGATGTGTTTCTTGTTTGTGTTGGCTACAGGACGTCGAGGCGGAGTCGTGGTGAGACACGAGGTGACCGGACTACACGCAGGTGGCATTGAGGTCAGAACGGTCGGATGTGTCGAAGGCGGCGGAGATTCGATGTGGTTGCGAGTCGTGGACGACAAGGAACGCGGAAGCTTCCCAGAAGGTGCAGGAGGGGCGTTTCGGTAAAAACGCAAAGCTGCACAGGCGGGAGCCGGTTCCGTTCGGAGTTAGCAGGCGTAACGGGTTGGAGACCCGTTAGCCAAAGGCTATAAATAGGTGGGAGGGGCTGCATGCACCTCCATGGCTTTGGGAGAGAGTTAGGGTTTTGTGAGTCAAAAGAGGTTTTGGAGGTGGTTTTACCTTTGAGTCTTTAGTTGGTGAGAGTGGGTGGAAGGCAGCAGAGGGTGTCTGTGCTCTGTCCCCCTTCGATGTGTTCTTGAGTGGCTCTCTTCCTCCAAGCATGTAGTGTGAGTTCTTCAGGATTGAGAGGGAGAGGATGGATTGAGAGTCTTGTAATCATTCCTCTTGTTCTAATGTCCATGCGTATCGGGACTCCTATGTAATCCTTGCTTGGTTGAAATGAAAATCTGAAATTTTTCTCCCGTGCAGCCTCTCTGTTCTTCGTTTTCTCCTTTTGGGTGATTTTCCTCTTTTTGTGATTTGAAGTTCTTTCTTGCTGAGAAGGCCCAAAATGGGTTGCTCTATGTTGGGATGATGCCTCAAGATCATTTGATCAAGTTTCCCAAGAGCAAACTTGGTTTAATCTCAGATTTCTTGTTTGGGACTTCTCTGTTCTTCATTTCCTCTTCTAGGGTTTTGATGATTTTCGTGTTTCCCTTCATGAGAAAAGGTGAAACTTGGCATGCAGAGTCTTATGGCTATTAATTAGCTATCCTCAAAGTTTCGTGGCCAAAGGATCAATGGTTAGATGGGAATTTGAGTTTTTGGGTAGCCTTCTGTATTTTTCAAGTTCTTGGCTAATCTCTGAATTTCTTGTGTTCTTGCTTAGTTCCCATATTGTTTGAGGCCCTAAAGGTATTTAGAATAGTCCCTTGATGTCTCTCTCTGAAAAGATCAGAAGTTTTTCTTTCGTTTCCTTGATTTAGCCAAGAATCCGAAGTTTCAGAACTTCTGTCAGCCTGCTCTGTTTGCTGTCGTGCGGTACTACCGCTCCTCGAGAGGTACTACCGCTCCGCTCAGCGGTACTACCGCCCAGAGGTACTACCGCTCAGCTCAGCGGTACTACCGCCCAGAGGTACTACCGCTCGTCTCAACGGTACTACCGCTTACAGTCAGACCTGCTCTGAAATTTTTTTTTCTTGACTGTTTCTTTCTGGATCTGGTTTAGCCTTGTTGCTGTGACTTCCAGTAGTGCCTATCTTCTTTCTTCATAGCTTCCATAGCTATTGAAGAAGAATCATAAGTGTGGATTCTTGAGGGGCGAATTTAATTTTTTTTGAGAGCGCCATTCACCCCCCTCTGTCGCCATTTCGGTCCAACAATTGGTATCAGAGCCGGTTAGCTCTTCTCAATAGATCTTAACCGGTCTCTAAGAGGCATGGCGACGGACAAGTATTCCACCAAGCCGCCCGTTTTTGATGGCATCGATTACCCCTTCTGGAAGAGCTGAATGGAGACATACATTCAGGCTCAGGGGTATGCCATCTGGCGGAAGGTGAAGGTGCGATTTGTTGTTCCTGCCGATGAGAACATCAACGCCGGGAACATGGCTGATGTTGAGGCGAACGCTAAGGCAAGGAACATCATAATCCAGGGGTTGAGCCGAAGCGAGTTTGATCGCACCTCTCATCTCACGTCGGCTTTCGACATCTGGGTGACCCTCGACGCATACCATGAGGGCACCACCCAGATCAAGACTGTCCGACAGGACCAATTCAAGCGAGATTACAACAAGTTTGAAATGCTCGCTGGTGAGTCCTTAGATGAGTGCTTTGCACGCTTCCACAAGATCTTGAGCAACCTCTGAGCGGTCGGTCTCACATACCCCGACTCGGATAACGCTCGTCAGATGCTCGCGGCTCTCGATTTACGGGTTTGGGAGATGAAGGTGACTACCATCAAGGACACCACGGACATCTCGACTTTGACTCTTGATGCGTTGTACTCGCGCCTCAAGACTCATGAGATTGACATTGTCTCTCGCAAGTCGAAGTCACAGTCGATGGCTCTAGTCACCGATCCCAGTTCGGCTTCAGGTCTTTCTTCTTCCGATTCGCTTTGCGGTTTCTCTCTCGCTGCTCTCTGTGACGTAACTGATGATCAGTTAGAGCAGCTTGAGGATGAGCAGCTGGCCCTCCTAGCTCGGAAGTTTTCCCATGCTTACAAGAGGAGGAGGGACAGAAAGAGAGGAGGACCTGTGATTTGCTTCGAGTGTGGTGGCCCCAACCACATTCGGGTAAACTGTCCCAAGCTGGAGAAGGCCAAGAACGACTACGGCGGTTCGGGAAAGAACGACTACACCGACAAGAACCGCAACAAGAAGCCTCTAGCGCACCCTCAAGGCAAGAAGAAGTTCCGCGACTTTGGGAAGGCCAAGAAGTTGTTCCACCGCGTCCTCACCGCCTTCGACGACCTTGACCTCAGCGAGATGGAGGGATGGAGCGACGACGACGGGATGGGTGACCAAGAACCCAAGAGCGGCAATGACTTCTCCGGCATGTGCTTCATGGCCCTTGAGGGTGAACTGAGCGACAGCGAGCTGTACTCCAACTCGGACGAAGAATTAGTTGAAGACAATAATAGATTGGCTCAAACTGCTTCTAAGGACCCTGTTAGCTCACCATGCAATAATTGTAACAAACTAAAATCTGACTTGATTGCATTGGATGAGAAATGTGTGAAGCTAACTAAGGACCTTCTAGAGAAGCCACTTTCAGCTTGTGATGTGATTGATGAGAAGGGGGAGAAGCCCCAGGGTAAGGTAGAGACGCCTAGTGACTGAACCAACCTGCTAGTAGTAGGACTGTCCCCTCAGAGTCGGCTGTGCGTGCACAAGTCATTCTTTCCTCTACTGTTGGTTCTTCTTCTGCTCCCTTACCTTCTGCTGTCTCTTCTTCCCCTGCTCTTCTTGCACCTCTCTCTTTCGGGAGTGTCATTATCTTATGAACTCTCGAGAGATTTGTAGGAGGCAAGAAGAAGCTTAATCTTATTCTAGACCAATCCAAGATTTGCAAATTTAATCAAGGTCTAGGATACGATTTTTATGAGGACATGAGGAAGCATCCACCTGCCGTGCTCAGACCCATAGCACCAGGTGTGATCGAGACTGAGCCCAGGACAGCAAGGTGATTCCACCTGCTGCTTCGGCCTCTCAGAAGGCGAAGCCTCCGCGTGCTACTTCTACCTCTCAGAAGGTGAAGTATCACTGCACCTTCTGTCAGAAGGATGGACACTCAGTCGATCGATGCTTCAGACGCGCCAAGATTGCGTGTAGAGACCGTGTTGAGTCTCTTAGGCGCATTCAGGGTCAGCCCCAGACCTTGAGTGCACCTAAGACCAACATGAGGTCCAGGTTTGCTTCTGATGGGTTTGGGCAGCATCGAGGACTTGGTTTTTCCGAGTTCTCTTGTTTTCATCCTCATGCTGCTCTTGGTAGTGACTTCTGCCGCCCTGAGGGTAGATCTCGTTTCCCCCGTCGAGATAGCTACCCGCGGCGTGATCAGCATGTTGCTGGTGTCTTGACTCGCTCCTCTGTAGCAGTCAAGCCCAAAAACAGCTTCGGGTCTGCACACAGACCTTCTGGCTTGTTGAGTGACAGAGAGCGTAGGGTAGATAGAGGTCAGTCGTGCTTGACTACTTCATCTGCTCGACGTGTTACTCAGTATTGGGTGCCAAAATCACTCTTGATTTACCCCAGTACTTAGACTTTACTCTCTGTTTTACTCAGGTTCACCGGGCAGGGAAGAGAAAGGTTTGGCTTGTAGACTCCGGGTGTTCACGACACATGACCGGAGACTCCCGTTGGTTTTCTTCCCTTGCCCGTGCTACAGGTGATGAGACGATCACCTTCGGAGATGCTTCATCTGGGCGCGTCATCGCCAAAGGTACAGTGCACGTTAATGATTCTTTCATTTTAAAAGATGTTTCTTTGGTTAGTAAGCTGCAGTATAATTTGCTTTTCGTTTCTCAGCTTACCGATGACGGTTTCGAGGTGAGCTTTAAGAAAAACGCTTGTAAAATTCTTGATTCTTCGGGTAGTCTGGTTTGCGGGATTTCTCGTTTTGGGAGGATCTTTCGTGCTGATTTTTCTGAGTCTTCTGGTGATCCTCTCAGGTGTTTAGTTGCTTCTGAGTCCTGCGACCTTTCTTTCTGGCATAGGAGACTTGGTCATATTGGATTTGACCATTTGACCCGAGTTAGTGGCCACGACCTCATTCGTGGTCTGCCGAAACTCAAGATGGTCAAAGATCTAGTTTGTGCTCCTTGCCGGCACGGCAAGATGGTTGCCGCTTCTCACCCTCCGGTCACAGTGACTATGACCGATGCACCGGGACAGCTGTTCCACATGGACACAATTGGACCAGCACGAGTGCAGTCAGCAAGAGAGAAGTGATATGTTTTTGTCGTGGTCGATGACTTCTCGAGGAACTCTTGGGTGTTTTTCTTAGCCTCGAAGGATGAGACGTTTACACATTTCCAAGGTCTTTTTAGTAGGGTTTTGATGATTTTCGTGTTTCCCTTCATGAGAAAAGGTGAAACTTGGCATGCAGAGTCTTATGGCTATTAATTAGCTATCCTCAAAGTTTCGTGGCCAAAGGATCAATGGTTAGATGGGAATTTGAGTTTTTGGGTAGCTCTCTGTATTTTTCAAGTTCTTGGCTAATCTCTGAGTTTCTTGTGTTCTTACTTAGGTCCCATGTTGTTTGAGGCCCTAAAGGTATTTAGAATAGTCCCTTGATGTCTCTCTCTGAAAAGATCAGAAGTTTTCCTTTCGTTTCCTTGATTTAGCCAAAAATCCGAAGTTTCAGAACTTCTGTTAGCCTGCTCTGTTTGCTGTCGTGCGGTACTACCGCTCCTCGAGAGGTACTACCGCTCAGAGGACACTATGAGTTCACGGTAATGGCTTTTGGGTTGACAGGAGCCCCTGGAACATTCCAAGGTGCCATGAACACAACATTAGCACCTGGTCTTAGAAAGTTTGTTCTAGTCTTCTTCGATGATATTTTGGTCTACAGCAGAACCTTCGACGGTCATCTTTCTCATTTGTCCCAGGTATTTCAATGGTTGTCTAATGACCAGTGGAGGTTGAAATTCTCGAAATGCAAGTTTGCTCAAAGATCCATATCCTATTTAGGCCATATTGTTAGTGGAGCTGGTATCTCTACTGATCCTGCTAAGGTGGCGGCAATTCAAAATTGGCCCACTCCTAAATGTGTGAAAGATGTAAGAGGCTTCCTGGGATTAGCTGGCTACTATAGAAAATTTGTCCGGCACTTTGGCATTACTGCAAAACCACTAACTGAGTTATTGTGCAAGGATACTCCTTTTTTGTGGAAGGGTGAACATGATCTGGCTTTTCAGCGTCTGAAGCAAGCTCTCAGTTCCTCTCCTTGCCTTGCTCTCCCGGATTTTACTCTTCCATTTCACATTGAGACTGATGCTTGCGCTACGGGAGTAGGGGCAGTTCTCTTACAGAATGGACACCCTTTGGCCTACATCAGCAAAGCCTTAGGACCAAGGAATCAAGGGTTATCAACTTATGAGAAAGAATACTTAGCTATTTTAGTAGCTGTGGAGCAATGGAGACATTATTTATTACAAGGGGAATTTTATATCCATACGGATCAAAAGAGTCTGATCCACCTCAATGAACAGAGGCTGCACACCCCTTTGCAACAGAAGGTGTTCACCAAATTACTGGGGCTACAGTACAAAGTCATATATAAAAAAGGAGTCGACAACACTGCTGCTGATGCGCTGTCCCGTTGTATAGCCTCTGATCAGCTGCTGACAGTGACTTCTGTGCAGCCACAGTGGCTCCAGGACATTCAGCAGAGTTATACGTCTGATACAATAGCTCAACAACTTTTGACGCAGCTCTCAGTCAGTTCGGAGGCGGATCCTCACTACTCTTTAGTCAATGGCATTATCAGGTATAAGGGTAGGATTTGGTTGGGCAATAATACAGAGCTCCACAATAGAATATTTGCAGCATTGCACTCCAGTGCTTTGGGGGGACATTCTGGGGCTCCAGCTACTTACCATAGAGTTAAACAACTTTTCTATTGGTCTACCATGAGAGCTGATATTTGGTCCATGGTTCAATCCTGCGCTATATGCCAGCAAGCTAAACCTGACAGAAACAAGTACCCTGGACTCCTCCAACCCTTACCAGTCCCTTCTTCTGCCTGGGACGTCATTTCTATGGATTTTGTCGAAGGTTTGCCAGCCTCTGGATCAGCCAATGCCATTTTGGTGATTATCGACAAATTCACCAAATTTGGTCACTTCCTGCCATTGCATCATCCCTTTTCGGCTCACACCGTAGCCCGGCTGTTTTTGGATCAGGTGTATCGTCTTCATAGCATGCCCACGGCTATCATCTCTGACAGAGATCGCATTTTTACTAGTGCCTTTTGGAAGCAGTTATTCAAACTGGCTGGAACTGAGCTTCGGATGAGTACCGCCTATCATCCACAGACTGACGGACAAACAGAGCGCCTGAATCAATGCCTTGAGACATACCTCCGTTGTTTTGTTCATGCCTGTCCAACTAAGTGGAAACAATGGCTTTCTCTCGCTGAGTTTTGGTATAACTCCAGCTTCCATTCAGCTCTCGGCCGAACCCCATTTGAAGTGTTGTATGGCTATTTACCTCGGCACTTTGGGCTGTCTCCCGACCTTGTGGACGCTCCTACTCCAGACCTGAATGACTGGCTCTCTGAACGCTCCCTGATGCAAGACTTGGTCAGACAACATCTTCTCCGAGCTCAAGAACGTATGAAGCGCCAATCGGATAAAAACCGTACTGAACGACAGTTCCAGATCGGCGATTGGGTCTTCTTGAAATTACAACCCTATGCACAAGCTTCAATTGCTCGGCGCTCCCATCAGAAACTGGCATTCCGATTCTTTGGTCCATACAAGATTGTTGACCGCGTGGGTGCTGTGGCTTACAAGTTGGCTCTGCCTCCTTCGTCATCAGTGCATCCCGTTTTCCATGTGTCACAGCTCAAGAAGTCACACGGCACAGCTCCGGTAACAGTACTCTTGCCTTCTACTGATGTTGAGTTTCAGGTTCCGGAGCGGGTGTTGCAGCGCCGCTGGACGTCGGGCGATCACCCAGTAGAGCAAGTGTTGATCAAGTGGTCACTGATGCCTGCATCCCTCGCTACTTGGGAGTCCTACGAGCAGCTTCGTCAGCAGTTTCCCCGCGCTCCGGCATGGGGTCATGCCGGCTCTTATGGGGGAGGGAATGTTAGCACTGTTCCAATTCCGACAACGCCGCCCACTGAAGAAGATGCAAGCGCAGGAGCGGACGCAAGTGCAGAAGCTGAAGCAAGTCAGGCTTCCAAACCCATCCGCAAGCGCCGGCCCAACTCGTTTGTAACTGGCCCAGATTGGCTGTAATAGGAGAGTATTTAAGAGAGAGTTCGGGAGGCAAGAGGGGCATGAACATTGAGAACAACTTTCTGAACTACTTTGGTCCTCCTTTGGAATTTGGATTTTGTTTCAAATGAAAGGTTTCAATGAGATCTAGAACTTTTCAGTTGAAACAAAATCCAAATTCCAAAGGAAGACCAAGAGAAAATGCAAAAACAGAAACCAAAAACTTGCGACGCAGGTTTAGGTCCAAAGATAGCCGATTTTCGGGGTCTTGGAGGGCGCGGGCGCAAGTTGGTCATTTTTTTGGATCGGGCTCGTCGTCAGCTTTCCAACGAGTACAAGAACGTCGAAAATGGACATCGTATGCAAAAGTTATGCCCGTTTTACTGAAGGTGTGTCGGAAACGGACTCAAATTCGTTTCGGCCTCGATTGAAACTGCTATAACTTTTAATCCCGTAGCCGAAATTGCTCAAATTTTTTTCTGAAGGCTTTTGGATGTATGAAGAATAGCTCCACCAATTTGCACTATTTTTGGCGAAGGTTTGATACCTTTAGCTCAACCGTTGGGCGACTGCATTAAAGTCGCCCAATGGGAGGGCGACTGGATGCAGTCGCCCAATGATTGAGCGACAGGAACAGAATCGCCTTCTGGTTGGGCGATAGGCTCCAGTCGCCCTCCCATTGGGCGACTTGAGCCTATTTTTGTAAAAAAATTTCTTGCGGGTATATTTCTGTAATTTCGAATAAAAAATGGATTATCCGTACAAAAAAACTCTGGCGACACATGCTGTTGGGTGCACGTGAGAAGAGGCCATATAGGAGCTTGTGTGTGTAGCACATGGGCAGGCCTTGCATGCGACGTGTGCACGAGGGGCGATGTCGGTGCAGGCGTACGTGTATGAGACTTGTGGCCGAGTGCAACTAGGAGTACACGAGGCTGGAAATTCCAATCGTGCAGCACTAGGAAACAAAGTGCTACATGAGATCGACTTTGACTTTGGTTGGGTTGGGCTACATAGTCTAGAAGGTAAATGAGGTGCATTTTGGCTGCGCCAAGTATCAACCGAACAAGATGAGGAGTGCTACTTTGCCATGTTTACTATATATTTTTCAAGAGATAAGAAAGGAAAGCACCAAACAACAGATTACGTTAATTGGGAACCTAACTTCAATGAAGCAATCCTAACCGAGATTTTTGCCAGTGCAGGATCTCCATCAGCTCGTGTGTTGCTATGCCTGCGCATACAATTATCTCTACATGCATTGGGATGGGGCCCACATGCCATACGAGTTAAACAAAGGCCAAAATGTTACAGCATAATTATTAATTAGTTAAGTATTTTAGTAGGTCGTAAGGAAATTGAGTCCAAGTCTAATTAGTATGTGTACGTGAGTCATGTAAGGCTATAAAAAGCTTGGTCCTGTGCCATGTATCGGGGAGAGTTTTAGATGATGAATTAAAACGCGTGTGCGTATTGGCCTTGACTATTAGAGTTTATTCCTATTCTACTGTGTCCTTGTGAATTCCAATCTAGGATTTCATCTTGGCGTGTTGGTTCTTACTGTGGTGTAGGTATTTGCCCACTAATCTTTGATATCTATTTATCGATTATGTGTTGTGGTGTGTATGGGAGTGAAATCATCTATCTTAGTGCGAGTTGCATCCTGTAATTTGTGCTCCACTTATGTCTAGCTATACTACCATCATGAAATATCGGCTACCCTTGGATTCAATCTCATCTCGAGGTTCGATCCACATCACGTATCTTTTCTCTTTTTCTTCTTTATAATTTCTCTCAACACGAAAATTCTTTTTCTCTTTTTTCTTCGGCTGGCTCAACTGTTGTGACTGCAACATGTGGTTGGCTTGTCAACATAACCATCTTCGATATACATGAGCTATCAAGAACCTCTATTCGTAAAGCCAATTGAGTTGGATAACTCATCGTCAACGAAAAATTCTTGTTCTTATCTATATTTGCATTTGTAAAAAGGCGATCTCCATTTTTTGGGTCAATTATCTTGTAAGAAAAATCTTCGAAATAAACAGTGTATCCATATTCTAGCAGTTGCCCAACACTTACCAAATTCTGCTTCAAATCCAATACAAACAGCACATCATGAATAATCTTCTGACGACCTTCCATTTGGACAGAAATACTGTCCTTTCCTTCAACTTGGGTTAAATAACCATTGCTCATGCATATCTTCATCTGATGCAACGAGTCGACATCTCGAAATATACTTCGATTGGAAGACATATGGTTTGTGCAACCACTGTCCACAATCCAGGTATCTTCTTTTTCATCTTGCACAATCTGGCAAGAATAAACACACTCTTCTACATCTTCCTTCTCTTTTGAGAAATTTACCTGATTATCATCTCAGGATTTGCAAAATCTGGCAATATGACCTTACCTCTTGCATTTGTTGTAAGTCATTTTCTTCTAACACCTATCTGTAGTATGGTTGGATTTTTTGTAAATATCACACGAGAAATTAGAACCAGTCGTACCTTTGTTACCATTAGCATAGCCGACAAATACACAATAGATGCTCTTATTATCAAATTTAACTCGTCTTTGAGCTGGTACTTGGACATAACAAATAGAACCAAATACCTTCGTATGACTAATTACTAGCTTTTGACCATTCCATGCTTCAAATGGTGTGCGATTTAGAACTGTCTTCGTTGGACTTCTATTCAAAATATAAACTGTTGTACTCACAACTTCTACCCAAAATGATTTAGGTGCACCTTTCTCTTTTAACATAGAATTGGCACTAATTCATTTTCTAGTTGATGTCTATCAGAAGCTACCAACATACATAACTATGTGGAGCCTTCACCACAAGACTTCAAGCAGCTGACATGCCTGAGAATGAGTAGTGCCAGAGATCTAAAGCTAGCACATAAGCCATAATCAAATTAACTACTACTAAGTGAAGAAAAAGTCAGTGCAAGCATGTACTAGTCAGCAGATGGCAAAGCCGAACTACAATTGAGCTAGCTGCCAACTGATACCAACACATCCAAGTCTCTGAAGAGCAACAAAGGAGGCAAGGATGACATGCCTCGCTGTGTTTCTAGAGTCTTCTATAGCTAGCTTCTATCTGTTAATCACCAAATGACAGAAAGTGCTTTAGATGTAAAAAGCTAATTTGTCTACTAGCTGTATACTGTAGCATGTACTTGAGTGCGTTGGCATGTGATTGAGTCGGTTTAGAAAAGTCTATAAATAGATATGGGATCAAGTAGTAGTAAGAAGATTTGTAAGCTTATTATCTTCTGATATATGTACGTGTTATGTATTAGTGGAAGAGCATATCAATGAAAGCTTGTTTGCTTCTGTGGTACTCCTGCCATCTAGGTATACTCTGTTCCCTCTTTGCTTTCTTTTGAGCGTCAATTTCCCAACAAAAAATAGCATAGGGGTATATGTCATACTGCACTGGATGCCCAGATCGGCTAGCAAACAATTCACGGACATTTCACCTAGTAAAAGGTCAGGTCACCACTGAAAGGCGATGTCAAAGGGAGTCCACTAACAAATGTTCCCTTTTGAGTGTTTGTGCAAAAATTCCCTAACAAATCGTTTTCCCAAAGATTTTATAAGACCGTTGCTAGAGAACTGTTGACATTAATAAAATTGAAAATGTGAACAAAGTCAAGAGACAGATATTGCACATTGGGCTAAAGATAACGTCTCAACGAACCGTTACTGCATTATATCGACCATTTTGAAAGGATGACAGACCAGCCAAACAACAAATCACTTACACTTCTTGGTTACACATAAGTAAAACATTTAAATATATTGTAGCCTATTTATGCCTACAAAAAAATGTTGCATCCAGTCCAGTTTAATTAACCACTTTAACTAGGGGCAGCTTAAGGACAGAGATTGGGCTAACCATGAAAAGCAATAACACCAATGTCAAACACAAGAAGTTAAAGAACAGAATAGTCAGACCGAAATATTCACCGTTCTACAAAAGCACGAGATATTTAAGGAGAAAAGGACGTGAAACAACCAGAAAATACCAAGAAAAGCTCATATAAAAAGAGCAAATGAAATACCTGGATTCCTTATCGAACCCAAACATTACTCCAAAATAAAAGACAACCGCCAATAGCCAAGAATCACTATGCACCGCAGCAAGTGAGCCAATCATTATCTTTCATCCCATCCCGTGCAAAATCCCAGTTGTTAGGAAATTGACATTCAAAAGGAGCAAAGAAGGGACAGAGTATACCTATATGGGAGGAGTACCACAGAAGCTAACAAGCTTTTATTGATCTGCTCTTCCACTCATACATTAGGAGCTACAAACTTACACACATACATATATTAGAAGCTAACAAGCTTATATATCTTACTACTACTTGATCTCATGTTTATTTATAGACTTTTCTAAACCGACTCAAGCACATGCCAACAGACTCAAGTACATGCTACAGTATACAGCTAGTAGACAAATTAGCTGTTTACAACTAAAGCACTTGCTGTCATTTGGTGATTAATAGCTAGAAGCTTGCTAAGGAAGTCTCCAGTAGAAACACAGTGAGGCATGCCATCCTTGCCACCTTTGTTGTTGCTTCAGAGACTTGGATGTGTCGGCATAAGTTGGCAGCTAGCTCAATTATAGTTCGGCTTCATCATCTGCTGACTAGTACATGCATACACTGGCTCTATCTTCACTCAGTGTAGTCAATTTGATTCTGGCTTATGTGCTGGCTTCAGAGCTCTGGCACAACTCATTCTCAGGCATGTCAGCTGTGCAGGTTTCTTACTATATGTTGGTTGCTTAAAGTCTTATGGTAAAGGCTCCAGATAGTTATGTATTTCGGTAGCTTATGATAGTTATCAACTAGAAAACGAATTAGTGGCAACAAACTCCTCCTTAATTCATTTTGTTGATATATCTCTCTATTGCACCAAACTTCACTAAACATATATCTCGTGGAAATTTCTTTTAGCTAAAATTTTATCGCCAACAATTTCATCTACATATCTTGTTTTACTCCTCTCGATCTGACATAACTTCCTTTCATAAACGTATCTTTTTTCTTTTCCTTCTTTATAATTTCTCTCAACATGAAAATTCTTTCTCTCATTTATCTTCGGCCGGCTCAACTACTGTGACTGCAACATGTGGTTGGCCTGCTGACATAACCATCTCCGGTATACTGGAGTTATCAATAACCTTGCTTCGTAAAGCTAATTGAGTTGGATAACTCATCTTCAATGAAAAAAATCTATATAACTCATCTTCGTAAAGCTAATTGTTCTTATCCATATATATACCTTTGTAATAAGACGATCTCTATTTTTTAGATAGAATATCTTGCAAGAAAAATGTCGAACTGAAACTAACCTAACGGAATCGGGAGCAAAGAGCAGCATTCCACAGCTGCCAGGAGCCCAGGATGCATCGAACCCAAAAACAAGAAGAAAAAATAGAACTTGGCCCAAAATTGGAGCCACGGGCTCCTGAAACAAGAAATCAAGGAGATGAAATCCACAGATTTCGACGCCAGTATGCTCCGCGTAACGAATGTCTTGATTTGGAACCGAGGAATGCCACGCCCAAGAGACGGATGCCCAAGAAAGGAAACGAGAGGAGAGCGAATCGAACTCGGAGCACACCTGGGTCGCGCATCGTGTAGATCCTCTCCACATCCGCGGAGCAACCAATCAATCAGAATCTCGAGAAACCGGCTGTACCGGCGAAAGGAAAACAGCAGCCCCGGAGCACGTAGGCGGTGGTGAGGGCCCTGATGAGGCCGGCACGGCGCGCGCGGAAGTCCCGGAAGACGTCCTCCGCCCGCACGCCGCCGTCCATTGGCCCGGGGCGGGCTGGGCAGGCAGGCTAGGGTTTTGAGAGCAGCAGGAGGATAGCTCTGGATTTACGAGGTCGAGGGAGGAGACGTGGATTGGATTAGGCGCCGCTCATCTCGGCTTCGTCTTCTGTTTTTTTAATTATTTTTCACTATTTTTAAATTTTATCTTTTTCTATTTTTTTAGTTTTTTAGTTTTATTACTGGTTTTTTCCGTATTTATTTGCGTTGTTCATGATGAGCCAATATTTCTTCTCGGCGTACACCTGAAAGGAGGGAGAGCGGTTATGTTTGAACCATTGTAGAGAGTACCTGCACAAGGTGGCAATAAGGTTTCTGGGCAGCGCACATCTGTGCGACCGCTCACTACACTGTGTCATCTACGTTCTTCATCAGGCTCAAAAGTAAGTCGTTCGCGCATTCGTTTGACTTTGTTATTATATTTTTCTTGTGTATATTCTGAAGTATGATGAGTAGCCTGCTGTTAGTAGTAAGTTTTGTATTATTGATTTATTGTATTTATCTCCTAGTAAAATTTGGAATTAAAATGTTGCCCACATTTTCAACAGATTATCCATTTTATTCGGTATCCGTATCAGGACTATTCGATTCATATTTGAAATATTAAGACTCAACAGAGTGTCAATTATATCTCTATTATCCGTTTCATTTAGCATCTGTATCTGGACTATTCAATCTATTGACACCCCTACTTATCGACTTATCGGCATTTGGTTCGTTTATATACGTGCTCGTACTACGGTCAAAAGCAATCAGTTGCAACCAAAAAGAACACAGCCTATATCTTCCATGATTTATAAATACAACATGAGGTTTTCGAGTCTGAATCTAAGGTGGTTGTTTTTTTGGTTACCCCATTCCCTTAAATTTGCCTTCCAACTTCGTCGAATTCTTGGATAATTGGCATGCAGAATTGCAAGGCCCATCTGTTGGTCCCCAGTGTTTTTCTTGTCATTTCCTTCGTCTCTCTCATTTACTTTTCCGGTTGATCTCTGCTGCGTTTCCAACAATTCTACTTCCTCCTTGTCAGTCCTCTCATGCAACAAGGCATCTATGGTGCAGTACATCTAGTAATCTTGTTTAGAATTTTTTTGGATTTAAAAAACTAAAGAACTGTGTTCTCAAATAAAATATCTAATGCATTGCTATTATTTTTCTTGAGAAAGGTTGCAGGACCTCCAAAACCAAATCTAAAAGCACAAAGATGAACCACACAAACCAAGCAAAATTAATATAGAGATAAGAGAACACGTAGATACCACATATATAGGTGGTTGGTTCCCCAAGCTACAACATAATTATATCATGCTTACATTTTGATACTTAATTAGGAGGCAGGCACGGGCCGGAGCCACCGTTGTTACGGTCATTGCTGCACCCGGAGTGCCCAGCCGCCGTCTCGTCGACGGACACCGGCGGAAGCTGAACGGACGACCGCGCCGCGACGCCACGTGCACACGGATATGCGGCGGCTGCGGCGAGGATCAGCAGCAGCATCAGAAAGGGCGGTGCTCCAGCCGCATTCCTTTCTCGTCCTTGCATCCTCATTAAACTAGTTAATATGGTGGCTCAATGTTACTGGTTACTAGTACGTGCTTACTGGCTACTACGTTTTCTTATTAATGCTGTCAACTCTTAAGCTGCTGTGTGTGTAGCTCTTGAGCTGCTTGAGTATCACAAGGATTTGGGTGGCTATTTATAGATGGATCCTATGTGTGCATGGGCGGAACCATCCTACGGTGGGTCAGCCGGGGATAGACTCCATCCTACTATTGGCCGGAACATGGATATATACATCCTTCTAGCACCAGCATCCATTCATAGAGGGAGCGAATAGTTTGGTTTAGAGGTATAAGAAGACCTACTCTACATGCAACTCCTTCATTTTAATCTTAGATCTGTCATTGTATGTGTGTTGTGCTGTACAGCAGAATCTTTTTTGGTACATGCACGATTTTTGCAAATTATAGAAATATTTTGCTATTACGGCTCGAAAAGAATACTTTCGTGTAGATTGCATAACTGAATGTATAGTTAAATAATTAAAGCTCTGATTTACAAGGCATCGCAAGTCCAAATGAATTGTCTTCTAATATGCAGCTTTTATTTTTAACTAAATAATAACCTATTGTAGAGCTAGATATTTCGCTAGAATCTGTAAAGATTCTTTTAATTGACAATACTTAACAAGATTCCAAGTAGACCTTAACTAAAATACTCGTATCCTGTGTAGCCAACCGTAAATAGGATATATGCATGCATGCAGTGGAATTAAACATGATGCTTTTTATCAAGTGCACGTCCATGTGGAAAGTCACACCTGACCTCTTGCCAAGTACCAAGCCGGCAGGAGGAGGTTGAACATTTAGGTCAAGCTGTAGTTTAGAGGGCGTCGCCTATAAGCAAAAATCAGTCCCGTTTTAGAGAGCGTCTCCTATAGCAACATTAAATCACTTTTCCCTCTTTGCTTGTATAAACGTTAGCGAGAGGGGATGAATTCCATGGTTTATAAAGGCTTTCACAAAACTATAGTTATCTATACATATGGCACTTTCATTGGGTGTGGCATGAAAACAGTGGTCATGTGACCGTTTGCATATACACAGAACATGTTAGTTAGATAGCCGTCTATAGGGGTATAAATGTTAGATTGATCTCTCTCCCGATTAGCCCCCCGGCTAATTGGGGCCTTGATCCGCGCCCTGATCGGGGGCGCCCAGCCCATCTATTGGCTGGTGGGCCCCCGTCGCGCTGCGCAATAAATAAAGGGGTGGGGGCCGGCGGCTCAAGTCACGAGGTTCGCCTGAGCCGCAAATCCCCACCGATACAAACCTAGACCGATCTAGAGGGACGCGCAGTCGGCGGCGGGAAGCTCCATCGCTGTCCCCTTCACCGGATCTACGACGCCGCCACCGCCCTCCTCTTCCCCGACCGTCGCTGCCCGTGCGCAGACTTCACCGACGAAGCAGCGATGGCCAACTCCTCCTCCAATGCATCGGACGGTCGGTACTTCCCTCTCCCTCTCCTCTTCTCTCTCGAATCCGATCAAGAACACCCTCTCATCTACACCTAGATGATCCTAAGGGATCTAACAATGGTATCAGAGCTTTAATCTAGGCGTAGATCTAGATGGAAAAGATCTCAGACCGCCGTCGGTTGACCGGCGTGCGGAAAAGAAAAGAACGGAGAATCCCCAACCCTAGAAAACGGCAAAAGAAAGAAACAGAGAGGGGAAGGAATCAAAACCCTAACCCTAGATCTGAAAAGGCTGGGTCTTACCTGGCCGTCATCGCCGGGCCGTCGTTGTCGCTGGCGTGCGGGAAGACCGGCCGAGCCGTGGGCTCGGCGGCGCTCCAAAGCTCAGCGGCGCACCAGACCCGAGCGCGCCCCGGACCCCGGGCCAGGGCGCGTGCAAAGAGGCGACGACACGAGGCCGCTCGACGGCGGCGCACTCACCCTCTGGGAGTGCGCGCGCCGGCGAGAGGGCACGCGGTGGCGCCGGTCTTTCCTTCTCCGGCGGCGTGGACAAAGTCGCCGCCGCCGCCGCTGCGTTTCGCTCGGGTGCGAGGCTGAGAGAGGGGAGAGGACGAATGAGCTAGGGTTTTTCGGGGAGACCGCGCGAGCGGGTTTTGATCCGCCGAAATCGCCGCTCAGCCGTCGGATGCGAGTGGACGGCTGAGATCGCGCCGAGGACATCGGGCCTCTTTCGGCCCAGGCCCAGGTTGCGGCCTGCGCGCGCGTGGGAGCTCGAGGCCGCGCGCGTGGGAGCTCGCTGAGCGGGCCGCCGTGGGCCGTAGCTGCGAAGGAATGGGCCAAAATGGCCGTTTGAACAGTAATTCTGAAAATGAATTTTAATTATTTTCAGAAGCATTTTTTGAATGAATTTGAATGAAATTTGAATCAAATCTCTGTAAAATTTTGCACCAACGTGTTTTTTTTCAGAGATTAGATGAGTACAGTAATAATGCTTCTGAGTAAGAATTATTTTTTGAATAATTTCATGTTTCCGCTGCAAAGTTAATGTTGATTACTCTTTTAATTAAATTCGAACCAACGGGAGAATTTAATTTTTGAGAATTATTGTGAATTATGATATTGTTATTTTCTGACCAACGTTGATAATAACAGTATTA
Source organism: Dendrocalamus latiflorus (assembly GCA_017311315.1). Taxonomy (NCBI): domain Eukaryota; kingdom Viridiplantae; phylum Streptophyta; class Magnoliopsida; order Poales; family Poaceae; genus Dendrocalamus; species Dendrocalamus latiflorus. The sequence goes on from CM029635.1 coordinate 6,222,080, forward strand.
TAATTTTAATTGATGAGTTTTATGCATTATCTCTATTTCTGCCCAACGGTGATGTAGATTTAATGTGTAAACAACTGTATGTTTTAATTTTAACCAACGTTGGAACCAAGGCATGCAGTTGTTGTTATTATGTTTAAATGTTCTCACTGTATATGAATTGTGTTTTCAGGAGGATACTCTTTGATGGTCTACATCAGGGATATCCCGGTTCTCAAAGGAGACAACTACGGTGAATGGAAGAAAAAGATTGACCTGGCCTTCATCTTGGCTGAGGTGGACTGGGTAGTCACCACACCGTGTCCCACAGAGCCTGTGGCACCGGTGAGGGATGAAAATGAGGCTGATGCTGCTTGGCAGACCAGACAGAGGGACTATGCTCCCATAAAAATGTCATATGATCTTGATCATAAAAAGTGGGTCACTGCCAACAAGAAATGTTTGGCTGTGATAAAGAACACGATTGAGCCTGCAATTGTGGGCTCAATCGCAGAGTGTGACACTGTCACAGAGTACCTTGAGAAAATAAAGAGTCAGTTTACTGGCTCTTCAAAGACTTATGCTACACAGCTGATTAAGCAGCTTGTGACAGAAAGGTACTCTGGTGGTGGCAGTGGCATAAGAGAGCACATACTAAGGATGAGCAACTTGGCATCCAAGCTTAAACCAATGGATTTGGCTCTCAAGGATGAGTTCCTTATTCATTTGATTTTTGCTTCCTTGCCAAAAGAGTTTGACACCTTTGTTGTCAATTACAACATGCAGCCCGAGAAATGGGACTTAGAAAAGTGCATAGCTATGTGTGTGCAAGAGGAGGAAAGAATTAAATCCTCACATGGTGGTTCTATCAACTATGTGAAGGACTACAAGAAAAAGAACTTTAATCATTCCTCCTCAAAGACAGGAAAGCCTCAACATAAGCCTCAGCAACAAAATTTCACAGTGGAGAAAGATCAGTGCCTTCATTGCAAGAAAAAGGGACATTACAAGAAAGATTGTCCCGATTTCTTGAAAATGATTATGTCAAAGAAAGATGAGAACATCATTACGTTCATAAATGAGTCCCTGTATGTACAATATTCAAAATCTACTTGGTGGATTGATTCAGGTGCAACTGTTCATGTTGCCAATAATTTGCAGGGATTCCGTTCGACGAGGAATACGCAAAGAAAAGAAAGATGCGTTCAAGTCGCAAATGGAGTCCAAGCTGAAGTTGAAGCCGTTGGCGATCTTTCATTAGAGCTAGCTGATGGCTTCACTCTTTTACTTAGAGATGTTCTTTATGTTCCCTCTTTACAGAGGAATTTGATTAGTGTTTCAAATTTGGACAATGATGGTTATGATTATCATTTTGGAAATGGCAAGTGTGAAATAATGTTTAATAAAGAATGTGTTGGTCTTGCCATCTTACAAAATGAGCTTTATTTGTTATCATTATGTGATGATGTGAATGTCGTATGCGATAATGGAAACGTCGCGTGCGAGAAAGTGATTGAATCCTCGTCTACAAATGTAAACAGGAAACGAAAGAGAAATCTAGATGCGTCGTCGAAATTATGGCACTGTCGTTTAGGCCATATTTCGAGGGGGAGAATAGAAAGACTAGTTAAGAATGATATTCTTCCTCCATTAGAGTTCTCAGACTTAGAACAATGCAGAGAATGCATTAAAGGAAAATATGTAAAGACAGTGGCACAATCAGATGGATGTAAAGACGGTATTTCTTAATGGGGATTTGGAGGAAAATGTTTACATGGCACAACCGAAAGGTTTTGTCGTGGAAGGAAATGAAAGAATGGGATGCCGCCTAAAGAAAACGATCTATGGGTTAAAGCAAGCTTCAAGACAGTGGTACTTGAAGTTTGACAGTACAATAAGAAAATTTGGGTTTAAAGAGAATGTAGAGGACAACTGTGTTTATGCAAAGTTTAAAGATGAGAAGTTTATCTTCCTAATCCTGTATGTGGATGATATCCTACTAGCTAGTAGTGATGTTAGTCTGCTACTGGAGACAAAGAAGTTTTTGTCCTCAAACTTTGATATGAAAGATCTTGGTGAAGCTTCGTTCGTTCTAGGGATCGAAATTCACCGGGATAGAAACAAAGGGACATTGGGACTGTCACAAAAGGCATACATAGAGAAAGTCTTAAAGAAATTTGGTATGCATAAATGTAGTCCTTCACCTGCACCTATAGTCAAGGGCGACAAATATGGGGATTTTCAATGCCCCAGGAACCAGTACGAGCTCGATCAAATGAAATCGGTTCCATATGCTTCAGCTGTCGGAAGCTTGCAGTATGCTCAAGTGTGTACGCGCCCTGACTTAGCGTTTGTTACCGGGTTACTTGGCAGATTCCAGAGCAATCCTGGAATAGAACATTGGAAATTGGTAAAGAAAGTCTTGCGTTATTTGCAAGGAACAAAAGGCCTCATGATGACATACAGAAGATCAGATTCACTCCATATAGTGGGGTATACAGATTCTGATTATGCGGGAGATGATAGAAAGTCGACATCCGGATATGTGTTCACTCTCGCTGGAGGAGCTATATCGTGGAAAAGCTCAAAGCAAACCGTCACTACATCGTCCACAATGTATGCCGAGTTTGTAGCATGTTACGAGGCTACGGGGCAGGTGAATTGGCTAAAGAAGTTCATACCCGGTTTAAAAGTGGTTGACGACATCAATAGACCACTTAAGTTGTACTGCGATAATGAACCCGCAGTAACGTATGCCCACAACAATAAGTCAAGTGGTGCTGCCAAACACATTGACATAAAGTACTATGTTGTGAAAGATAAAGTTCGGGATCAAATTATAAGTCTTGATCATATAAGTACTACAAAGATGTTAGCAGATCCGCTTACAAAAGGCTTACCACCCAACGTGTTCAGAGAACATGTAGCCGGCATGGGTTTAAGGGAAAGCCTATGATTCCTGGACTATAAAGGGCCCAAAATTAAAGAATCTGTTTCAGAACAGAGATGTGTATTGTAGCTGTTAAATCTATCGGCGATTGACCGTGACGATGAAGCATGCTCTATGCACTAATCTGTGATGAAATGGGAAAAGAAGAAAATGTATGATATGAGAGGAGATCAAGGGGGACAATGTTGGATTGATCTCTCTCCCGATTAGCCCAACGGCTAATCGGGGCCTTGATCCGCGCCCTGAACGGGGGCGCTCAGCCCATCTATTGGCTGGTGGGCCCCCGTCGCGCTGCGCAATAAATAAAGGGGTGGGGGCCGGCGGCTCAAGTCACGAGGTTCGCCTGAGCCGCAAATCCCCACCGACACAAACCCTAGACCGATCTAGAGGGACGCGCAGTCGGCGGCGGGAAGCTCCATCGCTGTCCCCTTCACCGGATCTACGACGCCGCCACCGCCCTCCTCTTCCCCGACCGTCGCTGCCCGTGCGCAGACTTCACCGACGAAGCAGCGATGGCCAACTCCTCCTCCAATGCATCGGACGGTCGGTACTTCCCTCTCCCTCTCCTCTTCTCTCTCGAATCCGATCAAGAACACCCTCTCATCTACACCTAGATGATCCTAAGGGATCTAACAATAAATAGTGCGAATAATTTTCATCTATAAGGGTATAAACAGTGCGGATAAGCAAATATGGAAGGGATAAATAGGCATTCGGCACTATCTGTGTTCGGCTCTGACTTTGAGGAAAAAAATATAGAATAGGACATGAGATGAGTGATATCCGTCCATATATATCCGTATATCAAGTAATAAGAGGAAGTCTGCTATCCTTCACTTATAAACAAGATAACATATAGGCGGATTGCTATATCTAAATAGGCGAGGGATATTGAGTGCTCTTCTTTCGATATCTCGGTGATTAGTCTCTTCGCATTCGCTCTGATTGCACCTTACTATCCAATGTCTTGTATAGGGGTGCAAAAGAAGCAGATAATTTTTTCATCCGATCGATTGTCCAAAGGTTTATGAAATAAATATGGAATGGAGAAATGAGTATCCGGCATTATTCCACAACTACAAAACAAGCACTTATGTATTTAGCAAACTGCACTAGACTAGACATTGCATTTGCCGTGAACCTGCTAGCAAGGTACAGTGCAGAACCTACCAAAAGGCATTGGCAGGGCATAAAGGACATCTTCCGATACCTCTTAGGAAGCAAGGACCTTAGATTGTTCTATAGAAAGAATCAAGATCTGAACTTGATTGGCTATGCAGATGCCGGGTGCCTGTCAGACCCGTATACCTTAAGGTCACAAACTGGCTATGTATTCCTGTTTGGTGGAACTGCAAGCAAAGTCTTGTAACGACTTCGACGAACCACTCAGAAATTATAGTGCTGTATGAAGTCGCACGAGAATGCGCTTGGCTCCGCCGAATGATTCACCACATCTAGCAGTCATGTGGGATGAATATTATGCAAACCACCACAATTATCTATGAAGATAATACAGCTTGCGTGACACAAGTGCAGACGGGCTATATGAAGAGTCATCTCACAAACCATATCAACCCTAAGTTCTTCTATGCTCATGAATTGTAGAAGATTGATGAGATTAAAGTACTGCATACTAAGTCATGTGAAAATCTGACAGATTTGTTCACTAAGTCACTCCCTACATCTAGCTAGCTTTGAGAGGTGTGTACGAGGAATTAGAATGATGAGCATTAGAGAAGTGCAGAATTCAGGGGGAGAATTCTCTCAAGCCCGTTATTAAATCTTGACCATGAAGATCAAGTATCCAAAAGAATAAGTCCTGAAAATTGAATGGAATTAGATGAATTGTACTCTTTTTCCCTTGATGACTTTTCCTGAAGTTTCTCGACCAAGGTTTTTAATGAGGTAATTCGTGCATCACAACATAACATGTATCATGTACTCTTTCTCCAAATTTTTCCCACTGGGTTTTTATGGAGTTTTAACGAGGCATGAGCGTGTTGGATAAGTGCCCAAGGGGGAGTGTTAGGAAACCTGGGCCTGGGCCAGCAGCCTTGACCTATGGTGGGCACCTCATCAGTAGACTATAAATAGGGCCGTACCGACAGTTTTGTACACATGCAATCAAAAAGCCATAAAGAAAGACCAGCAGTTCTCTCTACCTCTCTGTGTGTTTTCAATCTATTATTCTGTCTTCTGTGATTGATCTCGTTTCTATTAAGAAGAGGAATCGATCGGACTGGTCGCCAGCGACGGTTCCTCAACAAGATCCACCGTATCGATCTCTCACTACGGTTTTCTTGGAAAGGTTTTGTAGCACAATTTTCCCACTTTGCTATAAAAATTCCCTGTGTACATATGGTGATTTTTTATCGTAACTTAATTTATTCTTTTAAATGAAAGCTAGCAAAAATGAATCGGGTGGGTTCTTTTGGGTTGTGGCTATAGATTTCGGCTTATAGTTTTTTTAATTATGTCTGTTCGCGAAAGACAGTACATAGAGGAAAACAGTCGTATGTGATTTTGGCCGGTATAGCTGAACTTAGTATAGTGTCCACTATAATTTACCTGTAGACCCGTCTTAAAAAATACACCATTTAAAAACTAGTTAGTATAACAAAAAATCAAAAAGCCAAAACCAAAGTCTTCCTAAACCCACCCGATGGACTAGCTTCGCCTAGGTGATGTCGAAAGGGAGTCAACCAGAAATAGGGAAGCCAGCGATTGGGAGATTGTTTGTATGCAAGATAGCCAACCCATGCATATATGCGTGGGGAAATGTCACCGTATTTGAGAGATCATGATATTTTGGCGCCTGCAGTGCCATATGCTTGTGGTTTGTGCGCAAAGATTTCGCACGAAATTGTTACATGTACATGGAGCCCTTTCACTAAGCTAGGCTGCCATTGGATATGTGCTTAGCAAAAAAGGTTGCATTATTGTCTGTATGCAAAGCACTTCCATGGAGAAAATATTTTGAAACAACCAACCAAAGCATATATGCATGGAAACGTCGCCGCTTGTGAGTGCTCATCAGCTCATGCTCTTTTGGTGCCTATTGGTAGCTGATGATCTTTTGGTGCCTATTGGTAGCTGATGATCTTTTGGTGCTTATTGGTTTTAGAAAAGGTAAGTACGCAACTTGAATACCAAACTGATGATGCAACATATACCCAATGATCTACTCACTTGGTAGGGAACTCCGAAACCACCACCTAAATCCGAACCATTTAAGGATCTGTTTTTTTTTTCTACAGCTTTTGACTTTTATGCTATTCATGAGAGAGTATAGAGTAATAGAAACTCGCATACGGTTTTGTTCAATATAAATGAAACCGTTACAGTGTATACTATAATCAACTTGTAGACCCCGTATTGAAAAGACACTGCGCTTAAAAACTAGTTACTGTAGAAAAACTAAAAAACAATTTTCAAAAACCAAAAAGAAGAGACCTAAATTTGATGTGATTGGGTCTTATATCTAATTTCAAACAAGCAATAAAAATACATGTTAGTGCTTATTTTCCCGGCACCACGCAGGGAGTCTCTACTAGTATTCGCCTTATTGGCCGGCCTTGACCTCTGTTATTTTTGGTTATATGACTTATATCTAGTATACAGAGTTTTTCCCGATTTGGTACCACTCGCGGGCCAAATCCTGAAGAAAGCTTCGTTGCTCCAGCAGCGCTTTTTCGCCTCCTTTTCGCTTTGGATAGGGAGCAGGCGAAGCTTGTCGTCCATTTTATGAAGTAACAGGCAGCGAAAATAACGGCTGCAGCAAGAAGTTTCGCACTCTAGGGATGGGGGTAGGCCCAGACCAGGGTAGTGCGGTTAAGGTTGTTGTGCACGACCTCAGTAGAGCATCCAGTTAGAGAGTAGAGACGGCGATCGCAGGTTTACCTGCCATAAAGTCTGACAAATCAACAAAAGACCTACAAGGGCACGGATCCAACAGAACACAGGACCTAAGGAAATAGGAAAAGAAAACAATTGTTAGGTCACCTCTAACTAGAGGTACAATCGAAGCAGATACAGACAGATATCGTTTATCATATATCTTATTTTGTATTTTTTTCTCAGAGTCGGAGTCGGATACAGATAATACCGGATACCCATTTTTCCATTCCGTATTTATTCCATAAGCCTTTAGACGGTCGGTTAGACGAAAATTATCTGCTTCTTTACACAAAACATTGGAAGTAGAGTGCAATCGGAGTGAACACGGAGAGACTAATCATTGAGATATCGAAGGAAGAGCACTCAGTATTCTCCGCGCTGTTTAGATGTGATAATCTGCCTATATGTTATCTTCTCTAAGTGAAGTCACAATAGATTTTCTCATATCACTTGACATACGGATATATATGAACGGATATCACTCATTCTATATCTTATTCCATATTTTTTTCTCAGAGTCAGATATGGAAAGTATTGAATACCTATTTACCTTTTTCATATTCGCTTCATAAGCCTTCAGTCGATCGATCAGACGAAAATTATCCATTCCGTTTCCACCCCTACCTCTCACTTTGGGGGTCCAAGGCCCATTTTTTATCACAGAAAGTTTGCAGGAATAAGAAAACGGGCCGCAAAAAAAATCCCACATCCAAAACGAGGTGCAGATCCCCTGGAGTTGCTCTTCAAATCCCCGAGTGAATTTCAACAAATCTTGATTGTTACTTATTTTTTAGCACTAGGTTAAGCCAACTTATTACTTCGATGTTTGGGCATTTTTGGCGCTATGCAGTATAGTAATATCAGAAGTAGCCTCCGGTTGTATGCAATGCCATTTCTGGCCCCCCTCCCCAAGTACGGGACTCCGCCTGATCGACGCGTGCGTAGTCCCGTGGCCCAGCACCGCAGCACCCTTGTCATGCGGTCTAGGAGCGCATGATACCCTGCATCGCTCTTCCCAAGCCCCGACGCCACTTTAGTGAGCAATCACCGCTACTCAGGGTCGCCTCTGGCTTCGCTAACGACTGGGCGAGCTTGACCACACATAGGGGATCATCATCGACCACTTCACCAAGCTCGGACACCACTGAACTCCCCGACCGCTGGAGCCAAAGCATCGCTGCCACCCTCTCCTTGTGGCTCATGACCATGGTTGCGCATGACCGCAGCCGCTCCGACCACGACTTTTCGATCACAGTCGCCTTCGACCACTACCTCCCTTGGCCACCTCGGCTTTCGACCGCTACCGCTTTTGACCACCTTCGCTTTTGACTGCAACTACTTTTCACCACCGCCGCTTTCGACCACACCTATGTTCGACCACCGCCTCTTTCGACTAAACCCATGTTCAACCACTACTTGTTCAGCCACTACCGTATTCGACCACATGAGCCTTTTCGACCACATACAACCTTAAGACCACTACTGATTTTGCCGGAATCATGCGCTCCCGGACCACATGACTCGGGTGCTGTAGTGTCAGGGTGCCGGACTGCGCACGCGTCAACCGACTGGATTCCCATGCTCGAGGAGGGGCCAGAAATGGTATTGCCTACACCCTGGGCTACTTCTAGTATTTCTGTGTTGCATAGAGCCAAAAATGCCCAAAATCCTAGTCCTTCTTCCCCATGTGGCAATCCCTAAATCCTTCCCTATCCGACACACAAAACGACTAGGAGTTATATACTCAAGCGGCTGGAAGTAGCCTTCAACGGCTTGAATCTTGTCTCACTGAGTGAAGGTATTGACCGTATTGTGTACAAGTTAGCACAAAGGCTTTATACTTCTTAGCCAAGCCACACATTGAAACAAATGTGTAGACTGTGTGGCCACACGAGGCAATTATGGCTAGGAGTGAAAATAGATCGAATACGAATTAAATAGTACTTTTACCATATTCGTATTCATATTTTGTAAACAAATACGAATATGAATCCAAATATTCTCGAATACAAATACAAATCGAATATGTAACGAATATGAATTCGAACTGAATATCTACTCAATTCGGTCAGATCTGGATATCTTCATAACTTATGTAGTATGAATATATTAGTGACATTTTATCCTCGTACAATCACACTTAATCATTCTAATTCATTTACTTCACATAAAGAAACACGAATTCATGTTCAATTAAAAAATCTTGTTCAACTAATTAGTTGTATCATAAAAAAAATAGGCATATTGCTTTGTCAAATACGAATACAGATACAAATAGTCCAGACAAAATAACATTTCGGGTAGTAAAAACCCATACCATATTCGCATCCATATTTTTATGCGAATTCGAATATAGATATGAATAATATAGAAATTGTTAATTGAATGGAAAATTCTATACCATATTTGCATCCTATCCAATACGGTAATCGGATAATACACATAATTCGTATCCACTTTTCACCCCTAATTATGGCTAAGAATTTCCATGGGTAAAATGATGCACCTCTGTAGGGTAAATATATGAATATTCACTCCTTGCTTATGGGATGGATGTTATGTCCACGGTGGCAAAGGCCTAGAGGAGGCAGGCACCCAGGGTTAAGCAGATAGTAGCTTAACAAAATAATAATCTATTTTCTCATAACAATCTCTAATTTCAATAACAAATTTATTAATATGGATTAGATCGGGTATTAGTATAGCAAGTGCTTGTTGTAAGAGGATATATTATGATTTGGTGGGAACTCATGCATTAATGTTTGTAATTGTGACTTGTTGAGTACCTTCTGTACTCATCCTTATTATTATCAACCTGTATGTAGAAGAATAAGGTTTTTCATGCAACCAAAGGTTCTGAGAGAATGATTGTAACCCAACTGTTAGTGGAGTATTTTTTGAAGATTAGAGGAACAGAGGATGTTTAAAAGGAGATGGTAATCAACACCCTGAAGAGGAAGATTATAGTTTTCTATATCCATTAATTAGGCAAAGGTAAAATAATAAGTTGTTTTATATTTTGTTGTAGAAACTTTTAGCTTATGATGATATATTAATACACCACTTACTATGCTCTCATGTGCTACTCTGATGTGAGACATTGCCTTGTAAAATTAGCATTTACAGAGTAATGGCTCCAAGACGAGTATATTACCAAAGGTGTGATGTGGCAGATCACCACATTGGGCCTTATATCTATTTGAGAGACCATGTACTAGTCTACGATATGTTTGTGATCAACAATTGGTACTTTGGTTAAGTTCAATTTGAATTTTATGAAGTTACAGAAAATTCAAAATTTAGATTATACTATCAGGGCTTAGGTGCTCTATCTGCCATGGGTGACAGTTTGGCCGATAGGTGGCCAGTGGTCTGACCGCCATGGAGATTACGGTCTAACCAAAAGATGATCAGTGGTCTGACCGTCACGGGGTGAATAGTTAGACCTATCATGGACCTTTTGGGAAATTGGACACTAAACTCTTGTGTATTCTTGTTTGGAAATGAGTTTGCACTTGGTGCCACTGGAGTTGAAAATTGAAGCTAAAACTAGATAGAGTTTTACGAAAATTTTAGAGGGGTGTTCTGGTGAAGTTAGGTGGTTTGACTAGGGCGGTCTGACTGACATGGAGTCGATAGTTAGACCGGCCCTAGTGGTCTAATCGGCCTTATAATGGCAGTCAAATCGGCTGTGGCGGTTTGGTTTGATAAGGGTGAGTTGAGTTGAGTTGGTTTGGGTTCAGCTTAGGGTTTAGGGGCGATGAGCCATGAGGGTTTCTATTGCATTGCATGATGCATGGTTTTGATTAACGTGAGTCAAGTACATAGAACTTGTGCTTGATATGGTTGCTTGGTCTTTCAATGTGTAGGTGACTTGGAGGACATAGCGGTTAGTGGCAATGGACCGGGACTAGCGGGGGTGCTAAGGTTTAGAGTGGTCATATAACTCTAGGTGAGGTTGTAAGTTCAAGCTCCATTAAGTTGGTTTTAGTGATAATGACAAATCTAACTATGAGACTAACTTATTTATTGATTATGATATTGCCTACTCTCACTTGAATGAAAAGGTAAAAATAATAAGAGGTATGTATTTTACATCACATTCTTATATCTTGCTGTATTCCTTAGATCCACAATATAGATTGAACTCCATAAATATGTAAACTTAAATATCTGCATACATTTCCATTATACATTCTTGCATGCACACATTTAGGGGGGAATTTACTCTATATTTTGTGGTTTCATTAGTATTGATCAATGTTCCTTCTTTCACATATTAAAGATCTTTACAGTGGAACATATTCCTTGAGTATATATAGCTTGTGTAGTTTATATATACTCACAATCGGGTTGTCACTAGTTCCTCTATTATGTGTTAATGGTTAGATGATTCATGACAATCGAATGAGTAACCTTTGCTTAAGAAGCTTATTCTAGAGTATACAATGTTGTATACATGTTGTATACTCACAAATCAATATTTCTATCTTATTATTTGTTGAGATTGTCATTGTTATGGTTACAGACCAAACAGAGAGAGGTATGGTAGTGGAGAGTTAGGTGAGCACTGCTTAGGGTTTCCCCCATGGCTTGGGTGGTATATATATACTCACATGGGGAGTGTTTTACAATAATACCCTTACATTCAAGTATCCCTCTCACGGGCATTTGCGTCATTATGCATGCCCCACCTTGGGCCTTACATCCTTCTAACAGGCCGACTGGGTTTAGGTGGGGGCCACCCCTCCAACAGTCATGAATTAACAAAAAAGAAGATTGTGGAATCTAGTCCTTCCATTAGGAGTTAATGGTAAAGTTTTGGTAATTAATGACAATTGATTTGTAGGCTAACAGTTTCCATGAGTTGGATGAATGGGTTAGGTTCCACAAAAGAGGATGACTTGGGATCACTTCATGTGTTGAAGATCATCAAGTCAAGATGCAAATGAAAGATGGCTTCATGAGTTGAAGACCATAAAGAAGAGGATGCATCATGAGTTGACGCATGTTCAAAAGGAGATGATTATGTGTTGATCATTAAGTCAAGTGAAGACCCATCATGTATTGATGGAGTTGAAGTAAAGGATGCATCATGAGTTGATGCATGTCAAGACTATGACTCAAGGCAAAGGTATGACTAGTTAGGGTTAAGGATGTGTTCCTAGTCTTTTACTGGTCTTGAAGTTTGGTTGGAAGACCGGATTGCTAGTCTAGGTTGCTGTACTATTAAGAGGGGTCATGTCTAGTAGCTTGAGTCTCATCATGTGTTGATAGCTCAGCCCACTTGCTCTAGCTTGACGTAGCATAATGCTTATGTTTGCAAATGTGTTTTACAAATAGTTGTAGCCCATGTGTTGAATCCTTGTAATAGGGACTTTTTGGATCGGAAATGACAATAGAGGGGGGGTGAATGGTGCGTTAAAAAAAATTGCCCCCAAAGTATCCACAAAAACATTCAACTCCGATAGCTATGATAGCTATGAAGTAGAAAAAGAACGAGCACTAACCAAAATAAAGACAATTGAGCTCAAAACGAAGTCACTGAAGAAACGGAGCTCAAAGCATTGTCACGGCAATGAAAACATCAGTAAAATATTGCCACGGCAGAGAAAATAGATCAAAGCAATGCCACGGCAAGAACTTGCAGTCACGGCAGGAAAACAGCGGAAACTGCTGCCACGGCAAAGAAAACCGGCTGCCACGGCAAGGAAAATGGTTGTTTTTGCTGCCAGCCAAGAGGAATTAAAGAGGTATCAAAAGCTGCGGCTAAGACTGAAAAATATAGTTGGCTAAAGGGAGACTTTGCTGCAACTGCAAGTACAACTAAAAGGGGCTGAAAAGAGGCTAAAAAAGAAAGGATAAAGCAGCTGCCAAAAGAAGGTTTTTGCAGCAGGCAAAGAGCTGTTTTTGCAGCCAAAACAAAGATCAAAGAAGTGCAATCTGCAGCCACATGCTGCTACTGCCCATGAGCTACACGCAAGAGCTGAAACAAGAGCAGCACACCGAAATTTCCTGCTGGCTGCAAGCTACAAAGAAGCTGCTCGTGACTGGCCGAACAAGATAACCAAGGAAATTAAGACCAGCTGCAAGCAAAAACCGAAAAATAGATCACAGAAGAGGAAGTACACGGCATAGCAAAAAGAAATACAGAAAATAGAGCAACACCTTAACAAAGAAGAAAGATTACAAGGGTGTTTCTCCCACATAAAAATTAAACCAGGAATTAAACTTGACGAGGATGCAAACAAAAGAACACAAAGAGATGCAAGAATTCAAAACATCTCAACACAAGAATTCGTGGGATCGACAAGGTGATATGAAAGATTAAACGAGATAGAGTTTACATCCCCTCAATCAACCATACATCCCCATACGCCTGGAGAGCATAGAGAGAACCTCTCACCTTCTCTCTTTCTCTCTTTCTCAATAAACAAAGATCAGAAGCAAAGCCCTAATCCATCTCTCATTTTTCATACATGGAGAGAACCAAATAAAAACCCTAACTCTTACACACATTCTCTCAATTTCAACACAACCTCTCTCTCTCCTTTTATAGCCTCCCACTAATGGATTTGCACATGCTTTACCCATTAGGTCACCACCTACTCGATGCTTTATCCAAACCCGCTTCCTTTAGTGCAGATTTGCGTTTTTACCAAAACGCCCCTCGCGCACCTTCCAGGAAGCTTCCTCCTTTCTTGCCTTGCAAGCCTCGCAGCCACCTCGAGCCCTCGCCGTCTTCGACACACCCCGACCGTTCTGACCTCAGCGCCACCTGCGCCTAGTCCGGTCACCCGTGCCTCGCCACGACTCCACTCGATGTCCTGCAGCCAACACAGACAAGAAACAAATCACATAGCACCGCTCGATACATGTAATCATAAATGCATTAATGAGATAGCCCAAACCTGACAAGTCGACATAATATACATTCTAATCCCTTTGACCAGGTTTGACCAAGTCCGACCGAGTCCATTGCGCCACGCAACGACATGGTCCGAACCAACCAAATCAAACTCGACTCTCCTAAAACGATGTCAATTACTCATCACACACACGGGATGACCTCCACATGGTCTCTCAGGGCTATACATTACAAATGTATTTTGCAACTATTTGAAGTCCATGTTTCCTACTCCTTGTGATATGAGACTTATGTTTGTAAATGTGTTTTGCAAATGGTTGAAGCTTATATATAATCCTTGTGTGCATCATACTGTAATTTGCAAATGTGTTTTGCAAAATCTATTGAAGTATATGCACTTCTAAAAAAATTGGATCTACCGCCGTGTGTTGTGCGGTACTACCGCCTGGTGGAATTATCGGCGTTGTAATCATAGTACTACCGTGTTCGCTGGTGGTCAAACCAATGTGGTCAAAGACTTGTGTGGTCGAAGAACAATGTGGTCGAGAACTAATGTGGTCAATCAGCATGGTCGAGCCAATGTTGTCGAACCAACGAGGTCGAAGATTGATGTGGTCGATAACCTGTGTGGTCAAAGATTGATGTGATCGAAAATCAATGTGGTTGAGATCTGTGTGATCGAAACTAGTGCAGTCAATCTGAAGTGGTCGGAACTGACGTGGATGACCTGTGTGATCGAGAACCAACGTGGTCGAACCAACAAGGTTGAAGATCGATGTGGTCAAGCCAGTGTGGTCAAACCAACTTGGTCAGAACTGACATGGTCGAGACCTATGTGGTCAAAACCAATATGGTCGGAACCAATGTGGTCGAGACCTATGTGGTTGAAACCATCATGGTCGAACTGAGGTGATCGAAACAACATGGTTGAAGATCTACATGATCGACGTGGTCAAGACCTGAGTGGTTAAAAACAACATGGTCAGAGACCTATGTGGTCGAACCGAACAACGTGGTCAGAGACCTGAGTGGTCGAACCATCTAACGTGGTCGAGGACCAGTGTGGTCGATGATTGGTAGTAACAGCTCTATGTGAGTGGTCTGATTTGCTTGCAGTAGTTCTGGCTCTATGTGAGTGGTACTTTCGATTTGCAGAATGACTGCTTGTGTAGTAGTACATTCTTTCAAGAGAGACACCTTCGTGGGAGTCTTCTCCTCCTTGTGAGATTGGTGGTTCTGCACGTATGGACCGGTACTACCGCATATCGGTAGTACCAGACTTCTACTGGTGGAACTACCAGATTTGCTAATAATAGCTAGTTTTCTAACTATTGTTGAGGGGAGCAGAAGTACGAACTTTTGCCTGCGGTTTTGTGGTAGTACCTGACGTCTGCTGGTGGAACTACCAGATTTGCTAATAATAGCTAGTTTTCTGACTATTGCTGAGGGGAGCGGAAGTACGAACTTTTGCCTACGGTACTTCCAAAAATCCTATTTTCTATCCTCAATGGCTAGTTTAGAGGTGTAAGGTATAAATACTCCTTTGTGGTCAGTTGGTGTAAGACCTTTGGCACTCTATTTCACTCTCTTGAGCTAGCGTGAGGTCCTCCTCTCAATAGCTAGCGTCGTTTCACTTTTGCAGAGGTCTTTTCAACCTTAGTAGACATCCCACTACTAGCTTTTCAGCGGATAATCTACAACCACTGCCTTCTTGTTCTCTGAAGTTATAGTCTCGGGCGAGTGCCACCTAGGGCTGTATCGATAAAGTAGGATAAATGCCGTTTACCCCGGGGGACGATTTTCCGTGATAGGATCTTAATGGCACTTCACAAGCTAGTCTATCGAGTGGCACTCGGAGCAACTATCGAACCAATCAGAAAGTTCACTGGTCTATTATATCAATAAAAACAAGGCCATCTGGCCCACTGAACACAGCTGTAAGCTGTCATATCGAATCCATATCGACGTCTACCCCCCTAGACAGACAAAAGTAGTCCAATGGTTTTTTTGAGCGGTATGGCGCGGGAAACAAGCCATACGCTTAGCTCTATATCAAACGTTTAACCTAGGCCTTGTACCTGGTGAGCAAGGAGGAAGGCTCTAGATTGCATGTGTTGCATCTAGAGATGGATTTAGTATCCACTCGAGCTTGTGCATTCATTGCACATGGTGAGAGTCAAGTGAGAGGTTTGACTTATTATTCTTGGAGTTTGCTGACTCCTAGATGACGTTGGAGGTGTCATGCGTGGTGATCTTCTCAAGTAAGGTTGTAAGAAGATCCGACGAAATGTGAAGGTTGGAGCTCACCTAACCAGAGCGGGAAAGAACTACCACTAGTGGATTTGAGGTAATTGGCTTAATTCATGGAGCCGGTCCAATTTGTTTGGGCTTACCTCAACGTGGACTAGGGGAAACCGGCAAGTCTCCAAACACCACAGTAAAAAGTAACCATGTCATTGTGGTTTATTTTCTTGTGATTAATTTATATTCATAGAATTAAATTGATTGCTTATCATCCTAGTATTGCAAACCTTAACATAGACTTGGGTTATTGGTGCACTTTGGTGAACCTAGTTGTTTTAGGCCTTATTTATGCTAAACCAATTTGAGTTAAGCTTTTGCATTATATACTTTGTTTAGCCAAATAATTAATGAAAGAAAGATTTTTAAGATCGCCTATTAAGACTCCTCTAGTCGACCTCCTCAATCTTATAAGTGGTATCAGAGCTTGGTCTCTCATTTATTAGGCTTCACCGCCTAGAGAGTATAAAGAATGGCGACTAAAGATATAGTGCACCTAGATGTGACACCTTAATTTGATGGCACAAATTATGATAATGGGAAAATCCATATGATATGTTATTTTATGGCTATGAGCTCGAAAATATGGCGGATTGTAGATGTGGGCATTCTCCTCCATTGGATCCTCTTGCTCCAACAATTGAGGAAGAGAAATGCTCACATCTTTACGCTCAAGAAAATAACGCTTTATTTAGTGTTTTGAGTGGAGAGGTGTTCAACACAATATGCAACCTTAAGAGCACTCATGAGATGTGGACTAAAATTCAAGATAAATATGAAATGAGCATACCACTTCTAAGGAGTATTGGGCTAAGGCTACTTCCACTACCTCTTATGTATCTAATAGGGTATCACTACTGCAGAAAAGGTCATCATAGATGGTTTCGTGAGCCGTTTGAGTTTATGGGCTAATAATGATATGAGGTCATCACAGAAGGCTTTCAAACCATCTGTGATGTAGATTTTCACAAACGGTTTCTACTTCCAACTGTCTATGACAGTATACTATCACAGATGGTTGGTTGTAGAAACCATTTGTGATAGCTGATATATCGCAGACAGTTTCAACTACAACCACCTGTGATATGTCACTATCATAGACAGTTTGTAGTAGAAATTGTCTGTGATAAATCATATATCACAGACATTTCTACTAAAAACCATCTGTGATAGTTGACTATCACAGATGGTTACGAGTTAATAACCATCTGTGATATTCTTTTCTATTCATAAATCTATTTCTGTTACTTGGCTAGACTCAGGAAATGCTAGCCATGTCCTCTGAAACAAGCAGATCAACACAGTATATGTACATCTAATTCACATTTATTCATTTCAAAAATAAGAACATTCATTTCATAAATCAATTAACTGAAATAAAATAAATTATCCATCCATGAACAAATACACACATGAACAACTAAGCTCAATCTTATCCCAGTAAAATTCATTCTACATTGTGGAACTCCCCATCATCTTTTATGACTTTAGACAACAAGAAGTACGCACCCTGTTCTCGAATCTGTTTGAGGTTGGCTTGTTCCAACAAAGTTGTAATGATGGACACAACCTGATGGTAGGAAGATCAATGTCATGCATACATATATAAATTGACGAGTATTAAATAATTATTATAAGATTGACAAACCCAAGGATCAATATTGTTCTTCGTAGAATCAAGGAGTAGTTGCATGTTGTGGCAAACATAGAATCCACAGGTATTGCCCGGCGGCTGCTGGTGGCACTGCAAAAATAGATTTTGTTAGTTCGAGAGGCATTACTCTGAAGTGTTATATATGATTAATGTGTAGGCGAACGACTTACATGATTCCAAGAAGTTAGCCTTAGTCATTGGGAAGGAAGGAAATAATACAATAGAGTTATCTATGGAGAAAATGTGTTTACCTGTTGATTAATTATTGGACAATTGCATAGATGGTTTTGTTCTTTGTTACTAGATGTCACGCATTTGCACCTGACCTTCGAGTAGTTTGCTAGCCACCACGTTTCGATTGGTAAACATGGAGAAATTCGATGGATCTTAAAATCCCATCAAATTCCTTCAAATTTACATAACAGCTATTCGAGCAGGAGGAGGGCATATCATGGTTAATTACCTTTTGACTGTGCTCGAGGAATCTGCTCGATCGTGGTTGTTAAATCAATCACTGGAGTAAACACCTTTGTGACCTTCTATTGGCCAATTTTTAGGGCACCTACAATTGCCATGGGAGGAGAAGAACCTGCACAGGATGAGACAAAACAACCACAAGACCTTACGTCAGTTCATTAGATGTTTTAGTCTGGTTCGTAATTCCATACCTGAGGTTTCTTACGCTTCTGTTATCAAAGCAAGTAAGCATGGAGCCTGTTTGAGTTTACGGGCCAGTAATGATATGAGGTTTCTTACGCTTCTATTATCAGAGCATTTAAGCAGCAAGAGCAGCTTAGGGACACAAAAGTTGAGAGAGTTGGGTGCTATTTAAGCATGGATGCTGAGAATCCAAAGCTGGCACGACATGGATGTTGAGACGAACACAGTGGCAACAACGATGTCCGAGGCAGACATGGTGAGGTGCAGTCCAGCCTAAAGATGACGAATCCTATAGGTGGGACCCACAGCCAGCGATGGCGTGTCTAGGCATGCTTAGCTATGATGTGTGGCAACATGGATGGGCAACACATGAGAGATGGCTTGAATGGACGACACATGGCGATGAGAGATTGAACGGTGGCAAGCGAGATAGGCTGACTGGGCTACACGTGGGAGTTGGATTGGACCGAAAAAGAAAAAATGGGCTAGGGGAAAGAAGATTTGGCCTAAGGGGTAACTTCCATATTTTGGATTTTTGAATTTCAGAAATTACGATAATTCAAATTGAGCTCAAAGAAATAGCAAATAAACTCCAAAAAATTCAACAAAATACAGAACATGTCCTTGTAGCACAAGGAACTCAAATAAAATAGGTTTTGAAATAATTAATGTTTACTTTATTTGCATTAAATAATTTTAATACGCAAAAATTTAAATTAAGATTTAATTTGAAGATATCGTCTACTCATTCTTCGACATTGTCGCCAGATGCATGTGATGCATTATCCTCTGAAAAATCCCAAAAAGGAATAGGACTATAAAAAAGCTCGAGGGCGGATTTACCATCATGGAGGTCAATCCGTCTGGGACCCCTCTCAATCCTCGTCAAGCAGTGTCAGAATGAGTTCAAAAAAAAAGCAGTGTCAGCATTCTAGAGAATAGTCAGAATAGTTGCATGGGAATGGATTGATATCATGTTTGATTCGTGGAAGAAGGTGACCGAAGCTCGGAAAAGTGAGCTGTTGATGGAAGTTTTTCAATCATTCGATATCCCATAAGAACACCAAGCCTCCATACGACAACATGCGTTGCTAGCGGTGTGCAAAGCATGGAAGAACTTCAAGAGCCTGCTTGTCAAGCAATACGTGGAGAAGGATCTAACGCCCTTCCACAAGTATCCATTCCTGGAACCGCAATGGGAAGAGTTTGTGCAGATGAAGACGACAGATAATTTTAGAAGTAAAAGTGTGGTACACAGGGCCCTTCAGGCAAAAAACATGCACCCACATACACTCAGCACTACTGGGTATGCAGGTAAAATATCACAATAGAGGAAGAAGGACAAGCAGGCAATCCTTCGGGATAATAGGTGCAGGTATGCAGGTAAAATATCACAGGTACCGCCACGGGTGCGGCAATAGGTGCAGCTGGTGGAGTCTGGTTCCCCTGTACCGCTGAAGCAACCTCTTCCTCTGATCCCACAGAACTGGCCTCCTCGGCTACAGATTCTGAACTTCAGGCGGGGGCACAGCTTGGCCTCGTCCGGCACCTTGCCGACCACGACCACGGCCTCTACCCGTTGCCATCTCTATATCACAACAAATGCAGAGTCAAACATTAAGTACACAATCAACTATGATAATCAATAGAAACATAGATGCAATGCAAATCCCATTCCCACCTACAGTGCTTAGTGTGTCAAGTTTAATATTTCGTTAACCACGGACCTACAGTCCGCTCTGATACCAACTGTAACACCCTAGCCATGCAATGGCCTGGAATGCTACCAAACTAGTAATGAAACAAGGATAACTAACTACATCTCACAAAAAAATTCGGCAGAACCTCCCATGTACAGTTGTCTAAGTCAGAGGTTTCCACAAGCAGAAATATTAGAAATAGATAATCAACATGAACTATGATCAAGACTAGCAAAATTGGCTAAAGGATTACTAAAACATCCATAGTTATAATATCTAGATAAAGAACAGGAACATCATAAAAATTCTAATCCTTTATTACAATTTAAATCCAGCAAGCCATAAGCAAACAGTACTTAAGTAGTTCATGCATGACAGGGACGGTAGCAAATGCTTGGTCGTCATATGACCAAGTCTTCAATAAGCCAACATGATGCATATGTGTGAAGGTCTCAAATTAATCAAACTTGCATCCACAATAACTATGCACAAGAAATACTCATAAATACCATAACTTGCAAACAACCATGAACATCACTGGTACGCCTTCACCACATCCATGAACTCAAATGCTCACAATATAAATCAAACACGGACATTCCACAATATCAATTAAATCCATCATTATACTTGCCTTAACCGCGAGAGAACGAGGGACGTGCAGAAGGTGCTGCCCCCGGGATCAGTCCACCACTTGAATAATAATTATAATATATGCTAAGATAACAGTAGTGGACCTTAGATCAAGTAAAAATAATCATGAACTAGCAAAAACGTCTAACTCGGTTCCAGTCCCCAATTCCTACAGGTCGTCCTGCCCCCCACTGTGGACAGTCAACTTCAAAAATTCATATCTATTGGTACATGAGTCCAATAAGGTGTTCTTAGACTTTCTGGAAAGATAATCAAATTCCCCAACTAAACCTAGTTGGTGAGCCTCCCTAAATCGGCCAACTTTTACCCGCACCCATCAATTTTCTAAAACATCAATTTCACGTCGGGTTCTCTAGACAGAGTACTAAAAATACCATAACTTTCAGCACGAGTGTCCGATTCATGATTTCTTGACCTTTCTAGAAAGCTAAGGAAGTGTCCAAAGCTAAAACCCCAAGAAACTACCCCAAAACGATCGTCTAACACAATCTGTCATGGCAGTCCATAATACCGACATTGCTACAACGATTAAAATATGCATCTAATTGGGGGAAAGCAGGGGTTACCCTTGACGAACCGCTGTAGATCACAATGAATATCCCACGAACTCCTTCCCTTTTTCTTTTCCCCTTTTTCCCTTCCTCTTCCCTTCCTCCGCTCGATCGGCAACAAAAGGGAAATCTTTTTCACCAGTAGAAGGGGCTTCAATGGAGGAGAGGGGAGGGAGAGAGGCGGCTGGAGGCGCAAGGGCAGGGAGGAGGGGCGGCGCAAGGGGGAGAGGAGAGGTGGCGGCTAGGGTTGAGGGGGTGGGGCACCTCCCCCTCCCCATTTTGGCCGACCTCCCCTGGGCCAAGGCCCAGGCCTAGGTTGCCAGAAATTTTCATAAATTCCCCTCTAAAAATCTTTATTTAATTCTTTCCTATAAGGTCCCTCCCTCCATTTAATCGACTATCTCTCGAATCATTTTCGGGATATTACAGGAGCTACCTGCACAGATGCAGCAAGGGCACCGTGCATCTACATCTCATGTCCGATCAACTACTGTGAAGTTGACCTTCAACTGAGGTGGCAAGGGCAAATTGAAGAAGACCGATGATGAGATGCCCTACTTGGCATTGGGCCAAAAATTCATACTTGGCGAGCTATTGGTCATCCTGAAAGAGTGCATCCTAACCCTTGGACTAGCTTGCCAGATATTGTATGCATGGTACATGGAACAGGACAACAAACTAGAGGAACAACGGCGCTCAGGTTTCACCGTCAAGTTCACGCCGAATCATTTTTAGCACAATATTCATGACTGTGTTTTCAAGG
Organism: Dendrocalamus latiflorus; assembly: GCA_017311315.1. Lineage (NCBI taxonomy): Eukaryota > Viridiplantae > Streptophyta > Magnoliopsida > Poales > Poaceae > Dendrocalamus > Dendrocalamus latiflorus. The sequence continues at coordinate 6,244,054 of CM029635.1, forward strand.
TGACTTTCAAGGACTTATTCGATCTCTACACACTCAACGCCCTCGACACCTCACTCATTCGATGCTGGACACTGTAAGCATGTACAATCATGGTCTACGTTTATGTAATACCAATAAATGTCATATATAACTCATTGCTTGTGTGTGTGTATAGATACATGGTGACTAAAGCCAAAGTAACAAAATCACCGATTGGTTTTCTCGACCCACGCTTGGTCGCCATGGATACCATCAATGAGGATGCATCATTCGTCAAGAATTACATCATGAATGAATTGGAGGCTTACCACAACAAGGATTTCATACTTATGCCCTACAACCAGGGGTAAGTGATGTACTAGTGGCTATACTTGTTGATTTGTACTTTATAAGTAACACGAACTTAAGTTTAATGACCATGACATACCTATGTAAGTTCCACTGGATTTTAATTGTAATTATACTGATGGGAACGGGGTCCCGATCTTCCAACAGGTTCTGGATATGTTCGATTTGGTGGAGGCGCGACACAAATCGATCCGGCTTCCGAACAACACGTCCCGAACCCCGCAATCGCAGCACCACGTCTCCTCAGGTTATCAACCGTGCGCAGCCCGGTTGACCTCGCCAAGAAGGCTAATCCTCGCCTGCGAATCGAAGAACACAAGCAAGAACAAGGAAGAACACAACTGAATTGCAGATGTATTGATTTAGCACTCAAAAGTTGGGGTCTCACAAACCGATGTACGGCGAAACTATTCAAGACAGAATTAATCTAAGCAAAACCCAACCCTAATGGTGGGGGTGGCAGCTGGATATAAAGGAGTTAGGGGCGTGCAAAACCCCTGGACGCGCCCCTAATGGGCTCCAACACGATACAAAGCCGAACGGCCCAAAGACGGTGGCACAGCACCCTGACAGATTCTGAACGCCCACTTGTTTCAACGATTCCCGTTGACTCAGAAGGAATTTTGACATGGAACCAGAGCCATTGGAAAGGTAGTCTTGTCAGCTTTCCATACATATGTGGAACGTCCAAAACGGAGTCCGGATGCGATCTGGGCGTCCGTTTTAGTGCGGCCTGGTCCTGGACTCCGAATTGGATTCGAAGTCGGCTTGAGTTGGACCTCCATCATGATTCGACCACCCTTGCTGGACTTGTGCGCCTCGTAGCCCTTCTCCAAGTACTTCTAGGTCCTCTCCATGGTTCCTAATCATAATTAAATCATTAGGTAGCAATCGATTCTCAAATGAACAAAAAGAAGTACTTAGGAACGAGCTCACCTGTAAATTCAATTGTCGGGCGCGAGCTCTAGTGATTGGTCCTTGAATGTCAAGTGGAGTGTTGTGTGTATCTGACGAAGTGATGTCCTCATCATATACCAAAATGGAACAAGGTAATATACCTTGATTCCCTAAAGAGGACCAAAACTGATTTCACAGTTGTCCAACAATTAATCGATAGGTAAATATATTTCCTCTATGGATAACTCTATTGTAGTCTTTCCTTCCCAATGACTAAGGCTATCTTTTTGGAATCATGTAGGTCATTCGCCACGTACGTTGCAAAGGTACGGAAATCCAAAAGGATGAACGCCCTACGACATGATCTACATTTCTCAGTATTCACTTGTACACATTAATCCTGTATAACACTTTGTAGTAATGCCTGTCCAACTAACAAATTCTATTTTTGCAGTGCCACCAGCAGCCTCCAGGCAACACCTGTGGCCTCTATGTTTGCCACAACATGCAACTACTCGTTGACTCCGCGAAGATCAATATTGATCCTTAGGTTAATTTATCAATCTTGCGATAATTATTTCGTACTTGTCAATTTACATACGTATACACGACATTGATTTTCCTACCGACAGGTTCTGTCCATCGCTACAACTCCGTTGGAATAGCCCAACCTATCAGAGATTCGAAGATAGTGTGCATATTTCTTATGGTCTAAAGTCATAAAAGTAGATGGAGAATTCCACAATGTATAACAAATTTCACTAGGTGATTGAGCTTAATTGTTCATGTGTATATTTGTTCAAGGATAGATAATTTATTTCATCTCTGTTAATTGATTTGTGGATGGATGTTCTTGTTTCTGAAATGAATAAATGTGAATTGGATGTATTATACTCTGTTTTATCTGCTAGCTTGTTTCAGAGGGCATAGCTAGCATTTCCTGAAGCTAGCCAACAAACAGAAATAGATTTAGGAAAAGAAAAGATTATTACAGACAGTTATTAACTCATAACCATATGTGATTGTTGACTATCATAGACAGTTTTTAATAGAAACCATCTGTGATAATCAATATATCATAGACGGTTTCTATTAAAATACGTCTGTAATAGTCTTCATCACAAATGATTCGAAAGCTGTCTATTATTACTGACCCATAAACTCATACGGCTCACAAAACCATCTGTGATGGTGTTTTTGAACCATCTATGATGATCTTTTGTGTAGTAATGAGCACTTCACTTTTCTACTTTTACTTTTGTCCCTTAGCTTCATCGTTTACAAGTCTACGTCTATGATATGTGTCATTATCACAAACGGTTCGTATACCAAACCATCTATGATATGTGCCATTATCACATATAGTTTGTATAACAAACCGTCTGTGATAATGCCACAACACCAATCCGTGGCATCTCCCCCAGGATTTCAATCTCATCCGTCTAGTCTCTCCACATCGAACAGTAGGCATAGATTCCTCCCACCTCTTGCCCCTTATTACTCCCCTCTCCCTTCCCCAATTTCACTCCAAGAATGTGTGAGCGGAGGAGCACTGCTCCTAGTTCATGATCCACTAGCTCCTTATTCCTGCTTCTTCCTCCCCTCGATGACGCCGACTACCGTCGTGAGCTCCTCCGTCTCTGGTTGTGACACCATAGTTCACTACACAAGACACTCTTATCGTAAGTGTGGTAAGAGTGTCTTATGCAATGTCATCGTCATGACACAAAGGTGATGCTATCGCCGCCTCTCCTTCATTGCCGGTGATATCCCCCATCCGATCCCCTCCCCTCTCTTCCTTGATGCTTGGATCTGAAATTACAAAATTGATGGATGGCTAGCTAGGGTTTCGGGTTCATGTAGATCTTACGGTTCCCTCCCCTCTCTTATGGTTCCCTCCGATCTCTTACGGTTCCCTCCCCTCTCTTACGATTCACTATGTTGTTTAATCTTGTTCACTGTGATTCACTTGTCAATTATCTCCAACTACAACAGGTTGAGCTTAATTGTAAATGTGTGTATTTGTTTATGGATGGTTAATTTATTTTATTTCAGTTAATTGATTTGTGAAATGGATGTTGTTGTTTCTTAAATGAATGTGAAATGGATGATGTGTTTCTACTTGTTTTAGAGGGTATGGCTAGCATTTCCTGAGGCTAGTCAACAAACAAAAACAGATTTAGGAATAGAAAAAATATCACAGACAGTTATTAACTCATAATCGTCTATGATAGTCAACTATCACAGACAGTGTTTAGTCAAAACTATCTATAAAAGTCTGCATCACAGATGGTTCAAAAGCTTGCATCACAGATGGTTCAAAAGCTGTCTATGATGATCTCATATTATTTCCGACCCATAAACTCAAACGGCTCATGAAACCATCTGTGATGACATTTTTGAACCATCTATGATGACCTTTTGTGCAGTAGTGTACCTCTCCTCTACTTTTATACTCTTACAAACCTGAATAAGATATGAACTCGACCACCCAACTCAGCTTCTACTACGGCCTCATACACGGAACTGATTCGTATACGGACTCTTATATGTATATGGCAAACACTCCTAGTTATACTCGGACTCAAATCCAGACTAAACAAGATTAATAACTCGCATTCACCTTCTTAATCTTATTTCTTCATCTTGATCATGCTGATCTTTTCTGTCTTCAAAACTTTATCCACCCCATAGTTTTCATCCTTTTCCTTTTGTCCTCTACTTCTTCCTTTTTACCTACACTCCTGTGTGCCGTTCTTCCTTGGGCCGTCACCGCCCTATTGCCCGTGCTTGCTCCATCACGAGCCACGCACAAACCAACACTTGTCGCACCTTGCACTTGGACCAATCTCATCCTTCCTTGCCCACTTGCTTGGGCAGGAGCAACTGCTCCCACTGCCGCCTTGGCTTCACCATTACCTGAGCCTCCCGCTCCTCTCTCTTGGACCAACCCTGCCTACTTTCCTGCATACATCTCAGCTGAGGCTACACCACCTCTAACTCCTTTGCTTGTGCATCATGTCTCTACTTTGACCACGTTCCCTCTATAACACCACAGAAAAATGTACCAACCTGTACTCCATGTCTTCCTCTTGGAACTTGCGCACTTTTTCCACCTACATGTTGTTGAAACTCACCGCCTTGACTTACTGTGTTGATTGCACCTACGTTTCCTCCTGAACCATCTACATGCCGACGAGACTGCTCTCGACCACCCGGGCTACCACTTGCAGTGCCTGCATGCACGTGCCTTGTACACCAGATGCTTGCACGCCGTGTGGACTTCTCAAGTTGCTACTACCTGCATCTTGTCCATCTGTGCTTCTCTTTCGACAAACTGGCTTACAAGTTTTCAAAGATATTTTGTATAACCGGTTCAGGGATCTTTTCACCTTCATCATCAGATCATCGTTCTTTGCATAGACACATAAGAACTCATCATGCAGCACCACCCTACACCCTTCTTCTGTCATCTGCCCAAGACTTAGTATGTTGTTACACAGACTCGCTATAAAATAAACTCCAAATAGTAACTTCTGATTGCCATTCTTGCATTGCACCAACATCGATCATTTACCTTTTATCTGTATCGTGAATCCATCGCCAAACTTGACTTTGCCTAAAATCTTCTTATCGAGCTCATGGAACACGGAGTGATCTCCTGTCATGTGATCGTATGCTCCATTATCCAAATACTACTAATCAATGTGATCATCGTTGCCTTCCTCCATGTGTAGTTTAGGAACTATGTTTTTCTCATTCAACATCACCATGCCTGGTGCCTCTTCGACACTTAAAGAAAAAAATAGTGCCGGCTCATCGTCCTCCTTGGTTCGGGTGAGGTTTACCTCCTCGTCCTTCTTCTTGCTTAGAAAATCCAAAGTGTAGTGCCTGTACTTGTCGCAGCTGAAACACATTATGTGGCCACGGCACTTTGATGCATAGTGCCCATATTTGTCATATTCAAAGAACTTGACATGTGATTTATCACAGGGTCAATCACCACCGCCTTGCCCAGCCTTGTCTCCATGGCCACCTCTGCTGCCTCGACCACTCTGGCTGTCTCGCCCGTGCCATCATCCACGGCTACTTGATGAGCCATGGCCATCTATTAGATCTCCCTTTAATAGCAACACCTCCTGGTTATTGGACTGAAACCCCTACTAAGTACGAGACTGAAACCCCTTCAGTAGCTCCTCATGCACCTTGATAGAGCCAGTGATCTCCTCGATTATTTTTCTTCAGATCCAGAGAGTACGTGAGTGTGGTGACGATAGGTATGTACTTCTCCAAAAGCACATGTAGGTATTTCTTCACGGCCACAGATTCCTCTATCTTGTCACCAAGAGAGATAATTTGATTGTATAGTGAAGTCAGCTTACTGGTGAACTCATCCACCGACTGGGTCTCTCCCATCTGGAGTTCATCTTCATTGCCCACACTGGGTAATTGTCAGTTGTCAGGAGAGAATACTAGAGGGAGATCAACCTACTCCAGGCACTCAAAGTCGACACTTCTCCCACGTTCTCAGGTACCACCAAGATCAGCAGGCTCTGATACCACTATTCGAACAACGCCTTGCCTTCAGCTAGATACGAGTGCTCAGTACTTGTAAAGTTAGTTATGACCACTTTGCACTTGTGAGGTTGATTACGACCAGATGAAAACTCCGACGCTTGCTTCTGCTTAAAGACTTTGACCACTTGCTCGTATACTCATAAACTTGAATGCTCTGCACTCGTAAGCTTCGATCGGTTAGCACTTGGTACTCGTGAACTCCTGGAATGAGTATTCCAATACTCGGTACCTTTGAGTATTGTTGATACTTGTTAACTTCAAGTACGCCAAGCAATCGATACCCCGAGCACTCATATTTGAAATGCACAGCTCCTCTGCTCCTCACATGATCCCTTCCTTCTTGATGCAAAGCAACCAAACAACAAAACACGAATAGTTTATTTTTCCTGGGAGCCAAAAGCATTCTGTTTTTCTACTCTTATTTCTCTCCCTCGGCTTCATAGTTTACAAGCCTACCTATCCTATGCTTTTATACTCTTACAAACCTGAACAAGATATAGACTCGACAACCTGACTCTGCTTCTACTACGGCCTCATGCACGTAACTGACTTATATACGGACTCTTGTACATATACGAATCTATACTAAACTAGATTATTAACTCACACACCCAACTCCTTTCGCATCCAAATCCTATACACAAGACAAGGCTTATCAACCCTCAGGGCTTGTTTGGATAGGTGAGGATAGGACACAATACCTCTGGGTTGGCAGGAAAATTGAACAAAAATCCCCACCAATCTAAAGAGATTTAGTTCTAAAGCCTACGTATCCAAACAAGCCCTTAAGGGTATGGTGTATAGATGAGGGAATGCCCGTGCGATAGTATATAGAGCTAGGGACTACACACGTTAAATTAATCTGTATCATATCAAGGTCACAAAACTAAATGTAGCTACCTTACTTTTCTTCTCTTCACAAACTGTGATAATTATCCTGAAAATGGTTAGACAATACATCAAAAGCTTTATGATAGTGGAAAACAAGAACAAAAATCGCGCACAATCCAAATGGTTAATTTAGGGCTTAAAGAGAATTCGTAACAAACAAAGGTGTTATGATGCAATATTATGCCAAGCCATAATTCTAGCTAGCACAATAGTTTGGTATTGTGAAACAGACAACTGATATAATTTGGAAACACTAAACAACAAAGGGGACAAAACAAGTAGGCTCCAAGATCTACCATGTGAACTGATGCTTGTCATTTGGATCTCCCAACAAAAGATAACAACAAGCCAGCCTTAATTTTTAAACTCATGATTTATGCATGCAATATATAGTATATTATAGAGATAATAGTATGCCTGCAATGTTCGTGGCTCATAGTGGATGAAGAATAGGGGTGGCAACGGGCCCAGGGGTCCCGAGAGAGGCCCCGTGGCCCACCCCGATCCTCGCCGGCCCACCCTGGCCCTGACCCCGTTAGCCTTCCCGGGGGATATGGCCCCCTGCCCCCGGTCTCTGCAGGGACTCAACCCAAGGGGGATCCCTGTGGGGATTAAACAATAGGTTAAAATATTTTTTAAGAAAATAAAAATATGACTTTGCTTATTAATTTATAATTATTTAGGCATATTTGTTTACAAAATATAGCTTCAAAATATATATTCTAACATATAGATTCAAGTTTTAGTCTAAATATATAAAAAATACTACAATTTTCTATATTTAAAACTATAATATATTATTTAAAAATATGTTTTAATTTTTACCAGGTCCCCGTGGGGCCGAGGGGGAGGAGAACTCATGTCCCCACCCCACTAGCCCAGCAGGACCCTGTCCCCGTTCCTCTATGGGGGGAGAGCACCCCCGCCCCCGCCCCTGATGGGAAAATTCCCCGTGGGGCCCCGCCCACGCAGGAGAAATTGCCACCCCTAATGAATAAGTCACCCCACAACGTGGGCTCAAAGCATGCTATCTCAGCAGCTACTATATTGATCGAGATGTATATTTTTGTATTTGAAAAAGCTAAATATGCCCGAGCTAGGTACTAATGTGCATGGTGCACCTAACTACGTGCTTTCAGAAAGGCGCTGGCACCGGGCCTTATATAGGCCCCATTCCAAACTGCGTCCGATTTTGGCTTTCGGCTTTACAAAGCTAGATGCGATTTAGAATGGCTTAGCTTTAGTCACAGGATGGTGACAGCAGCTGGCATGTGATAGAAGTGAGTGAGTCACGGGCGGATGGATAAGGGACCACACCAATACATTCCAACTTGCATTGTCGCCACCTTTCCCCACTCCACTTGCGTAGCTCCGCCCACACACCTCTTTGCTTGCTATGAGCTCGCCTTCCCCTCTAGATCTGGTCAGTCGCCTCCCCTACCCGACCATTAGGCTCTGCCGTCCCACATTCGGCCTCCCCTATGGCACCCCACTTATTCCTAACGCGAGGCTCCTCTGGCAAACTTGGTCCCATCACCGGAACTAGCCCGTCCCCTATCTCCGTCCCATCCGCCAGCTTCATCCCTCCTCCTGCTTACCAGCGCACAGAAATTTGTGCTTTCAGCCCTGATTTGGTCTTTCACATGTGCCGACCATAGTGTGTCCTACCTTCGATTTGTTGGTTTTTACTGTTTGCTTTGCTTGGTTTTGCCGATTTGTTCATCTAATTTGTCAACATTGCATCTGGTTGGGAGGCTTTCTTATGCCTGGTGTGTTCTCTTGGTTTCCTAATTACTTGGCCCGAACAGCTTCTTTAGTACTAGTACAGATGGACAAGTCTGTAGCAACCTGGAGCAGGGAGTGCACCCGTGTCTTCTTGGAGATTTGCGAGGAGGAGGTTGCTGCCCACAACCGTCCCTTCGGTTGTCTCAACACCAAGAGGTATGACAACCTGTGCCAAAAGTTTGCCAATTGCAATGGCCACACTTACCTTCGAAAAGCAAATGAAGAACAAGTGGGATGCTCTTAAATAGGACTACACAACGTGGAAGACGTTGAAGCATGCCATGGGCTTGAGGTCAATCCCAACTGGCTCCATTGCCACCGATGACTTCTGGTGGACACAAGCATCTGTAGTGAGTGTCGGTCGTGTGCTTTGTTTGGTTCCCCATTTCCTTGCTACCCCTTTTACATTTGTTGCTTTATGCATGCCACATTTCCTTGATTTGTTAGGGCAAGGTATCCATGCTCAAGTTCAAAAATGCCCCCTCGAGAATGAAGAACTAATGGAAGTTGTCTTCAGCACGGTGGTGTGCATGAGCAAGCACACATTCATTGCCAGTGCAGACACTTTGCCATCTGTGAATATGGAGGACATCCTTGGAACAGCCCTGAAAGGTGGCAGCACTGGGCCATCCCGAGCCAAGGGCCGGCACATACCCTGCTCTCCTGAAAGCGAGAAGTGGAAGGCGATAGACCACGACACCGAGCTGAAGTGCCTTGTTGACCTGTACAAGAAGATGTACACCCTTATGCGTGGTGCACGACCTCACTGATGCATGACCCCGCTCGTGAGGAGTTGTTGCAGCACATGGCTATGGTGGAGGCCGGTGCAGGGTAGGACACCGACGAGCACTATTACGCAAGTTAGCTCTTCACCTAGAAGGAATAGCATGATAGCTTCACGGCGATGAAGACGACTGAGGGCTGTCTCTGGTGGATCAGGCGCACATGGGAGCACATGAAGAACACACCATGAGATACATCGTCCTCGCTCCAGTCGTCCGTGTGCATTGTCTGAATATGTATGCACTACTCAATGGATGCAGAGAGAAGCATGGCAGGGGCGGTCGGTGCAAGGGCGGCTCAGACGAGGCCTCCACTGCTCTTGCATGCCCCTTGCTTATGTCACCTTTGCTAGCGGTGATGACGACATAGCAACATCGTCCAGGCTACCACCTCGAGTACCCATTATAATTGGGATACAGTGGGTCAAACAATAGCTCACTGACAAACACTGCTACTATGACATGTTCTAGATGTGGCCAGTAGTGTTTGAATGGTTGCATGATACACTGGTAGAAAACTTTGGCCTCCAGTTGACAATTGAAATGTGCTCTAGAGAAGCACTCGCACCATTCCTTTGGACCTGTGGGGCACCTCAGTCCAATAGCCAGACAGTCAACCAGTTGAGCACTTCGCAGGCACTATCAACAAGTTCACGCAAGTTCTAAAGTACATGATCAGTTTGGCAGGTAGCAACATTGCACCACAAGAACTCACCTTCCAAATGGCGCATCCCAGACTGCTACAGCAAAGATTCTACCCTCACTTTGTGACTGCATCGGTGCAATCGATCCCTGATGTGACTACAATAGGCATGGGTACAGTAGTCAGAACATGTTAGCAGTGTGCAACTTTGATGCCAACTTCAAAGTTTTGTGTGCTGGATGACCCAGATTAGTTCATGACACACAGATGCTTGGGGAAATACTCGTGAAATATGGAGACTGGTTCACTATCCCACATATAGGTAAAGCGACTTATTGTGCTATATGTCTCATCCTTGTATAAATGTAATGCATTTGCTGACACTGCTCACCTAGTTCTTGCAAGAAAGTACTACCTCATAGACTCCAGCTATCTGAATAGGCCAGAGTACCTCACTCCCTATTAGAATCATAAGTACCATATTTCAGAGTTATAGGATAGCAATTAGCCCGATGGGATGCGGGAGGTATTCAACTTCTATCAGTCCTCCCTCTACAACATCGTCGAGCGGGCATTTGGCATGTGCATGATGAAGTGGCGGATCCTCGACAATGTCCCTAACTACGGCGTACCTAAGAAAAAGGCCATAATTGCAGTAATGATGGCGTTTCACAATTCATCATCGACTACGAGTTGTAGGACATGGGTTAGGCACAAGCACTTGCACATCAAGATGCATATGGCGAGGAAGCTATGCATATGGACATGGTATAGGACTCCATTGCATCGGCATTGATAGCTTGACGTACATATCGTTCAATGTATACTAATATGTAAATTACAAATGTTAACTTGCCACGTGCAATTTTTGTACCTTACTTGTACATGGACATGGCCACAAGTAATGTAATTAGCTCAGCTCAGAAAAATCATGTCTACTCAGCTCATGCAAATAAGCTCAGCAGAAAGTCAAAAGCCAATAGCCAAACTGAACGCCCCCAGCTTTAGTCATAGCTTCTTACAGTTGCTATAGTGCTACAGATGGATGTTTAAATCCGCTCCACTCTTGGAGGACAAAGCTCCCTCTCCATGGAGCACACGCAGAAAGTTTCTCTCTTGGAAACCCTAACCCTAGTTATTAAAGGCTTAGCCAAGACTCCCAAAGCTTAGCACTTAAGTCACCTCCTCTTCCTTCTTATATATCACCCCTAGTTGAGTTTCATCTGCTTATATGTGCTAACAGGTTAATCCAACACTATGCCGGGTTTTACACACGTATGCATACTTTTCAAAGTGACTCATCCAAAGGGCTTTGATAGCCCAAAATGCCAATACAATCAATCAAAACATCTCCGTATGTTTTGACACAAAGCCCTAGTGCCAAATGACTATCCATCATGTCTTCACGCTTTTGAACTCTCCTGAACCATCTTTACGCATTGTCCTCATCACTTGGTGCACCGTATGCACTAACTTGTCTCACTGTGATCCTTGTCTCTTCTGTACTTCCTGTATGAGTCACGTAGCCTCACCTAGACTTACCCAACAGATCTCAGCTCCCCCGCCTAGTCCTAGTCCATTGTCGTTGATAGCCACCATTCTCCAAGCAACCTTGCACATCTGAAGATAAAAGTAATCTGATTCCAAGCATAAGTTCCATACACTTGACTCGCGTTAACCAAATCATCCATCATGCAATACAACACAACCATCCATGGTTCCTATACCGTGCACATACTTAAACTAACTCAGCTCAACCCAAATCTCACATTGAACTTACAGGGCCGGTCTGGCCGCCAACAACAGGCCGGTTTGATCGCCTAACTCCTTTCAAACTCACCTCGGTAATAGGGGACTGATATGACTGCTAGCTCAACACTGATTAGACCGCCAACAGTTTGACCACTGACCACAGGGGTGGTCTAACTACTTAAGATCGCTAGAAAACACTGTCTTTGGAATTTCGGTTAAACTCTATCTAGTTTCAGCTTAGAACTCCAAATTAAATGACACCTAATTGAAACACATCCTCAAATATGCCTACACAAGTGTTTAGTGTCTATTTTCTAAAAAGCCATATGGTCGGTCTAACTGCTCCATAACTAACGATCAGACTGCCATGATAGACGTTTAAAACCTAATAGTAACTCCAAAAACTGTAAAGCATCAAAACAAAACTATCCTGGCATGCTAGGAGAGCTAATAGCATGGCTGTTTGGTTAGTGAGAGCTCCAAATTAATTGTGTTAATGAGCACCTAGTGCTTCATCGTTGTAATGCTGCCCCTGCACACTCAATAAAATCTCTCTTTACCCTCGCAAAAAAACAAATCCTTCATCAAGCAGAACAATGGCACCATGCCTTGAGAAAATTTGCGGTGTTCGCCAACAGACGATGCAACATTACGGTGTCCTTCAGCTAATTTTTTGCAAGAAATCAATTGCCCCAACAATTATATTTTATTCGGAAAAATGGAAAGACATGCCTAGATGAGAAGGTAATGGAGACACGGAGCCAGTGGCCCCTTCTGTTTTTTCTGTAGGACTGGTGACGTTGGCAGATGGATGAACCTCAGCCGCCCACTGTTGATCAGATGGTTTACATTCATTTGTTATGTCACCATTCGCTGTTCACGAACCACGAGCGCATCCTGCTCATCTTTTTTTTTTATCCTTTTCCCGCGGACATCCCAATGGCCGGCCGGCCGGCCGGCCTCCCTGTCGCTGTCGTCGTCGTCGTCGTCGTCTTCTTCTTCTTCTCCATCCATACCTACGTTCGCTCACTCTTGAGATACCCTCGTCTCCCAAAGCTGAGCCCAATCCATTCATCCTTCACTTGGCTTTCACTTGAGCGCATCTTGCTTACCTTCTTGGAAGTTACCTCGCCGTCGATCTGCTACTGTATCTTAGCCGGAGGAGGAAGTCAATGGCGGCTGCGAAGCCTATCCTGTACAGCGCGTGGATCAGCTCCTGCTCCTACCGGGTCCGGATCGCCCTCAACCTAAAAGGTAACCAAAGCACACCACCAGTTCACCACTGAGCTGAGTAATTCTTCTGCCGGCGGAGACGATGGCGAACCTGTACCTAACGAAACAGAGCTCATGTATGCTTGTATCATGCTGTTGGAGCCTTGGAGGTATGGGTTGCTTTTAGTGCTGGTTAGATCAGAGAAATGGAGGCATTTCTATGGAGAATTGGGTGCCGCAAGTCAAGTATGTCTCAACAAAAAAAAGGGAAGAAAACCGTGTTTTGATTTTACAGGATTCGCTAGCTAGAACTAATTTTAGGCAGTGTGATAGGGTTGTGTGTGAATTAGTTCTAGCTAGTGGATTAAGTACATGGGCCAATTAACACTTCCTGGGACCTTTTGTGCCCAGTCCCTGTAATGGAGCCCCATCTTTTTTGAGGCCTGAGTTTTGACAGAACGGAGCACCGCAAAATGGTAATCCAGAAGGAAAATTTTTAGAAACAAATCGTTATAAGAGTAGTTCTTCATGCCTTCTTAGTTTAATATGCAAAAGTTGACCACTGCATCGTTTTAACCAATTAACCTCACTTAGGGACGCCCTACCAAGCTAGCCATTATTTATTTATTTAATCAGTAGATCCTCTTATTGCCTTCAAGTTCAACACACTTAATGCTTATACCCTTTAGTATTTTTTTTAATATTTGCCAACATAAATATATTCATTGTAGTGTTATGCTTCCTGTTATATCAAGATTATGTACTACTTATTATGTGTAAGAACTCAATGCAATGTTGAAGGTAGTTTGTCAGTAATTCATCAGTTGTATGCAATGGTGGATCTTAGATTTCACCACGTCCCGGCTGAATTTGCTGGAAAAAGACTGAATACTAGGAATAACATGAGTTGAATTATAGGATTTATATCTTGGGCTGAGCTGGAATTATCTAAGCTATACACTATTAATTTTTTCACGCCCCGGGCTTAATCCCATGCTACCATGGGCTCAGATCCGCCCCTGGTTGTATGGTCAACCTGTTTAACATAGAAGGATATGTTCATCCCAGAAATTGGAATGGTTTTTTTAAGGCACAGGGTTAAGAAAATATGGCTGAAAGTTGAAGAACACAACTTCAAAGCATTGTGGCATTCTTTTTCTTTTTTGGGGGCTGCCCACATAACCTAGTAATTGAGCACAAGTTTGCTGTGGTTCAGGTTGTGGGTTCAAAGCTCCATTCACCATTCTCCTGCGCATTGTCATTATATTTGTTTTTTATCTAATTAAAATATCTCTATAATGAAGGTGTTGATTATGAGTACAGGGCAGTGACACGTACTGATCCAGGTTAGTAGAAGAAATTTTCTGTATTATACAATCTTCGTCTGATTGGTTGAATGGGTATGAGAGATGACTCTATGACAGTAAAGAAATTGTGATCATTGTCACAAATGATACACTAGATTGATATTTCATTAACATCAGATATATATGTTGCCTAGTTTTGTTAATGATGATCACCAATTCATCTCATCACCTAAAATCATGTTGTGATTGCAAACATGCGATCACTTTCCACAGGAATGGATAAAAGAACATGCTGCTGTGCTTTCTGAAATGAAACCACAGATCATTGACCAGCTGAAGGGCTGATTGACCTAATTGTTAGTTATCACAGTTGCTTCATGGCCTTTGTAGTTTTCTTTTGGGAAAGAATTGAAACAAACCATCATGGATAAATTTATCAGCTTGATCAATTGTTCTAAGTAAATAATTAGTTAAAGTGAGCAGATATGCTTGCAATTAGCTCTTTCCTCTTGCCACATCTATAACCATGACACAATCCCTTACAACTTATGATTTTGCTTGAGTGGGAAGTTGTTATTTTATGACCGGGAATGTATTGTCTACAATCTAGCTTTTTGGTGCAAATATGGTGCAATCTAACTAAACATCATCACAAAAAATTCCAAAAAAAATCTGGATGTACTTCATAGTTTACTCCACCTATATGTAAAATTTCAAATTTAAATTCATTCTATGTTAAAGAGTAACAAAAAAAGAGAAAATTTTCACAAATTTGAACTCTTAAGATTTGTCATATTTTTCCTCTTTTTAGTACTCTTAATATAAAATAAAGTTGAACTTGAAATTTTATACATAGCTAGAGTAAGCTTAGAAGTTAAGCTAGAATAAGTTTAGAAGTTCATCTAGATTTTTTTTGGAATTTTTCGTGATGATGTTTAGTTAGATTGCACAAAAAAAACTTGATTGCATACAACATGTTCCCTGCAATGTAGTTAAATTATTTTCATTGTTCTTAGTGTGATCACATTGTAGATTATGAAAGAATCAATCCAATCAAGTATGTCCCAGCATTAGTAGATGGTGATTTCATTGTTTCTGACTCTCTCGCAATCATACTGGTGAGTTGTAGTTCTTCAGCACTTACTTGATCTTCGATAATTCGTCCCTTTAACATTATTGACAAACAGTCTTGTTTTATGTTGAACAGTATCTTGAAGACAAATATCCCCAGCATCCTCTTTTACCTCAAGATCTCAAAAAGAAAGCTCTTAATCTGCAGGTACATGTTTTGTCAAGTATTTTTGTGTTTTATGGTATGACGCAAACCTTTACATACGGCTTCCAAAGTTATGAGATTGGGACCATTGAAGTAGTGAATAATTTTTTCATGTTATATTTTGCACCTAACACTTCTCAGTTAGCACTGCAAAAAAAGAAAAAGACCAACAACGTCCTAATCCTATTATGTTAAGAGAATTCCAGTTGTTGTTTATGTAAAGGGTATAAGGATATTTGTGGTATTTTCTAGTTTATAAAGTTCAATCTTATGTGTATCTCATGTACTCTACATAGTCTTTTGGACTGAGTTCAATATAACTAACTATTCATCTATTCATTCTACAGATCTAACATGGTATCAGAGTCTAGATTCAAACCCTAGCCTCCATCCTCTTCCACTATCGTTGCCCCCAGGAGGAGCAATCTCCACTCCCCGGAGCGGCCTCCTCGTAGTAGCCGTCGCTATGGGCAACAGCAGCACTAGCCCACGATTGTCGTCTGCCGACGCCACCACGATTTCCTGCGTTGTGGAGGCCATCGGCACGTACGCTAGCTCATCCGGGGTCATGGAGACCTCCTAGGACGCACGCACTGCTGCCTCAGCTAGATCCAGCGAGCTTCCCATCGGCACCACCATCAGACCCTATGAGCTCAATTCTCGTCACCTTGTCGCCACCCTACCTGGATCCCACTCAAATCTTTGTTGCCCTGCCTGCATCAGGCCATCGGTGCCCAGATCAAACCTGCTCCGCCCCACATCCGATGTCTCTGAGTTGCCCACCTCTGCCTCCAGCCCGAATCCGAGTGGATCGATTCAGCCGTTGCTGCCAATCATTGTCTTCATCGCCGTGTGTCATCTTCTTCCTCCACACCGTTTTTAGGCTTCTCCACCTCACCCTACCCGGTTTTGTTTTCTCGTCGCACCACTGTCGTTGGTCTTCCACCGCTCGAGCCGCCAACACTATCCTCTTCTTGGACTGCCACCACCACTTGGCTCTCTTGGCCCCAGGGCGTGCGACACATGCCACAGCGGCGAGCCATCCTCTTGGATCGAGTGTGGTCATCTTCTTCTTTTCACATAGCCGCGGCCGCTGCTCTTCTCTTTGAGTTTCTAAGACAGCCGTGCTTTCCTTCTGTGCTACCGTCGTCTTAGACTTCAATCTACGCCTCTATGCTTTATGGGCTATCGCACGACCTCGGATGGAGATCTTTTGGTACTCGACATAATGTTCCAAGAGCGTACACTGTGATTACATTATCAAGACTTGGACTTAGGATTTTTCCTATTTTAGTATCAACCTTTTCAAATGCAATTATATTGTATATGCCTTGTATTTAAGGGTGTTAAAGGTATAATGGTATTTGTGGTATTTTATAATTTCTAGGGTTTAGTTTTATGTTGTCTCATGTACTCTCTATATAGCCATTTGGGCAGAGTTCAATATACCTAACGATTCGTCTATTCATTCTGTAAATCTAACGGTTTACTAGTTTTAGGGTACAATTTTATATGTAACTCGCCAATTCTGTATAGATAACGGATGTTTTTTACTTGCTGCAGATTGCAAATATAGTGTGCTCGAGCATCCAACCCCTTCAATGCTACGCCGTAATTGTGGGTTGACCTACAACCAGCTATTTTGATGAAATATTTTCTTTTTCAGCGGGGGCGAAGGGAGGGGGTGCTGGCAAGGGCTAGGCCCTCCTCATGGTTTAATAAATTTACACTATAGATCTCTATATTTTAAGGAATTTTGTTGTCATTAGTGCTATTTGGCCTCACTCATCAAATGTAATTACACTATGTAGGTTGTTTGGCCCCCCTTATTTTTAAATCTTGGCTCCGCCCCTGTTTTTCAGTGTTGATGCAACAGTCTATTAGCTAGCTTATTTTGTGCTACGCCTGTGTAGGGTTTGGCTGACGGCAAGTTAGGCTCCGGTGAGAGCCTTCAGATAGTTCAGCATTACACTGACAAGGGATTTAGAGGTGTGATTTCTTGCACTTCGTTATTGAGGGATTTTTGGGGGGGGGGGGGTTCTTGTTCACATCAGATGTTTGTTTTTCTCAAGTGCACCTTTCTTGACATTAGCCAGAAATAGTAGTGTACCAATAACAAATGGAGGTTCCTTGTACGTAGTACCTAACATACTTCGCCTCTTTCACTATATTTCCTACTCTTTTCGCTTTCCCTGTTGCCTGCTGAATTATATGCTGGTCCATTGACTCCACTCTTGCTCTTCACTGGATTTGTCTCAGCAATTGAAAAGCTTCTGGAAGGATGTGACAGTAAATATGCTACTGGAGATGAAGTCCAATTGGTTTGTGCTTGAAACTCAATATATTTTTCTTCATAAAAATATTGCTTTTATCCTGACAACTACCTTGTGACAAGATTCACTCTTGCAAATCGATCTTAGAATCACCATGACGATCATTACATATGTATGGTTTTCTCCACAATACATTTTCGAAGTCACTAATCTTACTTATTCCCGACAATTAGCTGCTAACACATGCTGCTTTTTGTTATATACACGTGTCTTGCTATTTGATGAACAATTTAGCACAAACTTTGATTCTTGCATTACTGTGCTGTACATTTTTACGTCATTGACTAGTCTGCTTCTGTACATGTATGTTTTGTGCTTGTGTACAGGCGGATGTGTTTCTAGCGCCCCAGATCCATGCAGGCGTGACACGCTTCCAAATTGATATGGTACGGGACTCCTCATATGTTTTGTTCTTAGATTTAAAATCATTGCTCTTGAGCAAACTTTTGACGCTACTTGCTCAGAAACTAACGATAACAAGTTTATTGTTTCCTTAGTCAAAATACCCTCTTTTGGCGAGATTCTACGAGGCCTATATGGAAATTCCTGCATTTCGAGTTGCGCGTCCGGAAGACCAGCCAGATGCGCCCTCATCCTGACATTGAAAGTTACAGCTACGCCGAGATATGCATGCAATAATTTCGGTTTTAGGATGTTTGAAGTAATATGCAAATTAATAAAGTTGCTGGTTCTTCCAGTAGCAATCCGTGCTCATTTCGGCTTAAACTTCTGACTTCTGACTTATTTTTCACTATTTATAAATTTCGTCTATTTCTGATTTTTTTGAGTTTTTTTGCTGGTTCTTTTTTTCATATTCATTTACATTGTCCGCGATGAATCAAATAAACCACTATCAATTACAGTGTAATTTTAATTAACTACAGTGCAATTTCAGCTATAAATCAGCTTATTTCAGCCCCAACCGAGCTCAACAGAGAAGAGAGAGAGAGAGAGAGAGAGAAGATTACATTTACATGTACACTTCAGGGGTACTCCAGTGCTCTGCTCATGTAGACAAATTCGAATGTGGCGTGTGGGTTTGTGTCTTGAGTGGCGTTTGGGTGTGTGTCTTGAGTTGTACTGGTCGGAGTGAACAAAGGCTGTTGATTGATGGGTATGTATGTGTGTGAGGAAAGAGGCTTGTTTGGTTCTAGCCAGTCATAGACATGCCACTCTTCTTCTCCACTGAGTCTCACACGTCACAGGCACAATAATTTATGATAAAATTCTCTTTCGCAAGCTAAGTTATGCATCAATTTTCATGATCATAACTTCGGTAACTTAGACAAAAATAATAGCCATCCTTTGGCATTCTTAGGCTTCCAACCAAACATACCTCAAGCTTCTTTTGTTGAAGATGTTATATATTTAAAAAGAATAGAAGTGTTTAGGCTTGTTAAAAGATCACGGAGTACCGGATCCCTAGCGGCCATCACATTAAGAGGTTAAATGACTTATTAATATTCGATTTATTCGTATAATTATTTATGTTAAGGCAAAAAAATCAGCGTAGTCGAAAAAACGCACCCAACATCAAAGCATGCTGATCACTGTGCCATGGGTGACTATTGTAGGAGCTTGAAGATAGAATGATGGATTATTGAGGCATGGGTATCGCATTAAAATTAATGAGCGGACTAGGAACTGGAGAAGTGGAGAGTATGCTACAAACACGCTTCGGCCGATCCTGCCCAAGATAAATTTAGAGGAAAAAATCCACTTTTGGTCTTTTAATTTATGTCCTGAGTCTAATTTACACCTTTAATTATTAAACTGTTCACCTTACGTCCTCAACCATCAAGATCGTAGCAAATCATTCTGTCTTAAACCATCCTGATTTTAGATGGCATGATGTTCACATGACAATGATTTTAATACATAAAACTCATTTTTGATGAAAAATAAAACAAATTTATAAGGCCCATGTGTCATCCTCTCGTCTCTTCTTCCTCGCCCTCTCACCCATATATCTCCTCTCTCTCATCTCGGTCAAGGAGTGACACCGCGCTTATGGAGGCTGCACCGCTGGAGCACGGCGGCTGCGTTGCCGAAGACGAATTCGACGGTGCCGGCCACGACGCACTCCCGGTAAAACTGCCGGAGCGTGTGCGCCTAGAGCGTGTCCTGGTGGCCCTCGAAGCTGCACCGGTAGAAGGCGAGCCGGTCGTCGCTAGCGCGCGGCGCCACGGCCCGCTAGCTGCAACGAAGCCGTCGGCGTTCACGGCTTGTCCATTCAAATAATTCCTCAATAATTCTGCATTCCAACAGAGAAATTCTTAATCGATGATCACAATCCATGGATTAAGAATGTTTCTCTGTTAGATTTTGTCCCTAGTCCCTACTAAGTTACTAGCTTAATTAGTCTGCATTTTACATAAAAAAATTTTGCTTGGTGTTTCTCTCTCAAAAAAGGAATTTAGGTGAACTAGTGAAATACTAAGGGCATGTTTGGATCCACCCAGATTTTAAGAATCTGGCTTTTAGAAACTGAGTGGGATCCAAACAGACCAGTTTTTGGGGCAGTTTTTAAAATCTACCTACTCAGATTCTTAAAAACCAAGAAGCTGTTGATACCCAGCTTTTGCCAGTTTTTTTGCACAAATGCCCATTTACCCTCATTAAAGACCACGCGCAGACGCTTCCAATCATAAATGTAAGGGTATAATAGTCTATTAGCACCAATCATAAATGAAACCAGCTTTTAAAAACTAGGGGATCCAAACACCCCATCAGTTTTTGCTTAGAAACCAGTTTTTAAAAACCAGAAGTAATAGCTGGTTTTTAAGAATCTGAAACTGATCCAAACAGGGCCTAAGTAAACAACTTATTGCTTCTGTACCAAGAAATAAAATTGTGTAATTAGACAAAAAGCATATGGACATGCAATTGAAGTAGATGGAGTTGTATACCTGCTTCCTCCTAAGATTGGGGAAGAGCAAAAAGTCCAGGGAAAGGAAACCCTGGTTCCCCAGGCACAGGAACTTTCTCCAAGCCCAGGTTAATGATTGCTTTGGTCCCAACAGCCAGTGCTCGGCAGCCTTCTATGTTTATTTGAGCTTGAGCTTCAAGCTTCTAGCTTTTAACTTCTAACATCTTCATTTCGTCTCTTTCTGGTAGGAGCACTCAAATTTGAGATTCTTTTTGTAAAACCATAATTCAATTCAACAAATGTGTCAATTGTTCATCACATATTGACCTGTCATCTGAGATGGTCTCTCACAAGTTGTAAAATTTAACTTTACATCTCATTACATGCCGTCCGAAAATGACAATGACATAAGCAATGACATAAGTGATGACCTTTACTTTGGTCATGACATATGCATTGACCTTAATTATATGCTGACATGTGCACTGATATCATCTGGTTACTAATATATGTGATTACATCACATAGTTCATGGCTAAGTATGCTGATACGTGCGATGACATCATCTAGTTGTTGACATATACGATGATATCACATACTTCATAGCTAAGTATGCTGACATGTACGATGACATCATATATTTGTGTAACACTCAAAAAAATAAATAAATAAACAATATATATAATAAATAAATAAATACAATAACTACATATCCAAAACCCTAATCAAGCCTTAACCTTAAATAGAGGATCCCATCTTTTTTGCTCCCTGTTACGCCGCCTCCTCTCTCAGGTTTGCATCTTCTTCTTCTCTCTCTCCATCTACCTCTCTCCACCTTGCTCTCTCTCTCTCTCCTGCATGGACCTGCATGGAGCCGGCAAAGGGCGGCTTTGGGGGCGGCGGCACCGGTGACGCCGGCGGCGGCGGCCGGCCGGCCGGCAGACGGCGGCGGCGCGCCGGCAGCGGCCTCCTGCGCGTGCACAGTTCGGCCTGGGAGCTCCGGCCATGGCGGCGTAGCGGCAGCGCGGGGTGGTGGCTAGGCCCGGGGCCGGTCCGGCGGCGGCGGCACTGGCCGGCCGGCTGGCAGGCGGCGGTAGCCCGGCCGACGGCGGCCCGTGCGTGCTCCGGCTGTGTGCGCAGCCTTGCCAGTTGCGGCGGCAGCGCGGGGATGGCGGCGTCTCGGGCGGCAAGAGAGGCGGCGGCCCGGCCGGCAGGCGGCGGTGGCCGGCAGGCAGGTGGCGGTGGCCATTTTGTAGGTGGCGGCGGCGTCGGCTCGTACAGCCACACCTCCACGCGCTTGCAGCCGCACGCACACTCTTTTGCGCACGTGCACGCTCACGCGCATGGCTTCGCCGGCGATCGGCGGCGGCCAGCATCTGGCGGCGGTGACTGGCGGCGGCGGCACGGCCGAATGCCGCTCCCTGGGCTGACTGCCGTTCATGTGGCCGAAAGCGCGACGCACAGTCGAGCGGTCGTTCGCTCAATCAAACGCCGTTTTCATCCCAGTCTATTATTTCCTATCGTCCCTTTATCAATTGATCTTATCTTATCGGTGTTTCCCATATCATTCTGTAGGTTCTCACACTGCTGTTGAAGGAGCAGCGGGGCCATTGCGTTTCTCGGATCCTTCGTGTAGTGTGACCGTCGAGCGTGCTCAAGGCAAGTACCTCGCGGCCGTAACCTGTTTCTTTCGCACTCTATATCTCATATTTACCTGTTGCCTTAGCATGATTACTAATCGTTACATTGAATTGTTGCTTAACGTAGATCGTTGTAGTTTAGTAGATTTTCATTTGATGAGGTAGATTGTAATAATGTTTGTAAGAAGTATACTGTCAACCGTAGAATTCTTATGTGGTTAGGGTTATAACATATGTTTAAATGGTAATAATTAGGGTTGCGCTGATTCATGCTCAAATATAAGGTTAATCACTAGTAATATTTAACATTGGCCGGTTATTTATATGTCTTGCATCAGTCAGCTATAGTAGTTGATTATTGTTTGTGAACTGCTGTTGATTTAGTTATTATACAATAACTTGACTAATGACCAATTATCACCTAATAAAATGGTTTGTGTGACAACCCTTGTATGACTCTGGTTAGGAACCTCCTTATCAACATATCTGATTTCCAACATCATGAATCACCAATCTTGTCTCTAGTCTCATCGTATCAAACCTTCACTCTTATAACTATATCTTAATTCAATTACAACTCTCTAATTATATCATGGATAAATTGCTAAATAACAAAATAAGGGTTATCACGCCGGGGCTACCCACATATAGGGGTCTTTTCCACCCAACCTGGTAACGTACGGGGGGCCGTACATTCTCGTTACACAGGATATTACACCCCGTCTGCGATTATACAGTCGAGGACAAGGTTGTGCCTGGCTATTCTCGTATAACCGGGTATGTGGGATGAGGTCGCCGGCACCCGTGCTATAACTTACTATAACTTGTCACATAACAGATATCTTTAATACATGGTTCTCATAATATCCGTCCTTCACTTATGACAGTATTTCCGATATCAGTTGTCCATTGCTTGCCTTATGTCCATTGCTTACTAGTCATGCTTACTCTTTATTTCATATGGTTGCATTACCTGTTTTACTCTCGTGTTGCGACCGTTGTTGGGTACTTGCTGAGATTTCCAAATCTCACGCTTGCTCTTTCCCTCTCAGGTAAAAGGCCAGTGGATTGATAGCAGCATGCATGGGTGGGAGCACTTGAATTTCAGCACTGTGGCTTGCCACAAATTTTGCCATTTATTTTAATTGTCATTTGATTAGAAGTGGACCGGTCCCATATTTCAAACATTATAGCAACTTCCGTTGATTGTCTAATAAAGTACTTTAACGGTTTTAATTTGTGTATGGATTTCTATTGTTGTCTTTTATTATTACTTTTACTTCTTAGCGATGACGTTCCATAGTAGTATTCCACCTTGGCTATATGTGGGGTGCTACAGTTGGTATCAGAGCTCAGGCTGTAGTTTCTGGATTAAAAAAAATCTATTTTAATAAATGAAAATGGCACGTGCACAGGGCTTCGGGTTAGCTTACTCATGCATGCATGTCTAGTCACTGGCATATTACTCGATTAAGGATTCCATTGTTACTCTCACTCATCATTATTCCCTGCTTGTTTCAATCCTTCTTCCATGCAACAGTATGCCTCCGGCCAGGCGTGCCAGCCGCCGTGTGCAGGAGTACGTGGATCGGGTGCGCGGACGCACTGGCGAACCGGAGAATCAGGGTCAGACCAATTCACCAGCTCGCTCTGCTTCGGATGCTTCCACTTTACCTCCTCCGGTGGATCCTACCCCAAACATTCCTTCTTCATCGACGCAAGCAGCTTCCCAGAGCGAGGTGCAGCAGCTTTCGGCTCAGGTGCAGAGCCTGGTCACGTTGTTGCAAACCACTCTTCCTGTGTTGATTGCCAATCAGGCCACGACGTCTCAGGCGGCGGCGGTCACTGCTGCGCCTGCTCAGGTGCCACCCCCTCCTGCTCCTCGCATGACAATGAGGGAGTGGCAGCGCTTGGGGTTGCGGACCTTCAGTGGTTCGGGGCCAGTGGAGGCTGATGATTGGCTTCGCTACATGAACAAGAAATTCGACACCATGGAACTCACAACCCAGGACAAGGTGTTGTTCGCCTCTCAGCAACTGATGGGAGAGGCGGATTTGTGGTGGGCCGAGGTACGCCGCTCTCGCGGGCCTCAGGCAAGGCCACCTACCTGGGAGGATTTCACTACAGCTTTTGCCGCAGAGTACTACCCTTTTGCCCTAACTAGGGCGAAGGACTTTGAGCTTGATTCCTTGCGGCAGAAGGAAGGTCAGCTGGTGGAGCAGTATGAAAAGGCATTTCGGGAGATTTGCCGTTTCCTTCCTGAGGTGAACGCTAATGAGCAGAAGAAGGCATGGCGGTTCATTGGAGGCCTTCGAGAGGAGATTCGTCATGTCCTAGCTGCTATGGACATACGCACCTACCGGGATGCGGTAGACCGCGCCCGACAGATGGAGGTCCAGCTTCGTCAGACTGCGGCCCAGAAGGCTGCCAACTCTGACAAGAAAAGGTTTATTTGTCCTTCAATTCAATCCTTCTTTTATCTAAATCTTTGTTCGACCAAGATTCCCTAAGTCATTTGCTTTTGTAGGCCCTATTCTTTAGAGCCACGGCGCGAGTCCGGTTCTTGGGATTCCAAAAAGGCTCGTTCAAATGGGAAGCGCCAGCGGTCTCCATCTCCTCGTCGCTCCAAGGGCGCGAGCAACTCAGGAGCTAGGGGAAACTTTGGAAAGAAGCTGGTGTGTTACCGCTGTGGCGAAGAGCACAAGGGTAGCGACTGTGGCTATGCTGGCAAGTGCCATATCTGTGGGATTCAGGGACACAAGTCTATTGTGTGCTCTCAGAACCCTAATTCCATTCTTCCGCCTGGCTTGATCAAGAAGCGCAAGGCTCCAGCTGGCACGGTGAACCAACTGGTTTTTCCACCCGCTGATCATCAGAGAGCGGGTAAGTGTTCTAAATGATTCGTGTTTCCATCGGATATTTCCTCTCTTGTGTAGCCTCATTTGTTGCCCATTTCCAGTTGTTCTAGCCCCGACTGCTACTCCCATCGCTACTGCACCTGACGGTACGGATGCGCGTCTCTACGCACTACCGACTCAGGAGTCGCACCGTCGTTCTGATGTTGTGCACGGTAACTTATCATTTCTTCACATTTGCTTCGGATGTTTTTACCTATTTCTTTAGCCTGTTTTCATGCTTGCCTTACTCTGTTAGGTATGGTTACATTGCACTCTTATCCTGCTCTTGCGTTATTTGATTCTGGGGCTAGTTTTTCCTTCTTGGCATCTCGCTTTATTCAGCAGCATTCAATCCCAGTTAGTTCGTTGGAGCTTCCAGTGTTGGTGTCAACCGCTAATGGACCTCTCTCTAGCAACTTAGCTTGTCTCAATGTGGCTTTGGAAATTGAAGGTCATGCTTTTGGCATTGATGCGGTGGTTGCGCCAATTCACCCCTTTGACCTAATTGTGGGCATGGATTGGTTATCACGTCATCATGCTATTATTCATTGTTTTGACCGCAAGGTTATTCTTTTCCAAGATGATAGCGAAATTGTTTATCAGGGCAAGGAGCGTTACCTCAGTCTCTTATTCTTGGCCTCTTACTTTGGTCGCCGTGAAATGGCCAAGTCCGGGTGTCTTTTTGCCATGCTTGAGAAGCCTGTATCCGGACCTTTACCAGAAGATATGCCCATTGTTCGGGAGTTTCTTGATGTCTTTCCGGCCTTCCAGGCCTTCCTCCAGACAGGGTGGTTGAGTGTGCTATTGATGTTATTCCGGGCACCACACCTATTGCCAAGGCTCCCTACCGTCTGTCGCGCACTGAGCTAGAGGAGTTGAAGCGACAATTGGATGATCTTCAGAGTAAGGGTTTCATCAGGCGTAGTACCTCAGAGTGGGCTTCCCCGATCACTTTTGTGGAGAAGAAGGACAAGAGTCTGCGCATGTGCATTGATTACCGCGCTCTGAATGCAGTGACCATCAAGAACCGGTATCCCTTGCCTCGTATTGATGACCTTTTCGATCAGCTGAAGGGAGCTAAGTTCTTTTCCAAGATAGATCTGCAGTCCGGTTACCACCAAGTGCGGATCAAGGCTTCTGATATTCCCAAGACGGCCTTTCGCACTCGGTATGGTCTCTTCGAGTTTTTGGTGATGCCATTTGGTTTAACCAATGCTCCAGCAGTGTTCATGGATCTGATGCACCGGGTATTTCATGAGTATTTGGATCAGTTTGTTATTATCTTTATTGATGACATATTGATCTATTCCCGTACCGCGGAGGAGCATGAGCACCACCTTCAGATTATTCTAGACCTTCTTCGGAAGCATCAGCTTTTTGCTAAACTGAAGAAGTGTGCTTTCTGGCTTTCCTCTGTCAGTTTCCTTGGGCATGTCATTAGCGGAAAAGGGCTTTCTGTGGACCCTTCCAAGATTGCAGCAGTGGTGGACTGGCCGAGACCCAGTAACGTGGCGGAGATACGCTGTTTTCTGGGGTTGGCCGGGTACTACCGGCGTTTTGTTGAGGGGTTTTCTTCCATTGCCAAGCCTTTGACCAAATTGACTCAGAAGGGGGAGCGGTTCCTTTGGACGGAGGATTGCGAGACCAGTTTTCAGACCTTGAAGGAGCGTCTCATCACCGCTCCTATTCTTGCTCTGCCCGAGGAAGGGAAGAAGTTTACTGTTTATTGTGATGCCTCTCGGTTGGGATTGGGCTGTGTCCTTATGCAGGAGGACAAGGTGATAGCTTACGCGTCTCGTCAGCTTAAGAAGCATGAGCTTAATTATCCCACTCATGATTTGGAGCTGGGGGCAGTGGTTTTTGCCCTCAAGATTTGGCGTCATTATCTCTATGGTGAGAAATGCGACATCTTCACAGATCACAAGAGTTTAAAGTACTTTCTCACCCAGAAAGAATTAAATTTGAGGCAGCGTCGTTGGCTGGAATTGATCAAGGATTACGACCTCACCATTCATTATCATCCGGGCAAGGCAAATGTGGTGGCAGATGCTCTTAGCAGAAGGCGAAGTGATGGTGTACCTGTTCCTACTTCAGTTCAGGAGGAGTTGGAGGACCTTCAGACCATACTTTGCTTGGCTTTTTCAGCCTTGTCAGTGAGCTCATCTCCTTTGTTTGATGCTGTGCTTGAGGCCCAGGCCGCAGGGTCGGAGATCCGACATGTTCGCGGGGAGGTGATTCGAGCAAAACCTCATGGGCCAGACTTTACCATGGATGATAGAGGACTTTTGCGATTTCGAAACCGCATTTGGGTGCCTTCTGATTCATCCTTGAAGAGGGACATCCTTTGTGAGGCTCATAAAACTCCTTATTCCATTCATCCTGGTGAGACTAAAATGTTTAAAGATCTCCAGCGGCAGTTTTGGTGGCCAGGGATGAAGAAAGATATAGCCAAGTTTGTGTCCCAATGCGCAGTGTGCCAGCAAGTGAAAGCAGAGCACCGCAGTCCTGCTGGTCTTCTGCAGCCTTTGGAAATTCCCCAATGGAAATGGGAGGACATTGCTATGGACTTTGTGGTTGGACTCCCTAGGTCGCCTCGGCGAATGGACTCTATTTGGGTCATTGTTGACCGCCTTTCCAAGTCGGCTCACTTTCTTCCAGTCAGGACTACTTATTCTGCCAGTGATCTTGCTACCATTTTCGTCAAGGAGATTGTCCGCCTTCATGGTGTTCCCAAGACCATTGTTTCGGATCGCGACGCCAAGTTTGTTTCTCATTTCTGGAAGAGTTTGCATCAGAATCTGGGCACTAAACTCAATTTCAGCACTGCCTTCCACCCTCAGACGGATGGTCAATCTGAAAGAACTATTCGTACCTTGGAGGACATGTTACGCTCTTGTATACTGGTATGGAAGGGCAGTTGGGAGGATCACTTACCTCTGGCAGAGTTCTCCTATAATAACAGTTTTCACTCTAGTATCGGGATGGCTCCTTTTGAGGCACTTTATGGCCGACCTTGTCGCTCTCCTCTTCACTGGGATGAGGTTGGAGAGAAAGAGTTGTTGGGGCCTCAGCAGGTCAGGGATTGGAAGGAGCAGATCGATCTCATCAGAAGCAATTTGCTATCCGCCCAGAGTCGCCAGAAGAGTTACGCCGATCGTTCCCGTCGGCCCTTGGAGTTTGAGGTGGGCGATCAGGTTCTCTTGAGGGTGTCTCCGACCAAGGGAGTGGTCCGGTTTGGGGCAAAAGGAAAGTTGAACCCTCGTTATGTTGGACCATTTCCTATCACCGAGAGAATAGGGAAGCTTGCTTATCGTCTTGAGTTGCCTGCTTCGCTGGCTGGTGTCCATAATGTCTTTCATATCTCCATGTTGAGGAAGTACCTGAATGACCCTGATCAAATTCTGGAGTTGCCCACTTTGGAGGTTTCAGAGGACCTGTCCGTCGTGGCACGGCCGGTCCGCATCTTGGAGCGCTCAGAACGTCAATTGCGGCGTCGAACTCTCACTTATGTCAAGGTATTGTGGTCCAATCAGACTGAGCGTGAAGCTACTTGGGAGTTGGAGTCCCAAATGCGCGCGAATTACCCTGATCTCTTTTCTCCAGGTCTGATTCCTTATTCCCCTTCATCTGTTACTCTCAATTTCTCAAGTTTATATCTGGGGTAGTCGATTCGAGGCCGAATCTCTTCTAAGGGGGGGAGAGCTGTAACACTCAAAAAAATAAATAAATAAACAATATATATAATAAATAAATAAATACAATAACTACATATCCAAAACCCTAATCAAGCCTTAACCTTAAATAGAGGATCCCATCTTTTTTGCTCCCTGTTACGCCGCCGCCTCTCTCAGGTTTGCATCTTCTTCTTCTCTCTCTCCATCTACCTCTCTCCACCTTGCTCTCTCTCTCTCTCTCTCTCCTGCATGGACCTGCATGGAGCCGGCAAAGGGCGGCTTTGGGGGCGGCGGCACCGGTGACGCCGGCGGCGGCGGCCGGCCGGCTGGCAGACGGCGGCGGCGCGCCGGCCGGCTGGTGCGGCCTCCTGCGCGTGCACAGTTCGGCCTGGGAGCTCCGGCCATGGCGGCGTAGCGGCAGCGCGGGGTGGTGGCTAGGCCCGGGGCCGGTCCGGCGGCGGCGGCACCGGCCGGCCGGCTGGCAGGCGGCGGTAGCCCGGCCGGCGGCGGCCCGTGCGTGCTCCGGCTGTGTGCGCAGCCTTGCCAGTTGCGGCGGCAGCGCGGGGATGGCGGCGTCTCGGGCGGCAAGAGCGGCGGCCCCCCGGCCGGCAGGCGGCGGTGGCCGGCAGGCAGGTGGCGGTGGCCATTTTGTAGGTGGCGGCGGCGTCGGCTCGTACAGCCACACCTCCACGCGCTTGCAGCCGCACGCACACTCTTTTGCGCACGTGCACGCTCACGCGCATGGCTTCGCCGGTGATCGGCGGCGGCCAGCGTCTGGCGGCAGTGACTGGCGGCGGCGGCACGGCCGAATGCCGCTCCCTGGGCTGACTGCCGTTCATGTGGCCGAAAGCGCGACGCACGGTCGAGCGGTCGTTCGCTCAATCAAACGCCGTTTTCATCCCAGTCTATTATTTCCTATCGTCCCTTTATCAATTGATCTTATCTTATCAGTGTTTCCCATATCATTCTGTAGGTTCTCACACTGCTGTTGAAGGAGCAGCGGGGCCATTGCGTTTCTCGGATCCTTCGTGTAGTGTGACCGTCGAGCGTGCTCAAGGCAAGTACCTCGCGGCCGTAACCTGTTTCTTTCGCACTCTATATCTCATATTTACCTGTTGCCTTAGCATGATTACTAATCGTTACATTGAATTGTTGCTTAACGTAGATCGTTGTAGTTTAGTAGATTTTCATTTGATGAGGTAGATTGTAATAATGTTTGTAAGAAGTATACTGTCAACCGTAGAATTCTTATGTGGTTAGGGTTATAACATATGTTTAAATGGTAATAATTAGGGTTGCGCTGATTCATGCTCAAATATAAGGTTAATCACTAGTAATATTTAACATTGGCCGGTTATTTATATGTCTTGCATCAGTCAGCTATAGTAGTTGATTATTGTTTGTGAACTGCTGTTGATTTAGTTATTATACAATAACTTGACTAATGACCAATTATCACCTAATAAAATGGTTTGTGTGACAACCCTTGTATGACTCTGGTTAGGAACCTCCTTATCAACATATCTGATTTCCAACATCATGAATCACCAATCTTGTCTCTAGTCTCATCGTATCAAACCTTCACTCTTATAACTATATCTTAATTCAATTACAACTCTCTAATTATATCATGGATAAATTGCTAAATAACAAAATAAGGGTTATCACGCCGGGGCTACCCACATATAGGGGTCTTTTCCACCCAACCTGGTAACGTACGGGGGGCCGTACATTCTCGTTACACAGGATATTACACCCCGTCTGCGATTATACAGTCGAGGACAAGGTTGTGCCTGGCTATTCTCGTATAACCGGGTATGTGGGATGAGGTCGCCGGCACCCGTGCTATAACTTACTATAACTTGTCACATAACAGATATCTTTAATACATGGTTCTCATAATATCCGTCCTTCACTTATGACAGTATTTCCGATATCAGTTGTCCATTGCTTGCCTTATGTCCATTGCTTACTAGTCATGCTTACTCTTTATTTCATATGGTTGCATTACCTGTTTTACTCTCGTGTTGCGACCGTTGTTGGGTACTTGCTGAGATTTCCAAATCTCACGCTTGCTCTTTCCCTCTCAGGTAAAAGGCCAGTGGATTGATAGCAGCATGCATGGGTGGGAGCACTTGAATTTCAGCACTGTGGCTTGCCACAAATTTTGCCATTTATTTTAATTGTCATTTGATTAGAAGTGGACCGGTCCCATATTTCAAACATTATAGCAACTTCCGTTGATTGTCTAATAAAGTACTTTAACGGTTTTAATTTGTGTATGGATTTCTATTGTTGTCTTTTATTATTACTTTTACTTCTTAGCGATGACGTTCCATAGTAGTATTCCACCTTGGCTATATGTGGGGTGCTACAATTTGCTAACATATTTCTTCATAAACTTTGTGGACAAAATATACAAGCACTATATTGGCTGAACCTAGATTGGTCCTGTGTCCTCCACATGGGTGCTCTCTCCTCAACTCTAGCCCAATACGTGTGTAGGCACTGCATCTCCTCTCTCTCGGTTCATTCCTCTTAGATCAAGCTCTCCTTGGTCTCCAATGTTTCTTTCTTTTCAAACCTAATAATACATAGAGCATATACATTAGGTAGTAACCAATCCTCATATAAATTAATGCCTAACTCAGTTAGGAGAAGATTCACCTGTTGAGTATTTTAGCTCTGGCTCCTGTGATTGGTCCAATGCTTGCTTGCATACTTGAGGTAGTACTTGATAATAGAGAAGATGAGTAAGTACTAGGGTTGTCCTCATCACAGGAGAAGTCAGCACTACTAATAGCCATGCCCACAATCTGGCCAGTGGTGCGCAGTGCTCCAACTCTTTGGAAATATGGTCACCTTGGCAATCATAGGGTCGGCAAGCGACGAGAGACTTCGGCCATGTGGGACTTGGGGACCGGTGGCTAGGGCAAGCGGAACCGGCTGCGAGGGACTCCAGGAGTGGTGACGAGGGGAATTGGAGCTAGTGGCACTAGGGCTTGGTGAGTTGCATAGGGTGAGAGAGGATGGTAACAGGACAAGTGGAGAAATGAGGGGGAGAGGGGCGAAGGGGACACATGGATGGTGTCCTGGTTGGGTAAATACCACTCAACTTCATGGGCATTTTGGTGACTGGATGTCTACTCCTTACAAGGAGTCACTCCATCGCCACTCCACCAAATCCTATTTCCCATATCCCATATCATGTGTATCCATAAATATATCTATAAAGTTGATCCCCACTAACATCAATTATTGCTAATTCTCTCTTCTTAGAGCGTGCCATATCACCTCAATTATCTTGGCTGTTGGATTGAACTTATGCATTCAAGATTTCCCTAATCCAGCCACCTTAATCTGTACCAAATCCCTCCATTCTAGCAAGCCAACCTAGCCTAGTCCAAGTTGGCCAAGATTTGCATGCAAAAATTATATCTGTAATTAATTGCTATTTTTTGTTCCTTGTCATGGTCTGCAAAAATTAACTATTGTCTAGAGTAGACCTCCGTGTCTACAGTGCCAGAAACAACCTCTACAACACACCATTGGTAAGAATTGGTCCACATAATTTATAAATTTGCATATATCACCTGGCCCACAAGTCAATCTAATCTTATTAAAATAGGGGCAACTAGCGCCAGACGTACTATGGAGAGCTTCCCATCATATGCTCAAGTGCAATATATGTGAATTATATCCACAACATTTGTAATCAATGTGCGCAACAAAACTAAAAAAAGTGGCGTCAATGCCAAAAAAAATAATTGAAATATTTATTTTCTCACCAAGTTTGGATGAAACTATGAGTATGCAATTTAAATGCGCTTTGAAACTAGTTCAAAAACCTAAATGAACAATTTTACATGCAAAATCTAAGAAAATACTAATGTCAACATTTTATAACCAGTCATGCAACAATTAGAGGCACTGTTTGTAACAAATCGAAATATTACACAAGATTTCCATAATTTTACACAAGTTTCTCAACAAACAAATTTAGGAGCTACAACATTCACAAATAATGGTTGCAACATTGTGCAACCAAGTATACAACAACCGGAAACAGATGTACAACAACTACAACTCCCAAGAAGAACTTGCAACAAATGAAGAAAGGGGTTAGAGCAAAAGCCAAGAAATACATGTATAAACCTTACCAGCGGTGAAGCTCTAGTGGCAGACGAGTAACTGGAGGAGGAAGGAGACTACCATGTGGTGGGGAATGAACAACCAAGACTACCATGTGTTTAGATAAGGAATTGTTGTGGGTGGGCCAAGCATACCGCTTCATCGTCTTCATTTCCATGGTCACAGACTACGATAGATCTCATCGGTGTGTCCCTTGACCACACTAGATCTTGAGTTGTGAAAGTGCATCAATGTCTAGGTCTAAGCCATGGAGGTCCACTGTGGCCGCTGTGTCTTAGGTGGCTAGGTCAGATGCTGGCGTTCCTCTCTGACGTGCCGACGTCTTCACTTGTGTTGCCATGTCCTGGATCGCATGCTCGTGTCTTGTTGGATCTAATATGGCAATCAGATGGGGGTGGTGAATGATGCTTTCAAATTCAACCTCCAAAAAATATTACAAAACTTTCACTTCACTAGCTTCTAGGAGCTAGAAAGATCAGTTTAGCACACCAACAAAGAACTCACACAAGCATAGAAACAAAATGGAGTTTAACTCCTCAGGGCTAGTATGACCACTGTGGAGAGGGCAGTAGTGCCAGGCAGAGCGGTCTAATCACTGGGGGAGGCCGGTACTACCAGAGGCTCCTAGTACCACAAGTTGGGTGGTATGACCACACCCTTCATTCCAGAGCAGAAAAACAATCCAAGCCAAAACCCAAAAATGTGTAATCTCAAAAATACATCTCCAAATGTGGTAAAACTTTGCACACATCTTGTTGAGGACCTCAGAAACCTAATCCATCTAAGGATTGCATGAATCTTGATAAAAGTTCCAACCTTTCCTCAAGACAAGTAAGGTTGCACCAAAATCGAGCAAAACTCAAGACCTTGAGTTATGACTTGCTCATAGGTTAGGGATGGCCAAGATAGCTCTAGATGAGTACCTACATGTCACAGGAAGAAAGAGCACCTAAAGATTCAAGGCCAAAACCCTAGAGTCAAGATATCGCTAGAAGGGCTACAAATCGAACCAAAACCGGGTAATCTCTAAGAACTTGCTATAGCTAGTCTCTAAATAGATGGCATAAGATCTTCATGAGGTCAAGAGAGAGAAAAGAGAGGGAAAAATACTAACCAAAACAAGTGCAAAACCAACAAGATCAAGAACACACTATATATGATTAACAAGATTGATCTATTGCAACTTATACACTACTATAGACAGTGTTATCACAGACGGTTCAAAACCGTCATCACAGACAGTTTTTGAACCGTCTGCGTTTATGTGTCAGTGATAATAGCTGATTATCACAGATGGCTCCCACCCTGTCTATGATAACTCACAACACAGACGGTTTTTCTCAAAAACCGTCTGTGATATTCGACTATCACAGATGGTTTTTTGTATTAACCGTCTATGATATGCACAATATCATAGACAGTTGTTGTTATTAACCGTCTGTAATATGGTGCATATCACAGACGGTTCGGTCTGCGCTGAGTTGCTAAACATTTTTAGATTATCACAATCAATGCATGGACAGTACATATATTCCATCCCCTTCTTCAACATATTCAGCTCAGCCGCTCTTGTAAAAGTAGACACACCATTAATGTACTGTTCACTCATACGGTTCTCAATGTACATCCAGTTTTAGTTTATCTATGCTACACATATAACAAATGGGTGTCAAATTGGATTATTAGCGCTACTATAGCAAACAAGACTAGCTATACTTAATTACACACATCTATATTAGGTAGCTAGCTACGTACTCATGACAGAATAATATTAAGCAAGAATATATTGAAGTAAACTAGGAGTACTTACCCATTCTGAAATTGAGCAAAGTACCATTATCTTTCTAAACCTAGCTAGCTAAATCTAAACAAAAATCTAGCTATCATCTCTTTCAATTACAAGGAATATAATTTATTAGAAGCAATTGAGTACTAACCTCTTATCACTAAGAAGACGTATATAGATCTACAAGCGATATGTTTTCACCAAACTCCCCAAAGCCAGCCGCCTCGCTCCACCGATGCAGCACAATGAAGGCAGATCTGTGTCGAGACCACGTACGCCCGGTATTTAATAGCGCAGATTATCCTAGACGGTTCCAACCACAAACGGTATGTGATACGAACATTATCATAGATGGTTCGTATTAATAACCGTCTATGGTGATTCATAGACAGTTATTCATACAAACTGTCTGTGATGTCCGTAATATCACAGACAATTTGTTATAAGAACTGTCTGTGATGTCCATAAAATCAAAGACGGTTTTTTATATAAACCATCTGTGATGTCTGTAACTTTCATAGACGGTTATTAACACGAACCATCTATGATGTCTCAATTATCACAAACAGTTTGTGTTAATAACCATCTGTGAAAATATTACAGACGGTTGTTAGTATAAACCGTCTGTGATAGTTTAAGCACAGACGGTTCCGTATGAACCATCTGTGATGTAGTCATCCAGTATAACCTCCTTTGTAGTAGTGATAGATGTTTAATTTACAGCCACTCCACCATAAAGAACAGAGCTCACACTTCTAATAGCACACACCCTACAAGCCTCCTCTCAAGGAAGCCTCTCTCTCAAAGCCTAGAGAATGAATGGTTGGTTGGATCTCACTAACCCCTCCTGCTCATATACATGTAGCAACCAGCCCACATCTAAGCTTAATGGATATTATCTATTAGCAAAACTAGCAAAACCTACTAACCCTACACACACTAGGTTTTACACTCACACATGACTTATGCATGTTTTTTTAAAGCATATAAAGCCCAAACCCGCTAAGTAGAAAGCTTCCATCCACTTAACATCCTTAGCGCCTCCTTCATCTAAATTGCTATTCCAACACCCTCCAAGCACCGTGGTTTTGGTCTCTTCACCATTTCGGTATTTTTGCTTCCCCACCAAAACACCCTCGGATATTTCCACACGAATCCGGTTTGACCACCATTGGCTGGCATATCGAACCATGCCAGTCAAGCCGGTCAAACAACGGTAACAGGAGAGTGATATGACCGCTCGCAAAAGGTCGGTACTACCACCCTGGTAGCACTGCTATACAAGGCCTAATCATACCGTTGTTCGGTAATACTGCGGACCCAACTCTAGTACTACTAGACTTGGCCAAAACCCAAAACCCCAAAACAACAGTTTCTAAAAAATAGCTACTGCCATCTAGAGACCGGTCATACCGCATCTACAGTAGTGCCACTACCCATTTTTGGAATTACCACTGTCACCAGGGGTGGATCCAAAGTGCCCCGTGGGGGTGCACAACCGGGCCTAATTTCATTTTTCTATTGTATAGCCTATGTAAATTTAGGTGTGAACCCTCAGCCCAAATCAAAGGACACCTGGCCAACCCAACGATTGAAGCTCTTAGCCTGCTGGCACCAGCTGCTCCATTCACTGCTCCCGCAGCTGGGCCTAAGATGTTATCAATCGAGGTCTAGGGCACGCAGCCTAGCATACACAAGTGCAGCCCAGCTAGTACAACATAGCCAAAGGCGCTTGGCTAGCCAAGCTACTCTACAAAGGGAGGATACCAGGCAGAGGCCGCACCGCATGCACATCGTGGTGCCCCAGTCACTCGCGTCTTGTTCCCTCGCTCCCTCTATCTCGCCTCGCACAAAAGCAAAATCTACCCTCTTGTTTGGTCGCAAGGTCACAGCCGCCGATTGGAAGAGCCTAAAGGCCTAGGCTGCAACCCGTCGGTTGCCACATCTCCTGGTCATCATCACCCATCGATTGTCTTGCTAAGCACTTGGAGGCATGGAATAAGTCCTGAATCGATATAAGGTATTATTAAATTTCATCCGATTCTTTTGATATCTTTAAGCAAATAGACTGAATTTATGAGTTATGATTTGAATGTTATGATTGCTAGTTGGTTTTTTGTCAAATTGTAGGGTTCAGAATTAGCATTTCAATTTTTGGAATACCCACCTACTTTATTGTAAATCAGAGGCAAAATTAGACATGTAATTGTATGTGTGGTGAAGCAGTGAACACTGATCATTTTTGTTCTTGTTCTACCCATGGTTGTCACCAGGCCGGTACTACCGCATGAACCTTAACAGAAAGAATGAAAACTTGCAAACTTTTATAAATTCAAATCTTAACTTGACATGATTACTAATTATTCAACACAAATGAACCAAGAATATTCTCAACATAGTTCACACGTTCCTCTCTGTCGGCCCCTGAAAATGCATCGAAGATCGAAGACGCTCTTCACAATAG
Source organism: Dendrocalamus latiflorus (assembly GCA_017311315.1). Taxonomy (NCBI): domain Eukaryota; kingdom Viridiplantae; phylum Streptophyta; class Magnoliopsida; order Poales; family Poaceae; genus Dendrocalamus; species Dendrocalamus latiflorus. The sequence goes on from CM029635.1 coordinate 6,281,319, forward strand.
TGGGTATACTATCTATTGTCGTCTCAGTTCACGCGAGCAGTTGTTGTTTGCATCCCTCCCCTCCACCTCAGCCTTGTTCTGATGTGGCGGGGGCATACAGACGCTGAGGTGTGGAGCGTCGTACATGGCTTGAAGGAACATGAAAGAATTATATGGGGTTAGGTCTTGAACCCCACCTTCTATTGCCCAACCTCAGATGTTGGCATGTAGCAGCACCAATCTCAAAGCTTCCTTCCCACTCTCCTCTTCCCCTTTCGAAGCCTAAGGAAGGAACCCAAATTCAACAACACAGGCGTCGTGGATTCCCATGAAACCGCCATCGCCGAGGCCTGCCATCGGCGGCCCTACGATGCCATTGCCGCCACCGGTGGCCCGGTGCCGCTAGGCCCTCTCACCACCGGTTCACCACGAAGCGGCACGAGAGCCCTCTTAGATCCCTCACCGCCCCCCTTCGAATCCCACTCATTATTTTCATGCATCGGGCAAATGAAGGCACATTCTTATTCTCCAAATGTCTGTATCATTCCTTGTTAAATGCCAGTTATGAATGATTGGAGGAACAAGAAAGAAAAAAGAAGGATAGCATGCTGACAAATACAAGCTGAAAATCATCATTTTTGTGTCTTCGGAGATAAACTTAAGAAACTATTTTGATGAATTACATGCAAATTACAGAAAGAATAGCATACAGAGATCTCTTACCTTCTGCACTTGCTTGGAATTTGTTACAACAGCTCGTATCTTCTGTTAAAAATTGGCCCATTTAACTATGGCCTATTTCTTTAATTCCAAAGCATGCATAGTTTAGTACCATATTGCTAAGGCAGGGTGAGAAAGACCGATTTATAAGGTGGAGTCCTCACCACTCCTTGAATATGGAAAGAGATGGTATGAGGATGGTTCTGTCTAATCACACACGCGTGCACGCACGCGCGCACGCGTATTCGCGTATTTTCGCGTGAAAATCGCGTGACTTGTGACTTGCGACGTGCGACCGTGACGTGGTGCGCCACTTGGCAGACCAAATCTATCTTTATTTTGCTAAACTCTGCACCTCTCTCTGTTTGAATGAGATTCAAACATTTGAATGAGGCAGTTACAAGTGAATTTACACTGCTTAATTTGTGATTTGATGAGGCAGTTACCAGTGCATAATTCTGTTTAAAACGCAGCAGTTACTAGTGAGTAGTAACTGCAGCGCCCTTAAAAGGGCCTGGAGATGTCCAGGAAAAAGAGAAAGAATTTTTCACCTCCATTCTTCCTCTACTTTCTGCTCTTGTGCTGTTGTGCTGCGCCGTTTGAACCTCGTCGACCTTTCTTCCCGGCGTGCACCTGGAAGGAGGGAGAGCGGCTATCTCCGAACCGTTACCGCAGAGAGTACCTGCACGGGGCGGCAATAAGGTTTCTGGGTAGCGCATCTGTGCGACCGCTCACTGCACTGCGTCATCTACGTTTTGCACTGCATCAAGCCTGCACGGCTTCCTGTTCTTCATCAGGCCAACAAGTAAGTCGTTCGTGCACACATTTGACTTTGTTATTATATTGTTTTCTTGTGTATATTCTGAAGTATGATGAGTAACTTGCTATTAGTTGTGAGTTTTGCATCATTAGTTTATTATTTTTGTCTCCTAATAAAACTTGGAATTATAATATTGCCACATTTCCAACAATCCAGAAACATTACTATGAATTTTGCTACAATATAGCAATGGCTAGTGCTTCTGATGCGATGAAACCTGAGAGGTTTTCTAGTCAGAACTATTGTAGATGGCAGACTAGAGCCAAGTTTTGGCCCATGTCTTTGGGGCTGTGGTGGGTTATCCACCTGCAGTATCCATTTACGATTGAGCAGTACATGCAGTTTGAAAATGTGAATAATACTGCTCTTGGCTGCATTCTGACTATTCTGGCAGATCAGCTCTATGATGTGTACATGGACTACAAGTCCGCCACAGAGTTGTGGGATGCACTAGAGCACAAATATGCAGAGGCAGAGGCAGGTCGCTGGCTCTACATATGTGAGCAATTTTTGGACTTTAGCATGGATGAGGCTAAGTCCATAGTGGGACAAGCTCATAACCTCCAGCTACTAGTCGATGAGATTGCGCACCTAGGCTTGTGTTGCCTCCAAAGTTTATGGCTACGGGCATTGTTGCTAAACTCCCTGCCTCGTGGCGGGATTTTGCTACTAGCTTGAAACATAAGAGGGAAGAGATTTCTATTGAGGATCTCATTGCAGCCCTCGATGTGGAAGAAAAAGCAAGAGCAAAAGATTCACCTAGCACATCTGGCCAGAACAATGCAAACGTCATACAAAAAAAGACTGTTGCTAAGAAGTACAAATCCAACAAACCGAACAAGGCAACTAGCTTTAAGAAGAAAACCGAGAAAAAGGATTTGAAGGACATCACCTGCTTTGTGTGCGGAAAAGACGGTCATATGGCGAAGGACTGTCATTTCCGCAAGATCAGAGATGGTGAACAGCATAAGAAGAAGGCTGTTAACATGACCATAGGCGAGGCCTCGACTTCAGGAGGGTATGGTAATTCACCTGTTATCTTTTCAGTATGTCAATCCACTGATTGGTGGGTTGATACTGGAGCTAATGTTCACGTATGTTCTGATATTTCCTTGTTTTCTTCTTATCAGGCAACAGGGGCTTCCTCCATTCTAATGGGAAATGGGTCGCATGCTTCTGTTCTTGGTGTTGGTAAGGTGGATCTGAAGCTTACTTCAGGGAAGATTGTCCACTTGAAGAACGTGTAGCATGCTCCTACAATAAAGAAGAATCTCGCTAGTGGTTCTCTCCTATGCAGGGACGGTTATAAGCTAGTTTTTGAGTCAAATAAAGTTGTAATGTCTAAGTTCGGAAAATTTGTTGGTAAAGGCTATGAGAGTGGAGGCTTGTTCCGCCTAAGCATTTTAGAGTCTTGTTATAATTTGAATATTGCAACTGGTTTAAATAAATGTGAGGCAAATATTTGGCATTCTCGTTTCTGTCATATTGGTTTTGATAGTATTGCTAGAATGTCCAGATTAGGTTTAATCCAAAATATGAAATTGTCAAAGGATCAAAATGTCAGTCATGTGTGCAAGCAAAGCAACCTCGAAAACCCTTTAAGGGATTAGAGGATGAAAAGAACTTGGCACCTTTAGATCTTATTCATTCAGATTTATGTGAAATGAATAGATTATTGACAAAAGGAGGCAAAAGATATTTTCTAACTTTTATTGATGATGCAACACGCTACTGCTACGTGTATTTGCTGAAAACTAAAGATGAAGCTTTAAACTACTTTAAAACTTATAAGGCCGAGGTTGAGAACCAACTAGAAAAGAAAATAAAAAATATTGAGGTATGATCGTGAAGGAGAGTATGTCTCTCATGAATTCTCCCAATTCAATTCTGAGCATGGAATAGTCCATGAATTTACACCACCATATTCACCCAATCAAACGGGGCAGCTGAGAGGAAAAATCGGATACTAACAGACTTGGTTAATGCCATGTTAGAGAGTGCCGGTATGCCTAAGGCATGGTGGGGGGAAGCTATTCTAACAGCAACTTTCGTTCTAAACAGAGTAATAACTAAAAAGAGTGAGATTACTCCGTATGAGGGATGGAAGGGGAGAAAACCTAATGTTAATTTTCTACGAACTTGGGGGTGTTTGGCAAAAGTCAATATACCATTGCAGAAAAAGAGAAAACTTGGACAAAAAATAGTCGATTGTATTTTTCTAGGATATGCTCAAAATAGCACGGCCTATAGATTTTTAGTAGTTAAATCAGAAACTCCTGAGATTATTGCTAATACAATAATGGAGTCTAGAGATGCTTCATTCTTTAAGAACATCTTTCCTATGAGAACAGTAGGCAGTACTTCACGAACAGAGAATGTTTCAACTGATAATATTGAAAGTGAGAATAATCAAACTTCTGAACTTCCCACCATTTCTGAACCATTATGTGATATCCCTGAGGAGGATCGCAGAAGCTCCTCGCAGGAGCAAGAGACAAAGGGTTAAGAAAACCTTTGGTGACGACTTTATTGTATACCTCGTGGATGATGTGCCAAAGACTCTTTGGAGGCTTATGCATCTCCTGATGCTGAGTATTGGAAAGATGCAGTCCATAGCGAGATGGACTCTATCATGGCTAATGGGACTTGGGAGATTACAGATCGTCCTATCGGGTGTAAACCTGTAGAATGTAAGTGGATTTCTAAAAAGAAACTAAGGCCTGATGGAACTATTGAGAAGTACAAGGCAAGGCTTGTGGTCAAGGGTTACACCCAGAGAGAGGGAGAAGATTTCTTTGATACCTATTCTCCTGTCGCCACACTAACTACCATCAGAGTGCTCCTTGCATTAGCATCTTCCTATGGTCTACATGTTTATCAAATGGACGTGAAGAAAGCTTTCCTTAATGGAGAGTTAGAGGAAGAAATCTATATGGATCAACTGGATGGTTTTATGATTTCTGAACAGGAAAATAAAGTATGCAGATTATTGAAATCTTTGTATGGCCTAAAACAAGCACCAAAACAATGGCACGAGAAGTTTGACAAAACTTTGACATCTACTGGCTTTGTTGTGAATGAAGCTTATAAATGTGTGTACTATCGTTATGGTGGAGGTCAAGGAGTGATTTTATGTCTGTATGTAGATGACATACTTATATTTGGAACAAACACTGTCGTAATTGACGAGGTCAAATCTTTCTTATCTCGGTGTTTTGATATGAAAGACTTAGGAGAGACAGATGTCATTCTGAATATTAAATTGATCAAAATCAAGGATGGGATTACTTTGAATCAATCCCATTATGCTGAGAAAATATTAAGCTGGTTTGGTTTTGAAAACTGTAAAGTTTCACCAACACCCTATGATGCGAGCATTAAGCTTCGAAAGAACCAAGGGTTAGAAAAAGATCAATTAAGATATTCACAAATTATTGGGTCACTTATGTATTTAGCTGGTGCCACAAGACCTGACATTTCATTTGTTGTGAGCAAATTAAGTCAGTTTACGTCTAACCCAGGAGATGATCACTGGGAGGCACTTGAAAGAGTGTTGCGCTATTTGAGAGGCACAACATCTTTTGGAATACATTTACTGGACACCCTTCTGTATTAGAAGGATACAGTGACTCTAATTGGATCTCTGATGTGGATGAGATCAAAGCTACAAGTGGTTATGTATTCACTTTAGCTGGTGCTACAGTTTCATGGAGGTCTTGCAAACAGACCATACCGACGAGGTCAACCATGGAAGCAGAACTTGTAGCACTTGACACAGCCACAGTTGAGGCTGAATGGCTGAGAGAGCTTCTATTGGACTTGCCATTGGTTGAGAAACCAATACCTGCAATCCTAATGTACTGTGATAATCAAACAGTGTTGGCCAAAGTCACAAGTACAAAGGATAATATGAAGTCCTCTAGACATGTGAAGCGTAGGCTTAAATCTGTCAGAAAACTGAGAAACTTTGGAGTGATTGCTATGAACTATATTCACACTGAGAAAAATTTGGCAGGCCCTTTTACAAAGGGGTTAGCATGGAAAGCGATTTCCGTTGCATCTATGGACATGGGAATGAGGCCCATTTAAGTTACATCACAATGGTAACACGTACCTTCTTGATCGGAGATCCCGTGACTTAGGCAATGGGAAAAACAAATCGATGTTGTAACAAGAGAGTACATATTTATTGTACCCATGTCCTAATAAACAATGTACTTTCACTGTATGGAAGATTGGCATAAAGACTTAATGTATTCTGTTATCCAAATAAGGAAAAGGTATTAGCCTGCAGAATACCTAGAAAGAATACACCTACTTGAGCTTAACTGTGTGGTCGCAGTTCACGAGAACGGGGCATTCTCTAGAAAGCTCATGAGCAGATAAGGGAGCATGACCATATAACGCTCCGTTTAGGCGTGGTTCATTGGCAGCCTAGTACCAATTAAGATTTCAAGTTAAATCTGATCACGAAAAGCTGTGAATTCAAGGCATAGTCCATTCATCAGCTGTGAGGAGATGAATCTTGTCATTCCAGGTGCAAGTTCAACCCGTACGGGACTTACACTAAAAGACTGATATATTAACAGTACTTTAGCACAATATTTTTGTCATATATTTACTTCTTGCTTTGAAATTGGTGGAGGATTGTTAAAAATTGGCCCATTTAACTATGGCATATTTCCTTAATTCCAAAGCATGCAAGGTTTAGTACCATATTGCTAAGGCAGGGTAAGGAAGACCGATTTATAAGGTGGAGTCATCACCACTCTTTGAATATGGAAAGAGATGGTATGAGGATGGTTCTGTCTAGTCACACACGCGCGCACGCGTATTCGCGTATTGTCGCGTGAAAATCGCGTGACTTGTGACTTGTGACTTGCGACGCGCGACCGTGACGTGGCGCGCCACTTGGCAGACCAAATCTATCTTTATTTTGCTAAACTCTGCACCTCTCTCTCTGTTTGAACGAGATTCAAATATTTGAATGAGGCAGTTACAAGTGAATTTACACTGCTTAATTTGTTATTTGATGAGGCAGTTACCAGTGCATAATTCTGTTTAAAACGCAGCAGTTACTAGTGAGTAGTAACTGCAGCGCCCTTAAAAGGGCCTGGAGACGTCCAGGAAAAAGAGAAATAATTTTGCACCTCCATTCTTCCTCTACTTTCTGCTCTTGTGCTGTTGTGCTACGCCGTTTGAACCTCATCGACCTTTCTTCCCAGCGTGCACCAGGAAGGAGGGAGAGCGGCTATCTCCGAACCGTTGCCGCAGAGAGTACCTGCACGGGGCGGCAATAAGGTTTCTGGGCAGCGCATCTGCGCAACCGCTCACTGCACTGCGTCATCTGCGTTCTGCTCTGCGTCAAGCCTGCGCGGCTTCCTGTTCTTCATCAGGCTAACAAGTAAGTCGTTCGTGCGCACGTTCGACTTTGTTATTATATTGTTTTCTTGTGTATATTCTGAAATATGATGAGTAGCTTGCTGTTAGTTGTGAGTTTTGCATCATTAGTTTATTATTTTTGTTTCTAATAAAACTTGGAATTAAAATATTACCCACATTTCCAACATCTTCTGCTCTGACGACAGCATGCTTCCATTTGATCTCAACAAAAGCTTTGTCTTATTCTCCGTGAATTCAGACACGGATGCATAGTTGAAACAATCAAACATCTCCCTGGTACAAGAACGAAGTTTCGGTAGACATTTCGGCACTTCTTTAATAAACAGAGAAATCAATTGTGAAAAAACCTCAGCTGAATTCCTCCCTCTTGTTCAAAATACCAGGCCAGGTGAGGTCAGCTAAGGCTTGCGATAAGGTAAGCAGCTCGAGCAGCTTCCGGTCATCATGAACCAGAACTCCACATTCTTCGTCGTGGAACGCAACATAAAGGGGTTCTGAAGAAACCGATGTATCATTCAAAACTTGCGCATTAATTACAGCTATAGTGCTTTTGTACCAAGAAATGGCAATTTCTTCAACAGCTTGCTCAAATTGTACCAGACATATTGGGGGTGAAAAGGGGACAGAATAGAACAGTCAAGAACTCACCAGAGTTGGCAGTGATCCATGAACACCTTGTCCTGACCAGCTTTGGGCCGACTGGCAGCGGCGGAGGGCTCCTACGCCTCGCTAAAGAGACAAGGCCACCACTCTTGCCTTGCTTCTCTTCCTCCTCTACCTTGGCCTTCGGATTGGCGGACGCTTTGGTTCTTACAACCTTACCCTGCCTAGCAGTGGCTACCTTGGAAGAAGCTGTGGGGAGGGACGTCCAGATGTGGCGGAGCTCTGGTGAGGGGCTCGTTGGAGACTTGGACCTGACGCCCAGCATTTCGGGGTTGCAGCGATGGATCTGAGAGGGCTCCCGTGCCGCTTCGTGGTGGACCGACGGTGGCCCCCGCGGAGGGCCTGGCTACGCCTGACCACCGAAGATAGTGACGGCATCACAGGGCTACCGGTGGCGGGCCTCAGCGACGGTGACTTCGTGGGCGTCGGTGACACCATCGCTCGCGCGCTGCTGCTTCATTGTGCCTGAGCCGTTGGATTTGGGTTCATTCCTTGCGCTCTGGAAGGGGAAGAGGAGGAGAGAGGGAAGAATGCTTTGAGATTGATGCTGCTACGTGACAACATCTGAGATGGGACCTAGGTGGGGTCCATGAATTTTGGCCGTTTTTGGCCGTTTGCTCCAATGCAATGCCCCATTTGGCCCCTTTTGGCACTGTTTCAGCTACCGTTGTATTCCCGTTTGGCCCCGGTCCGTGAATTCCCGTTTCAGCTGGAATTCTGGAAAAAGCCCCCTAGTGCGCTTTCCAACTACGCAAAGCCACCTGGCATACTTCCCAACCACACCTGCCTCCTCACATGGCCGTTGACCGCGCCTTCTCCTGACGCCCTCCCAGACGGAGAGGACTCCTCTGGGGACTAACCCCATTGAGAGGAAATGGGGTCTGGCCCGGATGCCAGACACGTGTCACTCGGCACGAATCTCCGCGCGGCCGTCTCCCTTCTTCTCCGCGCGAGCGCGTCCCTGTCTCGCCACTGTCGCCAGCTCCGCCACTCCCTTCCCCTCCTCCGCCGCCGTCGCCGAGCACGAGCCCGCCGCCCGCCCCACGCTCGGCTCTTCCCCATTCCTTCCTTCCTCTTTCCCTCCGCCGCCGGCACCTTTGCATCGCCCGCCGTCCGCTGGAGTGGTGGGTGAGCACACAAAGCACCTTGGTGCACCACCCAGCCGCACCAGGCCCCCCACCCCCTCGGCCTCGCCGCTTGGTGCCTTGTCGTCTGCCCAGCGACCCCAACAAACTTTCACATATCTTCATGTCGTGCGCCGGCACCCCCACGCCTCCCCCTCTATTGGTCGTTGCTTCAGCATAAAATGGTCGTGGTCGCCATTTCCACTTCACCGAGCCTCAAACGAGAAACCATGATAGCAGAGAAGGGAGGAAGGAGAGCCATAAAATCAGAGGATTTTGTAGTGGTTGTGTTTTGCCGTTTCAAGCTTGCGGAGTTAGAGAAAATTGCAGATCAGCTTTAGAGCATCTGAAAGAGGTATTTTTCATCGACCTGTGCTATTATTTTTTGCAAGCTGATTAGCGTGTAATTAGGGAAATGGTAGCTTGTTAGCATGAAATGGCGGTGCTAGTGTAATGTTGTTGGTCTGTGCACTTAGTTTACCTGGTGGACACAGCATTGTTAATGTTGTTAATTACTTAGTAGTCATGCTAAATGTGCACATGGCATTTCTTGTGCATAGCTAATTGATATTGCATGCAAACGTGGTATTACAAAGAGGTCACGATAACTTGTGGTCGTAAAATTGAATATTGTTATTGTTGTTTGCTTAGAAATATTATGCAGTACTGCTATAACTAATTTTTCAACTTTAGGGTGGTACATATGTCGTATGCTCAGTTGTGCATAGTTTAGCAATGGTAAAAGTAGTGCGAAATGGTGTAACTCAATGCTGCACACTCTGTGAGTTTTTTAGGTTACTTTAGATGGAGGGGTAAACTATAATAATTACAATGAAAATATGAAAATAAAAATGCTATAGACCCTAAGAAATGTAAGTAATATTGAAATAACCATATATACCTTTTTGTGATTTTTCAGAAATTTACAGCATTTAATAAAGAGAATTTTTTTAAAAAAAGACCAAAATGCTTGTACAAAAGATGAAAGACCCAATTTATTTAAAAAAATTCAAAAATTATAAAAATTCATAGATTTTTTAGTTAATATTTCAGTGAGCTTGCAAAAATATTTTGACCCAATTTATTTAAAAAAATTCAAAAATTATAAAAATTCATAGATTTTTTAGTTAATATTTCAGTGAGCTTGCAAAAATATTTTGTGGAACTATTGACAGAAAATTTTTAGATTTTTAATGTAAATGCTAATGAAGGCTACTATTTACAAACAAATAATAAATGAGGTCCTAAAAATCTTGAAAAATTGTAACATGCTCCTAAGATATCACAAAGCACCAAACAATTTTGATTTTGGTTTTTTGTGTAGTGAATTTGTCCCAATTTAAAAACTTGTGCAAATTGGATGATTTTGGAGTTGAATTTATAAAATGGATAAAATTGAAGGGTCAGTTCATGAAATTTTATATTTGAGTTTTACATGACCCCAATGACCTAGGAAATTGTTTTAGTATTTTTGGCATTTTTTGCTAAGCCAATTTGCCCTGGAAAATTTTTTAGTTTAGTTTGCATGGGGTTAACTCTTATATTCAAGTTGAAAATATGAAAGTAAAATTGGTTTAGACTCTGCATAATATAATTAATATTGAAATCACCATTTTTTGCAATTGTGTGATTTGTGATGAATGTATAGCATTTAATAAATGTTTAGAACTTGTAAGTTGTTTGATGTACCTGAGGTTTTGAGTTCGACTAACATGATGTTATTCTGTCAACAGGATATGGTGCAGCCTTTAGTTGACCTCGCGTATGAGCTGTTCAACCCATGCTGGGATGCCTGACACTACTATCGTGCGTAGGCATCCAGGGTGGCCCCTCCGGCCTTCATCCTCAGGCCCCCTAGAGAGCACTGGCTTCTCAACCACCGGTATGTCCCACTACGGCGAGACACAGGGCTCCTGCCCTTTGCTCGCGTGTTGGATGCACTACATGCATTCTAGTTGGATGTGACACTGTTGTTCGCGCCCATGGACCGTTGGCATCTAGAGACCCACATGTTCCACTTTTGCTGGGGGGAGATGATCGTGACTCTCGAGAACATTGCCATGCTCACAGGTCTATCGCTACAGGGTTCTGCAGTAGTGCCCCCCTCCCAGGCGACAAGACTAGAAGATACGAATGGTGGAATGGTTCGGTTACCCAATCCCCGAGAGATCATGGGGGATGCTACATGAGTGGTTACAGTGGTACATAACGTGCCCCATAGACGTGACCCAGCAAGGTGGTGCTCATGCACTACCTCGCATACATGTTGTTTCTATTTAGGTGGGTGCTATTTTCTACGGCCAAGGGAGACTGTGTGTACCCTAGGTACATCCATCTAGCTGAGTCGTTGGCGAACGCATGGCCCAACGAGGTGCCACAATACAGTTGGGACTCGGTGGTGCTTTGCACCACGTATCGAGGCTTGTGTGATGCCTCACAACGCAGCACCGGCAAGGAGCCAGTCCTTGCGGTATGCTACACCCTATTGTAGCTGTGGTTCTGAGACCATTTCCCTGTTGGCCGACCGTATTTTTGTATGCCCGTGGAGCCTTTCCAGTTGAGCCCCGAGTTGTACCTGAGGGTGCTGGCAGGGACCTCGTTGATAGGCCCACAATGGGCACGTGTTGGACACGTGCTCATCTAGGGTGGGCAGTGAGAGACCGAGGCATGTGTACCCCGAGTTCATAACATATTCGAGACTCTCCAAGAGAATGAGGTCATCTGGTGACCGTGGACTGCATTGTTCCTTGCGCCAGGGCCCCCCTCGGCTTGTCCTCTCATACTTTCAGGATCACGTGTACTAGCTTATGACCTGCCACCTGATATTCTCCCACATGGTCGAGCCATACAACCCATAGCGGGTCTTGAGACAGTTTAGACTGTACCAACATGTACCATTAGCATGGAGATGCTTGCTTCGAGAGCAGGCGCCCAAGTGTGTCCTCATTTGTTTTCATCTGTTGCCCTATTTCCTGCATCTCTCTTTTTGATTTTGCGATGTTCGTACTGACTTGTAGGCAAACAATGAAAGGCTGAAAGAGCGACAACTGGACCTAGGCTCAGCTACCGTACATGATCCAATGGGTCGAGCAGGCGATGATCAACGTTGCGCAGGAGGCACAACCATACGACGTGGACACATACACTGCGTACTTGATGTGGTACATTCCGCGCACCAGGAGTAGGCTTACTGGGCCAGCGCCGCATCGTCCAGTTGAGATTACGCACGATGACGTTGTACGAGCGAGTCCAGACGCTCACCGGGCGGCATGCCACAACGAGGCGGTAAGCAAATATTGATACAATTTTTTGATGGCAACACATTTCTACCTAGTTATCATTTTGCTTACAGTACGTCTGCCTCGATTGTGTTCATTGTGAGGCTACTAACACACTGCGCCGTGGGAGCAACACTACCATCAAACGGTTCCTGGGTACGATACGTTCTATCTACAATGACATGAGGGTGGGGCTGAGGTCTATCAGTTGTGGTCAGCACAACGACGTTGTCGTGCAAAGACATGGACACTGAGGATAGCCTCCACCCTCACCGCCCTCCACGCCTCCCTTGGCACCACCCTCCGCACCTCCATCTGCACGTCCATCGCACTCCGGCAATCGTCCTAGCTACGGTCATTCCTCCGTGTTCTTCGGGCCAGTGGTGTGGGAGTTCACAGATGTTGTCCTATATTTTTGTTCGTGCACTCCATTGTAACGTACCTCTCACTATCATTTCTTCTTGCAGCGTTTGACAGGGCAAAGCACTCTATACATCCATTTTCATCATGCAGGGAGATGCCCCAAATGACTTCCACGCCGGGCCAATGGGAACCTAGTACAGACAGCGCCCCAACTCTCCGTTGCATCATGACGACGTGTTACCCACGTTCACCCATGGGGCTTCATTTGATCTGCGTGAGGGCGACGCCTGATTAACCCAGATGTACCAAGGATACACCGTGCAGCACTACAGCGGTGGTTGCGTCTGGGGATTGTCGTCTGCATAGCCACACACCGGTACGTTGTAACTACATAACATAACATATGTCCACACCGTGCTGCACTAACGCATCTCACAACATCCGCAGGTCTGGACAGAGCAGCTCAGACACCAAGGACAGGGTTCTTCGTCCGCACTACGCACTCCCCAAGTACATGCCTTCCAATATTACTATGCACTACAAACGTCGCAACGTCTGCCCTAATGCACCTATACCATCTGTGCCAAAAATTGACCCATCTGCGAACGACTGGCTCAGTACTGGCCCTATGCGCAACCCCTCCTCCGACATAGGCATCGCACTACGACCTCCGAGATGCATGCCACCCTCCCGCTATGTCCAACTTCTCCGAGGATCACCTACGCTATTCGAGGCCACGGCGACTGAGTGCACCATGACATTATGTATACTCTTTTCAGTGGCGTCGTATTATATGTCCACAACCAGGCACACCAAGGCGGAATGACATGTGTAATGTTCAGAAATTTTGGAAAAAAAACTTATGAAAAAATTACATAACCAAGTAAATTTTGTAATATTAATACTTCATATTAACCAAGTATACTGAGTAAAGAGCCTTCAAAAAAATTTCGTAATGTTCAGACTTCATATCCTACATTAACAAATTCCTACAAATAATATACTAACGTAAATTTTCAAAAATAATTCATAATGGTTATATTTACAAAACATATTACACAAGCGAGTACATAGTGTCCGAAGGCTCTACAAAAAAATATAATTTTTCAAACCTGTTTACTATATTTACAAATTTGATAACCAAATATATAAAAAGTAAAATAAAAGACTGGCCGGGGGCCACCTAGCGTGGTCTCCCAGTGCGCCAGGGGCCAAACCTGCCATTTCCAAGGGCCAGGAGCTATTTTCGGTATTTACCACGAGCGCGATGTAGGTTGGCCTTCAATCCGGGGTTCACGGCCCAACCCTATAGATTTTTTTCCCTGAAGGCGCAAAGGATCGTGTGGAACGGTAGCCAAGCCAGCCGGCCACTCCACGTGCCACACATGGCCATCCCTAGGGCTGAAAACGAAAACGGTAATTCTCGGTTACCGAAAATCGTTTTCGAAAAATTACCGATTTTTCCCCTAAACGGAAACGGTGACGGTAACCGATAAAACGGAAACGAGAACGGTAAAAATATCCGATAATGAAAACGAAAACGATTTAGCTCTCTTCCGATCGTTTTCGAAAAATACCGTATTTAATCGGTAATTACCGATCTCCACGCCGAGCCCCATCTGTACTTCTCCTCCCGACCTCCCCCATCTCCTTCTCTCGGCTCCCTCGTCTCTCACTCTCCGCGCCGCCTCGGCTCTCCCAGACGCGCCGCCTACTCGCCCCGACCTCTGGCTCCCCTACCGGCTCTTTCTCTCTCTCCTAAGTGCCGCCTCCCCCTCGCCGACCCGTATGCCCGGTCGCTCCTTGGCTTCCTCCGCCGTCTCACCTACTCCCCGCGCCGCGCCTTCTCCTACCTCACCGGCCCTCACCGCCGCACCTCCCCTCGCCGCACGGTAAGATACGGCCAGATCCATGGCCTAAGGCCTGGATCTAGCACCTCCTTCCCGATTCGGACCCGATCCACTCATTTTCGAGTTGCTACTTTTGGTTTGCTCTCACGGTTGCTTGAGGTGCTAGGTTGGGAGGTGAGCTACTCTGGGCTAGTCATGGCCGAGCTAGAGCCGCCCGCACACCAGCGGAGTGTGCGGTGGCAGTTGGGTACGTGGCTAGGCCGGTGGTAGCACGCAGCCGCCTTCATCCTCGGTGAGCCTCGGTCCCCTCTACTCTCCCTCTACTCCCCTCTTCTATCTCCGGTAGTTACTCTCTGTGCTGGTTCATGGTGGATAGTTGTGCTAATCAACGGCTACTGGTGTTCTATTGTGTGTGGTAAGCAAGGTTTAGTATTGAAATGAATCTCAAGTTCATGTATGATTGGGGCTACCTTTGCCGGTGGATGGTTGGGTTACTGTGGGAATGAATCAGGGCTGCTTGTGGCAGTCGCTCTCCCGGTGATGTGGATGTCGCCTGGTGGTGACCTCCTCCTTCTCTTCCCAGGGCTGACGGTCTCGGATTGGTGGTCCAAACCTGCCATTTCCAAGGGCCAGGAGCTATTTTCGGTATTTACCACGAGCGCGATGTAGGTTGGCCTTCAATCCGGGGTTCACGGCCCAACCCTATAGATTTTTTTTCCTGAAGGCGCAAAGGATCGTGTGGAACGGTAGCCAAGCCAGCCGGCCACTCCACGTGCCACACATGGCCATGCCCTTTATTTACTGAATTGCATCTACGAATCGCAAGGAATTGAGGAATCGCAGCCGGAGGAGGAGGCAGCCATGGCTGCGGCGGCGAAGCCGATCCTGTACAGCAAATGGTTCAGCTCCTGCTCCCAGCGGGTCCGGATCGCCCTCAACCTCAAAGGTAGGGGTATTGATTTTAGCCTTGGTTCTTGATTATGCATGTTTGGTTGTCAAAGCTCCCAGCTTTGTCGATTAGGACGAAGAGCTTTTCTTGCGTGCTAGCCCTCTGTGTTTCTTGAACTAATGATGTACAAATTCAGCAAAAAAAAAAGGTCCGGAATTTGGAGGGCCTAAGTTTGTAAGATTCGTATAGTAGTTAACAACTTAACATGTGCTGTTGTATGGACTGATTATGCTGTTTTCACCGTGATGAAGGTGTGGATTATGAGTACAGGGCGGTCAGCTTTTTGACAGATCCAGGTATGCAGCTAAATCTCTCTGCCTTTGTAAATCACCATTAGAATCATAATGTGGCCAATGATTTCCTTATGACTGCATGCGTTCTAATTGGATGCGACACTGTTGTCCGCGCCCATGGACCGTTGGTGTCTAGAGACCCACATGTTCCACTTTCGCTGAGGGGAGATGAACGTGACTCTCGAGAACATTGCCATGCTCATAGGTCTATCGCTACAGGGTTCTGTAGTAGTGCCCCCCTCTCAAGCGACAAGACTGGAAGATACGAATGGTGGAACGGTTCGGTTACCCAATCCCCAAGAGATCATGGGGGCTGCTACATGAGTGGATATGGTGGTACATAACGTGCCCCATAGATGTGACCCAGCAAGTGGTGCACATGCACTACCTCACATACCTGTAGTTTCTATTTAGGTGGGTGTTATTTTCTATGACCAAGGGAGACTACGTGTACCCTAGGTACATCCATCTGACTGAGTCGTTGGCGAACGTGTGGCCCAACAACGTGCCACAATACAGTTGGGGCTCGGTGGTGTTTTGCACCACGTATCGAGGCTTATGCGATGCCTCACAACACAGCACTGATGAGGAGCTAGTTCTCGTGTTATGCTACACCCTATTGCAACTGTGGTCCTGGGACCATTTCCCGGTTGGTCGACCGTATTTTCGTACACTCGTGGAGCCTTTTCAATTGAGCCCCGAGTTGTACCCTGAGGGTGCTGGCAGGGACCTCATTGATAGGCCCACAATGGGCGTGTTGGACACATGCTCACCTAGGGTGGGCCAGGGAGAGACCGAGGCATGTATACCCCGAGTTCATAACATGTTCGAGACTCTTCACGAGAATGAGGTCATCTGGTGACTGTGGACTGCACAGTTCCTTAAAGCCAGGGCCGCCCACGGCTTGTCCTCTCATGCTTTCAGGATTACGCATACTGGCTTATGACCTGCCATATGATATTCTCCCATATGGTCGAGCCATACAACCCACAGCTGGTCTTGAGACAGTTCAGGCTATACCAACAGGTGCCATTAGCATGGGGATGGTCGCTTCGAGAGTAGGCACACAAGTGTGTCCTCATTTGTTTTCGTCTGTTTCCCTATTTCTTGCATCTCTCTTTTTGATTTTACGACGTTCATACTGACTTGTAGGCAAACAATGAAATGCCGAAAGAGTGACGACTGGACCCAGGCTCAGCTACCGTACACAACCCAATGGGCCGAGCAGGCAATGATCGACGTTATGCAGGAGGCACGACTGTACGACATGGACACGTACACTCGTACTTGACATGGTACGTTCCGTACACCAGGAGTAGGCTTATTGGGTCGGTGCTGCACTGTCTAGCTAAGATCACGCACAATTGACGTTGTATGAGCGGGTCCAGACGCTCACTTGGTGGCACGCCGTGACAAGGTGGTAAGCAAATATTCATACAATTTTTTGATGGTAACACATTTCTAACTAGTTATGTTTTGCTTACAGTACGCTTGCCTCGATTGTGTTCACTGCGAGGCTACTAACGCACTGCGCTGTGGGAGCAACACTACCATCAAATGGCTCCTGGGTACGATACGTTCTATCTATGATGACGCGAGGGCGGGACTAAGGTCTATCAGCTATGGTCGGCACAACGACGTTGCCGTGCAAAGGCACAGACACCGAGGACAGCCTCCACCCCCACCGCCCTCCACGCCTCCCTCGGCAACACCCTCCGCAGCTCCATCCACACGCCCATCGCACTTCGGCAGTTGTCCTAGCTACGGTTGTTCCTCCGTGCGCTTTGGGCCAGTGGTATGGGAGTTCACAAATATTGTCCTATATTTTTGTTCGTGCACTCTATTGTAACATACCTCTCACTATCGTTTCTTCTTGCAGCATTTGACACGGCAAAGCACTCTACTACAACCATCTTAATCATGGAGGGAGATGCACAAACTGATTTCCACGCTGGTCCTACGGGAACCGAGTACAGACAGTGACCCCGACTCTCCGCTGCATCGCGACGATGCGTTGCCCACGTTCACACATGGGGCTCCGTCTGACCTGCACGAGGGCGACGCCCGATTCACCCAGATGTACCAAGGATACATTGTGCAGCATTACAGCGGTGGTTACGTCTGGGATCGTCATTCGCACAGCCACATACATCGGTATGTTGTAACTACATAACATAACATATATCCACACTGTGCCGCACTAACACATCTCACAAAATCCGCAAGTCTGGATAAAGCAGCTTGGACATCAAGGATAGGGTTCGTCGTCCGCACTACGCACCCCCTAGGTACATGCATTCCAACATTACTACGCACTGCAAACGTCGCAACGACTGTCCTAACGCACCTATACCATCTGCGTAGGAAGTTGACCCATCTGCGAATGACTGACTCGGTAATATTTTTGGCCCTCCGCCGTACCCCTATGTGGAGTCATCCACAGCCCCTCCTCCGACACAGGCCTCACACTACGATCTCCGAAACGCACGCCACCCTTCCGCTATGTTCACCTTCTCCGAGGATCACCTACGCCATCCGAGGCCGCGGCGCCCGGGTGCACCATGACTTCATGTATACTCTTTTCAGCAGTGTCGCGTTATATGTCCGCAACCAAGCACACCAGGGCGGAACGACATGCGTAATGTTCAGAATTCTAGAAAAATTCTAAAAAAATTACATAACCAAGTATAATGTGTAAATAACCTTCAAAAGAATTTCGTAATGTTCGGGCTTCATGTCCTACATTAACAAATTCCTGCAAATAATATACTAACGTAAAATTTCAAGAATAATTCATAATGGTTACATTTACAAAACATATTACACAAGCGAGTACATTGTGTCCAAAGGCTCTATAAAAAAATTATAATTTTTTAAATCTATTTACTATATTTACAAATTTAATAAACAAATAAATAAAATAAAAGACTCCTCGCGCGGCGGGGGGTCACCTACCCTAGCGCCCCTCCCGGGCGCGCCAACTCTCTAGTGTGGGCTTCCAGTGCGCTAGGGGCCAAACCTGCCATTTCCAAGGGCCAGGAGCTATTTTCAGTATTTACCACGAGCGCGGTGTAGGCTGGCCTTCAATTAGGGGTTCACGGCCCAACCCTACAGAAAATTTTTTTCCGGAAGGCGCAAAGGATCGTGTGGAACGGTAGCAAAGCCAGCAGGCCACTCCACGTTCCCACTTGCCCGGCGGCTTCAAGAATAGCCACGCATGGCCATTGATGATTTGCCCTATTGAAACAGTAAGTGATGTCTATTGACATATGAGTATTGGTTTTGTATGTCAGTAAGACATCATAAGATATTTTATCAAATAGCAAAGAAAGATAAAGGAAATCATCAAATCTCCCTATATTTAATTGCATATGCGAATCGCAAGGAATTGAGGAATCGCAGCTGGAGGAGGAGGTAGCCATGGCTGCGGCGGCGAAACCTATCCTGTACAGCAAATGGTTCAGCTCCTGCTCCCAGCGGGTCCGGATCGCCCTCAACCTCAAAGGTAGGGGTACTGATTTTAGCCTTGGTTCTTGATTATTCATGTTCGGTTGTCAAAGCTCCCAGCTTTGTCGATTAGGGACGAAGAGCTTTTCTTGCGTGCTAGCCCTCTGTGTTTCTTGAACTAATGATGTACAAATTCAGCAAAAAAAAAGGTCCGGAATTTGGAGGGCCTAAGTTTGTAAGATTCGTATAGTAGTTAACATTTGCTGTTGTATGGACTGATTATGCTGTTTTCACCATGATGAAGGTGTGGATTATGAGTACAGGGCGGTCAGCCTTTTTACAGATCCAGGTATGCAGCTAAATCTCTCTGCCTTTGTGAATCACCATTAGAATCATAATGTGGCCAATGATTTCCTAATGGTGAATCACCAGCTACGATATTCAGGCTACTCTTATGTGCATAGCTTCCCTGCTCTGGTATTCCTGGATAAAAGTAGCAAGTTTGTGTGCTAGTTTTGGTTATGAAATCGTGTATATGGAGGTTGAAATGGATATGCGTCTAGTATTCAGTTCTTGCCTCTTCAGTGCCAAGTTTATCACGTTGCCACCAAGGGTCATGGCCAAGCACTCTTTCTTTCAATTTGTGCAAGTTCATGACGTATTTTGGCCATCCTCACTGCTTCCTTTTTGTAGATTATGAAAAAATCAATCCCATTAAATATGTCCCAGCATTACTAGATGGGGATTTCATTGTTTCTGACTCTTTCGCAATCATATTGGTGAGTTGTAAGTTGTAACTCTTAACTGAAACTTTTATTTTAGATCTTAAATTTTGCTTAACATATGTGCAGTGATATGTTACAAATTAACAGACTTGCTTTGTGTTGAGCAGTATCTGGAAGATAAATATCCTCAGTGTCCTCTCTTACCTCAAGATCTCCGAAAGAAAGCTCTTAATTTGCAGGTACATGTCTGAATAAAGCTATCTTTCTTTGTTGTCTAGACATTTCTGGTCACGAATTGCATGACACTGGAAGCATTTTAAAGTGTAGCAATAAGTTTTGGTGAGGTATGTTGAATAAAACTTGTCATAAGTTAGCAATCTTATGGTCAGGCAAGGCACCACTTGATAGTATCTGTAACCATCTTGTGTGGGTGTAGTTGTTACTTCTCTTTACTTGTTTTTTACTATACATGCTTCACTTGTTTCTGAGAAAAAAAGTATACATGCTTCCTTCTACAACTACATATGGATCAGGATGTTTGTTCCTTGAAACAGATTGCAAGCATAGTGTGTTCAAGCATTCAGCCTCTTCAGAGCCATGCCGTCATCGTGAGTACTTATAAAATCTTATGTTTTCGTTTCAATTTTACTGTGATGATCTGTATTTAGACTTTACATGATTATTTTGCAGGGTTCGTTTATGGGTACAATGGACGCCAGTGAGAGCCTTCAGATGGTTCAGCATTATATTGACAAGGGCTTCAGAGGTATGACTTCTGCCACTCTGTCTGTCTTGCCAAACAGTTACCTATAAATATATTTCAGTAACTGAACATACAAAAATGTACTATTTGGCTGTTACTTCTTTCCTTTTTCTCGTGTTCATCATTGCGCACAGCTTTGATGTTGGTTTTTAACTTCTAAGTTACCCTCTCTAATTTTGTTCCAGCAATCGAAAAACTTTTGGAAGGATGTGACAGTAAATATGCTACTGGAGACGAGGTCCAAATGGTTTGTGCTTCAAACCCAGGCTTGTTCTTTCTTCTTTGATACATGTTTACTGACTTCAAAAGTTTCCCCAAGAACACAATGTGCCACTATTTCTGTTAACTCTGTTGATGTAACATGGACTAATTTGGGTTTTCATAAATGTTGTGGCCATTTACAGGGAGATGTGTTTCTAGCACCCCAGATCCATGCTGGCCTGACACGCTTCCAAATCGACATGGTATGTGAAATTTCATGAGTTGCTCTTCGTGTAAGAAATAAACACAAAGTTCTTAAACTAATTATACAGAAACCAACGCTAATAAGTTCCATTCATTTTTCTCTTGCAGTCAAAGTATCCTATTCTGGCAAGGCTTCAAGAAGCCTACACTGAACATCCTGCATTTCAAGCCGCACTTCCTCAGAACCAGCCAGATGCTCCTCCACCCCAGTAATCAGGATCCCGAACGAGCTGATGTTATGGTCGATCGTTGCTATGAGAGACGCAGCAAGCAGACGGCGACTGCAGGCAATCAGACGAACACGGCGACGCAGGTGGCAGCAGCAGACGTCCCGGATGGGCTACAGTCCGAAGCGGGTGCATGAAGCCGTGTCGGCTAAGACTAGTTGGGCTTTCCAAATAAAATAGCTAGTTTTCCTAGTACTAGATACAATATTAGAGATTGGTTTCCTATTTAGTCAAGATTTGCTGTTAGAGATGGATTGTTAGGGGTTAACCATGTATGGGCTACTGCATGATTGGAAGTAATCAAGAAGTTATTTTCCTCTTCACCTCTCCTGCGTGCGCCCTGCCGGCGCACTACTCATCCGCCGGCTAGCGCCTCCACCACGCCGCCGGCAACTCAAACCCCGTCCTCCCACTTCACACTCCTATAATCTTCGCCGGTTGAATCCGGTTCATAACAGCTGTCTACGTCGATATTCATGCAATTTCAGTAATAATTTGGAAGTGCAGTCAGTGCTTCATCTAGGCTCTAGTACCCTACATGTAATCTTCAATGTAGGGTGTTCAGTGTAAACAAAGTAGTATAGACTTGAATTCAGTGAGACTCGCTGCTTCATCCATCGAGAACCCATCGATGCAACAGGAGCTTGATGTTGCTGTAAAAGTGAATAAATTGAACATAGTAATTGAGCCGTACCAGGAAGCCTAAGCCAAGAGCGCTTCATGCTGATAAACTACTGTATAATGGTGGTCGTGTTACTAACAATCAAGCACAAGCACACACAAAAAAAAACAAGAAGAACAAGATGCAATCCCAAAGCCTCCACTCAACTTTACTGATTGGAGGTATTTCTATGTGGACAAAATCAGCCTTTGCACCCATATTTAAGGGGAATGAGAGGTGAGAGAGCCGAATAACTATCCATGTTCACACAATCGGGTATTCACGGAAACGGGCTGATATACAGCAGAAATATGCTTTAATCCTTGGTAATGGCTTTTTTAGAGCTAGCTTACATTGCAGTGGTATATTTCGGAGAGGAGACTTTACTGTGGTGTTTTTCGAAATCTTCAGTGTCATGTACTCACTCTAGTAACAAATCTATGTTTTTTGGAATACGTGCAATTAAATTTTCAAAACTTTAACTATTGATATATTTTTAAATATTTAGATTGAATACATGAAAAATCATATGTATAGATTTGTTTCGAAAAATACTTTTACAGTATTATAATTTTATTAGATTTTATAAATATATTATAATATAAATTAATTGTAAAGTTATGTTTTAGTGCCCATTTTGATATCTAAAATAATATTTATTTGTGATTGAAGGGAGTATCAACTTTTTCGAAGGGAAGGGGTTGGGACCCACAGCCTCTTGTGGAACAGAAGTAGTCAATATGGGATAAAAATGGATCGAATACAATCGAATAGTCTCAAATATAAATATGAATCTATATTTTTAAAATGAATATGAATATGCATTCGAATATTATCAAATACAAATACGAATTGAATGTCATAACGAATACGAATTCGAATTGAATATGTACTTAATTCAGTCGAATACGAATATCTTCCTACAACTTCTGTAACAAATCTCGGTACAATAAATTTATATAATATGATCGAATACGAATCTCGGGCAGCATAGAAAACGGATTGAATAGTCTTGAATATAAATACGAATGTTCTCGAATACGAATCGAATAGTCTTGAATATAAATACGAATGTTCTCGAATACGAATCGAATGATCTTAAATATGAATACGAATGCCAATACGAACATTCACAACTATGGATATGAATATTGTTGAATACAAATAACGAATATTTTCAAATGCGGATTTTGCTTATCACATTCATGTTTTCTTAGATACGAATACCAGATAAAATAAATTATCCGTTACCGTTTTCCACTCTCACACGTCCATTCCAATTATCCGGCGGCTTCAAGAAAATAATCACCCACAGCCTCTAGTGGAACAGACGTAGACAAGCTTCTAGAAAATAATAACCCAAAGGGTCTTTTATCATTTAGCTATTAAAAGTTATTTTTTAATTTTTCTATAGTAATTAGCTTTTAAATAAAATGTCTTTTCAAGACGAAATGTACAAATTGATTATAATATATACTATAACGATTTTATTTATATTAGTCAAAACTATATATAAATTTCTATTACTCTTACTCTCTTTTACAAATAACTTAAAAGCTTTAAATTATAGTCAAAGACTATTAAAAAAAAAGACAGACGCAAAGACTCGCGGAACAGAAGCAAAATGACAGACGCAAAGACTCGCGGAAGTCCATTCCAATTGTCGGGCGACTTCAAGAAAATAATCACCTCGCCTGCCCTTCACCTATATTTACTCCTCGTTTCATCTGCGAGTTAATGGGGAGGATTTGAGTATCAGCTGGAGCCTGGAGTGGAGGAGGACGAGGAGGCAGCCATGGCTTCGGCGGCGGCGAAGCCGATCTTGTACAGCTATTGGTTCAGCTCCTGCGCCCACCGGGTACGGATCGCCCTCAACCTTAAAGGTATGAGTGCCATTTAGCCTTGATTGGGTGGTCAGAGCTCTCAACTTTCTTAGTTAGGGATGAAGATCTTTTTCTGGACATGCTAGCCACTCTTAAATTCTTGAACTAGTGATGTGATTCAGAAAATTACCTCCGGAATATGGAGGACCAAAGTTTATAAAAGATTCGTTTAGTTGTCAGTAGCGTTTGCTACTGCATGGGCTAATTACACCGTTTGCCACTGTGACGAAGGTGTGGATTATGAGTACAGGGCGGTCAACCCTATGACAGATCCAGGTATGTAGCTAAATCTCTCTGCCCTTGTTACAGTCAGAACCTCATTTGCTCGAAAAGCGCGATTTGTGATGGCAAAGAAGGGGTGGATGTAATCGGGGTTGATAGATTGGCTGATAATTTTTTTTGAACGAAAACAGTAGGATCTTTCCTACTGTGTATATATTATTGACCGATATATTATTGACATTAGAACCATGATGTGCCCAATGATTTCCTAATAGTGATCACTGACTAGGATATTCAGGCTAGTGTTCCTGGAGAGAAGTATATGCTTCGTCAGTTAGTGTGCTAATTTTGGTTTGAAGTCATTTATGGAGGGTGAAATGGATATGCGAGTAGCATTCAGTTCTTGCCTCTTGAGTACCAAGTTTATCATGTTGCCACCAAGGATGCATGGACCATGGCAAAGCAGTGTTCCTTTCAGTTTGTACAAGTTCATGGTGCTTTCACCGTCCTCACCTCTTCCCTTTTGTAGATTATGAAAACATCAATCCCATTAAATATGTCCCAGCGTTAATAGATGGGGATTTTGTTGTTTCCGACTCTTTCGCAATCATATTGGTGAGCTGTAACTCTTCACTATATTTTTTTGAACTTTGAAATTTGCTCGGTCAACATGCATGCAGTGATCTATTACAGATTAACAGGTTTGCTTTATGTTGAACAGTATCTGGAAGACAAATATCCTCAGCACCTTCTCTTACCTCAAGATCTCAGAAAGAAAGCTTTTAATTTGCAGGTACATGTCTGAATTAAGTTTTCCTACTATGATGTAGTGTTTGCCTAGACATTTCTGGCACAAATTGCATGACACTGGAAGCATTTTGAAATGTTGAAATAAGTTTTTGATGAGATATGCTGAAATCTTTTTGAGAACAAAGATCACGGAATAAAACTTGTCATAAGTTAACAATCTTATGACCAGGTGAGGCACCAATTAATGATATCTGAAACCTATCTTTTTTAGGTGTAGTTGCTGCTGCTGATTACTTGTTTTTTTTTTTGAAACCAGCTGATTACTTTGTTTTAGCATACATCTTTCTGCAACTACGTATGGATCAGGATGTTTGTTCCTTGATGCAGATTTCAAGCATAGTGTGTTCAAGCATTCAGCCTCTTCAGAGCCATGCCATCATCGTTAGAACTGATAAAATCTTAATTTTTCGTTTCAATTGTAGTGTGATGATCCGCGTATTGGCTTATTTGACATGATTGTTTTGTAGGGTTCGGTTCTGGGTACAATGGACACCAACGAAAGCCGTCAGATGGCTCAGCATTATATTGACAAGGGCTTCAGAGGTCTGATTTCTGCTGCTCTCGTGCCTGTTTTGCCAATTAATTACCTATCAATATACAATCCTCAGTAACAAAACATACAAAAATTCACTATTTATCTGTTAGTTCTTTCCTTTTTCTCGTGTTCTTCCTTGCCTACAGATTAGATGTTGATTTTCAAGTTACCCTCACTAATTTTGTTTCAGCAATCGAAAAACTTTTGGAAGGATGTGACAGTAAATACGCTACTGGAGATGAAGTCCAAATGGTTTGTGTTTCAAACCCAGCCTTGTTCTTTGATACATGTTTACTGACTTCAAAAAATTACGTCAAGATGACACAATGTGCCACTATTTTTCTGTTAACTCTGTTAATGTAACATGGACTAATTGGCGTTTCATAAATGTTGTGGCCATTTACAGGGAGATGTGTTTCTAGCAGCCCAGATCCATGCTGGCCTGACACTTTTCCAAATCGACATGGTATGCGACATTTGATCGGTTGTTCTTACCGTTACAAATAAACACAAATTTCTTAACTGATTATTCAGAAACCAATGCTAATAAGTTCCTTTTATTTTTCTTATGCAG
The DNA here is from genome assembly GCA_017311315.1 of Dendrocalamus latiflorus. Taxonomy (NCBI): domain Eukaryota; kingdom Viridiplantae; phylum Streptophyta; class Magnoliopsida; order Poales; family Poaceae; genus Dendrocalamus; species Dendrocalamus latiflorus. Next base: position 6,307,073 of record CM029635.1, read on the forward strand.
TCAAAGTACCCTATTCTGGCAAGGCTTCACCAAGCCTACACTGAACATCCCGCATTTCAAGCCGCACTTCCTCAGAACCAGCCAGATGCTCCTCCACCCCAATAATCAGGATTTGGAACGAGTCGATATTTTGTGTAATTTCAGTAATAATTTTGAAGTGCAGCCAGTGCTTCATCTATGCTACCCTATATGTAATTTTCTGATTAGGATGTTCACTGTAAACAAAGTAGTATAGACTTGAATTCACTGAGACTCACTGCATCCATCTAGTACCCATGGATGCAACAGGAGCTTGATGTTGTTGTAAAAAGTGAATAAACTGAACACAGTGAATCTAATAATGTTTACTCCTTATTTGAATTCCAGATGCAGTATGTACGATTAGTTCATTGATGATGCACATGTACGTACACACTGACGTACTCACAAATGCAGAATACACATGCATGTAAGCATCCACACCATTCGTCAAGAAAAGAGCGCTCTCTTAGTCTGTAAGGACCAAATGAGCTACACAAACATATAAATAACATTGCCCTGATTGAGAGAGAGAGAGAGAGAGAGAGGAGTATCGTCATTGAAGTTATCCTTTTTGGTCTTATCCTCTTCCCCTTGGTTATCCTTGTCTACTTTCTCTGCAATCAGTACAACTGTACAAGGTGCCTACGTCTCCCTTGATTTTCTGGATTTCTTGTGGGCCCCACCCAAATAAAAACCCCTATTACAGCAGGGGGATGCGCGAGCCCCCGCTCGGCCACGTCACCCCGCGCCCGCGCTCCGGCCGGCGCGTGGCGCGGGGATTTCGGTACGGCCGGGGGAGGGAAATCCCTCCGGTTTTCCGGAAATTACGTACAGGTCCTTTTTCCTCGCAAAGAGATCCTTTTTCCTCGCGAAAAGGTCCCTGGCGGTTTTTTTGCGGGGGATTTTTCTGAAAAACCCCCTCCAATTTGCAGGATGGCGCCCCGCGGTTTTCTAAATTGCGTACTGGTCCTCATTTCATTACATACGGGTTCTTAATTTTTACAAAAAAACCCTTTAACTTTTTCGAAAATACGCACGTGCCCTCGATTTTTTTAAAAAAACTCCTCACAAATTATCGCCTCTTTTACTTCGGTGCACACGGTGGCTGGCGCGGCGTGTCGCCGCGCCTATGCTGCTAGTAAAACCCCTATTACGAGCGGGGGGATGCGCGAGCCCCCACTCGGCCACGTCACGCAGCTCGCCCGCGTGCGCGCGCCCCGGCCGGCGCGTGGCGCGGGATTTCCCGTACGGCCGGGGGAGGTACTTTCCTCATATTTTCCGGAAATTACGTAGAGGTCCTTTTTCTCACGAACAGGTCCTTTTTCCTCGCGAAAAGGTCCCTGGAGGGTTTTTTTCAACGATTTTTTCTGAAAAACCCCCTCCAATTTGCAGAATGGCGCCCCGCGGTTTTTAAAATTGCGTACGGGTCCTCGTTTCGTTACATACTGGTCCTCAATTTTTACGAAAAAACACTTTAGCTTTTTCGAAAATACGCATGTGCCCTCGATTTTTTTAAAAAACCTCCTCACAAATTATCGCCTCTTTTACTTCGGTGCACACAGTGGTTGGCGCGGCGTGTCGCCGCGCCTATGTGGTTAGTACCTACCCCATTATAGCCGGGGAAAGCGCGAGCGGGGAGCGCAGCCACGTCGGCCGCGCGTGCGCTCCGCCCGCTGCGTGGCCGGCTGAATTTGCGTACGGTCGGCCGAGTCAATTTCCCTGCATTTTTCCGAAATTACGTAAATGTCCTTTTTCCTCGCAAAATGGTCCCTGTCAGTCTTTTTAAGCCCCTCCACTTTGCAGGATAGCGCCCCGCGTTTTCTAAATTACGCACGGGTCCTCGTTTATTACGTACAGGCCCTCAGTTTTTTACGAAAAAAGACCTTTGACTTTCTCGTTTATTACGTATATGCCCTCAGTTTTTTACGAAAAAGAGCTTTGGCTTTTCCGAAAATACACATGCGTTCTCAATTTTTTTAAATTTTTTTTTACAAACTCCTCAAGGATTATCGCCTCTTTTACTTCAGTACACACGGTGTCTGGCGCGGCGTGGCGCCGCGCCTACGAGGCTAGTATGATATTCGGACTTGGGCGGTCCGTATCTTCTCCTGTCTCTTGTGCTCAATTCAATACATACCCGGTGACCGAAGAGTAGAGTACTCACATGGCATCTGGTCCCAAGTCAATTAATTGCCCTTCTCATATATGACGTGTTTTTCACGCTGCATCCGCTCTTCAGTTCACGCTCTATTTAACCAAGCTTCACCTGCACCTACTAGTATATCTCGTCCTCTTCTACGAGCTGTTAGTTGAGCAGGAGGAGGAGGAGGGGGCAGTAAGGGAGGCGCAATGGCGTCCGCGAAGCCCATCCTGTACAATTTCTGGCTCAGCTCCTGCTCCCATCGTGTCCGGATCGCTCTCAACCTCAAAGGTGAGCACTTCTTGAGACTTTGTAGCTTGCTTCATGCCTTCATTGGCTCTTGATTGTACCATCCAGGCATCCACTTCTTTGGCCTAATTGAGCTTAAGATTTTAAATTGGAGTGCATTCCGAATGATTTAGCTAAGAGAATCAGGCAAAATAAGGGATCCTATGGCTTCATCTTGCTATGTATAATCTTAAACTTTGCATCAATAGGGTCCAGAGATATCTATTTGGGTCAAATTCTGAATTTCTTTAGTTAGGGATGATTCAAGATGGTAAAGCTTTGGTATTTCTTGGTCCAGTAAATGCAATTCAATGTGAGAAATTATATCTACTGCCATCAAGCTCAGGAATCTTTTGTGCTGAAGCCCACGATATTCAGTTGATTTCGTTTTATTTGACGCTCCTAATTGTCTTGTTAGTTTTGCTAATATTTATGTTCAGACAACCTGATGATGTGTCAACTTGTGGAAACCTTTATCAAGAACTAAGTAATTCACAGTTGTGAAGTGTTAAGTCCTGTTGACTAATGCTGAACAACTAGACGTTAGTAACTTGGAAAATACCACTTATTTAGATGTTATGAATCGTCAACTCTTATAATTGAATGAACTAATTTTATCATTTTCTCTGTGATGAAGGTGTCGATTATGAGTACAGGGCAGTGGATCCACGAACAGATCCAGGTAACCACAGAATGTAAACACATTTCGTGTATTGCAATAGCCATCTTCTAGGATTGCAACTGATGACAGCTAAGAAAGAGGGGTCATGGTCAGAGTTGATGCAATGACTGATAATAAGATAAATTAGAACCATACATTATTCTTGATGCCTAATCCGTAAGTGTGTATCAGTGCTTTTCATTTAACTTCATGAATCGGTTACATTCCCAGATATTGAAATAACATAATCTGTTTGTCAACGAACTGGAGAATGCTTCTGCTATCATGACCTCCTAGTATCTTTTATGTACACAAATTAACATTGTTTTTTTGGAGTTCACGTTTACATTGCAATTTCATTGTTGTTGCTCTCCTTTTGTAGATTATGAAAAGATCAATCCAATTAAGTACGTACCAGCATTAGTAGATGGGGACATAGTTGTTTCCGACTCTCTCGCCATCACATTAGTGAGTTGCAGTTCTTGCTTCAGTGGATTTTTTTTACCCACAAGAACGTGTTCCTTCAGCATGCCAGGGCGTCTATTGGTCATTGACAATTGTCTTAATTATGTAATGAACAGTATCTAGAAGATAAATATCCCCAGCATCCTCTCCTACCTAAAGATCTCAAAAAGAAAGCTCGTAATCTTCAGGTACATGTCCAGTTCAGAGTATCTTTATATCTTGTGCTATTAGGCAAAGAATTTATGCTTAAGATGTCCCTGTTGGGTGACATGGAAACGGTATTATAGTATAATTTCGGAAAGTATTGTGTGTTGTCCTACGGAACCCTACACCCTTTATTTATAGCGCCAAAAATTACAATCCAACTCTAACATGACTCGCACACGACACAAAAAGTGCACAACTTGGACTCTTATCTAGCTCTCCAACACCCCCCTCAAGATGGACATGAGATAACAATCATGGCTAACCCTCACTAGAATCTAACACTTTACCAAACCTACCGTCGACTCCATAGCTAATACCATCACTAAGACCAAAAGATGCTACCGATACCATTACAAATTCCACTAGTGTTTCATCAAATCCATCACCACCATCTACTAATTGTTCCTGGCCTCTACTTTCTCCTCCTCTACCCACACGCCCTAGCCACCCCCGGCCTCCACCACCTCTACCCACACACCCCCAACCTTAGCTTCAACCACCTCTACCATATCCCATTACGCTTGACTCCAGTCCCAATCCTCTTCTCAGTTTTCTTCTCCCTTCTGCCACTTCTCCGATTGTGTGGTCTTCTCCTCTATCATGGCTGCATTGGCCCTAAGGCCACCTCTTCCTCTTCCTCTACTTCCACCTTACCTTGTTCAGTAGACTTATCATTCCCACCGGCACCTTCACTAGGGTGAGATGCCCCACACTTGTAACACTCGGTCCTCCTTATAAAGTTTAAGTTGCCGCATCTCATGTCACAACAAATCCAATCACCCCTGTGATATCCAATTTGTGAGAAAGGACAAGCCCAACTCAGGTGTCATGTTTGCTTACAGTTATAGCACTTCCTGTCATCAACTATGGCGTATACTAACCTTATAGGGTTGCTACCCACCATCACTCTTCGTTGAGTTTCCTTAACAACCATAGCTAAAATAGTCTCCTTCATAGTTGGCAATGCCACCTGATGATATATTGTAGCTCTACTACTCTCAAACATAGGGTTTATATCTTTCAAGAAGTGAGTGACCCCCCTACGTTGCAGCTATGCTCTACCAAATTCAATATCACCAGCACATCAGCTATAGTAGATCATATTAATCCAATCTACCCACAACTGCTTAGCTTATTGAAATATTCTTGAACAGTCTTCTCCCCCTATTTTAGAGCATCTATCTTGCCTTAAACCTCCACCATCATCAATACATTCCCAGCTCCAGAGTACATGTTCCCCAACATCTTCCACATCACCACTGCACTTGGGATCGCTTCCACCATCCTAGCAAAGAACAGGGACACCGAAGTCAACAACCATTTCACCACCACAGAGTTGGTGGTGTTCCACACCCTCCAATCTGTACTCCCTCTATCTCCAGGCTTGATGCAAGTCTTTTGTAGATAGTGCTCCACCCCTTCATTTTCAGAATTTGTTGAGCCCTCCTAGACTAACTTATATAATTCTTGTTCTCTTCTAGCTTCACATTATTCAGCATTAGCTCTAACTTTAATTCAGATGATCTCATTCTAGACCTAGGCCTACTAGACCTATTGCTATGAGGCCTTGAATCTCACATCTCACCTTTTGTAACCAAAGAGATTCCTCACTTCTACTATACTTATTTACAATACTCTTTTTATAGCTTTCTACATAGCTTCTTCTTTAACCTTCCTCACAACTTTGATCTTCTCAGAGCTCATATTCTACTTTCAACACAAATCAAAGGGGCCTGTTCTTTTCAACTTCTAAAAACTGTTTTTCGACTTTTCTACAGTAATTAGCTTTTAAACGAAGTATCTTTTCAAATAGGGTCTACTAGTTAATTATAGTTTATACTATGCCGACTTCATTTATATTGAAAAAATCGCATGTGAGTTTCTGTTACTCTGTAATATCTCATATAAACAGACTAAAAGTCATAAATCATAATAAAAAATCATAAACTTCAGCTAAAAATAAAGGCCAAAAAACCTAAACCCAAATCGTCCGTCCCCTGCAACTCTCTATCCATGCCAATCGATACAGTCTTCCTCCTGTGTTGCCGCGCGTATCCACGCATCACGATAATCACCTACTCATCATCAAAAGATTACAACTCTACAGCCACAAGCACACTTGCCGACACCTCCTCGACCATCACCCAAACCAGCAACCAAAGAAGGCCACACAAAAAATCTATGCACACCGAATCCCAGAAACACCAGATCTCAAATCAAACAGCAAACAGCGAAGGGCTAACCCCCCAACCCCCCTTCCCTCGAGAAAATTGATCATTTGCCACTTTAAAGAGTGGGCTTCGCAAAATTGCCACTTTCAAAATTGGCTTCGCAAAAATGCCATGCAGTACATTTACTTCTTGATTACCATGTCATTTGAGTCATTTAACTCATTTAATATTTTTTTTTCTAATTTCAGAGGCTAGAAAAGACCTTTCTACCCTTGCTACGTTTTGCACTGCCATTGGCTCAATAATTAGCTGCAGTGAACTTCCTGTCGAAATTTGCATATTCATGTTCATCAAGTTCACGGTATGCAACAACTAGTGTTCTCAGACCTACATCAGCGTATTCATTTATGTGCTGCTGGGTCACTTCTCTGTATGTACTCTCAGAACTTGATAGCCTTTCGAACATTACACTGCACATGTTGAAGATCAATTCAAGAGATCACCATCGTATTAATAAACAGAGGAAGAGTAGATGCATCATGTCATCAGCTTGCATATTTAAACACATACCAGCAGATTACTGAATATAGTAGTAACACTAACCTGTCAGCACCTTTACTAAAGAGAATGTGATTTGTCTGTCATTGGCTCAATAATTAGCAAGAGTAGAAAGGTCTTTTCCACTTTCTGAAATTAGAAAAAAAATATTAAATGAGTTAAATGGCTCAAATGGCATGGTAATCAAGAGGTAAATGTACTGTATGGTATTTTTGCGAAGCCAATTTTGAAAGTGGCAATTTTGCGAAGCCCACTCTTCAAAGTGGCAAATGATCAATTTTCTCCCCTCCCTCCTCCTCCTCCTTCCAGATCGAGCTCTCAGCTCTCCCGGTTCATTAACTGCAGCAGCGGCGGCGGCGGCGGCGCAGCTCTCCTTTCAGTTCTGCAGTCCACCTCAGATCAGAAGCGCGCAGCACTCCACCCTCTTCATCCTCTGACTCGAGAGCCTCCTCGGATCAGCAGCGCACACGGACGGTCCCAGCGAGGTCAGTGACTCGATGGAGGGCGGCCGCACGAGGCGGCGGCGGTGGCCCCACGAGGAAGCAGCAGCTGCCCACGAGGCGGCGGCGGCCCGCGAGACGGTGGCCGCGCTCCTGCGCGCCTAGGCGAGGGCGGCGATAGCTATGGTTGGGAACCACGGAGACGGCGGTGTGGTTAGGGCTCTGATACCATGTAGAATAATGTGGAAAATTATTGTGCGTTGTCCCACACGGCACGACACGCACACAACTTGGTATCTTAGAAACTCTCCAGCAGGTATTGAAGAAAAATTCTTAAGAGGCAATTTTGATGAGTAGATTAGGACGGAATTCAGCATTTAACTTTTTTCAGTGTGATATTTTTCACATATGCTTTCTGTAAGTTGGCAATCTTATTGTCATGTGAAGAAGCCAGCAATCCTTTTTTGTCATTCATCACATTTTTATATGCAACTCCATTTTTAGAACTTTGTTCCTTGCTTATTGCAGATCGCAAACATAGTTTGTTCAAGCATTCAACCTCTTCAGGCCTACGGTCTCATTGTGTGTTTTACCAACAGCTAGCTTCCACTCACAAGATTTTGTCTTTTCAACATTTCAGTACTACTTTAATTTGCAGAACTACTTTGCAGGGCTTGCAGGAGGGTAGGTTGGGCCCCAATGAGAGCCTTCAGATGGTTCAGCATTACATTGACAAGGGCTTCAGAGGTGTGGTTTTTGCCACACATATTGGTTTGCAATATGGGAAATTTTACCATCCTTGAGGGGGAAGAGGTATCAAATTTGAGCCGTTGATTACACTGATCAGACGGCTGAGATTTGGCAGTACCTAGTGGTACCGGACGCGAGGTACCAAGAGGTACCAAATTTTGAGCCGTTGATCACACTGATTGAACGACTGGATCTAATTTGGTACCTCTTGGTACTTTGTACCTCTTGGTACCTCCTCAAGGATAGGAAAACTGCTCTTGCAATATAATTTCTTCTCAGTGTACCTGGAGTGCTAAAATAAATGCAATTGAGAAACATTGTTTGTTGTTCAATATTGCCTTTCTTTTTTTGTGATATCAGCCAGATATAACTCATTGTTTGCCCTTACTCTTTGTCTCAGCGATCGAAAAGCTTTTGGAGGGATGTGACAGTAAATATGCTACTGGGGATGATGCCCAATTGGTTTGTTTTTTTTTTCTAACCCAACCTTGTTTATTGATACATGTTGCTTTGCCATGATCAGTCACATAGAAATGAGCTTCAAAGCTGCATCATCAGCTCGATCATACATACAGTTTTTTTGCAATGTACATTTTAAAATTCTTATTTAACGTTTCCTCATCCCACTTTCTGAATCTGGCATCTCACCTGTATTCACATTAGTAGTAAGCAAATGTACAATGTGCCACCATTCATGTTGCCTCTATAATGTAATTTCAACTAATCTGATTTTATCTATTTTGCATTCATCCACAGGGAGATGTGTTCCTAGCACCACAAATTCATGCTGGCATAAATCGCTTCCAAATTGATATGGTACCTAACTTTTCTCTGCTATTCTTTGTTTCTTTCTGTAAGGAATTCTGCTAACGAGGAAGTGTTCTCACCCATCTTGTTTAGAAACTAAGAGTAATAAGCTTTTCTTTTCTTGCAGACAAATTACCCAATTTTGGCAAGACTACATGAGGCATACATGGAAATTCCTGCATTTCAAGCTGCACTTCCTCAAAATCAGCCAGATGCACCTTCATCCTAATAAGAGCGAGCTTTGTCAATAAGATGCACCGTCCTGCAGGCTGCAATACCATAGTGAGCAAGACCAGCTTGCTCTTAAATAAGAGGGCTACTCTGTATGTGGCTTGCCACCATGTATACACTTTGGGTGAACTCTAGTTGATGCTTATTCTGGATACACAAGAAAAATGTTAAACGTTGTTACATATGTGAGAAATTGTGGTTCACTACTTCACTGAACAAGCTTGATCAACTCTGAAAAATCTTGATCTTAGCAATCGATTATGGATATGTAGCTTTTCATGCTTGATCTTGATCACTAATTCACGGAACAAGCTTGCAACAGGAGTGGAATCCATTGGTAAGTCCAATCACACTTGGATTATGGCTATGCAGTTTCTCATGCTCTGATAAATCTTGATCTCAGCCATCGAGTTTGCAATCAAGCGGCTTCTTAGCGTACAGCGGCTGCAGCCTGCAGTAATCAAATAACCATGTCTAATCCGTGTTAGACCAAGGCCATTTGTTATGGGGGCAATGTAACAAATCGAAATAAACAAACATATATTCATTTGAAGAAAATATTTAAGATGACTTCAGTATGTAATATTGTACTTTGTAGGACTGGTGTGCCAAGAGAGGGGTGAATAATGTATTCAAAATTTTCCCTCAAATATTCATCAATCTTTTACTCCAATAGCTAATAGTTACGAAGATGAAGATTGGAAGTCAAAGCAAAAGAAATCAATTCAGAAGCCCAACAACACAAAATCAGCACTTTGGCGATCTGATCAGGCAAAATGAAGCGGTCTGATTGGAGCTCCTGGCGGTCTAGCTAACAGCCTCTTGGCGGTCTCACCGGTGGAAGTGATGGTCTGACCGGCCTTCGGTACGACCGGGCCTGAGAGTAGTATGACCGCTCCCGTGTTCCCAAAACAGAAAATTAGACCAAATACAAATCACTTTTGGTGTAACTTCAAAAATCTATAACCAAATGATATGAAACTCTAAACATACACCTTGATTAGAGTCTTAGGAACCTATTCTAACCCAGAATCACTTAAATCCTTGTCAAAGTTTAGACATTTTTCAAGAAAAGGTAAAGTTGCACAAAAATCAAGTAAAAACAAAAACTCAAAATATGACTTGCTCGTAGGTAGATAATGGCCAAGATAACTCTAGATGTATTCCTATATGTCACAGCAAGTAAAAATTCTCAAAGATTCGAGACAAAAACCTTTGGATCAAGAAAACTCATTTTTTTTTAGAAAATGGAAGATAACTTCCCGCCTCTGCATTTCTGCATACAGCGTTTACATTATTACAAAGTTTCAACACTATTGCTGATGAAATAGGGAAACAAGGAATGCAAAAAATTATGCATAACAAAGTCTATTATTAAATTTCCATCCATGGGAAGCAAACAGTTCCAACGCAGTGGTCTCTAGTTTTTTGCTCGCTGACTGAAAAGACTCCTTTGTTTCATCATTACACTGCAGCAATGCCCAAAACCGCAGCCAGTATGTTCCCCTGAAAATAGCCTGCATAAAAGACATATATTTGCAATTTGCAAAGATTAGATCATTACGACATCTCCAAATTGCCCAACATAAAGCGGCTACCCCAACCAAAATATCTTTCTTGTCTTTTAAATCGAAATTTGATAGCCAACTCCCTAACATGTGGGATACAGAGCTGGGAGGAGTTATCCCAGTAGCTATATAAACCGTCCTCCAGATTGTCTTGGCATAATGACAATCAAAGAAAAGGTGTTTAATGGTTTCGTTACAATTACAAAAACAACACTTTTGACTGCCTTTCCAATTTCGCTTAATTAGATTGTCCTTTGTTAAAATTACCCCCCGCTGGAGATACCAAAGGAAAATCTTGATTTTTAGAGGAATTTTTAACTTCCAAATCAACTTATGAGAAAAGGGCGTGTTTTGATTTATCATGTGAAGATACATAGAATGGACCGAAAATTGACCATTGTTATGTAAGCTCGAAACAAACAAATCTCTCTCATTAGTTAAAGTGATATGAGTGATTTTGGCAACTAATTCTTCCCAATCATCGAGTTTATCCCCCACTAGAGCTCTCCGAAATGAAATATTTAATGGTGTTGATCTCATAATATTGGCCACTGTATCATGCGGCCGATTAGTAATATTATACAACGTGGGGTAAAGGTCTTTAAAAGGCCGGTTGCCTACCCATATATCTTCCCAAAATCTTATTTGTGATCCATCCTTAATTTTGAAGGAACCACAAGCCAAAGCCTGATCTTTTATTTTCATCAGACCCTTCCAGAAATGAGAATCATTGGGTTTGACTTGGACTTGTGGAAGAGATTTTGAGCTTAGATACTTGTTTCTAAGCAGGGCTTGCCAAGTTCCTTCCTCGTTAAGCAAATTTATAATCCACTTGCTTAATAGACATTTATTCTGGACTTGGAGGTCAATGATCCCAAGTCCTCCTTGGTCTTTAGGACGACATAAGATATTCCATTGTGCAAGGCGATACTTCTTGGTATCTTTGTCGCCTTGCCAAAAAAATCTAGATCTGTAATAATCTAGTTTTTTAAGAACACCTTTCGGAACTTCAAAAAAGGACATCATGAACATGGGTAAACTGCTAAGCACTGAATTTAGAAGGACCAATCTACCTCCATAAGATAAATGTTTCGCCTTCCAGCAAGTCAATTTTTTCGCGAACCACTCTTCGATGCTCCTCCAATCAGCATTATGGAGTTTTTTATGATGCATAGGTATACCTAAATATCTAAAGGGATATTCACCTGCATCACATCCGAAGAGCTCAATGTATTTGCTTCGCCGTAACAAAAGATTTCGCTCTTATGAAAGTTAATTTTGAGGCCCGACAATTGTTCAAAAGCACACAATAAAAGTTTCATGTTTTTTGCTTGTTCAAGGTCATGGTCCATAAAGATAATAGTATCGTCTGCATATTGCAGAATTGACAATCCATCATCTACGAGGTGTGGAATGACCCCCCTTAATTGTCCATCATCCTTTGCTCTTTTTATTAAGAGTGCAAGCATGTCTGCTACTATGTTGAACAAAATAGGTGACATTGGGTCACCTTGACGAAGACCTTTTTTTGTTTGGAAGTAGTGTCCAATGTCATCATTGACTTTGATACCAACACTACCCTCAGTGACAAAGCTTTCAATCCACTTGCACCATTTGGGCGAGAAGCCTTTCATTCTCAAGGTTTGTTGAAGAAAGGACCACTTAACTTTATCATAGGCTTTTTCAAAGTCAATTTTGAAAATCACCCCGTTAAGGTTTTTAGAGTGAAGTTCATGAATGGTCTCATGTAAAATGACCACGCCTTCCATTATGTTTCTGCTTGGCATAAAAGCCGTTTGAGATGGACTCACGACTGTCTGCGCTACTTTATTGATTCTGTTTGTGCCTACTTTTGTGAAAATTTTAAAACTAACATTAAGAAGACAGATTGGTTTGTATTGTTGAATCTGTTTTGCATCTTTAGTCTTAGGCAGAAGGGTAATTACCCCGAAATTTAGACGAAAGAGCGGTAGGCACTCTTCATAAAAATCATTGAAGAGTGCCATTAAATCCTCCTTTATCACTTCCCAGAATACTTGATAAAATTCTGCAGGGAAGCCATCAGGACCTGGAGCTTTATTGTGTTCCATTTGGAACAAAGCCTCTTTGACCTCTGCTTCAGAAAAAGTTGATGTAAGCATATCATTTTCAACATCATTGACTTGTGGTATATCATTTATCTGAGTTTCCACGAGAGAAAAAGTATTGTCCTGTGGTTGACCGAAAAGGCCTTTGTAATAATTAGTAATGTAATCTTTCAATTCGGTATCGCCCACAATTATACCTTCTTCTTGATATAATTTAAAGATGTGTTGTTTGCGATGTTTGCCATTGGCCACCAAATGAAAGAAACGGGTATTATCATCCCCTTCAAGAAGGTTTTTAACCTTCGCTCTTTCATACCACTTCATCTCTTCCTCTCGTAATAAGAGAACCAATCTTTCCTTGAGATAGTGTTTCATATTTATCTCATTATCAGAAAGAGTATTGTTTTCCGCCTTTTTATCAATGGCGTCCAACAGTGAGATGAGTTTTTTCTTCTCTTTTTTATATGAACCTGCTGTATGTTTGGCCCATCCTCTCAGATACCTGCGAAGATGTCTTATTTTGTTTTGCCATCTTTCTATAGCATTATCACCTCTATTTTCTGATTGCCATAAATTGGCCACCGTATCGAAGAACCCATCCCGAATCAACCAACCCCTTTCAAATTTAAAGGTGTGATGCTTATTATTATGGGTTGAAGATCCAGTATTTAAGATAAGAGGTGTGTGATCAGATTGGCTTCTATCTCTGGACTGAACTGTACATAGTGGAAATTTATTTTCCCATTCAGTGCTGACAAGCACTCTATCTAATTTCTCATATGTAGGATCGTCTCCAGGTCCAGCCCAAGTATATTGCCGTCCTGACATAACGATTTCCTTAAGATCAAGAGACTCAATGACCGCATTGAAAATATTTGGCCATTTGGAGTCAAAATACCCTTTGCTCTTATCCTCTGGGTGTCTCATAATATTAAAATCCCCCCCTACAATATATGGGAGTGATTCTCGAGAGCAATTATGAGCCAATTCGATAAGAAAGGCTTCTTTTTTTTGCTGTTGTGCTGGCCCATATACCGTATACAGCGCAAATTTGAAACCATCAAATTTATTACGAAGGCAGAACTTGATATAAAAGTCACCCTCATCTATTGAACCAATATCGTAGATGCTCAAGTCAACGCCTAATAACATACCACCAGAGCGTCCAGATGGGGCCATGCTATGCCAAATGAATTCACGACCACCACTAAAGTTCTTAAGGATCGCATCGGGAAAATCAACACGACCCGTTTCTGCGAGTGCAACGAAATTGATTTGCTCCTCTCGAACCATCTCCGCCAAGTATCTGTGTTTAGCCAAGTCAGCAAGACCTCTGCTATTCCAAAAAACTCCTTTCATTGGAGACACAGTTTTGACGGGGTTTTTGGTTTATTTGGAGGTTTGCCATCTTTATTCTTTTTGGCAAAGTTTGATTTTTTCTTACGAGGGACAGGATTAAGATCACTTAATATGTAATCATCTTCCCGGCCCTGCAAATCCTCATTTGAATTACCACATACGTGGCCGAGGATTGCATCAAGTCTTTCCTCCTCATCAACAGCGACATGTTTAATTATGTTATTTGTATTCTCTCTGCTCTTCTTACGGAAGACCGTCATTCTATCTATTTCTATGTTTTTAATCGAGACAATAGACTTGTTAATTAATTTAGCATCTCTACCCATAGAAACACCTAGTTTGCTCAAATTTGAAGAAATGCGAGAATCTGTAAAAGAGAGGAATGAAGGTGAGGTACCTGTGAATTCAAGGTTGCGAGCTACCACCCTGCGTTCCACCTTATTGAGAGTGTGTTCATCACTCATCGCAGAACTCCGTTGGCTGCGCCTTAGATCTGCATCCTCATTGTTGTTATTCTTGTCATCCTCCTTTTGCTCTGCTGCAATATCCACCGAGGAGACAGCGCCAACCGCGCCCAAGCCTTGCAGATCCTCAACGCCAACAATCCCATCTAAAAGCTGAAGAGCACTTGCCATTGCCACATTTGAGATATTAGCCCTAATGCCATTCTTTTTGCAAAGAGCTTGCAAAACAACTCGTGGAAGCTCGTGAAAATCTAATGGAGAAGAAGAATTATGTTCCTTCATCACCTCTGGAGCAAAAGCCTCACAATCAGGGCCATCCTCACGGACTGAAACCACTTCTTCAATTAATTGGTCCTGATGCCCTGAATCAGCCTCCCGTAATTGGTTCTCCAAAGTATAAGGATTTGCCGCCTGAAAAACCCCTGGCCCCTGTTCTGGACAATCTGTCTCTTGGCCACCAGGACTGGCGACCAGTGAAAAAATAGCTCCATTGCAGCCATTTGCATCCTCTCCAGATCGCCCAACACAATTTGAAAACACAGGAGTACACAACTGCGAGTACAAAGCAATCTCATCATCTGTATGCGCGAGAACAGAGTCAAAAGCAAAGGGGGTTGCACCTGTCTCTGAAGTTAAGAGTGGATTGGACTGAATCGTGTCCAGGACTTCTTCAGACAAGGTGTGATCTTTGCTGATTTCCTGTACCAATATCTCTTCAGAAATAGTTCCATCAAGTGGCACAGGTGCTGCACTGTATACATCTGAATTTGTGTCAATTTCAGCTACAATAGAAGCACTAATATCTTCCAATAAAATCTGAACAGCTTTGTCAATTGCCTCCTCAGCTACTTGCACTTCATATGCAGTTGGTGCTTCATCATTTGGAGCTTGGTTAGATTTGGGAAATAACTTTGGATTGTCAGCAGAGAAGCTAGTTCCATTTTTGTTGTGGTTATCCAAATCTTCCATCTCCTGATCTGTGTCCTTATTTCGGTTTTCTGGATCTAAATCATCATCCTCATCAAAGTCATCAGGCTCTCCACCACTGCTAGGAACAATGTGATCGACCTTGAAAAATATTTCATACAGGCTATCATCCACAACAATATCTGCATCATCCGGAATACAATTAACATCCAGGACTGCCACCATAATCCGAACCACTCCAGTTTTCTTCATATATCTCATGTCAACTCGCTGAGTTACTCCTAGAATAGAGCCTACAGCCCAGAGAGGAAGAAAGGACCTGATCTCAAATGGGACACCATAGACTTGAACCCAAACTTTCTGAAGATGCTGCTTAGGCTTGATCTCATTGTTCCATTCCTCAAAAGACATCACCCCCTCATTGTTGTCTGTCCTTAGCCTCTTCATACTTATCATCCTCTGAAGCTCAACCTGACAGGGAAATGGCACAATATATGAATTGTTTCCATGCACACATACCTCCCAATCCCATTTTATCGGAATTGCTCGAGCAAGCTCTTTTTTGACAAGCTCCGCGGGAACTGAGCCTTCAATAATCTTAATCAGAGCAGTTGATGAAACTTTTTGAGTTGCCTTTGCCACCTTGGTATAAGGAATATGGAAAAATCCTAATCCATCACCTGCAAGACCACTGAACGTTGCGGTTGGTTTAGGTCCATGTAACAAAGGGCAATGCGGAGTTAAATGTTCTTCCTCACAAATCTCACAGCACAAGATGAAATTTCTCTTTTTCTTGGGTGCAGGTTCACCCACATGTGAACCTTTGTGCTTCACTGCCATAGAAGTTGAGCCCTCGACTATCTCCTTCCCCTTGTGGTTACGCTCTTTGGAACTTCCAGGATGCGAGGCATGATCACCATCTCTGGATGCAGCAACCAGGTTGAATTGAGTCCCCTCACCTCTCAGCTCTATGCCTCGGCCTCCTTGTTGATACCGACCACGGCCACGACCATATGGTCTGGGAGGTCGTCCTCTGCCGCGGGGAACCCGGAATTGGCCACCGTAATTTTTGCCATTGCCTTGATCGCCGCCACCAACACCACCTGCTCCCGTTGCCGTCGCCGCACCTCCAGCCATGACTACTTGTGCGTAAGAACGTCCTCTCCTCACAAAGGAACGAGGAGCCAGCCGCCGGCACAAGAAGTCTAAGCCAGGGTTACGCTTGGACCATCTTACTTTGCTGCCCACATCAGGTAACAACCCACATAATGGCCCAACAACTTCGTCGTTTGAATTTTGAATCCTCTGAGAAAATGGATCTTGACCAAGAATTTTAGGCACAAGAAAATCTCCCAGAGTTCTTGGTGGTGAAGATCGAGGTTGGGGAAGCGGACCTTTCCAGCCCTTCTTCTTGTTCCACGGCCAACAGTGTTTATCAGAATCTCTGAGCAAAATTGGACGCATCTCCGAAGTCTTCCGCTGAACTGGATGGCCTAGTGGGCAATACGTCGAACAGGTGCCACGCGAGATACAGGGGGAGCTCTTGGTGCAGCTAGAGGTGTCTTGATTTAGCTGCATAATTCTTAGGAAAAGCAGTCAACTAGCAGAAAGCATACCTGTAGCGCCTTGATGAAGTTACTGCTGATTCCGCCATCGCCGAAGTGGGAGCTGCGGCAATGTCTCACCGTGGCAAAGGCGTGTCCCGGGAGGGCACCGGCGACGTCTTGGAGCACGGCGCCGAGGGGCGCAGCTGGCGCGCCTGCTAGCGCAGCGCAGGCCGAGCCAGTGGCCGCGAGCGCGGCCGGCTAGTCCTTCATGGCGCTACCTCCAGCCCAAAATTTTGACCTTGTTGAGGCACATGAAACCAACGCTCGAAGCAATGAGGTTAAATTCAAGCAAAACTGGTCAACTTCAAGAGCTTACAAGACTTGGTGCCTAAATGGATGAGATATGATTTCTATGAGTCATCTCTATTACTTACACGTTCTTGGCACGCAACAAGATCAAGAATGGGAGAGAGAAGATCAAAACCAATAAGATCAAGGGCAAATTAACCAAAACAAGAAGACTCCATAAGAGATGAACAAAGTTGATGCATTGCTACTTAAGGATGAAGGTTTTACAGCCACTCAATTTAAAGGACAAAAGAGCATGCCACAATACTCAAACCCTAACCGTAGAACACTTGGCCAAAATAATGGATGGTTCGCTAGCAAGTCTCCATCCCATCCTGTTAAGTAAATGAGGCAACTAGCCCACATTCAACCCTAATAGATACTATTCACTAGCATATTTGAGGGAAACCCATTAACCTCACACAATACGAGTTTTACTCTCACTCTAAACTCATGCATACTTTTCAAAGCATATGAGTCCAAATTCGCTAAGTCCTTAGCCTTTGATCCAACTTGATCTTCTCAGCTTCTTCTTGACCTAATCCGCATTCCCTAGCACCGCGGTTTTGATCCAAAATAGTTTTTGGTATTTGGCCATCTTAACAAAATTTTCTTTCTCGACCCGGCCTTCATCTTCTTTGCAAGCAATTGCTATACTTATCACGTGTTGGTGCACCACTGGCTTGCCATACATTGGCAAGTCTTTCTCATTCCTATTCCATTAGATCATGGTTCACTTAGATTGACCAAACCATCTGGTGTAACCCATCACTTGAATCTTTTCTTCAACATTTTTCTCCTTTCTCGTGCCATGCTTAAGCTCAACCATCTTACCTGGCATCCTTGACCATTCTAGATCTCAGCACCTCCATGAATGTAGCCCTGATCCTCGTCATTAACAATGGTTGACTCCAAAGCTTCCTTACACATCAAACGGAAAAATTATTTTCGGGCACAGGTTCTTCATAACTTGACCCACATTAGCTAAACATGCATCATGCAATATGAATCACTAACCAAATATATCTCAAATCATTTCAAAACCAAATTCTCCAAATCCGAGAATTTTTTTTCTAGGCCAATTATACTGATTGAAACATTGTGTAAACAAACCTCTCTACAAAACACAAAAGCTCCACACTTAGCAACAAGAGAATCATAACAAAACACAAAAGCTCCCAACTTAGCAACAAGAGAATCACAACAAAACATAAAAGTTCCAAACTTAGCAAGAATTCAAAGAAAAACTCAAAATCATGCTCTAGATATGCATTTTTTTATCGTTCTCCCCCTTTGACAATAGAGTCATCAAAATACATAGAAGAAGATAGAGCATGAATAAAAATGAAATGACTGTATTTTATTCAATTTTATCTTGATAAGTAGCTATGAAGATTATCCAAAGTGACTCCGCAAGTATTACACTCAGCCATATTTTGTAAAGTAGTTATCTAGATTATGGCAATCCATATATAACAAAGCCAAGCAGTAGTTATCTAGATTAGTGGTGGAGAAGCTCCTACACTCCGTCCCCGACAATTTCTGATGCGGATCCACCTAGCAAGCTAGCTGAACCACGTTGCTTTGGCCCTGATCTTTCACGATACGCCTTGTTGGATGCCCTCTCCAAGATAAGCCTTCTCCCACGCACACCACAGCACGTGAACGAAGGGTAGAGAAACCGAAGTTTCAGCAAGTAGAATCCAATACCACAATTGGTTTCAACACACGCAGAGCAATTCCTCGATGGAAATCTCAAGAACACGCCAACAATAGCCACCAAACCATGGTGATTTCCTGGTTTCTATTTCTCAATTCATAGCCTAAGTTATAATGGGGCTAAGGCCCAGGCCTTATATTGGTGCACAATGCATGGCCTTGACTAAAACTCACGCACAACTTGGCCTAAGGCCGAAATAAACTCCAATACGAACTAAAAAGGAAATACCTAAACTGTTACCTCTGAATTCTCTCTTAATTTGCGATCTGACTATGAGGATTTCGTGCCTGGCACCTTGTCTATTGTGTGGGGCTTCGAAATAGCTTTCCAACGAGTCCAAGAACGCCTAAATCGGACTCCGTTGGTGAAAGTTATGGACATTTTAGTATCGGTCTTGCCAGCTGTCCCAATCCGAGTCCGAATCGGTTTCAAATCTTTATATGTTTTATTTTCTTGTTCAAGGGGCTTCCAAAGCCATTTGGAACCTGAAAAGGAGTCCTTCTCAACCTTTAGAAAGTCATGGTGTGGTCGGATTTTATCCTTACTTGCATTGCAATACTCGAACTCTTTATGTTTAGCAAGTCTCGCGCGTCTCTCCGGACAGCTCGTGCAGCATCCAATGAAATTGCCATAACTTTGTGTAGGAAGCTCCAATCAAGTGCCGTTTGATTTGTTGGAAAATAGACTTCATTAGCTTTCCAAATATGTCTTTTGTGCACATTAGAAACCTCAGATTTGATATTCAAAGCTTCTTGAACATTGTGCACAGAACTGCAAGCACTAACCAAAGTTGTAGTGCTACTTGGTGTCACATCATCATCCCCTCCTTGAAGCAAAGCCGTCCTCGGCTTTGGGGTAATCTTGGGAGCTTGCTTCTTCTTGGCTGTAATTTCTTCATCAACGTGAATAGCACTCTCCAATTTTGGTTTCAACACATGCTTCTTTCCCCATGTAGAAAAGTGTATGTGTTGGACCGGCCCTCATGCGTAGCATTGCGATCATATTGTCATGGCCTTCCCAACAATAACCCACGTGCATCCATTGGAACTACGTCCCAATCCACCTTGTCAACATAATCACCAACAACAAACGGAACCCGCACCTTGTGAGTTATCTTTAGCCTTCCGGAGTTGTGTAGCCACTCCACATGATGTGGTTGAGGTTGTCTCCAGGTGGATAGCCCTAAAGCATACACCAAATCTTTGCTAATCATATTGGTATAACTCCCACCATCTATGATCAACTTACATGCTTTATCTTTGATCTCGCACTCCGCTTGGAAAACACTCCACCGCTGTCCTTTTGTTTCAGTTTCTTTATTTTGCACCTTTCGGACCAAAAGATTAACACCATTCAATTCTGGATCACAATAGACAACATCCTCCTTGGAATCATCGGATTTTTCACTTTCAGAATCACTACTAGAAGTTGTTGAAGCATAGCCATCTTTAGTGAGAAGCACTCTTCGTTGATTTGGACAATCACGCATCATATGACCTCTTCCCTTGCACTTGAAACACTCAATTTCTCTAGCACGAGGATTAGAAGGCAAACTAGAATCAGTTTTAGTTGCTTCTTTACCTCTGTTGCTTGCCTCCTTTGAAAGAGCACCATTTGAACGGCTTGATGCCGCCACTTTGCAGTGTGAACCCACATCATCGCCTTGCTGTAATGAACACCTGCATGACTTTATTTGGGCGTTGGCATGTCCATCCTTGGCTTGTTTCCGCTTCAATTGTTGTTCAGCACGTTCGGCTTGATGCACCAAATCTTGAATGTTGTAATAATGGACCATCTCCACCCTATCTTGCACATCCTCATTCAACCCATTAAAGAAACGTGCCATAGTAGCCTCATCATGCTCCTCTGTTCCTATACAGATTATCAACATCTCCATCTCTTTATAATATTAATCAACACTAGAATTACCTTGGCGTAGTTGTTGTAGCCGGTTGTACAAGATCCTAGTGTAGTGTGCTGGGACAAAACGCCGCCTCAAAATATTCTTCAATTGTACCCAAGTATCCGGACGAGCTCCTATGCGACACAATTGATTCCACCAAACAAGAGCATATCCGGTGAACTCAATAGTCGCCAATCGAATCTTCTTATCCTCAGTACAGTGATGGCTGTCAAAAATTTGTTCGACACGCATCTCCCAATCCAAGTACTCCTCCGGTTCAGCTTTACCATTAAATGATGGGATAGAAATTTTTATCCGCCCAATTCCATCATCCACGGCAACACGCTGAGCAAACCCGACACCATCACACATACCTCCACCATGGGCAGCACCTCTACCACGCATGTCCCTACCACAGTCAACATCACGGTAGTCCCAAGCATGGCGCGGTTGTGAAGCAAAGCCTACTGCACCATCAAAGACCTCCTCGTGTTCGTTGTCTTCATATGGTGCACGCTGTTCGAGATATTGAGGTCCCCGTTCAGCATGCTGAAATTGTGGTGGCTGGTTGCATGTCGCCTCCGTCAAAGCATCAATTCGCGCCCCCAAATCATCAACCTTGCCTTCAAGCTTCCGGTGACAACTTAAGAAGTAGTCACATATCGCTTCAAGCCCGTGTCGCACCTCGGGCAGCAAAGACGCCGCATATTGGGGCACCTCCCCGATTGGCTCGGCATGATTATGTCGCGCCTTGCCATCTTCAATCTTCATAGAACCCGCCATCAAAAAAATTCAGCAACCTCGTACCGTGATCAACCACGCTCTGATACCAAGATGATGCGGATCCACCTAGTAAGCTAGCTTAACCACGTTGCTTTGGCCCTGATCTTTCACGATACGCCTTGTTGGATGCTCTCTCCAAGATATGCCTTCTCCCACGCACACCACAGCACGTGAACGAAGGGTAGAGAAACCGAAGTTTCAGCGAGTAGAATCCAACACCACAATTGGATTCAACACACGAAGAGCAATTCCTCGATGGAAATCTCAAGAACACGCCAACAATGGCCACCAAACCATGGTGATTTTGCTGGTTTCTATTTCTGAATTCATAACCTAAGTTATAATGGGGCTAAGGCCCTGGCCTTATATTGGAGCACAATGCATGGCCTTGACTAAAACTCACGCACAACTTGGCCTAAGGCCGAAACAAACTCCAATATGAACTAAAAAGGAAATACATAAATTGTTACCTCTGAATTCTCTCTTAATTTGTGATCTTACTATGAGGATTTCGTGGCTGGCACCTTGTCCATTGTGTGGGGCTTTGAAATAGCTTTCCAACGAGTCCAAGAACGCCCAAATCGGACTCCGTTTGTGAAAGTTATGGATGTTTTAGTATCGATCTTGCCAGGTGTCCCAATCCGAGTCCGAATCGGTTTCAAATCTTTATATGTTTTGTTTTCTTGTTCAAGGGGCTTCCAAATCCATTTGGAACCTGAAAACGAGTCCTTCTCAACCTTTAGAAAGCCATGGTGTGGTCGGATTTTATCCTTACTTGCATTGCAATACTCGAACTCTTTATGTTTGGCAAGTCTCGCGCGTCTCTCCGGACAGCTCGTGCAGCATCCAATGAAATTGCCATAACTTTGTGTAGGAAGCCCCAATCAAGTGCCGTTTGATTCGTTGGAAAATAGACTTCATTAGCTTTCCAAATATGTCTTTTGTGCACATTGGAAACCTCAGATTTGGTATTCAAAACTTCTTGAACATTGTGCACAGAACTGCAAGCACTAACCAAAGTTGTAGTGCTACTTGGTGCCACATCAATTTCCTACCCATTGTTAGTACTATTGTACAATGGGGTGATGTGTCGGAGATGTCGGTGACCGAGACTATCGGGCGTTTGCGGGCGTTCGAGGAGACTTCAAAGGGGCGACGTCGTGAAAGAGAAGGCAAGCAGCGGCTGCTGTTCACGCATGGGGAGCCACTGCTCACACGTGCCGAGTGGGAGGCCAAGGTCGCTGAAGAGCAGAGAAGTGGTGAGGGCTCCGGCAATGGTGTCAATAAAAATGGTGACAAGAAGTACCGCGGCAAGTTCGACAAGTCGAAGATTGATTGTCGCAGCTGTGGTGAGTTTGGTCACTTCGCCGACGAGTGCGACGAACCGAAGAAGGTGACCAAGGCAGTGGCGCAGCTTGCCGTTGCTGATGCGGATTGTGAACCCGCACTGCTTTGAAGCCCGACGTGGAAGTGGAAAATAAAGCCAACAAGATTAGGAGGTGATTGTTAGACTTAATCTTATTGTTTATGTGTTTTTCTCAATCATGTGCATGTGTAGAGGAGTGAGTTAGTTTGATTAGAGAGAGTCATGGTTTGCATGTAAGTGAATGCATGCAAACTGCACGTTGGCTTGGAGGAAGTGGCCGAGTCAAGTGGAGCTCAGAGCCATGGCGTGAGAAGTGGATCAACTAGATCACTGCATGCATGTGTTACTTAGTGGTGTTTGCATGTAGGTGGTTATGGCTTGCATGTAGGGAGTACTTGCATGTAGGTGGTTAACTTGGCCGAGTCGTGCAGCCGGATGAGCTAATCCTGCGCATGTGTGTGGTTATTTAAAGTGTGCAATCAGTTTGTATGCAGTAGAGTGGTGAAGTGAAATAAAATAGAGAAAAGGCATTGGTGTGCAGTGCCGAGTAAAAAATCAGCGCTGAGTGAAAAATCATTCTCCAAGTGCTAGTGTGTGTAAAGAGAAGCTGGGCCAACATTACCTCGCCTCCATGCATGGCCCCTCTCTTCGATCTTCCATGCACTCACTCCACCAAGCCTTCCTCGCGCTCCACCTTGATGACGAAGAAGTAGAGTTGCAGAATGTGGATGTCGTCCAGCCGGAGACGTAGAAGATGAGGAAGTCGTTATTGCGGCTGGATGACCTGAACGAGAAAACTCTGGCCGTGGACGTTGCAGTCGAAGAGTGCAATGGCGGCAGCGGGAGAACAGTTCGCAATGATGAGGACGGCAAGGTGGGGAGGACTTGACGTTGAGTGTTGAGTGAATAGGCATGCATGCAGCGGGAAATAATAGCCTGCATCATTCATATATCATGAATGCATACATACATGCAGTAGCCATGCATGCAAACAGAGGACACGAGCATATTCAGTTGCATCTGGTAGCAGCAGGGAAGTCATGTAGATTGGAAACCAAGCAAAAAGAACATCAATACCTATCAACACCTATTCTACTCTCATCAACTAGCATCACATTATCAGCGAAAAACATACACCAAGGGGTATCTCCTTATATGTCCCTTGTGACCTCGTCCATCACTAGGACAAAAATGTATGGACTTAACGCTGACCCTTGGTGTAGTCCTATCTTAATAGGAAAGTCATTAGTAACACTATTCACTACTACAGAAAGCCTAACACTAGACGCCAATCACAGACGGCTTGACAAAACTGTATGTGACCGACACTAACACAGATGGTTTTAATTTGGACACCATCTGTGTTGGTGGCGTCGGAGAAAACACATATCACAGACGGTTCTTACCGATAAACCGTCTGTAATACTAAAGTATCACAGACGGTTTGTATTAAAAACCGTCTGTGATAATCTAGAATTATCACAGACGGTTTTTTATTAAAAATCGTCTGTGATAAGCTATTATCACAGACAGTTTTTTTATTGAAAACCGTCTGTGATAATCCCAGGATTATCATAGACGGTTTTTTATTAAAAACCGTCTGTGATAATGACGCTAGGCATTTATTGCGTTGCTCAGAACCGCATCTGTCTTCATATCGATCCAGATCTAGCCGGTGCTGAACTCTTTCGCTCAGGAGACAAGCTAGGCGATTTCAGGCCAATTAATTTGGTGGGAGGAGGCAGAGATTGAGCTTTGAAGATTCATACTTTCCTGGTTGCTCTAGATATGGTTAGTAATGAAATTTATTTTTCTTTGCATTACAATTTAGATCTAAGTAATTGGTGACTGTTATTGAAGATGGTTTACAAAATTGTTGGTTATATAATAGCTCTTGTGTTTATAATATGAATTAAGCTAGCAAATTAAGCCTCAATGCATGTGGCCGGTATATATATAGTAATAATTAGGGGCTTAAGCGTTCATACCCTCGTTTTCAAGCGAAATGGTGATTTTACCCTCATTTTTTAAACTTTGTGATTTTACCCCTGTGTTTTTGAACTGAAGGGAGAGTCTGCCCCTATTCCGTTAAAGGCAGTTAACGGTGTTAACTTTTGCACGAATAGACAAGTTTGCCCATGTGATTTTACCCCTGTTTTGTTATATAACTTTGTGATTTTACCCCTATTTCGAAATTGAAGTTTTGACATATTTGGTAGGGATGTTGTCAACAGAATTAGACACAAATTTATGCATTCATTTTATTAATATAAATCTGGACAAAATTTGTCAAATTTTGCAAAATTTCGACAGCATTTATGCCAAAATTCAAAGAAACACAATTTTTATCACACAACTTGCATGTAAACATGAAGAGATTACAGATAACCAAGAGATATCATGCCATACATGTACATGTCATATTAATGTTTAGATGACATACCAACATATCCATATGACATTGCAACATACAGGTCCGCATGACATGTCAAACAAAAGTAGCAACTAGCATTGGGTTTTTAGATCTCTATTGGCAAACATCACATTCAACCATTAAGACCTAACAAACTAGCAAGTCTCCCAGTAGTTCCTCCTCTCCTTCCCCTTCCTGAACCTCTTCCCCTTCCCCTTCCTGTAGCAGCACCACTTCCACGTCATATGGAGAGAGTGAAAACAAGTTAGTACAGTTAGAAATGTTATAATTTCCAAAAAAAATTAGAGTGGACAGCAATGCGTTCATGAATTACATTGTCTCATTGTTGTCATCTCCTGACCCTCCTCCCCTTCCTGACCCTCTTCCTCTTCCCCTTGCTGTACCAGAACCACTTCCCCTACACATGGAGAGAAGAAAACATGTTAGTAAAGTTAGAAATGATTAAATTTGAAAAAAAATAGGAATGGACAGCAAGGGATGCATGACTTACATTGGCTCATTAATGTCCTCTTGTGTCTCCCTTCCCCTTCCCCTTCCCCTTCCCCTTCCCCTACCCCGTCCCCTTCCACTTCCCCTTTCAGTTGCACTAGCACTAGCACTTGCAGTTGCACTGTATGCGTGAGAAAAGAATGTGTTACTACAACTACCGATTAGTAAATGAGGTAAAAAAACAGTAATACATGCATGACTTACATTGGGTCATTGCTTCCTTGTGCAGATCCATCTTGTGGTGTTGAGAGCCTCTTCTTTTGACTAGCAGTAGGACCTCCTTGGCAATGTTTAGCTGTATAGCCTAGTTCATTGCACTCAGAACATACCTTCCTTTTCTTACTAGTGCCAACTTCATCATATGGTTTGATCCTAGATTTTCTTGGTCTCCCAGGTTTCCTTCTCAATTTGGGCTTCTTGATTTTGCAGCCTAAATCAACATGAGGTCACTGATCTTTGGATGTCATTGGATTGAATTTGCATGCATACGCCTTCCTGAACCTATCAACAGAGAAGTACTCATGGACAAAGTCATCCATCTGTACCTCCCTGCTGATCTTTGCAATGAAAGCCAAAACATGGCTACAAGGTTTTCCAGTCACTTGCCAAGCTCTACAAGTACAAGTCTTTTGCTCCAAGTTGACTGCATGCCTGAATCTATTCACAGTGACTTCAGCTTTCCCAGACCCACATATTAGAATCTCATGGTCTTTGATACCCTTGCTTTTAGCATTCAAATCATTGGTAATAGCTGGGATTATTATTCCTGACATATTACTACCAATCTTGGACCTCAAAACAAACTTCTCAATAATCATTTGTCGTATCTTGTCAAGCATTTCAACAATCTGAAAGTCCTTTGATTTTGACACCCAACTATTGAAACATTCAGAGAGGTTGTTATTGATATAATCTACCTTGCAGTCTTCACTGAATTTGCTTCTACTCCACACATATGGATGATTCTCATCCAACCATTCAATGGCCTTAGGATCCTTCTCCTCTATTTTTCCCATGAAGTAGTTGAAATCTGAAATTGTGAAGCTCTTGGCAGCACACCACATATTCTTGCCATAAAGAGTACCACTGAAACTTTTCTTCATGTTCTTCCACAAGTGCCTCATACATTCTCTGTGTTCCACTCCAGGATACACATCATCTACAGCCACTTCTATTCCTTTGCCTGCATCTGTACTAATGACCAAGCCTGCATGAACATTTTGCTCTATGTCAGAAAGTATTAGAAACTTGAAAATTGGAAAACAGAGTTAGAAATGTATATACCTGGAGGTGTACCAATAGCCTTCTTCACATTATTGACAAACCAAGTCCAACTTTCCTTAGACTCAGTCTCAATCACTCCATATGCCACTGGGAACAAGCAATTATGACCATCTACTGCAACAGCTGATGCCAACTGACCTCTCGACCTTCCTGTCAAGTGTGTTGCATCCATGGCAATGTATGGTCTGCACCCTTGTAAAAAGTCATTGATGCATGGTTTAAGAGCAACAAAGAACCTCATAAAACACACATCACCATTGTGCTCTTCAGTCTCTAGCTCAACAACACTACCAGGTACTGATCTCAGAAGCTCAGCTTGATAAGTAGGCAACAAATCATAACTATCATCCCACTTCCCATATATCATGTCTAGTGCTCTCAACTTCCCTCTAGCAACTCTGTCATATGGAACATCCATCGAGTATTTCTTCTTCAGTTTGTCCCTCAACTCAGCCGGTCCCATTTCAGGGTGTTCCCGCAACAAGTCAATCACTCTGTCAGCCACCCATTTATTAGAGGCCATTGTCTCACCACACTTGTTGAATGAACCACAGGTATGCTTTGGTCCACTTGTCTTAACCTGCAACACAAAAATGTGCAAAAAGAAACCATCAATGTTCTATGAATACATTATGTCATCAATGAACTCAAGAGTCGTTATTTACCTTGCATCCAACGTATTTCTTGCTTGTAGATGCAAAAAAGGTCCACTTGCAACCTTGTTCAGCTCTCTTGCATATGGCCCTAAATCTTTTCTTGTCTTTTTTCACAATATGGAAAGCATTATCATGCAAGATAGCATGATGTGTGACTGCTGACTTGCACTGATCCACATCTGGGAACACCACATTTACATCAATACATGGATCATCAGCATCATATGAAAACATGGGAATATCATACTCATCATCCTCATCAACAATTTCACCATCAGGATCAAACTCAGGGTCAGAGCAATCATCGTCAGAGTCAGATGATGCAGCCAAATCAGTGTCATAGCTGCTATCACTTAGTGCCGCAAGTGAATCCGTATCGGAGTACATCCCCTCCGCATCAACCCGTACAACCTCATATTCAGAAGAACCTTTCTGGGTTGTGGCT
Source organism: Dendrocalamus latiflorus (assembly GCA_017311315.1). Taxonomy (NCBI): domain Eukaryota; kingdom Viridiplantae; phylum Streptophyta; class Magnoliopsida; order Poales; family Poaceae; genus Dendrocalamus; species Dendrocalamus latiflorus. The sequence continues at coordinate 6,335,192 of CM029635.1, forward strand.
CTCTTTTTTTGGTGGTGACTCTCTTCTTTTTAGATGTGGCTGTGGCTCTCTCATTTGTGGCTCTCTCATTTGTCTCTCTCTCATTTGTCTCTCTCTCATTTGTGTCTCTCTCACTACTGCCTCCCTCAATTAGGAGTACACTACTCCTCACAGTAGGGTGAAACCTTCGCTTTGTTGGTGAAAATTGCAGTGGCCCCTCAAAATTATTTGTCTGAGCATTGATGCATACTAATCCCTTGTCTACATTGATTAGAAACCACTCTAACAGATTTTCATCAGATTTTATCTCCACATATTCATTCTCCAAATCACGCCACAAAGTTATGAATTGTTTAGAACCCCATAAGCAGTGCTCAACAATGAAATCAACTAGCTGCAGCAGCCCAAAGCTATGCGTGTCAACAACCTTGGTTGGCAAAGTTCTACGTTGCCACCACGACTTTGGACCACCATCTGGCAAGCTAAAAACTATCGAACTCTAACAACAAGTTTCAATTCTCTGTGATTTGGCCTACAAATCACAGCAGCGAATATACAAGTTAACAAATCTAGATACCGCTGGTATTTCGCACTATACCATCCATTTCAAAGGTTGAAGAAAATACCTAGGCTCTTCCATGGTGGCTGTCGTGCAGGTCCCGGAGTAGCCCACACCCGCTGTTGGCCTGGAGGTAGCCGCGCGCCGCCTGGGGCCCTGGAGGACCCGCACCCGCCTGGGGGCCAGCCGCGTCGCGCCCTGGAGGACGGCCGCACGCCGCGCCGCGCCTGCAGGCCGACCGCGCGCCGCCTGGGGCCCTGGAGGACCCGCGCCCGCCTGGGGGGCCGGCCGCGCCGCGCCCTGGAGGACGGCCGCACGCCGCGCGCCTGGGGGGCCGGCCGCGCCGCGCCTGCAGCCTGGCCGCGCGCCGCCTGGGGCCCTGGAGGACCCGCCGCGCCCTGGAGGACCGCCGCACGCCACGCGCCTAGGGGCCGCCGCGTCGCTCCTCGAGGCCACCGCGCGCCGCGCGCCTGGGGGTCGCCGCGCCTCGGGGTCGCCGCTCCTGGAGGCCGCCGCCTGGGGGGCCGCCGCGCCTGGGGTGCCGCCGCGCCGCTCCTGGAGGCAAACCCTAACCCTAGCCTTTCGCCGCTCCTGGAGGCCAAACCGAGAGACCGAGGGATGCACTCCAGAACTCGCGTGGGTGGGAGCTCCAGTGGAAAGTATAAGGTAAAGGGGTATTCTTGTCTTTTCGCGTGGGCATCTTTTGTTTTCTTTTTTTTCTTTACCATTTAATCCTCCAGTCTTAACGGTGTCAGAAAACAGGGGTAAACGGAATCTTCATTTCAAAATCGCGAGGGCAAAATCACAAAGTTAAAAAAGTAGGGGTAAAATCACATTTGCAGTCCAGAACAGGGGCAGAAACACCAAATTCCCTAATAATTAATTAATTTAATTTTTAATACTAAGTTGTTATATATATACATAACGTAGGACCGAAGCTGGATGTATGTTGTGGGCCGTGTGAGTGAAGATTACATTAATGGCGTGTCTGCTTTTATAAGAGCTGCCTAGGAGGATATGCTGAATAAGGGGGTGGAATATATGTACTGTCCATGCACTGACTGCGAGAATTTAAAGATGTTTAAGAACCGAGGGCAAATTGAAGTGCACTTGATTCAGAGGGGTTTCAAAAAGGGTTATACTTGTTGGACCAGTCATGGCGAAGTCAAGGATCATATGCCGCCGGATGACATCACCGGTGAAGTGAATGATATGCCGCCGGATGACATCGCCGGTGAAGTGAATGACATGCCGCCGGATGATGTCGATTGTGGATCGGATTCGGATAGATTGCACGATGACAATCTGGATGAGATGCTTCGCGATGTAGAAGAGAACTATGATGAGAGAGAGTATGTTAAATTCCAGGGCTTGATGGAGGACTCGGAGAAACCTTTGTTCACGTGCTGCAGGTGAAAGTACACAAGGTTGTCGGCCATGCTTGAACTGTTGAAATTGAAGGCAAGCAACGGTTGGTCCGACAAGAGTTTCACGGCGCTGCTAGGTTTTTTAGCGGACATGCTTCCGGAGGGAAATGAGTTGCCTAAAACCACGTATAAAGCTAACAAGGTTCTTTGTCCGTTGAGAATGGAAGTAGAAAGAATACATGCATGTCCGAACGACTGTATCCTCTACCGTAAAGAGTATGCAAACATGCATGTATGTCCGGTGTGCAACGCATCCCGATACAAACGTAACAATCAATCAGATGATGGCGAGGGAACAGAGGCGAAGAAAGGACCTCCTTCTAAGGTGGCATGGTATTTTCCTATAATTCCCCGTTTGAAAAGGTTTTTTGCAAATCTAAAGGAGGCAAAGCTGCTACGTTGGCACTCGGAGGAATGCAAGAAGGATGGAATGCTAAGACACCTTGCTGATTCCGCGCAGTGGAGAAACATCGATAGGAGTTTTGCAGAGTTCGGTGCAGAACCAAGGAATATAAGGTTTGGACTGAGTACAGATGGAATGAATCCTTTCAGTAGCATGAGCAGCCGACATAGCACATGGCCCGTGACTCTCTGCATCTATAACCTTCCTCCTTGGTTGTGTATGAAGCGAAAGTACATTTTGCTGTCGATACTTATCCAAGGGCCAAAACAACCTGGGAATGATATCGATGTGTTCCTAGCACCGTTGGTGGAAGATCTAAAAGTATTGTGGAACGAAGGGGTACAGGTATGGGATGCATACAAACGAGAGAACTTCACTTTGCGCTCCTTATTGTTCTACACTATAAATGATTATCCTGCCCTTGGTAACCTATCGAACCATAGTACAAAAGGTGACAAGCTTGTACCCACTGTTTAGATGGTACCGAGAGTGTGTAGCTGAAACACTCACGCAAAACCATCTACATGCGTCACCGCCGGTTCCTTCGGAGGGCTCACCCATACCACAAGATGAAGAAACAATTTGACGGAGAGAAGGAAGACGGTTCAGCTCCAAGGCATTTAAGGGGAAAAGAGGTTTATAATATGGTGAAGGATTTAGATGTTGTCCTTGGAAAGGGACGTAAATTGAGGGCTCATGAGAAGAACACCTGAAAGAAGAGATCAATATTTTGGGACTTACCTTATTGGGAGTACCTAGATGTTCGACACTGCATCGATGTCATGCACGTAGAAAAGAATGTATGTGACAGCTTGATTGGTCTCTTACTGAACATTTGTGACAAAAGAACGGCGTCAACACACAGCTTGACTTGGCTGATATGGACATCAGGCCTAAGTTAGCACCGACATGCACTGATAATGGACGAGCGTACCTTCCCCCTGCGTGTTACATTCTGTCCAAGGCTGAGAAAATAGAACTGTGCCAATGCTTGCATGGTGTCAAAGTTCCGTCTGGTTACTCCGGCAACGTGAAGAAACTTGTTTCGATGCAAGATTTGAAGTTAAATGGCATGAAGTCTCATGATTGTCATGTTTTGATGACACAGATGCTCCGTATTGCAATTAGAAATATTTTGCCGATCAAAGTCCGAGAGACAATCATGAGGCTATGTTATTTCTTTAACACAATTGCTCAGAATGTCATCGATCCCGAAGGACTAGATGCTCTGCAGGACGAGGTGGTGATGACTCTATGTCATCTTGAAATGTATTTCCCTACTTCGTTTTTTGATATCATGGTCCATCTCATTGTTCACGTTGTGTGGGAGATAAAAATGTGCGGGCCTGTATTCCTATGTAGCATGTACCCATTTGAGAGGTTCATGGGAATTCTCAAGTCCTACGTACGGAATCGATCTCGGCCGGAGGGCAGCATCGTCAAAGGTTATGCAAGCGAAGAGGTCATTGAATTTTGTGTCGATTATATGGCTCATATTCAACCGATTGGTGTGCCTCAATCTCGTCATGAGGGGAGGCTGAAGGGTATCAGAACTATCAGAAGGAAAGCAATCACTGCAGATCTGGACACGTATACTCAAGCCCATTTCATGGTCTTGCAACACATAACTGAAGTGGCGCCTTATGTCGACCAGCACAAGGATGTGCTTCGGCAACAAAATCCGGAGCGGCCGGATGTTTGGATCATGAGGCAACACAACAGTCGGTTCCACCAATGGTTGAAGGAGCAAATCGCTAGGAGCTCGACAAATGAGATGCTGACATGGTTGGCAAAAGGGCCAACATTTTCAGTTGTGACATGGCAAGGATATGACATAAATGGGTACACATTCTATACACAGTCTCAGGATGTAAAGAGCACTAACCAGAACAGCGGTGTCCGCATAGATGCGTTCAGTACCGATGGGTCGAGGAACTCATACTATGGGTTCATAGAAGAGATTTGGGAGCTCGACTACGTGGTTTTCAAGATCCCCTTATTTCGCTGCCGTTGGGTGCATCTCCCACAGGTGAAGGTTGACAAGTACGGTGTTACTACCGTGGAGCTCCAACGTGTCGGGTACAAAGACGAACCATTCGTACTCGCCAACCAAATTATTCAAGTTTTCTATGTAACCAACCCTGCAAATAAGAAACACCATGTAGTTTTTCATGGAAAAATGAGAATTGTCGGAGTAGAGAATGTAGTGGACGAGGAAGAATACAATCAATTTGATGAGTTACCTCCTTTTGGAAATGGCCAGAGGCGGACCCACCGGGGGGTCAGCCAGGGCTGGTGCCCCCCCTACGGCTGGCCGACCGCCCCTGGTCGCAATCCATTGGCCAATCGATGCGCGGTGTTTCGTCGAGTTCATTGGCAGCACTAGCCAGTTTTTTCCTCCTCCCCCGTTGTTAAATGTCTTATCGATGTCTGCGTGTAGATTCTGGCCTCGTGATTCATGTTGGTTGGCACAGTTTTGTGATGACGATGAGCAAGTTTAATACTGTACTAGATCATGGTTAGATGTTTTCCGGAGATGAGATCGACGGAGATGCAAGGGTTGAAGAGACACGTTGCAGGGATATAAGGCGCTACAAGTGTGAATTTTGCACATTCATTAGGTCTAAGAAATGTCTCATCCGAGCTCACATGGTTGATCATCATAAGGTATAAAATTTTGTAGGTTCTTTAGGCATATGGGCCAATTTATGCCTTGTTGCGTGCTTGAAGTCTTATGCACCCTTTTTTGAAGGAAAAAAAATCTTATGATCAATCAATGCTGTATATGTATCCCAGACACGAGATGGCAGGTTCATATGCTAAGATATATATATATATACACACACACACACACATGTACCTGTGCGTTGCAACGGAACTCATTGAATGTATAGAGAATCGTTGCACGCTTAACTGCTCGATGATGATGGGAGGCAGATACAGATGCACCAAGGGTCAGCCCCCCCTAAATTTTGATCTTGGGTCCGCCACTGGAAATGGCATAAGGGTCGACGATGAACAACATGACGAAACAAGTTACGTACGCATTGATCATCATGAAGGGCTAATTTTTAAAGGAAATAAGCAAGTAGAATGAGAATGTGCGACATATATGTGGGCATTTGCATATATGTATATAACAATGCATGTATGTGATGTATATGTGAATTGGTATTTATGTGTACAACAATGCATGTGTGTGATGTATTTGTGAATTTGCATTTATATATATGTGAAAATGTGTGAAGATATATATTGTGTGAGTTTGGTGAATGTAGTGAATTTTGAGAATGAGAAAATGTGTAAAGAAATACACTGTGTGAATGCAGCTGGTTGGTGTTTGTCTTAATAACTACAACCAAGGGAGGCTTATCACAGACGGTTCTAAACTGAGAATCGTCTGTGATAATAAATATCACAGACGGTTCTAAACTTAGAACCGTCTGTGATAAGCATTATATATAAACCCCGCTAGGGTTTTGCGCGTACACTGCGCAGTTATTAGAGCCCGAAGCCCCAATCGAGCCCGTCGCTCTCCTGAAGTCCCGATCGAGCCCGTCGCCGGCGCGGTCCCCAAGCCCGTCGCCGGCCGCCTCCCCCGAGCCCCTCGCCAGCTGCCTCATCGGATCTTCGTCCATGCCGCCGGCTGCCTCGTCGCCACGTCGCCCTCGCCGAGTGCTGACTTTGGTAGGAACCTTTACTAGATCTTTTCCATCGAATTTCTAGTAGCTTGTTAGGATAATGTTATTAGCAGTAGTTAACGAACTTGCGTATATGTTACATGAATAGCGGTTTCATATCTCAATTCTTAGCAGTTGCTTGATGCAATTATCAAACTTATTTTTTGCCGTATAATAGCACATGAAACCATGCTTATTTCAATGCAGGCCTTACCCTAGTTGGGTTATAAAAATAAGTTGGTTTTAATTTCATTTATATGGTGCACCCTGCCAATTGTTTAGTCTTTGATTTACATGCTATTAGGTTGTCGGCTTGTTGCTCACAAGTTCAATAACAAATGATGTTTGCAGATGCCGTATTACACCTCTTTTATGTGGTGTATCTGTGTATCATTGAAATGCTATTGTCTATTTATCTTGGCACCATCAGGTTTTTTATTGATATAGGAAAGAGTTTTTTGTTTGATTTTTTTGTATAACCATGGTCTCTTAATATAAGTGCTCTTTTTTGTTGTCTTAGTGCTAGTTTGGCATTGCTGTGCTGGGTTGCAGCATGTTAGCTAAGAGAGCTTTTACCGGTTCTAGTAAAATATTTTTGTTTTGTACTAAAAAAGAGGTTATCTGTTAGTTAACATAATGTTTAATATCTCCTCTGAGACCACCAATAAAAAAATTCAGTAAGAAGTGCTCTTGTAAGTATGGATGGTCCCTTTCTACCAGTGCCATGCATTCTTCAAATCTACCAATGTAATCGCCTATATTGGATTAATATTGTTTGCTTGCCTCTTTTTAATCTTGTTATCACTAAAACTGGCTGCTCTACAATCTTATGGTCTTATCTTATCTTATGGTATGGCACTTTCTTATTTTATCATAAGAGACCCACAAATTGAGCGAATCATAGTATGGTATATATGTTCTATTGAGCGAAATAGATAGATTGCACTTTCTTATCTTATCCTAATAGACTCACAAATTGAACAACATGTCATCCGCGCATTCTTCAACATCATCGCCGGATGTGTCCGCTCCAAAATCAAAACGCCAAGGAAGAGGGCTACCGAAGAAGCCTGAGGGCCGATTTACCATCACAGATGTCGATGGATCTGGGACCCCTCTCCTTCCTCCCAAAGCAGTAAGCGCATTCCAAAGAATGGTCAAAATAGTTGCACGAGAACGAATTGAGATCACATTCAATTTGTGGAAGAGCGTGCCTGAGACTCGGAAACATGAGCTGCTGACAGAAATTTTGGCATCGTTCGAGATCCCAGAAGAACACCAAGACGCCATGCAACGACAAGTCTTGCTAGCGGTGTGCAAAGCATGGAAGAACTTCAAGAGCACGTTTGTCAAGTACTACGCGGAGAAGGACAAAACACCCTTTCATAAATACCCATTCCTGGAACCACAATGGGAAGAGTTCAAGGCGATGAAGACTACCGAAGATTTCAAAAGTACAAGTGCAACGCACAAGGCCCTCCAGGCAAAAAACACACACCCCCACAGACTTGGCACAGCTGGGTATGCGGGTAAAATCCCGCAGTGGAGGAGGGAGGACGAACAGGCAGCCCTGCAAGATATCGCCCCGCCATTTGCCAATATCCCGGATGACCGCGCTCGAAATTGGATTAGAGCAAGGTCATCTACAGCGACATCGGGGGACGTCTCCTTTCGAAACCCTGCAGACCAGTAAGTGTCCCAGCGCCTAGTAAGATATTGATCGAACTACGTAGCTTATAATTACTCCACAACTTCGTACGAAGTGAAATGACATGTCGTGCTCTTGCAAGAAGCGCTGAGTTTTGAATCTACCCTGGGATCATTCCAGGGAACAAGGGAGAATGATATGCTCTCCGCGGCCCTGGGAAACAAGGAGCACCCGGGTCGTACGAGAGGCCTTGGGCTTTACGTTCCTTGGAAACATGGTTTCCAAGATGACTTCGAGCAGTATCGGCGTAGGAAGAGAACCAAAGCCGAGTGTGAGGCACGGCTACGAGAAGAGATCAAGGCATCTCTTAGAGAGGAGCTGGCTGATTATGTCAGAGATGAGGTGCGAAGAATTACAAAAAATCAGCAGGCCGTCGCCGCTGCTCCTGTGCTAACTAGCCCGCCCAACCATCTGAGTAGTTGCGCGTCCAATCCTACGACGGAGAACGCGGCCAGATTTCCTGTCGACGACATCCTGGTAATAATTATTATCTCTGGAATGCTCGATCCGTTGATAGGCCTTTTAATTGGAGTAGCTAATTTTGTATCGTTATGTAGGAGCCTACGAAGTGCAAGCTCCAAGTGAGATATGCCTCCGTTGCCTTGTGCGCTGCTTGGGGCATGGCATATCCGTTTGCTCAAGGGGTCATGCTGCACTGTCAAGCTTTAGCACCAGGCTTCGGAAAAGTGTCAGTAGATGGTGTACACGCCAATTTCGAGGTCGTCCCGCTACCGAAGCCCACCAACGACGAGCTCGTGACTCTAGGTCAAGACATTGGAACCTTCATTCAGTGGCCCAAATGCGATATCTGCCTGGAGGCTTCTTCACCGGTGGCAGATCAGCTACGTGCACTGGTGCCATCTCCACAAGGGCAACCTGAACCAGATCAGCTACATGCACTGGTGCCATCTCCACCACCGCTACCTGCACCGGTGTCATGTTCACGGGCGCTATTCCCGGTGCAGTAACTTCCACCAGTGCAACTTCCACCACCGGTGCTACCTTTAAAGTCGACCTACAGCCGAGGCAGCAAGGGCATAAGGGCAGCAAGGGCAAAGAAAAGAAGACCAATGATGATATCCCGTACCTGCCATTGGCCCGCAAATTCGTGCTTGGCGAGCCGTTGCTCGAGAAAAAGGGCCTCCAAACCCTAGCAATTAGTTGCCAGCAATTGCACAAGTGGTATATGGAACAGTCCAATAAGCCAGAGGGAGAACGGAGCTCAGGTATCACAGTCAAATTCACGCCGGATCATTTACAGCACAGTATTCACGAGTGTGTCTTTGTGGTCACCTTTGAGGATTTATTCGATCTTTTCACGCTTAACGCTCTCGACGTCTCACTCATTCGATGCTGGACGCTGTAAGTGTGTACAATCACAGTCTCCGTTCATGTCATACCGATAAATGTCATATATAATTTGTTGCTTTCGTGTGTGTGTATATATAGACACATGCTGACTAAAGCTACATCATCCAAATCATCGGTTGGTTTCTTGGACCCACACTTGGTCGCCAAGTATACCATCGACGAGGATACATCATTCGTCGAGAGGTACATTGCAGCAGGACTACTGGCTTACCGCAATAAGGAATATGTACTCATGCCCTACAATCAGAACTATCATTGGATTTTAATAGTATTTATACCAAAATGGAACAAGGTATATTACCTTGATTCCCTAAGTAAGAATAAAATGGACTTCACAGTTGTCAGCCAAGTAATCGATACGTAAGTACATTTTCTCCATACATACCTATATTGTACTCTTTCTTTCCTTCTGAATGACTAAGGTTAACTTTTTTGAATCACGTAGGGTGTTCGCGATGTACGTTGAAAAGGGAGGTGTCTCGATGCAAGGGGCCAAAGGCCTGACACATGCTCGAGATTTTAAGGTATTCGCTATTACACATTAATTAATCATATGCAACAGTTGGTAGTAATGCCTTTTGAATTAACACATTCCATTTTTTTGCAGTGCCACCAGCAGCAACTGGGCAACACATGTGGATTCTACGTTTGCCACCATATGGAACTACTCCTCGATTCCTCGAGAATCACTAATTCCAAGGTTTGTCAATCTTCCCATAATTACTTCATACTTATCATGTTATATGTATACGCACATTGATATTCCTATCGACAGGCTGCGTCCATTCCGTTAACTGCATTCAAACAGTGCGACCTTTCACGAATTCGAGGAGAGTTGGCGTACTTGTTTGTGGCTCAAGTCATAAACTCAAAAGGAGAGTTCCACTGTACACAATGAATTTTTATTGCTCTTATCACTCCGAAATCGAGGTCTCGCGAAAGGAACGGATCCATAATCAACGAACTTGTCAGCTGCACAAGCAATACTTGAATGGCAATCATGCACCATCCAAGTATGGCTTGTTCAGCCTGACAAGTTCGTTGATTATGGATATGTTCCTTTCGCGAGACCTCGATTCCGGAGTGATAGAGCAATAAAAAATGCAATGTTACCATCTAAGTGCAAATGCAATGTAGATCTTTTGTAATTGTGTATTTGTTAATGGATATTTTATTTCATTTCAATTAATTGATTTGCGAAATGAATGCTTTATGTTTGTGAAATGAAGTGTGATGTGAATTGGATGTTTTATGTTTGTGAAATGAATTGAGATGTGAATTGTATGTATACATGTTGATCTACTTGTTTCAGAGGGTATGGCTAGCATTTTCTGAGGCTAGCCAATAAACAGGAATAGATTTAGGGGTAGAAAAGAATATCACAGACGGTTTGTAACTAAAAACCGTCTGTGATAGGTGATATATCACAGACGGTTTTCACTTAAAAACCGTCTGTGATTATCACCTATCACAGACGGTTTTTAGTTACAAACCGTCTGTGATATTTACACCACAGACGGTTCGAAAATCATCTGTGATAACCTTCGATTATCACTGACCCATAAATTCAGACGGTTCAGAAAACCGTCTGTGATGATGTTTTTGAACCGTCTGTAATACGGTTTTCTGTAGTAGTGATTACACGTTCTGACATTAGCTAAATTATTAATCAGATAAATTACTATGCAAAGTCTATAGCATTAAAATTTTAGGCTAATTACAATGTTGATCTACCTTCGTTTAAAATTTGCATGTTCGCATCCCTGAAATGCTAATCATAGGATAGGTGGAACCGTGGAACAGGCAATTTCAAAAGACACATTTCTCATCCAGGATTGATAGATTTGACAATTAGTTGCATGTTACCTGTTGCTGATCTCATGTTTTGGAATGAACGATTAAATACATTTCGCCTAGAGATGCAAGACATAATACATTGGTTCAACCGGCATGTTATGGTGATGTGGTCCATCTGTCTAGAGATTCAATGCAAGGTCACAGTAAAACTGATACATTTAATTCTATGATTATCTTTTCATTTTCAAAGCAGTTTCATCATGGACTTGGAGACGATTGCAACTTAGCACACTGATAACTTTGTGTTATTGTTCAAGTCTGTGAATGCACTAAGTGTTAACCTAAAAAGGGCTAGTTTTGTGTCAACAGCCTTGGATGCCTAGTATTTAAAATGTTGGTAGATTCATTTTGGGTGCATTCGAATGGGCTTGGCTTGTGGCTTATGGCTTTTCACTTTGCTACAATAACTAGATTTCAAACGGTGTGTTTCTCAAAACGGAATATATTAGTCGATTGTAGTATATACTGTACCGACTTCAGCTATACCGACCAAAATCGCATACAACTGTCTCTCTCTCTTCATAATCTCTCACAAACCATAATTCAAAAGTTAAAAACCACAGCTCAAAAGAACCTACCCTTTACCTGGTAGCCACTCTAAAACTAGGCCATTTTAGGAGCACCATGTCTAAGTTGTGGAAACATCAGATGAAGCTTCATAGTGTCACTACGTGTGACAATGCCATTACTTGTCATCTGTTGTTTGATTTCTTTAGTTTGGTACTGCCCTAGCCCATAGATAGAAATAATGTTGCTTGCTGTCTATCCGACATTTTAAGTACCGTGATCTTTGTGGACCTATATCAATGTGCACGATATGGTCGTCAGCTTTGGGCTCTAGGCTCTCCTATATGAAAATTTATGCCTTCTTAGGAAAAAATGCATGTGGAAGTAATACCTACAAGCTGTCGAGCTGACATGTAGTGTTAGAAATTGGCCCATTTAATTATGGCATATTTCCCTAATTCCAAAGTATACATGATTTAGTACCATATTGCTAAGGCAGGGTGAGGAAGTCCAATTTATAAGGTGGAGTCCTCCTGACTCCTTGAATATGGAAAGAGATGGTATGAGGAGAGTTCTGTCTAGTCACACGCGCGCGCACGCGCGCGCGTATTCGCGTATTTTCACGTGAAAATCGCGTGACTTGTGACGTGACGTGGCGCGCCCACTTGGCAGACCAAGTCCATCTTTATTTTTTGCTAAACTCTGCACCACTCTCTCTCTCTGTGTGTGTTTGAATGAGACTAGTATAGTACCCGTGCTAACGCTACGGCGGCATTTCAGGGATGCACATGAAAACAACCAAATGACAATATTTTTTTCATAGTTTAAGTTTCACGCAATTGTATATCACCATATATATAATCTGAAAAACACTCATGTATATCACCAGCAAGTTCAGGTCATGAAATTACAAGCCTAGGCTAATTATAATGCATAACAAGGCAATAATAAGTCATGTCTCGCCTGAACCATCTATCAAAAAACCTTGACAGAAACTTGTATGTTGTTTTAGCAAGAGCAGCTATCAAAAATTTTTGAACTCTGCGGATTTCCAAATGAGGAAAACTGGCCAGGAATATCAAAGCTACCATTGTAAAGACTATCCATCCTGCGACACCAACCAAACGACGCCTGAGAGATATATTTCAGAGGTAATCCAGCTGCTATCACTTATCGCCTGTGTATTGACAATAGTTACTATTTTCCTATTAAGATTGAATGTAATGTGGCCAAAAAAAACTCCCATTTCCAGCTTTGACTGCCATGCTGTGGAATTAATTGATCGCATGCTGATCCTTAATCCTACTCAGGTGTGTTGTCCTGTCTTATGTATCACTGCACTATAATTCTTTAGGATTTTGATGTTGAGACTTGAGAATCAACTCAATTTATGGTTGGTTATTACCATATTAGATGTAAAACTAAAGTCTGCCTTTTATAAAAACCAAGAACTACATGTTGGACCTCACAAATATCCTTGCTCCAAGACTTGGTATGCTCACAGCTAGCAAACAAATTTGTTTAGAAAATTCAATCAGGTGAAATGGAAATTAGGTTCATGATTCTAAAAAAATAGGTTCGATTTGGTGCAGTGGAAATTTTCTGTTATTCTGTTCTGAGAGATTAGTTGGTATACCGTGGCATGGAGGTATAAGTTGGCCGTATTTGTGAATAGTAGATTCTATGTGAAGTTTACAATATTCAAACTAAACCAAACCATTGTAAGCATTGAATATCAATCAGATACCTATATTTTTCTCTAGATACTCTTTAATTATTTGATAGATATTAAGCCGTTACATCTACAACACAAGCACATGCAGCCCAGAAATTTTAATGGATGACTGCAGTACTGGAAACTGCGGGGAGCACATTCAGAGTGGTCAAGTCATCTCAAGTCCCCTCTTTCATTAAAATCAAAACCATCAAGGCTCGGAAAAAGTCCTCCTTTTGTCCTCAACTCTAAAGATTTGGATTTCATTTAGAGGGATGCCCTTACACTTGATATACCATGGAAATTCACAGCGTAGTATAGAAAAGAACACGTACTAAACACGAAGTTTGGATCCAGGCACTTATTGGTCAATTAAAGATTTAAACATAAACCTCTCCTACTGGGAAAAATTGACCATACAGGAAACATTTACCAGTGCCTAATGTAAGAATACTTTAGCATTTGAGCCTAATAGTAGTGAGCCTGTGCTAACGCTACGGTAAAATACAAAACAAGATAAAATTTGTAAAAAATAAAACGAACAATCAGATTCATTAAGATTCACGTCTCATATATTGTATAACCAAATATTTTTGTCACATAATAAATGTCACATAACGACTGATCCTTTGAGGATGCGACAACATCATTGGACTCACCCACCGACGACTTTCTTCATCCCCACATTGTTTAAACTTGAGGCTACAAAGAAAACAAACATTTTTCTCACATAAAGAAATATGAAACACAGTAAGCTTTTTCTTCTTTTGTTTTTACATGTAATATCTATATTATGTATGACTTACTGCTGGCCCCAGGGTATGCAGTGGCCCACCCGGCATACCCTGTGGGTCCGCCCCTGCCTCTACGCGCTGGGCGGCGAGATGCAGATCATGGACAAATCTGGGTGGACTTAGATTAGGCATGACTGTGGGGGTGGTCGAGGGGGGTGGATTTAGTAAAGAAAATTTTAGTGTATTATAGAGGGGTACTTAGAGTCGTTTATGACCGATTCCGAGTGTTTACGTCGCCGTACGACCACTCAAACTCGGCACCGATCGCTTTGAGTCGTTGTCGTAACTTCACTGTATCAGTTTACGACCGCTCCGCTATATCGCTGCACTGTCTTCCTTCAGCCGCTCTCGAGTTACTGTGATCGCAACTCTTTACGACCACGCAGTGATGCTGGCGATCAATGTTCACCGTGGTCGAAACCTTCACAACGTTATCTTTAGTCTTCAACAAAATAAAGGCATCACAACTCCACAACTTGCGGCTATGAAGTATGACATGATCATCAAGAGTAACAATGGATATGGTTTAATCCAATTAATCCAAATACAAGGTCACATTATATCATAATTTTGCCAAGAAGTTTCCATCCAAGTACCAGATTGTACCATAGTCTTACCATGTTAGTCCTTATTGATGTTAACAGAGTATAAAAAAAAGAATGAAACGACATTACTTATCCCTTAATAATTTATATAAGGAACATTTGACACATTTGAATTTCAAACAATAGTAGTGTGCCCGTGCTAACGCTACAGTAAAATACAAAAGAAGATAAAATTTGTAAAAAATAAAACAAACAATCAAATTCATTAAGATTCACGTCTCACATATTGTATAACCAAATATTTTTGTCACAAAATGAATGTCACATAAATACGTGACCGGTCAGGGGACGGGACGGGCGGAGAACGAGAGGAAGGGGTCAGAAACATTTTAGATGCATGAGGCTTGAACTTCCTTTCGGTTCTGAGTTGAGCTCGCGGATTGAACTTCATTTGGTAAACTTTATAACCAATACTTCACTTTAGACGAACAATACAACACAATCTAGGGGACAAACAGGCCAATTCTTTGCAGCAATAAGTACGCCGAAAACCAAATAACAGGCTTGTTTGATAGTGACCTGATGCACATCAACATAAGGGCATGCTCTTTTAGAACACGGTTTACAAGTTATTAACTTAATAAATAGTGGTTGTCGAGAGAAACCAAAAAACAAAGCCATAGTTTCCAGTTGAGAAGCAAACTACAATTGCAGACAGACAGAGGAACAGTGATGATCAAGAAATCCTTAATACAATCTAGAAGTTTGTGTAGTAATCGCAGTATGGTACATACGAAAGATTATGAAACCTTCCTGTTGGTTTCCTCTTTCGCCAACCCTGAACAAGGTTATGAATAAAATAAGCAAGCTCGCATTTTCCAGATTTTGATGCGAATAGACTGGATACATCAGAATAATGGACTTACAAATATTGCATAGTAAAAGAGAGTGAGTATGGCAAGAGCAACAAAGCCATACTGGAAAACATTGTACCTGCATATTCAGATGTTCAAAATCAGCGCAATTAAAAAGTTTGACACTGATGTCCGCAATAATGGCACATTCAACTATTCAAGCAACAACTGCAGACTGATATTCTGATATTTCTACTGACTTCATGCTAGTTCAAGACTTACTTGTAGAGATACTTAATTCCACGAAGAGACTGCAGTGTGTGGCCAAAGATCTCCTGAGCTGCAGTTGCTTGTGAATAGTAAGCGAAAGCTGTGGCGCAGAACTGAATCACACTGCATAAAAAACAAGTATGAAAATTTAATTGAGAGGGCTTCTTAGAGAACAAGAAATATAATGCAGCAAATTAATAGGTACTCGTTGCAGGTGTCATGCATTTGTTAAGGTAGGGAAACATAGTCAAATCAAATCAACAAAATTAATGTTCATGCAGAAGACGTTTTTCATCTACACTAACATTGGAAAACATAGTCAATCAAATCAACAAAATTAATGTTCATGCAGAAGACGTTTTCCATCTACACTAACATGCTAGAACATAGGCCCAAGCCAAGCTAGGTCCATGCTACATTTTTGTTGCTTTCGGAATGTGTGCTTCCAAGTATCACAATATTACTGACTAATGGAGGACACTATTGCCCTGATGTCATCAGTGGAAACACTTCAGAGAAATACAACAGCCTACGGTAAATAGCCAACTACTCTCTGATCAGTGTGAAAATGTAAGTTACAGCCTTGAACACTTCATCATAAGTTAAAATAAAACATGCACATATAAAAGAAAGCCTCGGTAGCATACCTGATGGAGCAAAGTAGGATGAGTCCAACGTTAAACAGGAAAGAGTTCATCAAAGTTCCTCCCCATCTGAAATAAGTTAAATGGGTTGTTAATGAATGCCAAAAGAAGAGAGCAAATAAAAGAGTGTCAGGGGATGAGTCAACTACTTCATTGGGTGAATGGTGATGAAAACTAATTTCAGGCCAAGCATCATTTCCCCAGCAATCACAGCAATGAGATAGAAGCAGAAGAATGCAAAGGCAGCAGTCCCAAGCAGACCTAGTACAGAAAAAAGAAGATTGACAGGACTATTCTCATCAAAAGGGATAAGTTGAGAACAATATCAAGGACCAGAAATGTACCCCAAACTCCATCCAACTTTATGAAGATTTCATTCAGGAAAGCAGATAGAGGAGGATCAATCAACAAGTATATGATGATATGCGCAACCCAAGCAATCGATACAATTAACCTGAGAGAACAAATCACTATCAGAAGAATGCCCTTGGGGATAGGTTGGAGTAATAGAAATACATTTCAGAGATTAGAACATATACACTTACCCAACAACGCCGAATATAAGTCTTCCAATGTAACCAAGAACCGTCAAAGCCCAGGTAGCCTCAGCCTGCACCATAATGGATGTCAAGACAGAGCAACTAACAACCATGAAAACCAATGAACATGACAATTCACATTCAGTTACCTTTTCTCCTTGAGGGTACATCTCTTCTAGAGCCTTCATGTCATCTTCTAGAAGTAACAACTCCTGATGATTAAAAGAGCAAAGTTAAACATAATAGCATAATAGAACATAGCAGAAATAGTCCATAGTAAACAGAGAATACTAAAAAAACAACATGCGGCGTGCAAATGGACACCAACTCAATGGTAAATTGACAGCTACATAAAATTATAAAATGCAATGGCTTCTTACTCCACACAAATCCTAAAATATAAGTTTGTTCACTGTGTAAGGTTAAACACAATTAATAGCTTCAAACCATATCATGACATTTGAAGGGCATGCACACCTTTTCAACAGCCTTCACGTTTTTGCGCCATTTTCTGCCATTTTCCCACTTCTCTCTTCTTGGTGAAGGGCTTCAGCTGCTTTCTTTAGCTCCCTAGCCTTCTTACCCAATTCAGTTGCTTCCTGCAGGAAACAATTCAATCTCAAGATCGATACCCAAAAATCTGATCCTTATGTGTGGAGGCAAACATTCTTCATGATTAAAATGAAGCAGGTGAGAATATACACACCTTTATATATTGTGAGCGTGTAATGACTGCTTTTGGACGTCGGACAAATGAGAATACAAGTCCCAATGGAAGGCAAGCAAAGCCGACACCACCAAATATCTACCAAATAAAGAGCAATAGTTAACAAAAGGAAAGGCAAAAGTGTACAGAAAGATGCCAGCATGATTGCACCAGCATTGGGTGATGGAAGAACACATGGTTCAAATAGTTTCTAGTACAGCTTACACTGTCTAAGGAACGAAGTACTCCTGCTGGGTTTTGTCATTCTCATCAATACTTATATTACTATGAGCCACAATGGCCTTATCCTCCAAACCATCATTACTTCTTTTCAATTGATCATTTGTTTGCTTCACTATGCATGTGTTTTCATCAGTCTCTGCAATGCTTTCTAGCACAGTTGTGGTTTGATTACGCACTGGAGGGCTGCTTGGATCAACCCACTCTTCATTATACTTCTGACAGAGGGGGGTCCACTTGTTGAGAAGTGACTTGTCTTCCTGCTCCACAGCCCAGACAGTGATGAGCACAAGACCACCTTTTCGAACAACACGGATCAACTCTTCTATGGCCTTCCTCCGCCTATCATTGGTACTTAAATGATGCAGCACAGCAATTGAAATCGCTGCATCACCAAAATTATCCCTGTATGGTAGGTTGACAGCATCGGCCACCAACACCTCATGCCCTCTCCCCGTACATATCTCAATCAAGGGCGGGCTTATATCACAGCCTATGTAGAAACAATCAGGATTGAAGCCCAAATACTTGCCATTACCACAACCAGCATCCAGTATGACAGACCCTGGCCTCAACGAATTCAAGAATCCTGCAACCTTGGGCCATTTAGCAAACCGCGTTGAGCTGAAGTGAGGAGCTATAGCATCATAGACACGGTGCACGTACTTCTTCTCAATGTCAGGAGTGGACTGAACACTGGGGTAGCTGCTGCGGTTCCCCTTGGTAAGCGCTCTGTCCTGAGCCTCCAAAATTTCATTCGACCTCATGGGATTGTTGGTGCTAATACCTCATTAAATTGGCTTCCAACAAAAGAAATATTTCCGTTGAACGCTTAAACTACATGAACTGTATGCAGAGATGACTCGGCGAGGGCTCCTTGTTGCTATCCAAGAAAATATTTGTATCATACAAATCCTACGGGGAAAAAGGAAAATAATTAGCCACACCACACCGGCTTGCTGGTAAGTCCAATTTGGTAAAACAAATGAAGCTACTATTACTAACAAAGGCAGCTTAGTTCAACTACAATGGTAGACGGAAAAGAACGGGGGCGATGGTCAGCAACGTGCAAAAATTAACAAGAAATTTGCTGTAGATCAGGCACCTGGGCTTAATAAGGATTAGCCGTGAGTAGCATTCACAAGTGAACATATCAAAGTTTGAGAAATCACGAGTCCAGAGGGGGGGCGGTGGCGCAAACCTATCTGAGATCAAATCTGGCGTAAACCGATGGGCCTGGCTGGCTTGCTAGGGTTAGGGTTTGAGTGAGTTCCGGGCGGCGGGCCCTCCTACCCGATGCGGAAGGTGGAGGCCCCGTTGTCGATGACGATGGGCGTGGACGACGGGAAGCGGGCGAAGTCAGTCTCCCGCGGTGGGCGGTACACCGACGACATCTCGCTGATGGCCGCCCGTATCGCCGCGCACTCCCGCCGCACCACCGCCCGCTCCTCCTCCGCCGTCTTGCACGCGCGTATCGCCCGTATCATGTCCCTGCGGCAGCGTCACACACGTCTCAGTTACACCACGCACAGATCTGAGGGGGGGCGGGGGAGGGGGTGCGATCCGAGGCTGACCGGAGGCGGGTGCCGGAGGAGAAGGGGTTGATGGCGAGGTCCATGGCGAAGTCCTCGACGATCTTCTCGACAGAATCCAGGGCGAGGCGGCGGGGGATCTCGTCGTCGCGGGGCGTGTGAAGGGAGCAGAGCGGAGGAGGAAGACGACGACGACGATGGCCGGGTGGATCTGGGATTGGGCGGAGCAGAGGAGTAGGGGAGGAGGAGGCGGCGGCGGAGTGGAGGAGCGGGGGAAGAGGAGGCGGAGCGGAGGAGTGGGGGGAGGAGGATCCGGCGGCGCTGGGTGGGGAGGAGGCGCCGGCGGAGCGGAGGGGTGGCGGGGGAGGAGGCGTTGGCGGAGCGGAGGAGCGGGGGAGCAGGCGGCGGTGGTGGTGGAGCGGAGAAGTGGGAGGAGGAGGAGGAGGCGGCGGCGCGGGGTGAGGAGGAGGAGGCGGTGGCGGCGCGGCGGATGAGGGAGGGGAGGAGGCGGCGCGGAGAACAGGAGGAGGGGAGGAGAACGTGGGGAGACGGGGGAGAAGGTGGGAGGAGGCAGCGCGGTTTCGTGAGGAGGCCCACGTGGACTGCAGAGGAGAGCGGGACGCGGGAGGGGTACTGCAGATCCATTGAAGGATGACCGTCGGATATGGTTGGGTAAGGAGAGAGAATAGAGGAGAGTTAATCTGGTGCGGACGTTTTTATGATGGTGTAATTATGGGTGCATATTGTGGTGTGGACGTAGTTAAGGTCATGACTGTGGAGCAGGTAATTGTTGGGTGGATGTAAAATAATTTGAACTGGTGGATTATTAGTTTAGATTCAAACATTTCAATTTGAGGCATTATTGGGGTTTTGATGACAGACGGTTACTAGTGGATAAATGGCTGGTTGAATGTGTCAGTTACCAGTGGATAATTGGTTGTTTTAATCATGTCAGTTATCAGTCTGTCTATATATGCCTGGAGACGTCCAGAGTGTAAAGAAGAATCCGACTGCCTCCAATTTTTCCTTCTCTGCGATTTTGTGCTTGAGTACTGTGCTGTCTGAACCTCGTCGACCTTTCTTCCCGGCGTGCACCTGGAAGGAGGGAGAGCGGCTATCTCCGAACCGTTGCCGCAGAGAGTACCTGCACGGGGGACGACAATAAGGTTTCTGGGCAGCGCATCTGCGCGACCGCTCACTGCACTGCGACATCTACGTCTGCACTGCGTTAAGCCTGCGTGGCTTCCTGTTCTTTATCAGGCTAACAAGTAAGTCGTTCGTGCGCATGTTTGACTTTGTTATTATATTGTTTCCTTGTGTATATTCTAAAGTATGATGAGTAGCTTGCTGTTAGTTGTGAGTTTTGCATCATTAGTTTATTATTTTTGTCTCCTAATAAAACTTGGAATTAAAATATTGCCCACGTTTGTAACATGTAGTGTTTGTGGTTTGTTTCAGATTGCTCAACAGAATAGCTTGGATATTGATGTGGATCTTGCCCTTGGCTTCGCCGCACACTATGTAAAGATTAGAACGATGGAATGCTTGGTTGAAGAAGGTGATACCGTCGCCTTTCTTGGCCCTTTGATGCAGGCAGCTGAGCATGGGTGCCTCCAAGTTGTCCAATGGTTTGTTAACCGTGGATGTCGCGACATGGAGCTTTGCCTAGCTCTTACAGCAGCCACCTCTAGAAGTCAGGCTGCTGTTGCTTCTTATCTCCTGCCTCTTGTACCACATCATGTTCTAGCCGCCCTCAGGAGGGAGATTGTCAAGGCTGCTGGTGAGAAGAGCACAGGTTCTTTGGATGGTGTAGATTTTCTTCTCCGCTCGGACTTTCTCGGTTACCCAGCTGCAACATATGCTGTGGCCGAGAGCTTTGCAAATTCCACAGATGAGGCCGTGGATCCTAAGCTTAGATCTTTTCTGCTTGAGCATTGGTCAGAGGCAGCCTTTTCTGAGAGATTAACATCGGCACAGGACCACTTTGCCAACTTAATGAGGATACTGGAAAGAGGTGCGTCCCCCATTCAACTGAGTGACCTACCACTGCCGCTGGTGATTGCCATGGCCTACCTGCCGTTGTATAGAGAGTGCGTTGAGGCAGGTGGTCGGTTGTTGCCACAAAGGCTGAGAGGACAGCTTGTGGAGGCTGCAGGCAGGCTTGAGGGCTGGTCGATAGACTGGACAAGCCAAAGCAGGGAGCTCCTGGCCATTTTGGAGCACCAGCCGCTGCAGTTCATGGTTCAGAAATGAAGGGGTGAGCTACGAGCATGTGCGCTCAGATTGGTGACTATGGAAGAACGAAATGAGAGCTGCATAGCTTCTTCAATATATTCCGTTGCCATCATATCCCTGTCGAGGCATTTGAATGATAGAGCTAGGAGAGTCCCATCTTGATTCGACTCTCGCAGAGGTGCTGTTCTGAGAGCTTGTAATTTTGGGCAAGTGCCCTGCCTTGCGTTGTCAACGCCCGTGCTGCGTATATGTTGGGATCATATTCTCGATGATATGAGAGATGTGCCATCTCTATGGATGTTGGAATTGGTGATTTGAGTGAGTTCTCATCAGCCATGACCATACGTGGCTGGCAAGTGTTATTCTGCAAGTACAGAACAGAGCATGCTCTTGTTTGAGCCGTTCCTTTCTTGGCTTGATAATATATGCAACTGCAGATATTAGTATATGTTCCATGCTATGGTGCTTGATAAAGCCAACCTTGATGAAGGGCACATATTTGGGTTTACTCGCTTCAATATACTATTTTTTAGATAATGGAACGGGGTTCCAGCCGCTTCAATATACTATAAACTCTCTCATAAAAAAAACTATCAATTGCGTCTCGGTGTGGATATGTAAGAGTTTGCTGATCTTCACCTCCTATCGAAACTGATTATTTGCACAATTGTCATCCCGAGCACAAATATTGATACGGACTAGCCAGCGGAACCGCTAATTGATGCGTGAATAGCCTGATCTTTTACGGCATCACCTAAGAAACCTCGCAAACTGATCTGATTTGATCAAACTGCAAGATTGATTAATCTAAGAGCAAAGTATTTTCAACTAGCACAAAAAACTCTCATGGTTGAAATTCACAATTTCTCTCTCTTCTTCACGGCAGTTTCCTCTCTACTCATCTCAAACACAATCCATGCTACAAGTGGCTGACACAACGGATACGACTTAAACCCTAAAGTTACAACTCGGACTCATCTGTGAAAGGAAAGTAAAAACCAACTCACAATGAAATCCAGATACTCCCAACAAAAAAAAACTCATGTCCGGCTAAAATTCCTGTCTCTCCTTTCCTTTCTGCCTTGGCATCACGCACTTCTGGCTCGTTCCTTTCTTCCGGCTCAGATTCATCTTTCCTAGCTTCAATTCTTCCCGGCTCAATCTTCTTGTTCGCTTGGTCTCCATGCACGTCCCTCTATGTTGACGCACACGGTTCGCTTGGTCTCCTGGCTTCACACGGCTTCCCTCTTCTGTCTCTGCACGACAAATATGAGAATTCCTATTCGGACTCCTCACGGGATCATGCGGAATCCAGCTTGGTCTCTTCTTCACGTGGTTGTTAAGGAAAAAGAGACGAAGTCCCACTCGGTTTTTTTCGCATGGAGAGCACACGGACTCAGATTGATTAGTTGGGTGCTTTTCGCGACCAAGGCATTGCGATTTCCTTTCTTGAAAAACCTGGCCGACCTCCTTTCCACTCGGACGCACGTAATCCACGCGGTCAGATCTCCCATGCGATCGAGCCTTGGCCCCCATGCGTGCCACATGCGGCCTTCTCTGGTGCGCGCCCTCACGTGGCTCACACGGTCTCCATGCGCTCACGAGCTGTTCGACTCTGTACATGCACCTGAACGCTTGACCCCACCTCTAGTGCCGCATGCACTAGATCTATACTCCCCTCTCGGCCTTTCTCCCTGCTGGACTCCACATTAGTAAATCTAGATCTTCTGTGATTCTATCATACTATTCTCTGAATCACTAGATAGTGCTCACAGATACATTACTGTATATCAAAAACACATCATGCGGAAGCATAGATAATACAATAATAACTTACTCATTGGCTGGTTAGGCCGAAATTAATAAAATACAGCAGCGGAAACTTCACACAGGTGGAACCCTCAGAACTTGCCCACAGGCAGCCAACTGGGGTTCGCGACCTAGTCCTTGGCCTCATCGACTTCCAGCTCTGTCGACTCCTTCAACGCACAGCGAGACTTGCCCTTCTTTTAACTGATGGTAATTAAGCAAGAGTGAGTACAACAGTACTTAGCAAGTCACCACACAGGATGCAATAATAATAGATGCAAAAGCTGTTAAGGGAGGCTTGAGGTTCTTTTAGTTGCTAAAAGTATTATTTTGAAAGTACAATAAATAGAAAACCTCTTGAGACTTAGCAATTTTGACAAAACCAATTTTCTAAAATTGATATGAGAATGCATTAATAATTGTAGTCTAGGTTCCATTCACCTTTTACAGTGTATGGTTACCTCCACCAATGCTAGGTTTCACCGTTGGAGTACAATTCCCTCCAGGAAAAATTAAAGTCAGAGTACTTCCCTCTGATATGTTTTTATCCTACCCACAAAGGTTTTTTTAAATAGAACTAACTCGAGAAAGTTTCCATGTCCGCCCTTAATCGTGGGCATGGCTATTCAAACAGTTTATACTCTGCAGAAACTATACATCTTTACCCACAAGAGACAATCAACCCGACGGGTCTACACTATTCCTTGGTCACGCAGATCGAGAGATTGTCATGGGGCCTTTACAATACCTCGCCTCCTAGCATCTCACCCCTATGGGATTGCTTCCATAGGTTGTACGGGATGTCCACCACAGATTAACACATTCGGACTCCGCTCTCCACAAACACTAGCATGGCAATGTCACCTTTACCCGGTGTCCCATTCAATACTGGATTTTTATTATCCGCCTACACCAAAATGGGAACCCAATACTAGATGGTAGCCGAGGGAGGTGACGGGCATGGCCGGGAGGTACCATGGTGGGCCGACGGCAGTGGGGAGCGGCTGGGTGTGGGGAGGCCATCAATGGTGGCGATAGCCGGAGGGAGGAGGGAGAGAGATAGGGGGAGCATGAGTAAGAGGAAGCCACGGGGAGTTTACCCAGGCGGTCGGTGAAGCTAGAGGAAGGCCAAGGCGGGCTGACGACATGCACGGGTGGCGGTGTGGATGGGTCGCTGTAGTGGGGGAGCTCGGGCGGTAGAGGGTGTCCTCTGGTGGGTGCAGAAGCCTCAGGGCGCTAAGGGGATGCTCCCACAAGAGGGAATTGAA
Organism: Dendrocalamus latiflorus; assembly: GCA_017311315.1. NCBI lineage: Eukaryota > Viridiplantae > Streptophyta > Magnoliopsida > Poales > Poaceae > Dendrocalamus > Dendrocalamus latiflorus. The sequence goes on from CM029635.1 coordinate 6,359,833, forward strand.
TCGAGGAGCACTGAGGAGGGAACGATGGCGGAAATGGTGGCGTTGGCTGGAGGTGGAGAAGAACGGCCGTGTGGCAAGCCTAGGGCACGGGCTTCCAATTGGTTGGGGAAGTGAGCTCCCAGGGGTGTGGGGCATACCATGATGTGAGCAGATTTTGAAGGTGAACACCGAGGTGGCAGGGACAGAGTGGTAGCCGACGACGTGCACGGAGGCGGCTCGGGCGAGCTCTGCTTTGGTGGAAGAGAGAAGGGCGATGGAGGAGTAATGGGGCAACTCAAGCCTCTTATAAGCGGGGGAGGGGAGGGGAGGTTGCCGCTGGCGCATTGAAGGCATGCTCACAGAGGAGTAATGCGGGGTGCTAGCGTTGTACACTTCCGAGCGGCCATATGCCGGTGCTAGGGTGGTGCCTCGGCCGTAGGGGCGCAGAGGCCGGTTGTAGGCGACGTTAATGCAAATGGGTCGTGACATGACGGAAGGGGAAACTGGGGGTAGAAATGGCCGGGTTACGGCGAGATGCGACGTGCAGCGGGACTAGGGTAGGCTACACGTGGCATTAACACCGGAGCAGGGCGAGGGAGCTGACACCAGGGAAGGGATGGCGTTAGGCTGGTGCGGCATTGAAGCTGAATGACGAGCACTAGAGAGAGGAGGGAAACTAGGACGACCTTGTCCCGACATGGCGCGGCGCGCACGAGGGAGTGTCGCATGGGGCACTTGGCGTGGAGCTAGCGGGTGTGTGGCGGAGCCCTGTTAGCAAGACAACATGCAAGCAGTTCGATGTGGAGGGTGTGACCAGGCGCTCGCGCCAAGCACAGGCGGTGCGGAGGGAAAACAAGGGAAGCAGGAGGAAGGAGGAGGCCGGGTGGGCCGGGGTGGCCATGTGCCGAAAGCGGGGAGAGGCCGCGGGAGGAAATGGGCTGGGCCCAGTAAGGTTTAGAGAATTTTGAGAATTTTGGGAATTGAAAATTGGTTCAAAATTTTGAATTTTCGTGGTTAATTTTGCAAATAGGTTTTGAATTTTGAAAACTTGGTTCAAATTTTTGAATTTCAGAATTTGAATTTTTGGATATGATAATTAACTTTGCTTTAAGTTTTATTCTTGGTTTTGTATTTTCACAATTTTTAAATTTAAATTTTGAGTTTACCAAAGAAGTTAAAAATTTATTTCTGATTTGATTTTCACCATCTCGATTCTTGATCAAGGTTTCAATTTCCTTAATTAAATCATTTAGCATAAATTCCAAATGAGAACCTCGAATAAGCACCGAAAATCTTTAAACAACACTGGAAATTGATAAAAAGATTTTTTTTTAATTTTAGCGATTACACTATTTCCATATTTTTGGGATGTTACACTCCTCCCTCTTTGTCGAGATTTGTTTCTTCTTCCTCCGACAACCGGCCTCCCTCTTCTCCCTTTCGGTTGTAGCTTCTTTCTTCTATCTTTTGCCCAAAACAATACCAACATGATATGTAATTTCAGATTGTAACTTGGAATCTCAAATCAAAGTAGCATTGGTACTTGGAGCCGCATCAAATATCCTCCTGAAAAGAGTTTCCGTCTCGCGGATTTTGCCCAGTTTTGGTACCAGAAGAAATCGACTCTCGGCAAATTCATGGCAAGTTATATCATCTGAAGCATTGTCTCAGCTGGTACCACCCAGGTTCTCGTCGGTAACCGGTCGGAAAACTAGTACCAAGCCCTAATCATCAAGCCATATCTTGTTCTGTACCAATCTTGGGGACCAAAGCACAATAATTTCTGCTGATCGTTGGCCTGTCCCCCGTGAGAAAACTGTAAAATCTGTGAACTCTCATTGATGGGTTATGAATTGCAGAATTGCAGGGCTACCATGGTTAGCCTGTCCCATGCTTTAGGCGTCATCGGTTTGGATTTGGCGGCAGAAGCATTTGGCCGTGGGTCTCACTCCCGAGGGCATAACTATTTTCTGACGTCAGTTGGGGGAGAAGCAGAAGAGGACGATGCGAGCCTGCTCAAGCCGTGCAGCTACTGCAAGCATGTGTAGGCTTCGGATCGAGAATCGACGGTCTAGATCGAACTTGCCAGGAAAATTTGGTTGTTTTGATTTTGAACCGTCGATTGGGTGGCTAACAATTTGTGCAATTCTAGGTTAGCCGCTGTTATGACTTGACTGCGGTATATTAAGTTATGGAGTTCCTTTTTTTAATGCATTTTAGTTAGCGCATTTTGAAATTTTTTGCATTAACTCTCCCGACTTTTTCTGTAGTATACTAGCTAAATTTTGTCTAACACGCCTAGTTGCCTAGTGATTCTTCGAAAAGATGGAATTACAATACGAACCAAAATGAAGTTGCTTGCAAGAAAACAACACTCCATCCTACGCTTTCAGGCTCAGGTACTGTCTGTCACCTCCAACGTGTGAAGTGATGGAAAACTGCTCTCTATGCATGCTATAAGGCCTATTATTTTTGGCTGAATCTTATGATTTTTAACTGCGGTTTGTGACTTTTGGGCTGTTCGTGTAAGATATTATAGAGTAACAGAAACTCACGTGTAGTTTTTGCCGATATAAATGAAGTCGGTACTGTATGTTCTACGATTAACTAGTAGATCTCATCTTAGAAAAATACTCCGTTTAAAAGTTAGTTACTATGAAAAAGTCGAAAAACAGTTTTTATAAACTGAAAAGAACAGACCATGCCCTGATCAATTCGGCTTCGGCTTCTGGTTTATTTTTCACTATTCATAAATTTCGTATTTTTCTGAACTTTTGGCTTTTTATTGAGCTTTTTTGCCGGTTTTTTTTCCCGTATTTGTTTGTATTATACGTAATGGGCTAACATATTTTTTATATTTTTAATTTTTTTAAAATTTAATTATGCTAAATAAGCCCTGTCAGTTACAGTGTTTTTTTCAGCCAGTGTTTTCAGCCATAAGCCATGAGCTTTTAAGCCGAACCGATCAATTATCTTCAAAAGTTGTTAACCGGTCTATAAGTGATTGTCAATCTTCTAACCTGATGGGACACTGATGCTTAACCCACGGAAGGCCGTCTCCCCTCGTGTCGAGTTATAGCTTAATTACCTGCCGCGATTCTTTCTAGATGGAAAACCACCCATAGGGTTAATAGGAAGCTTTTCTTAGGCGGAAAAGTCAGAAAAGTAAGGAGCATTTGAGCCGGCGAGCCAGAAATGAACGGTCCAGATTGGCCTGAACGCGAAGTAGAATGTGATAGGCCGATCTAGGCCGTCCATACACGAAAGATCCACCTTTAAGCTTCCACTTGGTAGAAAAACATGGCACTAAAGTTTTGTCATGAGACACGTTATAATCAATGGAGATTGGAGGAGCTTTCAAGATCAACTTATCTAATAGTCGATGAACTTCTTTGCAAAAAAAAAAAAAGTTGATGATTTAGAAGTGTTTTGTTCACCCATCAAGATCTTACATCTGGAAAAAAAAAATGTAAACATGCACGGATGCACCCACCAAGTAAAACAAAACCATTAAGCCATACAACATAATATTTTCAGAGCATGTATGATAGTAAAGATGATTGTTGTCTATATACTTCTCTCGGAGGCAGAGCCAAGTTATTGGGTCCGGTGTCATTGCACATGGGTTCAAAAAAAATAGTAGAGATCAGCACCTCCGACCTATATGTGAACCCTCCAAACTAAACTCAGTGCACCATATTCTTGTCTTGGAATCCAACGAAGGTTGTCTTGAAATCCAACGAAGGGAGTACTAGCAACCCAATTTTTCAGTAGCTAGCAATAGTCCACAAGGAGCCTCATTTTTCCTCAGTCCATGAGGCAACTACAGCAGTCTAAGCTAGTTCTTGAGCTAGCCTAAGAGGGAGGACCGCAACAGACCATGACGTTCATTGATCGATCACGGAGTGTGTCACCTCGCAACAATCATCGACGTCTATTCGGCTCACATGGTCGGGCAAGATATGTGCACCACGTCCGCCGCACAGTCGCACCCAACTAAGAAGCGACCAATCATCGGAGAACAGGAGAAATTAGCACCATCGGCCACCCTTGCCTACTATCTCGCCGCAGCGCTGCCTACTTCCTGTTGCCTCGGGCCCTCGCCGACTGAAAGAAGCTTAGATTCACCCAATCATTATGTACTTTAAACTTCTCTCAATTCTTCGTATTTTTTTAAAAAGAAACATAGGCTAATTTTGCGAGTTAGAGTTTCAACATATGATTGCTGATTGTTTTTTCGAATTATAGGATTAAGACTTAGGGTTTCAATTTTGATTTTTGGAATATCAACCTAGCTCATTGCAAATTAGAGGCAAAATTGTAGTATTTGACCACAATATCAAGTAAGCCATTGAACGTATTTTCTATTATATTATTCTTGAACTATCGAATATATAAATATCTAATTGACTTTTTTTAATTAATTTGTGATGATTTCATGAATGATATACTTATTTGCTATGTGAAGAAACCAGAATTGATAAAACAAATTGTCAATAATGTTGTGGTTATTTGCTTTTTATAAACTTGAAAAAACATAAATAATAAAGATAATGCATTAACTTATATTTGATCATTCTATTATTTTTTACTTGAAAACTTTAAGTAATTATGTTTTATTTTAACAAGCCAATGGAGTCGGATGATGTATTTTATCAATATCGACCAATTTTTGTCTGTAGTTTCATCTTTAGTTCTTTAAGTTTGTGGCAACTTACTAATATTATTATCGGGTTTCTTCATTTTAGTAAGCATTTCAATCACTATCTCTTTATCATTGTACACTGTCATCGATTATATTGAAATATTGATACTAAAAAATACCGGACACATTACTATTCAACATAGTATTATTTAAAAATTATATATATTGCTATATATATATGGTAAAGTGGTGAACCTTTATCATTTTTATTCTTTTTCTGCCCTTGGCTCCTCTATCTCATCTAGAGATAAAACTAAAGACAACTTCGACAAAACTAAAGATAACGTCTACGATGGATTATCTCTTAAGTTTGTCTCTACAAGACCCCCACAATCTTTTAATTATGGTATGAAAATATTTTTTGTTATAAAAAATTTCTCATACAATAGTGTTTTGTGATGGCTATATGCCCTAAGTTCAAGGGCTTAGGATAGTCTATTCTCGAAGAGACAACTACACACTCCTTCATGTTAACAAAAATCCTATGTAGCATTGTTTATAGATGATTGACATCACATTATTATATATGCTCTTAGTAGTTTAGTCAATAATCAAAATCAAATGGATATCAAACGAAAATTACCTACCATTTATGTTCTTTATCTCCTTATACTAACATGCATGGCCTACAATACATATCTTTATTCTTTCTTAGATGAGCCTACAAATCGACAATACACAACTTGGTTGAAGCAACACAATAAAGTTAAATCCAATCAGATGCAAATACCATACTACCATTCTGATCTGTCTACTGACTTTCAAGTCTCTGCGGGGAAAAAAAATCTTTCTTGCACTCAAAACGAACAAACAAAAAAAGAATCGATAAAAAAAAATTCCCTGTATATGATGCCTAATTACACGTACGATGAGGCCATACTCCTCATATCTGAAGGCATGAAGGCCAGCACCACAAGCAGCATGAGCATGCACACCGGCACCAGCAGCAGCAGCGACGGCGGCGGCGGCAACGGCGGCAGGATCAGCGGGAGCACGAGCAGCGACACGGTGACGCAGGCCAGCACGAGGAACGCCTCGGCGCTGAAGTAGCCGGACGGTGGCGAGGCCTTGCCGCCGTCAGGCACATTCAGTCGCTGCCGCTTCTCCTGTTCCTTTGCAGCATATGGCCCGGTCATCACGTGATGCCTTCTCCTCTGCGTCGTCTGGTCTCTGAGTAGCTGAGCTTCCATTGTCAGGAGCAACTCAACCAGCATGCAACAAAGCTAGCAGGTTTCTTGTTTCTCTTTACCAAGATGGCAAAATGCTGTCGAATCTTAGTTCGTTGTTCTTTTTTTTTCTGGGCTCTCTTGGTTTCTGAAGATTGTGATCTTCTTATCAGAATTCCTTGGCTCTCTGGTTGTACTATCCAATACTCATCACCTGGTTTGGAGGATTTGCAGCAACACTATCTGTGAGATGCAAAAACAAAGAATATCAGATTGAGTTCTAACATAAAGAATACTTAGATAAAGCTTGGCCAGACAAGAAGCAAAAAGACAAGAACTGCCTAACATATTCAGGATTTGGCATGAAACATGCGAAAAGAACCAAGATACCTCTGATCTCGAGCTTAGCATTGTCCGCCTTCCCGACAGATTCTTCTTCCCTTTCTTGATTTGCCCCCAATCTGTTCTTGGAACTAACACAACACCAACCAGGAGGGTCAAGAACACAAATGGAGAATGGCAACTAGGAATTTCCAAAATGTAGGAGGATATGAAGGGGACTTGGATACAATTGACCAGTGGAAGAAAGACGGAACAAATGGAGTTGTGGAGGAACAGAGAGAGTGTTTGTTTGCCAACCGCCAAGCGTGTGCCAGCAGCACAAGATGGCAGGATTGAATGGAGGCTTTTGATGCTGGAGCAGGCAGGTGTGCTTGTGCAGCAGACAGAACTTGTGGACTGCCCCTTTTCACTCTTGGATGCGGGTGATGGTTTTGAGGAGGAGCTGAAAACGACGGGGAGGCAGCCATTTTTTCTGTGGACTAAAGAGGGCGGTTTTCCACATCTTGGAGGCCTATAGAGGGAAGGGAAAGGACGGATAGGTGCATTGCATCGAGGACCAAGTGGAGGAGGTGGGCCAGCGGCTTTCCTCCTTGCAAGGCAACATAGGATTTAGTCCAGATGAAAAAAAACAATATAAAAGTTAATATGCTGTCATCTGAGAATCTAATTTCTGGGCCGTCCGATCGAGCAGACGAACGTGGGAAGTTTTCTCGTACAGAAATTGGTCCTGAGATTTTCCTGCGAAACTTTTCTCGTGCAGAGATTGGTCCGTTTCCTACGATTTTCCTGCGAAATTCCTACGTCTCTCCCGATAATTGTTCTTTATTTCAGGATAGGTACAGGTCTATTTTTTTTGTTGATGCTTATGGCTTTTGACTGCGGCTTATGGCTTTTAGGTTATTTGTGCGAGGAATTATAGAGTAATAAAAACTCACGTGCGATTTTTGCCGATATAAATGAAGTCAGTATAGTACGTACTACAATTATCTAGTAGACCCTATCTTAAAAATACTCTGTTTAAAAGTTAATTACTATAGAAAAACCGAAAAATAGCTTTTAAAAGCTGAAAAGACTCATCTCGAATATTCTTACATGGGGACCTTATCTCCTTGCAGTTTTATCCTACCTAGTATGAGATTTAGGACACGTGTTCTGTACGAGGGTTTCGTTTCGTCGCCAAATTCTCTCGGTGAAATCCATTATGCGGGCTTTCATCTTAGCCGTCCATTTCATTTGCGCGAATTCCGCAACATTAATAGCATACACCTAGGGATTGTACCAACGGTGGAATTCATTCCTCCCATCACCTCCTTGAGTGCAGCAAAGTGAAGAAGATATTCTTCCAAAGCGCCTTTCGAAAGGGAAGGCAGGCAGGCAGGCTCGCTAGCTGCTCAAGGTTCCTCCCCCCTTGCTGCACTTTCTCTGCATTGATTTTTGGTGAGTTTTTTTATACTATAATTTATAACTTAAATGTTTAAATTCTAAATATTCGTAAAAGATAGTCTGTAAAAAAATAGTTATATATGATTTTAGCCAATACAGCTAAATTTAATATACTTTTTATTATAATTTTTTATCAATTCTATCTTTAAAAATATATTATTTAAAAGTTAGTTACTATAAATAATATAAATATAAATTAATTTTAAATCTAAAAGAACCTAGCCTTTATACAGCTAGCTGGTCTCTCACGTACGTACGTACGTACCCCTGCCCTTTCCCTATCATGGTACTACTTCCTACACGATTACTTTGTCTAGGTACATGTTTCGATCTCTTGTTGAGTAGCAGTCATCCTCACCATTCATGCGTGGGTCATAGCTGTGACAAATAAACCGAATATTAATGAAGCTAATAAATTGTTTTGAAAATATTTTAGATAAACCGTTTTAAAAATATAATAAAAAATAATTCTATTTATTTATTTTAAAAAGATTATAAAATATAAAATATAAACTGAAAAAGGACATAAAGTGGTAGTACAAGCTTCACTCGTCACTGTCACGCATGTCATTACGTATGCTTGAGTGCAACCTATGTATACTAAATTAATCTCCCAATGAAGTACGCTAGCTGTAGCTGCAGTTGCAGCGATGGTTGCAAATCCAGCCAGTTCTTCCTGTCTGGGAAACCGAGAGAAGTAGACGATTTGCTTACTCAAACTTAAAACACAATTTTGAAAAAGGGGCATATGTATCCAGTGCAAACATATGCAAGTCTAGGCGCAATCATGCGTGAATTCCTATGTGGTGTGTTGGATGAGTGAGTGATGGATTCGGGTGGAGATTTGGAGGGTGAGAGCCAGCATACATGCGTAAAAAATAATCACAATTTAAATACCATTTGAAAAAAGAGCTAGCTTAAATTTGAATAGAAGTTGAAAGCGGGGCATATAAATATCCAGTGCAAACTCATGCATGCCTAAGCACAGTCATGCACAAGTTCCTACGTGGACTGTTGGATGGGCGATGGATAGATCAGATTTTGAGATACTTGCTGGGGATGGATGAGGCCCTGTAAATAATTTTGTAACTCATGATCTGAGGTGATTAATAAAAAATTATCCATCATGCATGTTAATTCTCACAAATCTGACCTATCCATCTTTCGTCTAATGATCCATTGGTTACCACCAGTCGATTCTCGAATAGGTACGGAAATAAAACTACAAAATAAAAAATTCTACTTCTTAGACGTGTTCAAACATCACTTGCAAACTCTACTTGCAATTATGGTTCAAAAGCCCGGCAAAAAAACTGGTTGATTTTCACCAAAAACGAACGAATTAATTGAACCGGATTTTCTGAAGGGTCGGCACAACGCCTAAATGAAATCCTTTGATCCCCATTTTTGGTTGAATATATGTATATTACTTCCTAGACGTGTTCAAACATCAACGCTTGAAAAACTCAATTTTGAAAATTTGAGAACGAAAAGGGGAGAAATCCATAGGAAAGCTAAAGCGTTTTCGCTAATAGCCTTGACAAGGTTTAAATAATTTTTAATAAATAGGCTTAATATCTAAAGCAACTGTCGAAATAATAGTTGTTGTGATAGTTATCTAGAGTACCCTGGTCAAGAAGAATATACTCGACCTAACTTGAGTATGGACCAATTGAACATGTGGACTCTACTTCTCCGACCAGGTGATATATACATCATAACCAACCGTGTGCGGTCGATTAAAAAGAACGTGCGCTCTTGTCTCGATCGCTGACATAACCGCACATATCCAACCTCTATCTCCAACAATAACTGAGGACCATGTGCAAAATCCACGAACCGACAAAACGCCTCCCTACAGGTTGCAAACTGCCGCCCCTTTGACACTTTATAAGGAATGGCGTTAGGAGATGGAGGATAGACAACACAAGATTGCCACATACTTTTTTAGCCATAGCCGCACTTTGTGCATCTCATCGTAATCTCTACCAATATAAGAACATAGGAAGTAGAATTATTATTCTTTTTAAAGAAAATCTGAACCTTTCTAAAATATCATGTCTCTTCTTATGTGATCTTGAGTTTTATGTTCTCTGTATTTACTTCATATGGTTGGTAGTAATTCATCCACAAGCGTTGGTAATTTTTTTTTTGCCAAAAAACAGCAGTTTGATTTGCTCCTGTACATTAACGAATTAATCAATTCGTTGTTAAGGTTCAGTACCCTAGTTTGGACATTCCGATGACGTGGAAATGTACCCCAAAAAACGAAAAGACAAATAACTGTACTCTTGGGTGGAGAATAGCACACGGATGACCAATCTATCGTCCTCAGTCATGAGTAGGAGTTCCTGCATTTTCCGTCAAAAAATTAGGAGTTTCTGCATGCATTGGATGGGAAGAGAATTGCTGACTGATATTCTGCAGCTTACCACATGGAAAACGTGCCCGTTGGCATGCAGGCACGCATAGCATCGCCGCGCGCGCCTGCGTTCTTGACGGCAGGAAGAGGAAACGTGCAATTCGTGGCGGCAGCGTGCATGCTGTGTGTTTTTTTAAGTACGGACACACGTACTTATATCATACGTGTAGCCTAACTCACGTGTATATATATATATATATATATATTAGTTACACGTTCGTACGTTACAACGAAATTTATTGGATATATAGATAATCATACTATAGAAGAGGATTGTTCTGATCGATTGAAAAGTGGAGAGTGATGAAAAATTGAAGAAATAGAGCGGTTAGAGAAGAATAGACGTACGACCACCAACTCGTTCTTTTATAATAGTAATGATATATATGGATATATTCACTAGCATATATTTAACTAGAGCGAAGATCTATATTTTATGAATGCTAATACGTATTTCGCTACTAAACATACATATGTGTACGTGTAATCTTTCTTCTCAATATTCTTAATTATTTTCGATGAGACATGCTGCCATCATCCATGAGATGAACCCAAGCGGGCTAGACGTTCATCACCCACGCCAACTAGCTCGGTCCTCTGCGTGCTCTGTGCCACTGCCGAGTAGGATGGTTTTATTACTCTGTTTTGTTTATTTGAGTCGGTGAAAGAGCAGCATGTCGCGACCAAAAGGATAATGGCCAAATTAAGCTCATCGACAGTGCTATCTACTACATCCGACCAACCCGAATCACTAGGCGATTTAGCTGTTGCGACATAAACCAAGGTGTCGATTTTTTGCCCTGATCAATATGGCTTCAGCTTATTTTTGCACTATTCATAAATTTCGTCTTTTTCTGAACTTTTAACTTTTTTTTGAGTTTTTTTACCGGTTCTTTTTTTCCTCGTATTTGTTTACATTATACGTGATGGGCTAATATGTTTTTTCTATTTTTAATTTTTTTTAAATTTAATTATGGTAAATAAGCCTCAGCCAGCTACAGTGTTTTCAGCCATAAGCCATGAGGCTTTCAGCCGAACCGATCACCACCTAAGGTTATAGTGTCAAAATGTATGTATCAAGGTTATCAAAATAGTGATTCTGAATTGAATCAAAGATATTTTGGTAGAATTTAAGATTTTATCTGATTCTATCAAACACATATTTTTTCAATTTACCGTGTATTTCAAAAGTGACATGAGTTTTTATTTGTTTATTTGGCATCTATTTTTATTAATAAATGTATCTTACTCACGACTAGAATCGTGGTTTAAATTCTATGTCATAATCTGATCATTTTACCTAAAAAGTAAAATAAATATATAATCAAATTAATTTTTATTATTTCAAACCTCCCAATATTAATGGCTAAACTATTAACTACTTAATATTTAATATACAACTTGAATTGAGGAATAAGATACAACTAAGCACCAAAATCTTTCATAATATTGGATGCTACATGATTCTACCATAATTCTATCATAATTCTACTGTGATTCTACGACTAGTATCTCTATTCTACTACGATTCTACCTAGTACGACTCAAGATATGATTTGAGTCGGATTGATTTTATGGTACCATAGAGTCGTACGATTAGAATCGTGATTTTAACAACCTTGATATAAATCTTTATATATATATCCTTTAACAGTTGAATGACTGGCTATTTTGAGCCAAAACATATGCACATTGGAGCACTTCGACAGAAATCAGCTAAGCATTCGTTTGGAGCTAACCACCACAGTGAAGAAGCAACCAAGTTAAAACAGAAACAGCTAGCAAACCAGCCGATTCCATCCATCCAACAAAAGCTGGCTGTAGACCACGAGTAGGGGTGCAAATGGGTTGGGTTAATCCCGACCGATCCGGTATCGAATCCGATTTTTACCGAAACCGGGAAGAAAATGGAAAATCCGGTCGGATCGGATACCGGATTCGGATATTACGTGTCGGATTCGGTTTCGGATTCGGGATGGCAAATATCCGACCGAATTGCTTCGGTATCGGAATATTCGGATAGTATCCGGTCGGATATCCGGATCTGACTAACCCTAAATCCAACGGCGGATCGGTCTCCAGCAGTAAACCTCCTGGGTCCAGCACTCCAGCGGCAGCCGCAGGCCCGTAGCCCTCCACTCAGCCCGTCAGCCGCAATCCCGCAGACCTCCACTCAGCCGCAGTCGACGCTCTCGTCTCGTCGGGCGTCGGCGACCCGATCCGGCGATCGGCGATCCCCAATCCATCCTCCCGGCCTCCCCTGCTCGGCTCAATCGGCTGCTCCCCAAGTCCCCATCCAGATCTTAGATCCCCAGCCATCCTCCTTCCTCCCCACGGATCTGAGATCCCCAGCCATCCTCCCCATCCGGTGTGCCGAAGAAGGTCTCCCGCTCCGTCAAGGCCTCCAGTTCCCCGTCGGCCGCATCGGCCCCTACTCCCATCGCATCGGCACCGGTGCCCCCGTCTACCTCGCCGCCGTCCTCGAGTACCTCGCCGCCGAGGTGCGCCTTCGCTTGTGCGTGCCTCCGATTTCAGTTGATTGTCGTGTTGTTCATATATTTGAGTTTTGAGGGGCTGTTAGATTTCAGTTGTGGATATTGCTTGGTTAGAAAGTGATATTGAAGTAGCTCACATTTGCTGAAATTTAGCTTATGCTCGTCCCTGCAGCAGCTCAGTTTGAATCAAATGTGGCCACATAATCCCGAGCTTACATATCTCATAAACTCAATACCTGATGTTGGAATCCCACTAAGCATATACGCTTGTTTCAACATCTAGTAGATGATGATGTTGTATTGATATATACATCATTTGCACAGTTACAGCCATGTTCAGTTTTATTAGTTTCACTGTCTGTTATATGGTTGCAGTCTTGCAAACAAGCATTTCTAGAGTCTAGACAGTACCATATGCATGGAATTTTCGCGCATAGCATGTTTTATGTGCAAGTCAAGAACATGTTGTAAACATCAGGGCTATAGATGATTGATGGATATAAAATCCTGCGAATAAATGTGAGATTCATTTACATTCCTTTGCATTCATCAGAGAAATGGTTAGTTGTGGTTAAATAATTTTTTATTTATATTGACAGACATTGGTTTGCGGCATAGTAAATAAAGAAGCTAGTTAATTTAATTTGTTTCACCAGTGGATAATGTTTCGCTTCCTTAATTGTTTGATTAGTCTCAATTTTGTGTCCTTATGCTGTGTACGCTATGCCTGCATCATTGGTCCTTATGCAATATATTTCATTCCAATTTGAGCATTGGTAGGTTGGCAGTAGTATCTTATAGTGTAATTAATTAAATTTCCATGTTATGGCCTGTCTGTCAGAGGTAACTTGAAATTGTTCTTTCTCTGGTAGAACCAGCTCACAATATATTCTCTGCATTTGTTTCAAAATAGTTACTTTACTTGCTACAATCATCCACCTGCAACCTCTGTTACTTACGTTCTTGGGATACATTGTGTCTTGTTTCCTTCTTGTTCCTTTTCATGAGTTTTGCTTTTGCAATTGTTGAGGCGATCAGCACATCTAATACTGTTTCTTGCAGGTGTGTAGAGGGCTAGAGGCACAACAGTCATGCTGGTATCACCAACTGATGGAACTGATGAGATCGCCAACCCCTTTCTCACAGCCGACGGGGCATCATAACTCATAAGCTTGCACTGGTCGATTAGTTAAGAATTGTGTTATCCAAGCATGTTTCTGACACGCTTCTGTTGCAATGGAAAAACTCCTATCTTATGTATTACTGTACTCACATTTGACATGTGCTGATGAACTTTGCTATGAGATTTTGCCGTGGATTGCCCAAGCGAACGGCTGACTTGATCTCAGAATGACGTTAGTAACTTAGTATGGCCCATGTCTTCCTTAATTTTAATGAGAAGACACTATCGAAAATGTTCCTTTTTATATGTCCGTGTTATCCGTTTATATTATCCGCTTCCGATCCGTAACCGATATATATCCGCCCCGATGATACCATATTCGAAACCCCGAATATTCCGAATTCGTATTCGTATCCGGTCTTACCGTATCCGACTCCGAATCCGAAGAAAAAATATGGGTTAGGATACGATTTAGGCAATATCCGTTCGAATCCGATCCGATTGCACCCCTAACCACGAGGCCAGGAAAAGAGAGAGACTTGGCGAAAAGCTCAGCCAGTGGATAACGCGCGCGAAGATATTTTCGGTGGTGCGCATCTGCCGCCGCTGCAAGAATCTATGGTGCACATTTAGATTTTTGAAGCCAAGTTTTTAGATTTTTAGTATTATAGCAGCTTTTTTATACTCTCGTTGTTGGTAACTTTTTAATATAATTAAATTTAAAAAAAAGTACAAAATAATAATAAAATTATATCAACATAGCAATACAAAGAAAGAAAAAGAAAAATACAAAAAACCTAACAAATAAAAAACGAAATTAAAAAATTAAAAAATAAAAGCTTAAGAGAAAATGAGCACAACCTAAAAGCCAAGCAGCATTTAATTGCATTTCTGCTGCAGAACGGCAGCAGCCTGCAGCTGCATGTACCGTACGCTGCAGCTGGCTGTGTGGCCGCACCGTACTGCTGGCACTGTGCATCCACCTGTTCGCCACCGTCCAATCCATCTCGTGATCGTCGTGCATGAACATGCGGAAAACATTTCCACAGTTCATCTATGTAATGTAGCGCCACATCATGGTATGTCCCGGTTAATCTCGTGCCTCAAATCTTTAGGTTCGGTAGGCATACAGTAAAGGCACGGTAGTAGTGTAGCAAGAGTGGTGCAGGATGGTTAGCTCTGTAACTGTCTATAAGCCTTGCCACACTTTTTTTTTCCTCTCTAACAAAACAGATACTACAGATTTCTCTCTCTGGATGAGTTTTTTTTCAGTTATACCTTGTAGCTTATGATTTATATTATAGTAACTAACTTTTAAATAGTATATTTTTTAAGAAAAGATCAATAAGAAGAGTATAGTAAAAAATGTACTGAGTTCAGTTATATCGGCCAAAATTACATGTGACTATTTTCTCTGCTTACTGTCTCTCGCGAACAATCAAAATTTAAAAATTTAAGCTATAAGCTACAGTTCAAAAGAACCCACACATAATATACTGTAAAAGTATTTTTTTTTGACAATTTTCAACCTATATCATGTCCATATTTATGAAGACTAGTCAAATGCCTACATATCGCTATGGATAAAAAACACATTCCCTAACATGAGCCGTTGTTACTAGGTTTGATCTGTGCTATGCCCTCGGCTCTTATCGTGACGTCAAACTGGGCTCCACCTTGGCACACCTCACATAGTCGTCGCCATGCTCAGTCTACACCGTACAATGGCATTGGTGACCAGGGCGATCGATCATGTGATTTTATTTATGTTCTATTCGCATTGGTTTCTAAAAACTTCTTTTCTGCGGTAAATGGTTTTTTGCAATATTTAATTTTCAAACGGAGTATCTTTTTAAGGTATAGTTTACTAGTCGATTATAGTACACACTACATCGACTTCATTTATATCGATTAAAATCACATACGGGTATCTTTCTACAAACTGTTACTATTTATAAACTAAAACATAAATTTAAAGTTAAAATTAAAAGCTAATATAAACGATCCTAAGCCACATCACCCGTTCAGCAGAGAAGCGTTCTATTTTCTAATATATGCCTTTGATGATTCCTCACGCACGGTAAAAGAAGACGGCCGTGGAAGAGAAAAAAGCAATTAAATTGGGGAGTCGGCATGTGTTAAGCGTGCAAATGGGATCACTCGAGGATGCGTGAGTACGTACGTATATGCACGGCATGGTACCCACGTCTACATGTCTATTAATGCAAATGGACAACTCCTTGACTCTTCTTCTATGTTGCTTCTGGTAAAGCACCTCTGATGCATGCAGTGGAAGAGGTTGTTTGTTGCCAGCAAGCCGAACAGATAGAATTTGTTTTATAGTTCTTTGCTTTGGCTCTTTTTTCACTTATGATTTATAACTTATATTATAATAATTAACTTTTAAACGGTGTATTTTTAAGACGGATCAACAGAAAGATTGTGGTAACAAGTATACTAAATTTAGTTATACCGGTTAAAATCGCATGCGACTATTTTTATTTACATACTGTCTCTTACAAACACCCAAAATTAAAAAATTTTAAGTCATAAATTATAAGTCAGAGCTCAAAAGAACCTACCTTTACTTGGTTTCAAGAAGGGAAGACTAAGTACCATCACCATCACAATCAACACCGCTAACTAGTTCTTTTTAAGTAGTAAAAATATTATTACCCAAAGTATAAATAGTTTGTTTGCACGTACTTTGTAACAAACAACTTCTTTTACTAGAGGGTGTAGAACAAAACACTTCACATGCATTCAACTTCTTCAATTGTTTATGGACTTAATGCTAGAGAGAGCTTAAAATCTATAACTAGTGGTATACTGGTCGCGTTAGCTTTGTGCATGCTGAAGTGATGAAGAACTTTTTTAATATACCCTTTCTAATTTAGGTATAGTTTCCCAAATCACCATTTTCTAATGATTTCCATACCAAGAATCTTTTTTGCTGCATCAAGATCTTTCATTTCAAATTCACTGCTCAATTGTATCTTTACCATTATTATGTCAGACTTATCTTTTGCTGTGATCAGTATATCATCGACATATAGGAGCAAATAGATAGCTGAATTGTTGACGGTCTTCAAATAAACACAGTTATCACAGTCAGATCTCTTGAACCCTTAAGGGATCACAAAGGAGTCAAATTTCTTGTACCATTATTTGGGTGATTGCTTCAACCCATAAAAAGACTTCTTTAACTTGCAAGCAAAAATCCCCTTTCCCAAAATGACAAAATCTTCCGGCTGCTCTATATAGATTTCTTCTTCTAATTCCCTATATAAGAATGCAGCCTTAATATCTAGTTGCTCAAGCTCAAAATCTTGCATAGTCACAATAATGAGTAGAGTATGAATGGAACCATGCTTTACTATAGGGG
This sequence comes from Dendrocalamus latiflorus, assembly GCA_017311315.1. NCBI lineage: Eukaryota > Viridiplantae > Streptophyta > Magnoliopsida > Poales > Poaceae > Dendrocalamus > Dendrocalamus latiflorus. Next base: position 6,376,893 of record CM029635.1, read on the forward strand.
AAAAACATCTATGATATCAATATCTGGGATTTGGTTATATCCATTTGCAACGAGCCTCGTCTTATATCTAACCTGATCAGGCAGTGATGTGCCTTTCTTCTTCTTATAAATTCACTTGCAATGCATGTGTTTCTTTTCAATCAAGAACTCAACCAACTACCAAGTGCAGTTCTTCTCGACAGATTCTATCTCCTCATGCATGGCAGCTATCCACCTCTCTGATTCATAAGAACATATAGCTTCTGAATAGGTTGAAGGCTCATCAACCCCTTCAATGTCTTCTGATGAGGACATCACTTCTTAGGATACACACAACACTCCTCCACTTGACATTCAAGGACCAATCACTAGAGCTCGCGCCCAACAATTAAATTTACAGGTGAGCTCGTTCCTAAGTACTTCTTTTTGTTCATTTGAGAATCGATTGCTACCTAATGATTTAATTATGATTAGGAACCATGGAGAGGACCAGGAAGTACTTGGAGAAGGGCTACGAGGCGCACAAGTTCAGCAAGGGCGGTCGAATCATGTTGGATGCCCAACTCAAGCCGACTTCGAATCCAATTCGGAGTTCAGGACCAGGCCGCACTAAAACGGACGCCCAGATCGCATCCGGGCTCCGTTTTGGACGTTCTACATATGGATGGAAAGCGGAGAAGGCGACCTTTCCAATGGCTCTGGTCCCATGTCAAAATTCCTTCTAAGTCAACGGGAATAGTCAAAACAATTGGGCGTTCAGAATCTGTCAGGGTGCTACATCACCGTCTTTTGGGCCGTTTGGCTTTGTATCATGTTGGTGCCCATTAGGGCGCGTCTAGGGGTTTCGCACGCCCCTCACTCCTCTATATCCAGCCGCCACTCCCACCATTAGGGTGGGGTTTTGCTTAGATTATTCTGTCTTTGAACAGTTTCGCCGTTCATCGGTTTGTGAGACCCCAACTTTCGAGTGCTAAATCAATACTTCTGCAATTCAGTTGTGTTCTTCCTTGTTCTTGCTTGTGTTCTTCGATTCGCAGGCGAGGATTAGCCTTCTTGGCGAGGTCAACCGGGCTACGCACGGTTGATAACCTAAGGAGACGTGGTGCTGCGATTTGCGGGGTTCGAAACGTGTTGTTCGGAAGCCGGATCAATTTGTGTCACGCCTCCACCAAATCGAACATATCTAGAACCTGTTGGAAGATCGGGACCCCGTTCCTACCAAGTGGTATCAGATCTTCAGGTGTTTCTTCAGGTTCAACTTTACCCTACCTTTGTTGTTTTCGGTTTCATCCTAGAGTCCAAGAAAAAGCCCTACAAAAAAAATTGTAGTCATAGATTGTTTCTTGTCCCAGATCTCGTTTAGCCTTTTGCACAATTTGATTTCAGAGTCCGTAGTGTTGAGTTTGTGTCTTTAGTCGAGTTGTGTTGCTGGTTTAGATCGTGTTTTGTTTCGGGTTGTCTTGCTTCCGCTACCTCTCATACAAACCCTAGCCGTCAACTTTTGTTTTCCCACCCATATCCCACCCTCTGTTTTTGAGTCATCCATCACGTCTCGTGATCACACAGCACCATCCCCCACCTTTCCCCGAGCTTCCACCCCCAATTTCCACCAATTTCCTCCACCCGATTTTGTTTCGGCCTCCACAGCAACCATAACTCGGAGGCCCTCCTTCAAACGGCCGTAACTTTCTCACACGGACTCGAAATCAGGCGATTTTTTTTCAAATTGGGTGAAATTTAATTGTGCATCCGAAACTCTCCAGCTTCGCCGGGTTTGGAGAATTTATTTTTCCCAAATTCGGCCTGGAAAGTTCAGTACTCGAGCTCCGAAATTTCATCACAGAATTTACAGCACATTCATCATTTTCTGTAGGCCACACCTTACATCAGATTGAGGTGAAACTTTGTGTGGTTCCTATTTCTGTGCTCTGCTTTGTGAAAAAAAAAGAAAAAAGAAAAATTTCGGCACCTGGGGTTATAGTGCTGAGAGTGCTATCCGTGACAAGAAAAATAACCGTGACAGAGCACAGTTTTAGGTGACATAGCTTCCTTTGTTTTGTGCTTATGCTGAATTAAGTTCTCATTGCCTGGCCATCTTTGTTGATGTCTTTGCTTTACTATTCTGGTCTTGACTCCTTATTCATCATATCATAGCTGATATAGGACACATTTAGACCAGCAACTAGGACTAGTGCTTTGGACATTTATTCAGCATTACTATCTGTTATTGATTTGTGTTCCACTAACATATTTGGCCTGCCAAGCTCCATATACCTACTTCCAGATAGCACAGTTTATGACCCTTGCAATCGCCAGATCACACTCTCCAATATCCTTTGCCTTGCTTTGGTAAGAACACTTGTAAGAGCTTGGTAAGCCACTTCCTTTGCGGGTTCCCACTGCCCTTAATTTGTAGTTGATAGGGATAATCCTTTTGTTTTCCCTGTGTTTCCACTAACCATGGCAGGAGACGAAGGGGACGGGACACCGAGCTATTTCAACGAGTGTGTTAGTCGTGCCCAGCTACAAGCTGCGCTCGACAAACAAAATGCTTCACTCACTGATCTCGGCGCGAGAATGGACACCATCGTCGCCGCCATTGCCCAGTTGAACACCACGGAAGGCATTGAGCGGGTGGAGCGACGGATGGCTGACCTCACTGGTCAGATGGACACATTAGAGGCACGCCTGCCACCTGTCAATGACGGCCATCATGATGATGATGACACAGTGTATGATGCGGATGGCAACATTGATCAGCGGGCGAAACAAGATGCACGACTACGTCGGCGTCTTCAGGAAAACCGACATGGTATGGGAGGTAATAACCAGAACCGTCATGGTAACGACGACCCTTTTGCTAAAGTCAAGTTTACCATTCCATCTTTTTCTGGTTTTTATGATGCTGAAATATATCTTGATTGGGAGATGACGGTAGAGCAGAAGTTTAATTCTCACTTGGTTCCTGAACAACATAGAGTTAGACAAGCTACTAGTGAGTTTAAGGACTTTGCTATTATCTGGTGGAATGAACTGGGTACCATGCGCTTACAACCTGATACATGGGAGCGGTTAAAAGAAGCTATGCGTAATCGTTTTGTTCCTCCCTCATATAAACGTGACTTAAGAAAAAAATTGCAGCGCTTAGAACAAGGTGATAGTTCTGTTCAGGACTATTATGCTGAGCTTCAAAAGGGTATGGTGCGTTGTGGGGTTGTTGAGGAAACAGAGGATAAGATTTGTCGTTTCTACGGGGGTTACGGCGTGAAATTCAGGACATTGTTGATTATAAAGATTTTACTACTGTCAACCGGTTGTTCTAGCTTGCTATGCTTGCAGAAAAAGAATTGCAGGGACGCAAGGAATCAGCGAAGGCAAGCACCGGACGACCCTTCTACACGCCACGAACGACTACATCGACGGGACTGCCCAAGTCTTCTTCGAGTTTTCGTTCTCCTCCACCACCTGTGAACAAGATTGCAGCAGCGCCACCGAAGCCACCTTCCACGACATGCCTTGCAAATTCTACAAAAAATTCTTTGCAGGTTCCAGCCAAGAGTTCTTCTTCCGTGGCTTCAACGGGCCGCTCCTCCGACATTCAGTGCCACCGCTGCCATGGGCTTGGTCATGTGCAGAAGAATTGCCCTAGCCAACGAGCATACATCGCCACAGAAGATGGAGGCTACATCAGCACTTCGGATGTCGACGAGGATGATGATGTTGCTGCTGCCTCGGACAACAATGGCGGTGGTGATGACGACCTGGTCCTTGGTGGGGCGTCCACAGCGATGCTACGGAGCATCATTGTGCAGCGAGTCCTTAGCACACAGGTACAACAACCCGATAAGCTTCAACGCCATAATTTGTTCCAGACTTTCTTCGCAATCAAGAACCGGCGCGCATGTGTCATCATTGATGGAGGAAGCTGCAACAATTTGGTGAGTTCTGATTTGGTCAAGAAGCTTGGCTTGACCACGCGACCGCATCCACATCCATACCATATTCATTGGTTAAATGACTCTGGAAAAGCTAAGGTAACGCAAACATACCGAGTCCATTTTTCCATTGGTGGTTATGCTGATCATGTTGATTGTGATGTGGTTCCCATGCAAACATGCTCTCTTTTATTGGGTCGACCTAGGGAATTTGATAATGATGCTTTACACCATGGTAGTAGTAACAAATACACTTTTATGCATAAGGTAAAGAAAGTTACTTTACTGCCTTTGACCCCCGGCTGAGATTATAGAGGCCGATAGGGAGAGAGCTGCTGCTGCTAATGATCCAAAGGAACATGATAAATCTGAAAAACATCAAGTAATTCATTTGAAAAATTCTATTATGCTTGCCACAAAATCAGACCTTGCTGCAATTGATGATGTTAATGATACATGCTATGGTTTTGTGTGCAAAAATGCTTTATTTTCTCTTGATAATATGCCATGCACTTTGCCTGCTCCTGTCCCTAACCTTTTGCAGGAGTTTAGAGATGTTTTCCCTGATGAGATACCTCCAGGACTTCCACCCATTCGAGGGATTGAGCACTAGATTGACTTGATCCCTGGAGCGAGTTTGACAAACCGTGCGGCGTACAGGACCAATCCTGAAGAGATTAAGGAGATTCAGCGACATGTCCAAGACCTTTTGGACCGTGGGTACGTATGTGAGAGCCTTAGTCCTTGTGCTGTTCCTATTCTTTTGGTTCCCAAAAAAGATGGTTCTTGGCGTATGTGTGTAGATTGTAGAGCCATTAACAACATTACTATAAGGTATCGTCATCCTATTCCCAGGCTAGACGACATGCTTGATGAGTTGTGTGGTGCTATAATTTTCACAAAGATTGACTTGCGTAGTGGATACCACCAAATAAGAATGAAACTTGGCGATGAATGGAAAACTGCTTTTAAAACTAAGTTCGGCTTGGATGAGTGGTTAGTCATGCCTTTTGGTTTAACTAATGCACCTAGCACTTTCATGAGATTAATGAACGAGGTTTTACGTCCTTTCATTGGCAAATTTGTGGTCGTTTACTTTGATGATATCTTGATTTATAGCAAGTCCATAGATGAACATTTGAATCACTTACGTGCTGTTTTTAATGCTTTAAGAGATGCACGTTTGTTTGGTAACCTTGAGAAGTGCACCTTTTGCACGGATCGAGTCTCTTTTCTTGGCTATGTTGTGACTCCACAGGGAATTAAGGTTGATAGAGCCAAGGTGGAGGTGATATGGAGTTGGCCCACGCCCACGACGGTCTCCCAAGTGCGGAGTTTTCTTGGTCTTGCAGGATTTTATCGCCGCTTTGTCAAGGAATTCAGCACCATTGCGACACCGTTGATTGAGTTGACAAAGAAGGGAGTCGTGTTCTATTGGGGGCCATCACAAGAGGAGTCCTTTAATCTTTTCAAGGACAAGCTTACACACGCACCATTGGTCCAACTTCCGGATTTTGGTAAGACTTTTGAGCTGGAATGTGATGCTAGCGGAATTGGTATTGGTGGTGTTTTGATACAAGAAGGCAAACCTGTTGCCTACTTTAGTGAAAAATTGAATGGTCCTGCTCTTAATTATTCCACCTATGATAAAGAATTGTATGCTCTTGTTCGTTCTTTAGAGACGTAGCAACACTATTTATGGCCTAAAGAATTTGTCATTCATTCCGATCATGAATCACTTAAGCATATTCGTAGTCAAACCAATTTGAATCGTAGACATGCTAAGTGGGTTGAATTTATTGAATCTTTTCCTTATGTCATTAAACATAAGAAAGGGAAAGATAATGTGATTGCTGATGCTTTGTCTCGACGCTATACCATGTTGTCTCAACTTGATTATCACATTTTTGGTTTTGAAACTATGAAAGGACAATATGCTTTTGATGCTGATTTTAAAGATGTGTTGTTGCATTGTAAAGAGGGACAAGCATGGAATAAATTCATGATCAATGATGGGTTTTTGTTTAGAGCTAACTGCCTATGCATTCCAGTTGGATCCGTTCGTCTTTTGTTGTTGCAGGAGGCGCATGGAGGCGGTTTGATGGGATATTTTGGTGCTAAGAAGACGGAGGATGTTCTGGCCACACACTTCTTTTGGCCAAAGATGAGGCGAGATGTTGAGCGGTTTGTGGCTCGCTGCACTACATGTCAAAAAGCTAAGTATCGCTTGAATCCACATGGTTTTTATATGCCTCTTCCTGTTCCTTCTATTCCGTGGGCAGATATTTCTATGGACTTTATTTTAGGATTGCTCAGGACTAAGAGGGGGAGGGATATCATTTTTGTTGTTGTGGATCGCTTTTCTAAGATGGCTCACTTTATACCATGTCATAAAACCGATGATGCCGTTCATATTGCTGACCTCTTTTTCAAAGAGATAGTTCGTTTGCATGGTATGCCTTCTACTATTGTTTCAGATCGTGATGCCAAGTTCTTGAGTCACTTTTGGCGTACTCTATGGAACAAGTTGGGTACAAAGTTGTTGTTCTCTACAACATGTCACCCACAAACTGATGGCCAAACCGAGGTGGTGAACTGCACATTGTCTACCATGTTGAGAGCTGTTTTGAAGAACAATTTGAAGCTGTGGGAAGAGTGTTTGCCGCATGTTGAGTTCGCATATAATCGAGCGGAACACTCCACCACCAAGGTAAGTCCTTTTCAGGTAGTGTATGGATTCAATCCCCGTGCCCCTATTGATATTTTACCTTTGCCTACTAGTGAGAGAGTTCATAATGATGCTAAGGAGTGTGCTGATTTTTATTGTCAAAATGCATGAGACTACTAAGGCAAACATTGAAAAGATGAATGCAAAATATATGATTACTGGTAGTAAAGGTAGAAAGGAAGTTAAACTTGAACCGGGTGATTTTGTTTGGTTGCATTTGAGAAAGGATAGATTTCCTGAGTTAAGAAAGTCAAAATTGATGCCTAGAGCTGCTGGTCCTTTTAAGATAGTTGAGAAGATAAATGATAATGCATATAAACTTGAGTTGCCTCCCGAGTTTGCGGTTAGTCCCACCTTTAACATTTCAGATTTGAAGTCATACTTGGGAGAAGAAGATAAGGCTGAGTTGAGGACAACTCCATTTCAAGAGGGGGAGGATGATGAGGACATCACTTCTTCGGATACACACAACACTCCTCCACTTGACATTCAAGGACCAATCACTAGAGCTCGCGCCCGACAATTGAATTTACAGGTGAGCTCGTTCCTAAGTAATTCTTTTTGTTCATTTGAGAATCGATTGCTACCTAATGATTTAATTATGATTAGGAATTATGGAAAGGACCAGGAAGTACTTGGAGAAGGGCTACGAGGCACACAAGTCCAGCAAGGGCGGTCGAATCATGTTGGATGCCCAACTCAAGCCGACTTCGAATCCAATTCGGAGTCCAGGAGTAGGCCGCACTAAAACGGACGTCCAGATCGCATCCGGGATCCGTTTTGGATGTTCTACATATGGATGGAAAGCTGAGAAGGCGACCTTTCCAATGGCTCTAGTCCCATGTCAAAATTCATTCTGAGTCAACAGGAATCATCGAAACAATTGGGCGTTCAGAATCTGTCAGGGTGCTGCGCCACCGTCTTTTGGGCCGTTCGGCTTTGTATCGTGTTGGAGACCATTAGGGCGCGTCCAGGGGTTTTGCACGCCCCTCACTCCTCTATATCCAGCCGCCAGCCCCACCATTAGGGTGGGGTTTTGCTTAGATTATTCTGTCTTTGAACAGTTTCGCCGTTCATCGGTTTGTGAGACCCCAACTTTCGAGTGCTAAATCAATACATCTGCAATTCAGTTATGTTCTTCCTTGTTCTTGCTTGTGTTCTTCGATTCGCAGGCGAGGATTAGCCTTCTTGGCGAGGTCAACCGGGCTGCGCACGGTTGATAACCTGAGGAGACGTGGTGCTGCGATTTGCGGTGTTCGGAACGTGTTGTTCGGAAGCCAGATCGATTTGTGTCACGCTTCCACCAAATCGAACACATCCAGAACCTGTTGGAAGATTGGGACCCCGTTCCTACCATCTTCTGTCACATTTATTCCCTTCAATGTCTTCTGTCACGTTTAAAAATAAGCCACACCATTGACATCTTCAATTAACCTCCACAGAGGCTGAATAGTCCTCCTTACCTGATCAGTTGTAATGGATTGTTAGTTTTGACTAGTTCTTGTTGGATGACTATGGATCGGAGCTTGAGTATAGACTTCCTGTGAATTTTCTTTGTTAGCATTTGGTGAGAATCCTGAATCAATAACATGCTTCACTTGTATGTTGGTGTTCTATTGCTTCTCGAGAGTAACATTGGTCGTATCGCCTTTTATCAAAGCAGACTCATCAAATGTAATACTTCTGCTCATAATTACGTTTCTGGTTTCAGAATTCTACAATTTGTAACCTTTCACATCATATTTATAGCCTAAAAAGGTGCACTTAATAACTATTGGTTCTAATTTCCTATTATTAACATGTGCATAAGCAAGATATGCAAAAATCTTCTAATTCGATTAGTCAACAGGAGAACCTGACCACTTCTCAATTAGAGTTTTTTTGTCTATGGCAGTGTTTGGTGATCAGTTTAGCAAATGACAAGTAGTGGAAGTGGCTTTGGCTCATAAACTCCCTGACAGACTTGATATCGATAGCATATAGTGTACCTTTTTGTGATAGTTCTATTCATGCACTCAACCACACCATTCTGCTGTGGTGTACCTGGAATAGTATAATGTCTTACGATACCTTCTAATCGGTATAATGCTTCAAATTCTCTCGAACAAAACTCATCCATTATCAATTCAGAGTTTCCTAACATGCTTGCTAGTCTTTTCTCTATCTTAATCTTTCACTCTTTAATGTCTTGAATACATCCAACTTGTGATTAATGAAGTATGTCCAAACTCTTCTCAAGTAGTCATCAATGATGATCAACATGTAGTTTGCGCCTCGAATATACCTTTTAAAGAATGAGTAGCAGTGTTGAACTCACCCTCTTCTGCTTGCCAAAGAGACAATGTTATCAAAACTTCAACTCTTCGATGCCTTGACCATCAAGCAAACTTCTTTTGCACAACTCCTTTATGCTAGCTTTACTCATGTGTCCTAGACGCATGTGCCATAGATTAGTCTGATCGGTATCAGACAATCTGGTCAAAGAAACAATAGCGGTTTTGGCTAGAGTAGTGCCTTGAAGATGATATAAGTTTGCTACATTCATATTACCTTTCATCACAACAAGAGCGTCTTTGGAGACCTTTAGGACTCCACCTTCACATGAAAATTTGTACCTTCTAGCATCAAGAGTACTTGATGAGATAAGGCTCTTTTCAAACTAGGAATATGTCGGACTTCCGATAGATCTACACGAGATCATTTCATAGTTGATGAACCCATCATGATTCAAACTCATGTGGAAAGTGCAAACTAAATCAAGAATCCATTCATCGTCGGTTTTAGAATCACCGGCAAAGGCAATAAGGTCATCTCCTTTGGAACCTTCTTTAGTAACAATGGTGGCTTTGGTTTCATCATCTTATTGATCTTTCTTAGAATTGTTGTTTCTTTACTCTTTGTTCAAGAGTTTCTAGTACTCGCATATGTTGTGGCCACTTTTTTTTGCAATACGGCACGACTTCTTGTTCTTTGACTTAGAATGGTCTCAAAGTTTACTCTTGATCCTAAAATCCTTGGTCGAGGATCTCTAAGTTTGTCTTCCATGAATAGAAAAGGGAAAATTTGTTCAGTAGCACTGAAAGGTCACCTCTTTCGGAAAATACCACTAAAAAAACGGGGTTCTAGAAATTACCACCGAAAGATTCATTTTTCTTCGGGATTTAGCATTCTGGACAAAAATACCCCTCTCCCTCCCCTCCCTCACCTTCTCTCCTCCTGCGCCGCCCCGTTCGCCTCCCTCTTCGCCGCCGGCCTCCCCGCCTCCTCCTCGCCCCCGCCTCCCCGCTCCTCTCCCTCTTCTCCCCGCTCCCCTTCCTCTCCCTCCTCCTTGCCCTCCGTGGGCCCCGTCCCTCCTCGCCGAAGACGATGCGACCCCGGGCGGATGAGACGAGGCGGGCGAGGCGGATCCGGCGACCCCAGGCGAACGAGACGAGGCGGGCGAGGCGGATCCGGCGACCTTGGACGGACGAGGCGAGGCGGATCCAGCGCCGACCCCGGGCGGACGGTGGAGATCTGAGCGGAGGATTGGAGATCCGGGCGGCCACGGGCGCCTCCGGCGGCATTTCTCCCCCAACTCCGGCCGACAAGACCACTGGCCAAATAAAGCAATCTCCGGCCAATTCCGCCGCTTGGGAGCCTCACCGTGACACGGCGACACCATCCCGACCGCCGGCCGAAGCTCCCGCTGCCCGTGCGTCGCCGGCGCCGTGCGCATGGCCGCGCCGCCCTGAGCTCTCGCCGCCGGCTCTCTCTGGGTCTCCCCCGCCTTCTCCAACCGCCTCGGTGCGCTCCCCTTGACCTGCTCATACTCAACGCCGGCGCCGCCGCCCCCTTCCAACCTCAACGCCGGCTGCTCAAACAGCTGTCCCCGCCAACCAGCGCCGTCCCGGGCCGTGCCGCCTCCCCCATCAGCTTCCACACCTCCCCGGGAACGCATTTTTCCAGCTCACCCTGCCCCTCTGGTCCCCCTCGCCGGAGCCCCCCCCCCCCCCCCCCGCCGCCATGCGCCCCACACCTCCTCTGTTCGGCCAGCCGGCTGCGGAGGAGGAGGAGCGGAGGGGTAAGGGTATTTTTGTCCAGAATGCTAAATCCCGAAGAAAAATGAATCTTTTGGTGGTAATTTCCGGAACCCCGTTTTTTTAGTGGTATTTTTCGAAAGAGGTGACCTTTCAGTGCTACTGAACAAATTTTCCCAATAGAAAAATCTTCTACATGCAAACTCAAGATTTCACTCGATACCATAGTTTTCAACTTCTCCTTTCCATGTGGAGCATTATAAATCTCCTTAATGGTGAAAGTGTCCTGACTATAAAGAATTGTGTCTCTGAACGTAGAGAATGAACAAGGTAATGAGCAAAGTAGAATAAAACATAAATCTTTATCATCATATTTGACCTTCATTGCTTCAAGATCAGCGATGATATCCTTAAAAGCGATTAAGTGATTCAATATAGATTCGCCTTGTACCAATCTCAGCGAGGAAAGCTTTTGCTTCAGAAGCATTTTACTGGTCAAATACTTGGTTATGTAGATCTATTCCAGCTTTAGCTATAACGCAGCAAGAGTGGTCTCTTTTATGACCTCCTGGAGAATATTGTTAGATAGATGAAGATGGATCTGAGAGAGAGCCTTACAATCTCTTCTCTGCTTCTCCTTGGTGGATTATGCAGTGGGCATCTTGTCGATCCCCAATACCACATCATCCAAATTGAGTTGTGCTAGAATGCTTGCGTCCTAATCTGCCACAAGGAAAATCTTGTGTCTCGGTCAAGCGGTGGAAGATCATACTTCATTGTCATCATGTTGAGAGTGTCGTAGATTGATCTGAGTGAAGAATGTGGTACCGATACCACTCGTTAGGATCAGATATACTACTTGATATGAAATCGATAAGATAGAGTACAAAACGGTGAAGAGCAATTAAGAGCACGAGATAGAGATTTAACAAGAAAAACTTTTTCGGGTGAAAAATCATGGGCACATAATCAGCGAAATCACTATATGAGGAGAAGTTACAGAATACTCTTGACGTATGTGTGATTCTTCTCCTCTACCTGGCATCTTACAGAGAATATAAATAGAATTGGAACAAGTCCTAGTTGAGGCGAGGAATAGAGTCCCAGTTGGCAATGAAACAGAGATCTACTTGAAAACTAGAACAGTAGCATTCTTGGAGATGATAATAAAACCCTACTCAGAAAATTTCAGAAGATAACATTGTAGAGTTGTACTCAGAAGCACCTCGAGTAGTCATGTCAGACTTCAGTCGGCGCACATACCTCAGAGCACCACAACTAATGCAGGTGCAGAGTCTATTACGAACATGAAGATAATCCCAACTGTTGTGTTTTGACTACTCAGGAGTCATTAGAACCATGCAAAGTCAATTTACGACCACTTCAAAGGTGGCTACGACCACCTTGATGGATGAAGACCACAACCACCTGATAAGACTTCGCGATGAAGAATACGACCACTTAGTAGACTTGATCATAGTAGTCGTAACTCGATTATGACCACGTTGTTGTTTATGACCATGTCTTCTAGCTCCACAAACACCTCTGCTCATAAACTCCAAATGCTTCACGAGTACTCGATACTCGATACTTTCCGGGAACCAAAGCACTCCGCTTATCTTTATTTCTCTCCCTCTCGTTACACCTGATCACAACCGATCACCTTTACAATCACAACCGAGCATCTCCAATTTCTCGCTCTTACACCTGAAGACTCCCTAGCCTTTGCTATCAATCACACCAATCGCTTCATATTCTCTCTCATTACATTGCTCTGCCTTTTATACTCAACACGACGACTATGACACGAAGGCAACTAAGACTCTGAGACGGACTCAAAAAACTGACTCATACGCAGAAACAAACTCGTACACGTATTATATGGCAAAACTGACTCAAATATGACTAAACAAAATTACCAACTTTACAATCACCTACTTAATCTTGTTTCTCCATTTTGATCATGCTAATCTTCTTTCTTGCTTCTGCTTCTTCCTTCTACCTACACTCTCGTGCATTGTTCCTTCCTAAGTCGTCACTGCCCTACCACCTATGCTTGCTCCATTCCGAGCCTCGCACAATCCGACACTTGCTGCGTTTTGCATCTGGACTGAACCCATCCTTTCTTGTACACCTGCCTGGGCTGGAGCACCTACTCCCACAACCGCCTTGGCTTCATCGTTACCTGAGCCTCCTGCTCCTCTCTCTTGGACCAACTTCCAACTCTGGAGTGGCTTTTTGTTCCTATGTAGCCTGTTCCAAATGCCTTTTAGAGATGGACTATGACTATGCTGTCTCCATGCATCCATATGTGGCCCATGCCAACCATCGGTCGTTGGTTTCTTGTGCACCTTGGCCATGGGGCCCTCTCTCATGACCTGAGCCATTGCATGTGCATATTCTCCACCGTCCATAGCTGCATGCACTCTTGTGCCTCCTACATATGGCCTATAGCGACCACCCAAGCTAACGCCACCTCGCCCTGACCTTCTGCATGCAAGCTCGCATGCCAGTGTTGCCCTGCTGCAGGTGCATGGATCTCCCCACTGCATGCACATCTCCCAAACCAGCTACGTGAGGAACGTGCGCATGGGGCATGCCGCCCGCGTCTACCACTTGTATGCCACCTACACGAGCGTGCGCGTCGTTGCTTGCTGCACCAACGTGGGGTTCACCACCCCCAAAGTCTCTGCCTCCCTCTGCTCCAATTGCATGTGCATGTGATGTGTGCCCTGCACACCTTTGGAGCCGCTGCATGCTGCCGCGTCTACATCTTCGCCAAAACCTGGCTCCTCCAGGTTGTTCTTTAGACAAACCGATTTACAAGTTTTCAAAGAAATATTGTACAACCGATTTGGATATCGTTTACCTTCATTAACAGATCTTTGTTCTTGTCATACACATGTAAGAACTCATCCTGCAGCACCACCCTGCACCCTCTTTTCATCATCTGCCTGAGACTAAGTATGTTGTTACACAGACTTGGTATATAGTAAATCCCTATCAACAACTTCTTATCTCTATTCTTGCATTGCAATATTATCGTCCCTTTGCCTCTTACCTCCACTGTGGAGCTGTCGCCAAACTTGACCTTGCCCCAAATCTTCTCGTCGAGCTCATGATACATGTAGCGATCTCCCATCATGTGATTGTTTGCTCCATTGTTGAAGTACCACATATCTGTGTGATCGTGGCTACCTTCCTTCGTGCGTAGTTTTGGAACTATGTTCTCCTCATTCAACATAACCATAACTAGTGCTTTTTCAACATATGAGGAGAGAAGTAGTACCGGTTCGTCATCTTCTTCTTCGTCTTGGGCGAGGTTCACCTCCCTATTCTTCTTCTTGCTTCGGCAATCTAAAGCATAGTGCTCGTACTTGTTACAGTTGAAACACTTTATGTGGCTACGGCACCCTGACGCGCAGTGCCCATATCCGCCACATTTAAAACACTTGACATGTGACTTATCATGGGATCTGTCACCACCGCCTTGCCCAGCCTTGTCTCCACAGCCACCTCTGCCGCCTTGACCACTCTAGTTGCCTCGACCGCGCCATCTCCCATGGCTGCTTGATGAGCCAGCAGTCCTTGTATCTCCCTTTATCAGCAACACTTGCTTGTTATGAGTATGGGATCTTTACACGTTACGTGACTGAAACTCCTCCAGTAACTCCTCATATGCCTTGAGAGAGATAGTGATCTCCTCTATCTTCTTCTTGTCCAGATCAGAGGAGTACATAAGTGTAGTGACAACATATATGTACTTCTCTGGCAGCACGCGCAGATATTTCTTCACCACCGTACATTTCTCCATCTTGTCACCAAGAGAGTTAATCTGATTGTACAAGGAAGTCAGCTTGCCGGCAAACTCGTCCACTGACTGGGTCTTTCCCATCTTGAGATTCTCGAATTCACTCTACAAATTCTGGAGCCGCACCTCCTTCACACGATCAACTCCCTTGTGCATCCTCTGAAGCGTCTCCCACGCCACCTGTGACGTCTCCTTTCCGATAAGCTGATGCATCATCGAATCTTGCATCGATTGGTAGATGATAGCCAAAGCCGTCTCATCCACCTTGTTATCCACCTCCTTGTCCTTCCCCTTTGGACCGACTACACCCTAGACTCCCTGGGCACATATGTTTGCCTTCATCTTTATTACCCACACCGGGTAATTGTCAGTCGTCAGGAGAGGGTACTGGAGAGAGATTAGTCCACTCCGGGCACTTGAAGTCAATGCTTCTCCCATGTTCTTCAGGTACCACTAAGATCAATAGGCTTTGATACCACTTGTTGTGTTTCGACTACTCAGGAGTCATTACGGCCATGCAAAGTTGATTTACAACTACTTCAAAGGTGGCTATGACCACTTTGATGGATGAAGGCCACGACCACTTGATAAGACTTCGCAATGAAGAATACGACCATGTAGTAGAGTCGAACACAGTAGTTATAACATGGTTGTGACCACATTGTGATTTATGACCACGTCTTCCAGGTCCACGAACACTTCCGCTCGTAAACTTCGAACGCTTCGCAAGTACTCGATACTTTCCGGGAACCAAAGCACTCCACTTTTCATTATTTCTCTCCCTCTCGTTACACTTGATCACAACCGTGTTTGAATTAATCTTGTTTTTGTGAGTATTTGGTGTGTTCGAGTACTATAGTCGTAGTCGAGTACTCGTGTGTTCGAGTACTACGTGGTCGTGTGTTGAGTACTCGGTGTGTTCGAGTAAATTGTAGTCATGTGTTGAGTACTCGGTGTATTTGAGTATGTTGTAAGTCATGTGTCGCGTGCTCGGTGTGTTTGAGTACGCCATAGTCATGTCGAGTACTCGTGTGTTCGACTACGTGTAGCAGTCGAAGACCCGGAGTCAGAGACCAGTCGCAGTAGACACAGTCGTAATTCGTAGTTACAGTGGTCGTATGTCGTAGCTGCAGTGGTCGTAAGTGGAACTGCGCTGGGGTCATGGTTGTAAGTCGACCAACGCTGTGGTTGTAGTCGTAAGTCAAACTGCGTTGGGGGTCATAGTCGTGTATCGATGCAGTCGGTACTCGTAGGAGTACTGTAGCATTCGGTACTCGTAAGAGTATTGTAGTAGTAGTTGTAGGTCGACAATGGTCATAGCATAGTAGTTGTAAGCTACAGTTGACGGTCGGTGCTCGAAGACCTATGTGGTCGGAGGTGCGGTCGAAGAACTATGGTCGACAAGTCATAGTCAGTGAAGTGGTTGAAGGGAAGCCATGGTCGTAGATGCAGTCGAGGTGCTGTAGTTAACAAGTCGTGGTCGGTGAAGTGGTCGATAGTGCGTGGTCGAGAAGCTGTGATCGAGCAGCCATGGTCGTGAGGCGTGGTTGAGACACCGTGGTTGAAGGACTTGAAGCTTGGTAGTCTGTATGTGGTCATAGACTGGTCAGGTTGCAGTGTGTCTGCTCCAGTTGGTTAGTAGAGTGAGTCTTTCGGATGGTGCTCAGAGTGCTAGTCATGCGGATCATGGAGAAGATCCTAGATAGTGACGTGAGAATATGTACTAGTTGTTAGTCGTCTTAGTGTGTGCATGTGAGGCTTATTTAAGCCATTTACTTCTTGTAAGTAATTTGAGGCGTTGCGAGTGAATAACAGAGAGAAGAAAAAAAGGTGTGTGTTGCCACAAAAGTAAGAGCATCTCCAAGAGACTCTTTATCTTGCACTTTTTCTGCAAATTAGATGACCCTAGGAAAAAACACCCTCCAACAGCTCTTTTATCCTGTTATCTATTTTGCAATGGAGCCAAAATCCACGTCTCGCTCGCGAAACCTGGCGAGGCATCGCAGCTCGCTAGCTGCTTTCCTCCCGCTCATTTTTCCATTTTCCCGCACTACGTCGGTCGTCTTCCCGCGGAATCCCTCCCTCTCGCGCCCCCTCCCGCGCAGACCTCCCCCGCGTCGAAGCCTCCCGCGGCGCCCTTTCCCCCTCCCCCTGTGGGCGTAGGATTGGAGGCCCTCGCACGCCTCTGCGTGGTCCCGGCGGCGCCCGGCCCTCCCCGCGCGTCCGGCCCTCCCCGCGCGCCCGGCCCTCCCCCGCGTCCAGCCCTCCCCGCGCGCCCGGACCTCCCCCGCGTCGAAGCCTCCCGCGGCGCCCTTTCCCCCCTCCCCCTGTGGGCGCAGGATTGGAGGCGCCCGCACGCCTCTGCGTGGTCCCGGCGGCGCCCGGCCCTGCCCACGCGTCCGGCCCTCCCCGCGCGCCCGGACCTCCCCCGCGTCCGGCCCTCCCCGCGCGTCCGGCCCTCCCCCGCGTCGAAGCCTCCCGCGGCGCCCTTTCCCCCCTCCCCCCTGTGGGCGCAGGATTGGAGGCGCCCGCACGCCTCTGCGTGGTCCCGGTGGCGCCCGGCCCTCCCCGCGCGCCCGGCCCTCCCCGCACGCCCGGCGGCGCCCGGCCGGCCCCGCAAGCTCCCGGCGGGTCGCATCCCATTCTTCGTTTGCTCCACTGACATTCGAGATGCCTGGCAGTGAAGTAGATGAGGATGGACATGAGGTGGCGAGCCAGTACAATTCTTCGTTTGCACCATTTGATGATGAGTATACAGGCCCAAACCAATATGCAGGTACAAAATTCCTATTTAACAACATACAGCTTACTGACTGTTTCATCATAATTGTTTTAGCAGCTAGAAAAAGAACAAACTATTAATTCAGACCCATGGGTATTTCTGCAGGTACTGCAACGAACAACGGTTACTTTAGCAACATTATGGACCCGCAGAATAATGGAACATTTTTGTCGGAGATTATGGAGCAAACTGAACACTCCAATGGCGGCGGTCATGATCAGTCCTCACAACCCGCGTCAAACAGTAATGGTAAAGGATCACAAAGGACCCTGAATTTCAATGAAGATGAGGATATGCTGTTATGCAAGGCATGGCTCAATGTTGGCATCGATCCCATCCACGGCACCGACCAAAGCTCGATGACGTATTGGAATAGGATCCTTGAGTACTACAACACCCACAAAAAATTTGCCTCTTCTCGTAACGCTAATTCTCTAATGAATCGATGGTCTGTGATACTGAAAAGTGTCAACCATTTTGTTGGAAGCTATACGCAGACCGAGCTTGCTCACAAAAGTGGAGTAACAATCCAAGACTCGGTATGTATTTGAAAGCTATTGTGATTATTTTCATTTGTGCATTTAATTACAATTTGTTAATGAAGGTACATGTCTTTATCAGATGGTTGAAGCAAAGGCACTATACAAGAAGACTCATCCCAAGAAGGAAACATTTAAGTTATTGCATTGCTGGAATGTTCTTCACAAACATCAAAAATGGATTGACAAGGTGGAAGAGCTGAAAAAGAAGGATACACAAAAAAAGAAAAGGAAATCTGTGAACCAGACAAGCACGGCTCTTGAACTACACACCAATGATAAATCAACAATTGTAGATGATAATAATGGTGGTAGTCCAGACAGCACACCAGCACGCAGACCCATAGGAAATAAAAAGGCAAAACAAGCTCTGAAAGCAAGTGGTTCACAGGACCGTTTGTTGGCATCATTTGACAACATGTGGGAGAAGAAGAAAGAAGCTGATCAGGAGAAAGAAGCAAAGAAAGATGAGAGGTTCAAACTGTTATATGACTTGGAAAGAGAGGAGTTTGAGCACAAGAGGATGTTAGATGATGAGAGGATTATGACAATGGATCTTTCTGGCATGTCTGCGCAGCAACAAGCATTCTACATGAGTGTGAGGGAGGACATCATGAACCGTCGGGGTGGTCATGCTTAGTGTGTGCTTTATGGTCTACTTATTTTTAATCGTTTACTTAGATGTGATTGAACTATACTATAGTCGTCTCCTTATTTAGTGTTCACATTTGTGATTGAACTATAGTACTGTTGAACGTCGTACGTTATGGTCATGTTATTTTTTGATGATGAATTGATTACAGATTAATTTTTTGATTACATGGGAAAGCTAGTGCAGCTGCTAGTCTGGGAATGATTCTTCTGTGGGATCCTGATTCAGGGCTTGCCCAACTTGACAAGTACCTGCACAGCAATGATACTCATATTGTTGCTGGAGCTTTGTTAGGCATTGGAATTGTCTCTTGTGGTGTGAAGAATGATTGTGATCCTGCACTTGCTCTTATTTCTGAGTATATCAGCAGGGATGAGTCAATTATACGAATTGGGGCAATCTTGGGTCTTGGTATTGCTTATGCTGGCTCCCAGAAAGACGAGCTTAGAGTGCATCTCTCAACTATACTGAAAGGTGAAACCCACCAAGGGCCAGCAGTCCTTGGAATTGCTCTCATTGCCATGGCTGAAGAATTAGGAGCTGAAATGGCTGTACGATCCCTTGAGCGCCTTTTACAGTATGGTGAACAGAATATTAGAAGGGCGGTTCCTCTTGCTCTTGGCATGCTCTGCATATCCAATCCAAAGGTAAATGCTCCCCTGTGTTAAAGGAAATGTTAAAATTTGCAGTTGCATCCTTTTCAATCGAAGCTTTCTCTTTACTGTCTTTGAATATGAAATCCTCGAAGCATTCTTTCATGAACAAACTATTCACTTTCAATTATGGAAATCCTTTGTTATATATGGTCATCTGCATGGATTGTTTATAGAGGTCAATAGGTCATCAATGTTATTAACATCTACATTTTTTTTGTGAGGAATGTCTACATGTTAACTGTACATGGAAATCCTTTTTTCAACTATTTTATCATTGACTGTAGATATATTGAATGCTGAAACTGAATTTTCTCTATTTCTATTGAAACATGGTTTTTAGGAATGATTAAAATTTCGTCATATCCACAGCTGTTTAAACTGAAGCAAAGTTTATTTTGAATTCAACGACAATGATCTTGCAAACCGAAAAAAAATTCGAGGATTAATATTGCTCTCCATGCCGTTGCCAAAGGTGCTCAACCAAATCTGCCTGCAACTGTGTGTGTACATCCTTGTCTCTGATTCTCATATGTGTCTCAATGAACTCGCGAAGCTGTGGTGTGTGCTCATGGGAAACGGACACAGTGTCACCCATGCCTATGTAGTTATGGTCGGTTTGTTCAGCTTTCTCATCTTCAATGATCATGTTATGCATTACGACACAAGCTTTCATTATCGTGGCTAGTGTACCTTCATCCCAAAATCTAGCCGGACCCCGAACGATAGCAAAGCGAGCTTGTAGCACACCAAAAGCTCTTTCAACATCCTTCCTGCAAGCCTCTTGAGCTTTTGCAAAGTACTTCTTCTTGTTTCCCATTGGCACGGGAATTGTCTTCACGAATGTTGCCCAATCAGGATATATTCCATCGGCAAGATAATAACCCATTGTATACTCGTGTCCGTTGATGGTGTAATTCACTTTTGGAGCTTTGCCGACTGCTAGCTTCGCAAACAATGGTGATCTTTGTAGAACATTTAGGTCGTTGTTAGACCCAGGCAGCCCAAAAAATGCATGCCAAATCCACAGATCTTGAGAAGCAACAGCTTCTAAAATAATTGTGGGCTCCTGCACATGTCCGCGGTACATTCCATGCCATGCTTTTGGGCAATTTTTCCACTGCCAATGCATGCAATCTATGGACCCAAGCATACCAGGGAAACCTCTACCCTCTGCAACAGCAAGCAATCTAGCAGTGTCAATAGCATTTGGTGATCTCAGGTACTCCTCTCCAAAAACCTGGACAACAGCTGTGACAAACCTGCGCAGACTCTCAATAGCGGTGCTCTCACCGATCCGTACATAATCATCCAACGAATCGGCAGCTGCTCCATAGGTTATCATCCGAAGAGCGGCAGTAATCTTTTGTAGACTAGTCAGTCCAAGTTTGCCTGCTGCATTCCTTTTCTGCACAAAGTAGTCGTCATGCTCTTCGACGGCGTTTAGAATTCGTAAGAACAATGGTCGCCGCATACGAAACCTATGTAAAAAAAATCGTATGAACATATATGAACATAACCAAGGAAAATACGATTATTGAATATTTTCACACCAACCTGCGTCTGAAATAACTGGCACCATAAGTAGGTTGATCCGAGAAGTAGTCTTGATACAATCTCATATGTCCTGTATGTCTTTCCCGGTTAAGAACCAGATGCCCATGAACAGATCCACCAGGTTGTGAGTCTTCACAAACTTCGTCCTCATTGTGTACTGCATGCATTGCCTGATGAAAAAATATGTCATCATCGGACGACGACGACGATGAATCATCCAACACGAATTCTCGTAAAGCTCTACGTTGTTTCTTGGATGAATCCATTGGCCAGGAGAACAGAGAACAGGAGGACTGCGCCCAGAATTCTGCAGAACAGAGATCGCCCAGACTGGAAACTGAACAAAGCACGTTCAGCAAAATTCAGAACTGAGCATACACTGTAGATCTTACGGCAAGGTAATGGTTTTGGTGGAATCTTCAGAAAGCAAAATCAGTCAAATGCATTACTGAATCTCAACAAAAGTTAATCTGAATGTCTTCAGAATACACACTGGAAAAGCACTACAACTGAATGCACCAAAATCGGATCACAGATCCAAACTTAACGCTAAAAAAAACTTCGTGCAGACTGATGACGCTCCTTCTGAAGACTCCTTTCCGTCTGAAGACTGATGACTCTGTCCGCTTGTTACTTCGGCACTCTTTGCCGTAACAAGGATCAGAGCCGACTCTGAAGACAAAACTGATGACGCTCCTTCTGAAGACTCTCCTGCAGACAAAACTGAAGTCAAAACTGATGACGTGGCCCAATTTTAAAAATAGAGATAGCTAAAATAGAGAGTCTGCTAGAGTTGGAGGAACAAAATATAAAAAAAGGGTTGGGATGACTCTTCAAAATACATTATGGGTGTCTCTATTTTAACAAGACTCTTGGAGTTGCTCTAAGTCTCTTATGTTTGTTCACCCTCCCTACTCGTGTGCGTGTGTCGTCCCATGAGAAAGCAATGTGTGCATTCTCTCCTAGTGAGTAGATTATTGGAGCTGCTGGGTTTAGTTTCAACAAACAGATCACCCTTATGATCACAACTGATCATCTTGAACTTCTCGCTCTTACACCTGAAGACTCCCTAGCCTTTGCTATCAATCACACTGATTGTTTCATACTCTTTCTCGTTACATTGTTCTGTCTTTTATACTCAACATGACGACTATGACACGGAGGCAACTAAGACTCCGAGACAGACTCGAAAAACTGACTTGTATGCAGAAACAAACTCGTGCACGTATTATACAGTAAAACCGACTCGAATACGACTAAACAAGATTACTAACTTAACACTAACCATAACTTCTGATCAGTTTGAATTGATAGGTGTAAGCTGATCGGGTTATTCAATCGATCAAAAAGACCAGCAGTGATCTGACCCAATTAGATTTGGATAGCAAAATATAACAGTTGCATCAGCTGGAATTGCCTCGGCGCCATCAGAACGGTCACTGCGGTCACCACCGCGATTGGTGGTTTTGTTGCTGGTCAAAAGCACGGTAGCTGCTGCGTTCTGTGTGCGAAGCTTCTTCTGGCTCTCCTTTAATAAAAGCATGGACCGCGTCTGAAGGAACGACGGGAAGGGAGACAAGGGGACGATGGTGACTATTTCAGAGTAGTCCTCATGCAGGCCGCGAAGATAGTTGAGAACGAGGGCCTCATTAGAGACGGGTTGGCCGACGTCGGCAAGAGCATCGGCAAGAATCTTTAGCTTGGCACAATATTCCATGATGGACATGTCGCCCTGGACCAAAGCACGAAATTCAGCTTCAATTTGGATGGCTTTTCTTGTTGTCGCAGAAGAGGTTCTCAAGTGCACCCCATACAGATTGTGCGGACTGCGGACACGCCAGGCTACATGACGATGTCAAAGATCTCCATTGAGATAGATCTATAGAGCCAGGAGAGAACAGTGATGTCATCACGCTCCCAGTTGTCGTCTGAGGAACTTGTGCCGGAGTAGTCGACATGCTTCTTGAGAGAGTACTTACCGAGGGTAACGAAATAATTCTTGCCACTTAGCATAATTCGACGCTTGGAGACCCAAAGACCAAAGTCATAAGCACATGTGTGTCGACGTGATGCCCAGACATGATGGCAGACAAGGGAACACGAGCCTGGGCGACTGTTCTGGCAGAAGTGCTCGGTGAGAGTCGGGATCGAGCGTGCGCGGCAGAGCCGGGTTAGAGCGTGGAAGAGCCGGGAGCGGCGAGTCAGAGGACGTCGCGCGGCACGCAGATGAGCCAAGAAACGGGACGAGCCGGGAAGGGTTTTGGCGAGTAGAGGTGGAGTCGCGCTAAAAAAGATAGGCACGTGTTAAAGAAGTATTTTTATACTTTTCTCTCTAACAAAAATAATACTAATATCAAAATACATAAAGAGATAAATAATATATATTCATTATTTATCGTGTTTTAAAAATTATACAAAGCACCTACTGCACGTGTTTCAAGAAACACTTCCCACTGATACCATGAAAGGCTGCAATCGCACGCCCTGGTTTGTTCTCATCGATCAAAATATATATAGACACAATTACAAGAGTTTTGAATGTGTACAACAAGAAACATGAATCAGATTTGGAAACAAAACAAGTCATCTAAAAGGAATAACCGAGCCAGCTATGGGAACGAAACCCATTGTCGGATCAGCTAAGCTTGTTCTTTTGAGCTTTGAGCTTATCTGAAAGTCAAAATAAATAGAACAGTTTCTTGAAGTGAATTCTTCAAACAGCTTTCTAAGCCTAAAATCATATGTGCCGTCCACATCAACGTCTTCACTGTTCGCTATCGTCCTGAAAAGCGTAGCCAAAATTCATCGGCCGTAGCCGTAGCCTAAATGAATAGGGCCTACAGTTAAAGTGGGGGAGATAGGTAGAGTTAGTAGGGGTATATCGGGGAAAGGTTGTGTGTATCGAAAGTAGGAAAGTGTCAATTATTTGTAAACAAAATATATGTCGGCAAGTCCAGCGGCTTTCTTCGGAATATATAGAATTCCTGGGCAAGAAGACCATTGTGAAGCTTCCAAGCCAAGTTAAATGGTCACCTCTCTTGTCAGATGTGTTGAAAATTAACACTGATGGGTCTTTTCGTGAGGGGACGTACTCTGGTTGCTATCATAAGAGACCGGTTTGGCCAGGTGATCGGTGCAGGTGCTGGCAACATCCCTCATGCTTGTGATGCGATGCATGTTGAAGCGGAGGCCTGTATTCAAGCTTGGAATGGGCAGAATTCAATTGGAGACAGACGCCATCAACCTGAAGAATGCTGTTGAAAACTCAGATATTTCGAGGCTAGGTGCCATATTCAAAGAGGCAACGTTTATTTCTTAGTGTAATTTCTTGGGGTTTAGTATCTCTTACTGTCCTCGAACTTTTAGTAAGGCAGCTGACGCTTTGGCGAGTCATGGTGTTGGGCTGGATCCGGGTGCCGTGATTCTTTGGCGCGACTCTGTTCCATCTTTTGTACACCTTTGGTGGCCAGCGATTTAGCTGAGTCTCCGGTTTAATGGAATCCTCATAATCCCATTTTTTAAAAAAACATTGCTATAAGACGCATGCACGTCGATTATTCTTCTTACATATATAAGCATGGTCGCCGCAGGCTGCTCCATTCTCCCTACCTCCCGAGCGTCATTTCTGGCCTGCCAGATTTCATATAGGGCAGTGACGACAGTGCTCAGCTCACATCCGTCAAGTCGGACAACAAAAGTATCCAACAACCAGTCAGCGAGAAAGAGCTCGTCCGTTGAATTCTCACGAGGTGCCTGCAGCTGAACACCCATCTTTGTTTTGATCTCATCCCAAACACAATGTGAATGGGTGCATCTCCAGAACCGGTGAAGAGCTGTCTCTTCGCGGCCACAAGCTAGGCACCACACACCCGGCTTAACCCGCCTCTTGTGCAATCCCGCTCCGACCGCGAGCCCATTTCTGACAAGTCTCCAAGCATGGACTTCGTGTTCGTTTGGAACGTCGGCGTCCCGAAGGGCCAACCACCCCTGGTGAGAGTGGCACGATGACGAAGAAGTTCTTGTAGGGTTCGAATTGTATTTACTTTGGAACTTGAGATGATATGCTGATCAATCTGAGACCCGTCACCAATTTCTCCAAATGAGACCCTGTTTGAGCAACTCACGGCCATAAAGAATACTGCACCAAGTGAATGATGCTCTTCTTGGTGATCCAGCTTCAAGAAAAGAACAATTCTTCAAGTACCAGGCTCTGAGAACGCGAGCACACAAAGAATCGGGCTCCGTCAAAAATGCGCCACACTTGACGGGCCAGCATAGCTTGGTCGAACACTTCTAAATCTCGGAAACTTCAAACCCTTGAATCCATCGTTTGCCCCCCACCAGAAGTTTGAAGTGATTGAGTTTGAGACCAGCTTCTTGCACTAGGGTTTAGTGAATTGGAAGCAGCTCGTAGTATACGTCGGCACTGCTTGGAGCACCGACTTCACCAACACCTCCTTTCCTACCTTGGATATACCTTGGCATTTCCATCCCTGAACTTTCCCCCACGCACGCTCTCCGACATGTTTGAAAGCTCCATATTTTGATCTCCCAACCGTAGTTGGTAAGCCCAAATTCCGTACATTCAGAGCTTCATTTTGGATTCCAATGATTTGCTTGAGCTGGTCCTTCTGTTCCTCGTCACATCCGGCACCAAAACAAATGGAGGATTTCTCGCCCATGCTAAAGCATAACACATTCTCTCGCCCACCTAGCTTCCTCTCCCCTGACGCGCCCACCTTGGGCTCATCAGGGTTCGCCGGGGCCATGCCTCTTCGGCCATCGGACATTCAACCTCCGCATCCTTCCTAGGAAGCCCTCTCGAAGTGGCCTCTCCACCCAATGTTGGTCGCAGCAAGGGGCAGCGTTGCCAAGATCGAAGCCCACCTTCCTCTCTCCAAAGTCCGGTCTCCAGGCATGGGTGACGTGGAGCACGTGAGGACAGGTCACTCGGACGACAACAAGTTGCAGTTTTCAGAAAGTCATCTGCATTTTATTTCTTGCTGTAGTCTTTCCCGTTTTCTGTAATTTGAGAGATCGGTTAGATCCGAAATTTGTGGATCATGAGTCTGCACAATTCCTTAGTTTGTTATTCATATAATCAGCATGCTTAGCACCTTTTGCGGTCAACAGAAAAGAGAGAAAACTTGCCCCAACTCTGCCTCGGAAGATCTCTGAATCTCCCGTTTTGTTTTTCTCTGAATTTTACTATTCATCGTCCGAAAACTACAGTCTTGCGCGATTTCTGAACCTGGGCTGAAACCAACATTTGGTATCAGAGCACCAGTGCAGAGATCGCTGCTCCACGTCAAGAATGGCGCTAGTTCCACAGCAAGCAGTGAGAGAGAGTGGTGCGATGTCGTTCCAGCCGCCGATGCTTTCCCCATCAAACTACCCGGTCTGGGCGATCAGGATGGAGGCAATCCTCGACGCACATGGAGTGTGGGAAGCAGTGGAACCGGCAAAAGGAGCTCAAGTGAATGCAAGAAAAGACAAGATGGCTCGGGCATATATTCTGCAGAGCGTTCCAGAAGATGTTTTGTTGCAGATCGCCAAGAAGAAAACATCAAAGGAGATTTGGGATGCCCTCAAGTTGAGGTACTTAGGTGCAAAAAGAGTGAAGCAAGCCCGTCTGCAGACGTTGAAGAATGAACTTGATGTGCTTCGGATGAAGGAGACCGAGACCATCGACGAGTTTGCTGGTAAGCTTAGTGCAATTGCTAGCAAATATACCCTTCTCGGTACTGCACTTGAAGATGCAGCTTTAGTCAAAAAGCTACTTGATTCTGTGCCTGAGAAATTCATCAACGTCTTGGCCGGAATTGAGCAATTCTATGACCTGGCCACAATGCCCTTCGAGGAGGCGATTGGAAGATTGAAAGCATATGAAGAGAGGGCGGCTCGATTGCAGAGTAGTACCACAAGCGCCGATGGGCAGTTACTGTTGACACATGCTGAGTGGCAGGAACGGCAGAAGGGAACCGGTGGCAGCTCGTCATCTGGAGGCAAAGGGCACCGGTCTGCCAGTCCAGATCGTTCCAAATGGAGGGGACGAGGTTGTGGCAGAGGTAGATGCGGCCGAGGGAGCTCAAGTCAAGAGAGGAATGGCAGCACCGGTGGTGGAGGCCGGGGAACACGTGACAAGAGCTCAGTGAAATGTTACAGCTGCGGCAATATGGGGCATTATGCGTCTGAGTGCAGAAGCAAGAAGAAAGTGGATGAAGCAAATTTTTGTGCCGTGGATGAAGAGTCGGCGCTCATGCTGGCAGTGTCTCAGGAGGGGGCACACCACGAGCAAGAGAAGCAAGCGACTGTCCTGCTCAATGAAGAAAGACTAAAACCTGAAATGTACCGGGGTGTCAAATCTGAAGAAAATGAAGACATCTGGTATTTGGATAATGGCGCCAGTAACCATACGACTGGTTGTCGAGGAAAATTTCAGGAGTTGGACGAAAATATCACCGGGAGAGTGAGATTTGGAGATGGTTCCACAATCCAAATCATGGGTAAAGGTTCGATCACTTTCACCTGCAGAAATGGAGATCAAAAACTACTTCAAGAGGTTTACTACATCCCCAGGTTATGTAGTAACATTATCAGTGTAGGGCAGCTAACTGAGGAGGGGAATGAAGTGCATATGGCAGGAGACCTTATGAGGGTGTATGGCAGAGACCGAAGATTGTTGATGCAAGTGAAGAGAACCAATAACCGTTTGTACAAGATTTGTTTGAAGACTGAAAAACCTGTTTGCCTACTGACAAGTCTTGATAACCCCTCATGGCTTTGGCATGCAAGGCTTGGCCATGTGAATTTTCATGATTTGAGGCTTACGGTGGAGAAACAGATGGTAATTGGTGTTCTAGAAGTGTCACAACCAAACAAACTGTGTGAGGCTTGTGTGATTGCAAAACAGGCTAGACTGCCATTTCCAAAACAGGCAAATTTCAGAGCTGAAATGCCATTAGAACTCCTCCATGTAGACATATGTGGTCCAATTACCCCTTGCATGCTATCCGGTAACAAGTATTTTTTGTTGATCATTGATGATCACACTTGGTAGATGTGGGTGTACACTCTTGCAGCAAAAGGAGAAACTTTTCAGGTGTTCAAGATGTTTAGAAGGCTGACCGAAAACAAAACTGGCTACAGTGTCAAGACACTTCAGACAGATCGCGGAGGCGAGTTCTTGTCCACAGATTTTGCACAATACTGCGAAGAAGCAGGGATTGAGAGGCATCTTACGGCTCCTTACACTCCTCAGCAGAACGGAGTCGCCGAACAACGCAATCGGACTGTGATGGCTATGGCCAGAGCGCTGCTCAAAAGTATGCAAGTGCCGGCAAAATTCCGGGAGAAGCTGTGAGACACGCGGTTTATTTGTTGAATCACCTACTAACCAAAATACTGGGCCAGCGTACACCATTTGAAGCTTGGGAAGGAAAGAAGCCTCACCTTGGACACTTGAGGGTATTTGGGTGCACAGCTTATGTGAAAAACACTACTCCACATCTCAAGAAACTTGAGGACAGAAGTACACCGATGGTGTATCTGGGAGTAGAGGAGAACTGCAAAGCACATCGGTTATTTGATCCTAGAAATGGCAAGTTGCACGTTAGCAGGGATGTTATATTTCAGGAGGATTTGGAGTGGAAGTGGTCTACAGATAGTGGAAAAGGAGAAGAGCAGTTGATCATCCTTGACACACTATTTTCGGACAACTCACATTCAGCAGCCAAAAATACAGTTGAACCAGCAGAAGAAGATCATGTCACAGTTGAAACCTCCGGTGAGTCTTCACCTACTGCAACAGGAGCTGGTTATGGGAATTTGTCGCCCACTGCAAAGATGCAGACTCCCTCCACACCTCAGATGAGTTCAGTCAACTCCACTCAAGCAGTGTCATCACAAGAGTCATCTGTTGGACCAGTGAGGTACAGATCAATTGCAGACATATATGCAAATACAGAAGAGGTAGCTATGGCTGATGAGGAAGAAGAGGGTGAGTTGATGCTGGCTTTGTCAGAAGAACCTTCAAACTATCAAGAAGCTTTGACACAGAGTTGCTGGCTTGAAGCAATGAAGAAGGAATTGGAGTTAATCGAGAAGAATGGAACTTGGACTCTGACTGAACTTCCTGCTGGTCACAGACCGATAGGTCTAAAGTGGGTTTTCAAGTTAAAAAAGATTCAAATGGTGAAATAGTTAAGCACAAAGCAAGATTGGTTGCCAAAGGATATGTGCAAAAGCATGGCATTGACTTTGAGGAGGTTTTTACACCAGTGGCAAGACTTGACACAATTCGGGTGATTCTTGCTCTTGCTGCAAACCAAGGCTGGGAAGTGCATCATTTGGACGTCAAATCGGCATTCCTCAATGGAGAATTAGAGGAGGAGGTTTATGTTACTCAACCAGAGGGTTTTGAAGTGAAGAATCAGCAGCATATGGTGTATAAGCTGTCAAAGGCTTTATATGGATTAAGGCAAGCTCCCCGAGCGTGGAACACTCGGTTGGACAAGAGTTTGAAGGGGTTAGGCTTCAGGAAATGTGCTCAAGAGCAAGTTGTTTATACCAAAGGAGTGGGTGTATCAAGGATCATCATTGGTGTGTATGTAGATGATTTGATAGTGACTGGAGGGAGCACTGCTGAAATCCAGAAGTTCAAGACACAGATGATGGGTGAATTTGAAATGAGTGATTTGGGACTTCTCTCTTATTATTTGGGGATAGAGGTGAAGCAGCAGGAGGGCAAGATTGAGCTCAAGCAAACTGCTTATGCCAAGAAGATTTTACACCAATTTGGAATGGCTGACTGCAATCCAGCCAAATTTCCAATGGAACCCAAGTCAAAGCTGCACAAAGATCCTGAAGGAACTCTTGCTGATGCCAGGGAGTATAGGAGGTTGATTGGTTGCCTTAGATACCTACTACATACCAGGCCGGATCTTTCATATGTACTTGGACTAGCTAGCAGGTACATGGAAGGTCCTACCACTTTACATTTCAAAGCAGTGAAGCAGATTCTCAGATACCTCAAAGGGACAGTTCAGTTCGGGTTGTCCTATGTGAAGGGGAATTGTGAAGAATGCATTTTCGGTTACTCTGACAGCGACTTGTTGGGTGACTTGGATGGAAGAAGAAGTACAAGTGGGATGGCATTTTACCTAAATGAGAATCTGAGAACCTGGAATTCTCAAAAATAGAAGATGATGGCGTTATTTTCGTGTGAGGCCGAGTTCATGGCCGCAACCGCTGCAGCTTGTCAGGCGCTGTGGCTGCGAAGTATTGTCAGTGAGCTGACAGGAACTGAAGCAAAACAAGTGACATTGTTTGTGGATAACAAATCAGCAATAGCACTTATGAAGAACCCAGTCTTTCATGGCCGCAGTAAGCACATTGATACAAGATTTCATTTCATCAGGGATTGTGTGGAGAACAAATTGATCCAAGTGGCTTTTGTCGGTTCAAGCGAACAGTGGGCAGACTGCCTGACAAAAGCATTATCAGGGGTGAAACTGGGAGAAATGCGTCACTTGATTGATGTTCGTGAACTGTATACATGCCAGGATTAAGGGGGAGAATGTAAGCTGTAATCCAGGCATGGGTGACGTGGAGCACGTGAGGACAGGTCACTCGGACGACAACAAGTTGCAGTTTTCAGAAAGTTATCTACATTTTATTTCTTGCTGTAGTCTTTCCCGTTTTCTGTAATTTGAGAGATCGGTTAGATCCGAAATTTGTGGATCGTGAGTCTGCACGATTCCTTAGTTTGTTATTCATATAATCAGCATGTTTAGCACCTTTTGCGGTCAACAGAAAAGAGAGAAAACTTGCCGCAACTCTGCCTCAGAAGATCTCTGAATCTCATGTTTTGTTTTTCTCTGAATTTTACTGTTCATCGTCTGAAAACTACAGTCTTGCGTGATTTCTGAACCTGGGCTGAAACCTACAGAGACCAGCTTCTTACCTAGAGGTGGTGGCTGGCGTGTCTTTGGCGGCAACGACCTTGGAGACAAAGCCTCACCTTCTGGCGTCGGTGGCTGCAGTAGCCCCACCCCCAGCTACGTCCCTGTTCGGCGCTCCTCTACATCGGTCTCGCCCAGAAGGCCACCTTCTCCCACCTCTGGAAGCCGATGACGGCTGGCATGTTGTGAATAATAGGCGCCGTTGGAAGCATGTAGACCCTGGCCCGATGGTGTTAGCCCAGAAAAAATAAACAATCAAAAACAATACACACGCGAGAAGAAATGGAGTAAGAACTCAGAATATTTCCGTTGGCCGCAACAGCATAGCCAATCTTTTCTTACTTTTCTGTTCTTCTCACCTAAAAACACACGGGTACAGGGATATATAAGAAACTCATACTTGCATGCAACTTTGGGCTAACAGCCCACTACTCCTGCCACGATCCGCTCTGCGCGCGCATGACTCGGCCTCCCGACGACCAAGCACTAGGCACCATACATGCAAGCTTATCAACTCAACAACTAGAAAACTAACTCAATATGCACCTATTCAACTACATGCAACCATGCAAGACGTACACATTTGCATCTACTTGTGCACTAAGGCCTCAACTCGCACGTCTCAGCTAATGCAGACGGATTCTCATTGCTTAACATGCAACTAAATGCAAATACTCAACATGCAACTAAATACTAATCAAGATTAGTGTCTAACAGATGGTTCCGACAGACCAGAGGGGGAGATTCCCGCTGACCTTGTAGGTCATTGCTAGAACTGCTTGGGATTAGACCATGTCAAAGCCGACTGCAGGAATACCACTCACTGCAGATGTTGCAAAGCCTTCTAACATCACATCAAAGACTGCAAACGCCCACGGAGTCCACCTCAAGGGGCTGGCGGTAGGCATCTACGCCATCGTGATTGGGCATCGTCTTCGACTCAAGACCGCGAGTTCACAAACACAATATACTCTTCCCCTCAACACAGCTCCTCCAACTCACAAGGGACTACAGTTGGCTCGAAGAGCCATCGCGCTGCCACGCTGGAGGCACCCAATGAGGTTTTCATACCTCGTTGTTCCTTCCTCTCTTCCACCTTGCCTAGGCACCTTGATGGGAGGCTAGACCATGTTGTTTGCATCATGCCGTGCACCATATCCCATGTGGAGCTAGAGATGCATCTCAAGCGTGCCCTTGTTGCCTATGTCGAGGGAACTGACCGTCGGTGTCCAAGGAAGAAACGGCTATGGCGATCAAGGAGAGGATCGACATTCCTCGTTGCAGCTTCTCTATTCACAATTCCCGACCAGAAAACTTTCTCAATGCTTTTTCTTCAGAAGAGCTTTGCAATCAAGCTACCAAGAACCACTCCATTGAATATTCACACTTATCCTTGTTCCTCAAACCTTGGACAAGGCAAGCGTAGGCACCCAATGCTCTACTTCTCTTGAAGGTCGTACTTGACATAGAGGGCTTGCCGGCGCACGTGTGGGACTGGCACACAGCATCAACATTGCTCTCACCGACTTGTTGGATCGAGCGCCTTCACCCAGACATAGCCAGCAGGGACGACCTAGCCAACTTCAGGCTGGATGCTTGGACCGCTGACCCAAATACAATTCCTAAACAAACCACCTTGTTCATCGTAGAACCAGATGAAGAAAACCCAGATCCTTTAGATCCCATTTTTGGCAATCTGTCGTTGCTCATCAGTGAGAAGAGCACATTGTCTTACAACGTAATTGTCGTAGGGGTGGCCCCCACCTAAACCCAGCAGGCCTGGTAGGAAGGTATAAGGCCCAGAGTAGGCCATGTGTAATGACATAACTGCCCCCAGAGGGGATAACCAGATGTAAGGGTATAACTGTAAAAGCACTCCTCATGTGTATATATATATATATATATATGATGAGAAGCCATGGGGAAGGGCCAGGCCATTACACTTATCTTCATCACTCTCCACTACCATCTCTCTCTCTGTTTGGTCTGTAGCCACAACAGTTGGCGCCGTCCGTGGGGGGGACGAAGACAAGCCTGAAGACCGAAGAAAAAGATGGCACCGAAAAAAGCTTCCTCAGCGGCGGCGAAGGGAAAGAAGGCGGCCGGGCCGGAGCGTCGTATGAGTACCAGAGCTTCGGCATCGGCAGCGGCGGACGCGGGTGGCGATGCAGGCGCGGTGGCCGAAGACGTCGACGTTCGCGCGGCGACGACCAACCCCGTCACCGGCACCGCGACGACCAACCCCGCCACCGGCGTTGCGAGGACGGACCCCGCGGTCGCAGACGTCGACGCGGGTGCGGCGACAACCGACCCCGCCGACGCGACGACAGCCGACCTCGCCGCCCCCACTGCAACCCTCGCCGGCGGTGCGGACCGGGCGGTCTGAGGTAGCCACGATGGAGCGACCGGCAGCTCGGGACCCCGCGACGCGGTCGTCCCCGCGCCGATCCGCCCGTCGGAAGCGCCGGCGACCCCGCCCGCACCGGTGATGGAAAGTGCCCTGCTGGCGGCTCTCAACGCGTTCCAGCGGGAGCTGGGGGACCTTCGCGGAGCCATCAGAGATATACAAGAGGCTCGGAGTCAGCCGGCCGCGCCAGCAATCGCGTCCGAGCCCACGCCGGAGAGGGCGGACAGTCGCGAAGCCCCCACGTCTAGCCGCGTGCCGCTGCGGCGCGTGGATCCGGAGTCCCCGCTTTCGGCGGGGCTGCAGCAGGCGGCATGGCCCGAAGACTTCAAGTTTCCTAGCGCCATCGACTCGTACAAAGGCGACACGGACCCCCGTGAGTTCGTGCGTGTATACGAAACCGCGATCGAAGCCGCGGGCGGAGACGACACCACGAAGGCAAAGGGACTCCCCCTCGCGTTACAAGGAGTGACGCTCTCTTGG
This sequence comes from Dendrocalamus latiflorus, assembly GCA_017311315.1. NCBI lineage: Eukaryota > Viridiplantae > Streptophyta > Magnoliopsida > Poales > Poaceae > Dendrocalamus > Dendrocalamus latiflorus. Next base: position 6,410,394 of record CM029635.1, read on the forward strand.
TTCTTTACCATAGAGCCAGGCTCCATCTACGCGTGGGAACAGCTTCGCGTCCGCCTTCACAACAACTTCCAAGGAAACTACGTGGACCGAGTCGACGCGGACCAACTCTTTGCCGTGAAGCAAAAACCCTCGGAGAAGCTCCGGGACTACTTCAAACGCTTCGCCAAGATTTGATGCCAAGTGAAAGACGTCAACGAAACCACCATCGTTAATGCAGCCATACAGGGCCTTCGTTCGGGCCCGATGGCCGAGTACAACGCGCGAAAGCCAATCAAGACGATGGCGAAGCTCTTCGACAAGATGGAAGAATATGCCAGGGCGGAGGAAGACGCGCGGCGCAGGCAAGGTGACGACTCCGACACCAACCAGGTCGGAGCCTCGGCAAAAGCCGAAGATCCGCCGAAAGGCGGTTCTTCGAAGGGAAAACGTAAGCAGGAGTCGTCCAGGGACGCGCCCGACCGCAGGGACAACCCGCATAAGGATTCGTCTGATCAGCCCAAACGCGGCCAGCAGAGGTCGAGGCGAAACCGGTACGTCCTCAACATCGAAGGCGGCTCCGACGAAGGTGCTCCAGCAGGCCGAGGCGGTCGGGGGCGTCGTGGCCGGGGGCGCGGCCGTGGCAGGGGCCGCGACGATAAGGGTCGTGGAGATTACGACGACCAGCATCAGGGACTGTGGTGCTTAGTCCACGGCCGCGGCAATCATGATACCCGCAACTGCACCTCCATCGCGGCGCTCCGCGACAGCGTCGCTAGGGACAGGAACCCGGAGGCGCGCCCGCCTGCAGTGGCCCACGTTCAATTCCCATACGAGGCCCCCATGCAGGTACAGGCGCAGGGGATGCATGTACAGGCGCAAGGAATACAACCCCAGGAAGGCACCTTGCGGATCCAAGCTCACGTACAGCAGCCTCGGGAGGGCCCCCTGTCGTTGCAGGCCCCGGACGCAACCTACCGCAGGGTCATTAATGTCATATCCGGAGGCTCTGCGCTGGAATTCGCCTCGGCACGGCAGCAGAAGGCCTACGCGCGAAGACTGCATCACGTGGCGGCGTACCCAGCGCAAGCACCGTCGGATTGGGCGCAACACGAAGTTACATTCACACCCGACGACGCCCAAGGTGTGGACTTCCCTCATCAGGACCCCCTGGTCATCCGGGTCACCATCGCGGGATGCAACGTGGGGCGCGCCTTGGTGGACGGTGGTAGCTTCGCGAACGTATTGTTTGCGGCGGCCTTCGACCAGATGGGGATCCCTCGAAGCCGCCTAGGGACCTCGGGAATCCCACTACAGGGCTTCGGGGGACAGCCCCTGCGGGCGCTGGGCCAAATCGGCCTCCAGGTCTCCTTCGGCCGAGATGACAATGTGCGGACCGAAGATGCCACCTTCGACGTGGTCGACCTTCCGTACCCCTACAATGCCATACTAGGGCGCCCAATCCTCAACTCCTTCGGCGCGGAAACCACATCACGGCTATCTGTGCATGAAGATCCCGGGTCCCCGGACCATCATCACCGTCCGAGGCGACCAGGATATGGCCCGGCGCATCGAGCCAGGCACCAGGTGCCCGCGTCGCGAAGCCAAACGACGCTCGTAGAGCCGGCGTCGCAGCGCGGAGGTCCGCTGGGTCATCCATAGGCGCCTGCGCGGGCCCTGCAGATGTCTAGCGACTCGAGGCTGCGGCCGCACCAAGGGGCAAACGCACGCGGTGAGGGCGCGCACAGGCTTGGCCAACGCGTACGTCCCCGCAGCATACACCAAAGACGCACGTTCGCGTGTGCACTCGCCGTCGCCAGGGGGGCGGGACTGAGTATAAACCAAAGACGCACGTTCGCGTGTGCACTCGCCGTCGCCAGGGGGGGCGGGACTGAGTATAAATCAAAGACGTGTTGGTGATATGCCCTAGAGGCAACATGGAGATGTTGAATATATCACATACTATGTTTATGATACATTGCTTTGTTCCTTGAAATAGACATTATCATTATTGATCAATGAGTATGTGACTTATTCATGAGACTCTTAATGCCAAAATGTTGCTATTTCTAAATGATCCCTGATCATATATCATATGAGGAACATATATGATTCAAAGATCAGCATATGTATTGATTGATGATCATGTCTCATGGATCATGGTATGGAGATACCAAATCAATAATATGGACATGTGTTAGTGAACATATGTTGGATAGACCCGCCATGAGACACTGCAGAGATTCCATGTGTCATTAGTTGGTCTCAAGTAGTGTTTATGTAGAATCGTTAGACTTGAGATCATCATGGTTCCCAACATGCGTAGTAGCCTATTTTGGGACTACTAACCACTACTCCGTAACTGGGTAGTCATAAAAGTAGTCTTCGGGTTTGCTATGAAACATGTAGTGGGATGTGAATGATCAAGATAGAATTTGCCCCTCCTTATGGGAGAGATATCTCTGGGCCCCTCGATGTAATGGATTATGAAAGTGCATGGCCATGCCAATGTGATTGAGGAGTCAATCACAAGTTTATAATCCATCACGGAATCGAGAGAGTGATTGAGCCATTAAGAGGATGACACAGGTCTCGCCTTGAGCTTAATCTATATCGTGAGGCAAAAGGATTCGTACATGAGAACATTACAGGTTCAGCCGATATGATCTTTACGTATACTTTGGGGTTAATATGTCTTGCTAGAGGCCGCTATTAACAGGGTGACCGGAAAGGTGTTTCCGGGTCGCGACCAAGTATACGTGAACCTACAGGGTCGCACACTTAACGGGTTGGAACACTAATTCGAATGTGATTCGGATGTGGGCTCAATTCGGATAGAGATCCGGATAGACTCCTATTGGGCCTCGGTCCACGAGGCCCAAGTGAGGAGGTCTATATATTTGGAGGCGGGGGGGGCTGAGGGATGCACGCATATGTTCCTCCCGAACAAAACCCTAGCCGCCACCTCCCGAGCCAAACCCTAGCCGCTCGCGAGTGCTGGTACACTCGCGATCGGAGTTCCAGCCCCGGACGTGTGGATACCGGTGGAGGCGCTGCTCGTTGCGGCGTTGATCGGCATCAACAAACTACAGATTGGATCTGCTCGTGGTGTGGTTGATCGCGTGGAGGAGACGATCTGTTCGGGACGATCGGCTACTTCCACTACTACCTCGACGCGCGTGGTTGGATCGGCTTCTCCAACTCTTCTTCCGCTGCGCTGCGCGTCTAGTGGTAACGATCTATGATCCCTTCTTAGCATGATGTCCTGGTGTGCGCGGTAGAAATTTTTTATTTTCTGCTATCGTAGCCTACGCGCGTTCCTTCAAGACGCACGTTCGCGTGTGCACTCGCCGTCGCCAGGGGGCGGCACTGAGTATAAACCAAAGACGCACGTTCGCTGTGCACTCGCCGTCGCCAGGGGGGCGGGACTGAGTATAAAGCAAAGACGCACGTTCGCGTGTGCACTCGCCGTCGCCAGGGGGGCGGGACTGAGTATAAACCAAAGATGCACGTTCGCGTGTGCACTCGCCGTCGCCAGGGGGGCGGGACTGAGTATAAACCAAAAGACGCACGTTCGCGTGTGCACTCGCCGTGGCCAAAGGTGACGGGTCTGAGTATAAACAAAAGACGCACCGGGGGGACGCCCTCGCGCGCCAAGTCTTCGGACTATAAAGAAGACGTAGCGTCGAGCCTAGCTCCGCACGCAATAGTCCACGAACTTTAAATAAGACGTAGCGTCGAGCCTAGCTCCGCACGCACAAGTCTCCGGACTATAAAGAAGACGTAGCGTCGAGCCTAGCTCCGCACGCAATAGTCCACGGACTTTAAATAAGACGTAGCGTCAAGCCTAGCTCCGCACGCACAAGTCTCCGGACTATAAAGAAGACGTAGCGTCGAGCCAAGCTCCGCACGCAATAGTCCACGGACTATAAATAAGACGTAGCGTCGAGCCTAGCTCCGCACGCGCGAGTCTCCGGACTATAAAGAAGACGTAGCGTCGAGCCTAGCTCCGCACGCAATAGTCCACGGACTTTAAATAAGACGTAGCGTCGAGCCTAGCTCCGCACGCACAAGTCTCCGGACTATAAAGAAGACGTAGCGTCGAGCCTAGCTCCGCACGCAATAGTCCACGGCCTTTAAATAAGACGTAGCGTCGAGCCTAGCTCCGCACGCACAAGTCTCCGGACTATAAAGAAGACGTAGCGTCGAGCCTAGCTTCGCACGCAATAGTCCACGGACTTTAAATAAGACGTAGCGTCGAGCCTAGCTCCGCACGCGCGAGTCTCCGGACTATAAAGAAGACGTAGCGTCGAGCCTAGCTCCGCACGCACAAGTCTCCGGACTATAAAGAAGACGTAGCGTCGAGCCTAGCTCCGCACGCAATAGTCCACGGACTTTAAATAAGACGTAGCGTCGAGCCTAGCTCCGCACGCACAAGTCTCCGGACTATAAAGAAGACGTAGCGTCAAGCCTAGCTCCGCACGCAATAGTCCACGGACTTTAAATAAGACGTAGCGTCGAGCCTAGCTCCGCACGCGCGAGTCTCCGGACTATAAAGAAGACGTAGCGTCGAGCCTAGCTCCACACGCAATAGTCCACGGACTTTAAATAAGACGTAGCGTCGAGCCTAGCTCCGCACGCACAAGTCTCCGGACTATAAAGAAGACGTAGCGTCGAGCCTAGCTCCGCACGCAATAGTCCACGGACTTTAAATAAGACGTAGCGTCGAGCCTAGCTCCGCACGCACAAGTCTCCGGACTATAAAGAAGACGTAGCGTCGAGCCTAGCTCCGCACGCAATAGTCCACGGACTTTAAATAAGACGTAGCGTCGAGCCTAGCTCCGCGCGCACTAGTCCACGGACTTTAAATAAGACGTAGCGTCGAGCCTAGCTCCGCACACACTAGTCCACGGACTTTAAATAAGACGTAGCGTCGAGGTCCGCCTCCGCACGCGCGAGTCTCCGGACTATATAGGAAGCAGTAGCGTCGAGGTCCGCCTCCGCACGCACTAGTCCACGGACTTTAAATAAGACGTAGCATCGAGCCTAGCTCCGCACGCGCGAGTCTCCGGACTATAAAGCAGGACGTAGCGTCGAGCCTAGCTCCGCACGCACTAGTCCACGGACTTTAAATAAGACGTAGCGTCGAGCCTAGCTCCGCACGCACTAGTCTACGGACTTTAAATAAGACGTAGCGTCGAGGTCCGCCTCCGCACGCGCGAGTCTCTGGACTATAAAGCAAGGCAAACCGCGGAGGTCGGCCTCCGCATACGTCGGTCAGCAGACTGCCCGTTCTACGGAACCCTGGCGCGGCTACGTCGCCAGCGGCGGCATCAACACACAGCGCATATCTTAAAATGCCAGGAGGTCTGATTACCGGAAGAATCACATGTACAAAGGTCCGCCAACATCCCGGCCGCTCTAAGCCGCTACCCCGCGGGTTCGTCCTTAACACGTGCTAAAGGTGGGGCCTCGCTCGAAGAAGGCCGGCTCGCCCAAAAGTCGAGCGACTCTTCGGCCCTTCGCCAGCGTCGCAGGCATCGCCGGGTTGAAAGGTCGGCCGCACGAAGCTGGTCCCAGCAAGGAAGCTGCCCGGGATGTAGGTGAAGGTCAGAATACAAGTAGCAAATGTGTACGTTATTCGCAAAGACAAGGAACAGTACAACACACGCCTACACCTAAGCACCACGGCGTCAGACCTGCGGGTTCCCGGCGCCTTCGGAGGGCCCAGCGCCACCATCGTCGCGTCGAGGGACCCCGTCCAGAAATTGGCCGAGACTTCCCGTCCCGAAGAGCGTCTTCTGGAGCTCGATCCGAGCAGCATCCGGCCCGACGTGGCCCTAGATCCGATCGAAGAAGGGCCCGAGGGCAAGGCGAGCGGAGCGGACGGCGCCGGACATTACTCCAGCCCCGCCAGGCATCTCCAGCTGGGGATCATCCAGCGCGGCGACGTGCGTACAACCACAGTGCTGTAGGAGCGCGCACACCAAGCATGCCGACGTATACGCACAGTGGGTGCCGAAGGACGTCGCCGCGTCGCGCACGATGTTGGCGGCATCCCCGACCCAGCGGAGCGTCCGAGACAGCTCCTCCGGACCGAACGCGCGTCCCGGCACCTCCGCTACCAGCCCTTGAAGATGGCTCTCCAGCGCTTGCATGGCGTCCCAGGCAACCACCGAGGCGTCGCCCAGCGTCCGGTTGCGCTCCGCTAGAGTCAAGGCAAGCTCGCCTTTCTCCTTCTCTAGCGCGGCGACCTGCTCCAGGAGCCCGTCCCGCTCCGCCGCGAACTTTTGTTCAGCAGTTGCCGCGGCTGACTCATGCGCCGACGCAACAAGCCCCTCGGCGTGCACCCTCGCTTCGGCGCATTCCGCTTCCAGCTGGCGGATGCGGGCGTCCTGGGCAGAGCGGGCGCCAGAGGCTTCGCGCAACCCCTCCTCGGCGGCCCGCAGTCTATCCTCGAGCGCTTTTTGGCTACGAGCATAGGCTGTTTGTAGGGCCTGCCCCAGCACAAGTGTCTGTAGAAGGGAAAAGACTTAGCAAGCTCAACTAAACCCAGGCGTGGTCGCATGAGTACTTACCCTCACCCCAGACACCTCGAAGACGTCCTCGAGGCGCCCTGCACCGTAGGCCTGCAGCACTTGCGGGTTGACGCTCGTGGCCGCGTCATTCACAATCCCGCGCCACGCCCTAAGCGTCTCCGGAGGCGGCACGAAGTCCGCAGGGCTCACGTGCTCGGAGGCCCCGTGTTCCGTCGGATGCTCCCCCTCCGGAATGAGCAACGCTGTAAACAAGGATACGGGTGACCACCCCAAGGCATAGAAGCATGCACCAGAGTAAGCTAAGCCACCCTACCTTCGGTAGCAGAAGGAATGATCCCGCCGCGAGCGGAGGCCTCCGCGTTCGGGGGGGACGACGGCTGTCCCTGCGCGGTGGGCGGTGTGGCCAGAGGGGTAGGAGGCGCATAGGCCACGGGGCCCCCGGTGCTTGCGCTGGAGTCCCACAAGCTTCTGATGCCCATAGCCACGACGAACCCCGCGATGTCCGGTGGAGCTCCGGTCGCACACATGGCCGTATGGCCGGGGCAGCCAGCAGCGCCACCGCCCTTGCAGCCGTGGCGGGGGAAGACCCCGCGGCTGCGGCGCCCGGGGCCGAAGGTTCCACGGCGGCAATCGTCGAAGGGGGCACCTCGGTCCCCGGCGCTGTCGGTAAAGACACGGCTACGTGCGCCCCAGCGGAGGGCACCTCCGCCACCACAGCGGCCGCGGTCGAGGGCTGCACCTCGGCATCGCCAGTCCGCACGGGGTCCGCCTCGACGACTTCGGCGGGCGGTGAGGCTTCCCCCCTCCGACTGCCCGCGGCAAACCCGTCGTCCGGGACGCTTGCCGAAGACACTTCGCCTTCGGCGCCCGCGCCACCCAAGGCCGTATCGACGTACCTCGCCGAGTCTGACTCCGCGTCCGCCGCGCCCTCGGAAACACTAGCAGCAGGCGCGGCAGGCGCCCCGCTGCGGCCCCTCTTCCGAGATGAGGCCTTCTTCTTCTTCGCTCCACCATCGGCTGGAGCGACACGGTCCGGCACGGCAAGGCCCAGGACCTCGCACACGCGGTTTATTCGCCCCAGCCCCGCCTTGGCGATAGCGGACGCGCGCTGCTCGTGCTCCCTGGCGGTGTACGGCCCCAGGAATACGCGCGCGGCTTGTTCCGCCTCCTCCAAAAAAATCCCTGAAGCATAGGAGAACACCATCAGCATACAACGCATGTCGCGTCAACAAAGGAGGGACGCAATCGAGGCTTACGGGGACCGGGCGGCGCCGGTAGCGAGCAAACCCACGGCGAGACATTGTTGTCTCGATGCCTCTCGGCGGCGAGACGCCAGTCGTAGGCAAGCGGGGCCACGCCGTACATCACGTACTCTTCGGCAAGGTCGCGCATGTTGAGGCGGGCGGCCACGCCTACGAGCCGCTTGACCCTCCGCTTGTCCTCATCATCGAGCGTTCGGCCGGGCGAGGGCTGGAACGCGATTGGTCGGCCTGTGCACTCAAGGCCGCTCCCGCTCTCCACACGGTGGTAGAACCACCGCTTCATCCATTAAGACTCCCACTTCCCGCGAGTTGAGTTCGCAGGGAAGAGCTTCTTGCACGACGAGCGAAGAATAAAAGAGACGCTACCGAAGCTCGACAGCGTCCCGTCCTTCCGGCCCTTCGGCTGGCATCGTGCCTCGTGGAGATAGGCGAACAGCGACGCGCTGGGCCAGCACGCCCCCGAGCGCAAGGCCCAGCTGTACACCGCGAGCCGGGCCACGGCGTTTGGAGTCAGTTGCGCCAGCTCCAGCCCGAAGGTCCGCAGCACGTCGCCCACCACGGTCGCCGCTGGGATCCGGAGCCCCGCGTCGAAAAAGGCAACGAATACGACCGCCTCCGACCTCTCGGGATGCGGTTCCGTCTCGTCGCCGGCGGGCAATCGTACGTCCTGCCGCCTGGACAACTTCCCCGCGCGCAAGAGCCCTTGGATCATCTTCTCGGTCACGAGCGAGGGGCCTAGATCGCTGGAGAACGTGCCTTCCTCCTCCGCCACCAGCCGCCCCTGGTCAGCCGCCGACGGGTCGCGCTCTTGGAGCGCGTATTTCACCTCCAACGGCGAAGATCGCCGGCGAATGGCAAGGCCACCGACCGCCTGGCCGCACTCGCTACTGGAGGCCATCGCTTCCCACGATGAGGTTGAAGTGGCGAAGATAGCGCGAAGGTGTGGAAGGCGGAGCAGACAGGAAAGAGGGCGTAAAGGTGCGGGGACGCTGGTGCGGGGGGGGGGGGGGGTATTTCAAGCCACCTCGCACGTACCGCCGCTACCGAAGCGTCGCAACGATACGCGTGCAGGATGCAACCGCAGCGGTGTAAAGGCCCGCCCCGCACGATTCCCCATAATTCAAGGTGAAGGGTCGCGGCGGTCCGCGCACGAGGCGCGACCACAGTCGTACAAGCGCCCATCCAGCGCAACGCCCCACCCAACGCTGGAAGGTCACGACCACAGGCGCCATTTACCGCCCGCCCCGTGTCCCCCTTGCCTAGGGAAGAGGCGAGCGGCTGCAAGCACGCAACCGTCCACATCCCGCCGCCCACCAGTCATAGGGCGCCGCGTGCCCCGGACGCGCCAGGTCGTAGAGTACGGAAACCTAACCCTGGCAGATCAGGGGGCGGCGCGATTCCAGGAGTCTTTATAGCGCAAGACCGCATCACAAGGCCCCAAGTCACCGCCCAGCGGCGGGGTTCGCGGGGCGTAGGCGCCAGCTTCGCTGCCACCCGTTCGAAGGGTAGGGGACGGAGCGCGCGCCTACTTCGACTTAGGCGCTAGCGTCGCTGCCACCCGTTCGAAGGGTAGGGGACGGAGCGCGCGCGCCTACTTCGACTTAGGCGCCAGCTTCGCTGCCACCCGTTCGAAGGGTAGGGGACGGAGCGCGCGCGTCTACTTCGACCTAGGCGCCAGCCTCCGCTGCCACCCGTTCGAAGGGCAGGGGACGGAGCGCGCGCGTCTACTTAGACTAGGCGCCAGCTCCGCTACCACCCGTTCGAAGGGTAGGGGACGGAGCGCGCGCGTCTACTTCGACTTAGGCGCCAGCGTCGCTGCCACCCGTTCGAAGGGTAGGGGACGGAGCGCGCGCGCCTACTTCGACTTAGGCGCCAGCTGCGCTGCCACCCATTCGAAGGGTAGGGGACGGAGCGCGCGCGTCTACTTCGACCTAGGCGCCAGCCTCCGCTGCCACCCGTTCGAAGGGTAGGGGACGAAGCGCGCGCGTCTACTTCGACTAGGCGCCAGCTTCGCTGCCACCCGTTCGAAGGGTAGGGGACGGAGCGCGCGCGTCTACTTCGACCTAGGCGCCAGCCTCCGCTGCCACCCGTTCAAAGGGCAGGGGACGGAGCGCACGCGTCTACTTCGACCTAGGCGCCAGCCTCCGCTGCCACCCGTTCGAAGGGTAGGGGACGGAGCGCGCGCGTCTACTTCGACGTAGGCGCCAGCCTCCGCTGCCACCCGTTCGAAGGGTAGGGGACGGAGCGCGCGCGTCTACTTCGACTAGGCGCCAGCTTCGCTGCCACCCGTTCGAAGGGTAAGGGACGGAGCGCGCGCGACTACTTCGACCTAGGCGCCAGCCTCCGCTGCCACCCGTTCGAAGGGCAGGGGACGGAGCGCACGCGTCTACTTAGACTAGGCGCCAGCTCCGCTGCCACCCGTTCGAAGGGTAGGGGATGGAGCGCGCGCGTCTACTTCGACTTAGGCGCCAGCGTCGCTGCCACCCGTTCGAAGGGTAGGGGACGGCACGCGCGCGTCTACTTCGACTTCGGCGCCAGCCAAGAGCGGAGAACAGCACATACGACCACCATAACTCAAACAGGCAAAGGTCAATGTTGCGGCAAGAGCAGACATGATCTCGTAGGCAGATATGAGTCGCCACACCAGCATATGCTCGTTCGCACGAGCAGAGCGTACGGATGACTCCATATCTGTCTACGAGAGCAAGTCAGGCCTTGCCATTTCCGCATCAAGCGGTGAAGCATTCCCACAAGCGGGACGTATTTGGTTCACCGGCGCTCACAGGCATTAACGCCGGTCGACGCAGTCATCAAACACAGGTGCACAAAACTTTTCCTACATATGCGAAGTTAACCATGAACAGGTACGGGATGTACAGCAAGGAATGTCTAGGGAGCAGCCCCTGGCGCCAGCATATTTATACTCAGCCACGCCAGGCGAGGAGTCGCCAGCATGGAGGCAGGCCAACCGACGGAAGCACAAGCGTAAGGCGTCGGGCGGTGCAGCTACCAGAGGCGCGTAAGAGCAACCGTCCGCACCCCACCGCGTGCTCTCCGGAAACCGTCGCACGCTCCACTTACGAGAAGGCACACTGCACGATGCGACAGCCTGCCCCCTTGCAAGCCAACCGTCATCGAAAAGCACCCAACCAGGCGGCAGGGTCGCAACGATTGCGGAATGCGCGCGCCTCGGAAGTCCAGACGCCGGGAGTCCGCCGTCACATGGACGGTCACGACGCCTCAAGGCCTGCACCGCGCCGAGCACGCTTCACCACGTGGACGGCCAGAAGAGCACGCAGCTGCTTCGGCCGCAGCGCAGTCCCGGGTCAAGTCTGGACAGGTTCACAGGCCGCGGGACGGAGGGGGCCAAAGGACTCGACAACATGGCTTCGGCCTTGTGAAGCCCTTTACCATGAGAGGCTCCTGTCGTAGGGGTGGCCCCTACCTAAACCCAGCAGGCCTGGTAGGAAGGTATAAGGCCCAGAGTAGGCCATGTGTAATGACATAACTGCCCCTAGAGGGGATAACCAGATGTAAGGGTATAACTGTAAAAGCACTCCTCATGTGTATATATATATGATGAGAAGCCATGGGGAAGGGCCAGACCATTACACTTATCTTCATCACTCTCCACTACCATCTCTCTCTCTGTTTGGTCTGTAGCCACAACAATAATCATTCACATTGCGAAGGTAAAGGATTACCGTCCCTAGTGCCATCCCTTCTTCATTCTTAGAAATATCCCACCCCTCCAGTGACGGCAACAGGGGACATGGAGGTTGGCCGGAGATGGGGCCTCATGGCTCTTCGGGCCCTGGCCCTCGACGTTGTTTCTTCACCTACGTCCATGGCTATCCAGATGGGACCTTGGGACGAGCCACACTGAGAGACGGCAATGCCCATGGCCATACGCACTACTGCACTCGCCGATGTGCAGACTGTTCCTGGCACTTCCCCATGCTGCATCCTTCATTGCCACCGCTGGGTGCAGCCGACCTAGTGGATGGAGCCACCCAATTACTGAAGGAGTCAAAGTGGCCTCCCAGACCGACCATCTATGTTGGAGCTGATGAGCTCTATGCTGGAGCTGGTGTGCTTCGTGCTGGAGCTGGTGCGCTCTGATCATATCAGGTGTTGGACTCCACTCTGAAAGGAGAGGCTTCCCCATACTCACCGCCGTCACCGTCGGTAGATCTCTGCTTCCCGTTCACCGCTGCAGCGGAGGAGGAAACCATCGCAGCCAAAAACATGCTACAAAGACAAACCTCATCGTCATTGCCGGATTCCAGTCCTCCGGCCACCGCAACTCACGAGGAGGGAAGCTTAGTAGCCATGGGACCCACCTTTGCACCCCAGCTGCTCACTTTCGGCCCATGGCCCCCACCCTTATCAGCAATCAGAAGGATATCCGTGGGGCTCCAACGCCTAATCGACACATTTCCAACTTCCAGCGGATTTCGCAAGGCACAACAGTCGTGACTCTCTGCGCTCACCAACGCAGCATGCGGTGCTCAAGGCAGTGACACTGACTTACAACCGTCGACTCAAAGCTCCTACCATGCCTACTACTTATCGGCCAACTCATTCCAAGTCACTAGATACATCCACAACATATGGGTCATGTGGGCCAGTTCTACTAGAGCCTCGGCCACAGATAGATGGACCATGTGGGCCTCTCCCGACTTCGCTCAGCAAAGATGGAACCGTACCCCATGATCACAGCCCACAAATTTCAACAATTCCAGCTTCCTGGGCTACGCAGGATGCAGTTGCTCCAACTCCAAACCCGCTGTCTAAAGCCATCTCCCGCCTACCCCCACCTCTGCTTCCCAATGCGACAAGTCACCGCCGACAACCAAAGGCATGCAGTTCAATGAGGGCTCTATGTTGAAGCAAGCGACTGGCCTCAAAACTGTTCAAAGGGCTAGACTCAATTAAGCGGGCGCAACATCGACTACTGGTCAAGCTAGGCATCACCAAGTCTGAAGACAAATGTGATGATAAGGCGGTTCAAGCCTATGCCATCCTCTTCAATCACTCGCTCTCCCCCCAAACACATCCAAGCTCTCGCCGCTCACTTCAACCTTAGCGCTTTGAACGTCGCTGAGGTCCCGTCGTAGGCCTATGACCGCTCCATGGAAGAGGCCACCTGACAGACGTGGTTCCCTGGCCAAAGCTCTCCCATTGTGGGTTGACATTATTAGGCAATGTCTAACTGCAGAATTTTAGTTTGGAACGTGCGTGGCTTAAACACACCCCACCCACAGAAACGTAGTTAGGAACATGGTCATTTATCTATTTGAGCATGTAGGAGGTGTGTTACATATGTGTGCATATTTGTGTTATGCATGCAGGTGAGTCAGTGCATGATGCATGGGAGTGTGCGTGAATTTTTGTAAATGTGTGTCCAGAGTACTCGTGTGTGTTCTTGTGGTGTTAGATGTGTCCACGAGAAAGTGTGAATAATCAGGAGTATGTAAACTTTGATCTGAGTCTCCAACCCTATCAAGTTGTGTCACTGACAAAAGACAATTGAAGCTGAGGAAGTGGTCAAAGTCGATGGCAAGGTGTGTCACCGGCGGTGAAGATGCGAAAGACACCGGCAAGTTGTGTCACTAGTGGTATGGTCAACAAGAAGAAGGCAAAACTCCTCATAGACGCGTAAGGAGATCAGATTTTGGCTTGTGAGTCAATGCATGAAGATTAAGGGGGGGGGGGGAAATGTTAGAGTTGATCTTGATGCTTGTTAGTGGGATAATCGTAAGTTACAGTACCCGCTCAGCGCTCAGGAGACCTGCATGGTTGAAGACCGGTAGTATCGGCTCTGTGTGAGCGGTATGTTCGGAGTTGCGTCAAGGTAGTCAAGAAGCCGTGGTCGTAGTGCCGTCGTCAAAGAGCTATGGTCAAGAATTTGTGGTCGAAATGCCGTGGTCAAAGTACTGTGGTCGAAGACTTGTGGTCGTGGCACCGTGGTTGAAGATCCATGGTCGTGGCGCCATGGTCAAAGATTCGTGGTCGTGGTGCCATGGTCGAAGCATTGAGTCAGAGACCCCAAAGTTATAGTGACTGGTCGGTAGTAGTATGTACTATAGTAGTCATAAGTTATTGTAGCAGGGATGCAGTCGTAAGTCATAGGAGTCCGGACTTGGTCTAAGTGAGACTGAGTTTTTTGGGTAGTGCACAGAGTGCACGAGTCGTAGAAAGGTGAGGCCGGTAAAATCGGATTACAGGTAGTCATTGTCAGAGTCTGAGTTGTGTGGCTGTAGTGGGTGAGTGGCCTGCATGTGCGACCCGGTTGTATCTATTTAAGTCATGTAATCTGTTGAATACGAGTAGTCGTATGTAAGGGATAAGAGAAAAGCGACGCAAGTTGAGTTCACATTGGCAAAAGTTCTCTTCCTGTCTCTGTGTTTGTTTGTCTTCTCTATATAGTGTGCATACACGGTTAAATTGTGTGTGTGAACCTAGGGGCAAAGCCAACAATGCCGAGTACTCGTGTGTTCAAGTACGTGTATAAGTTAGAGACTCTGGAGCTACAGTAGCCAATTGGAAGCTACAGTGACCAGTCTATTAGACCATGTGGATGGTCGTAAATAAAGTGATGATGAATAATTGACATTTGGATGGTTTTGGATTTTGCATTTGTGAAAGTTTCAGTTGATCGCAATTGAAAGTTAAGTTTAAGTTGTTTTATCTTCTCCGAGTGGGTTTTGTCTTCCCGAGTGGTTTTGTTACTCCGAGTAGTTTGAGTCGACTTCGAGTGGTTTCCGTTTGCTCGTTCTGCTCTGAGCAGTTTTTATTAGCCTCTAAGTTGTTTCGGACCAATCCGATCGAGTTCAAGTGGCATCGAACGGTTTTCGAGTGGAACCGAAGCTGTGCCGGGAGAGAATGTTTCTTTGGTCTTTGCATGTGCAGGTGGATGGATTGGTTCTTGTCTGTGGATGGACAAGGGTATGTTTTGTTGTGTGTGTTGATGACAGTCAAGTTGGGAGAAGTTGTCATGGGAGAGAATGTTTCTTTGGTCTTTACATGTGTAGGTGGGCGTGGAGGCGATCATGGTCGGTGACAAGGAGGACCAGGACTAGGATAGAAAAATCTGAGGTCTAGGTAGTTGGGATGTCACACGAGGTGGTCGGGCTCATGCTGGAGCATGTGGAGATCAAAGGTGATGATTCGTGAAGAAGCTATGGGTGGTGTAGGCCAGGAGTCTTCGACAAGGAGGTTGATGATGTGTGGAGACGATATGGGTGGTGTGTTCCTAGAGGCTTCGATATGTGGTGATGGTGCATGATGAAGATACTGGAGGTGCGTCCTGGAGGCTTTTGTCATGTGTTGTGATTGCAGAAGTTATGGGAGGAGTTCGTAATGGGATGTTGTAGAGATATAGTAAAACCTATGTTTGAAAGGGTTTTGAGTCCCTTGGTTTTCCAAAGAGATTAGGTGTTGTGTTTGTGTTTGAGTCGAACATGATCTGGACGTTAGCCTATAAAAGTAGGGAGAGGTAAGGGTTAATGTGTGGTTTTTAGAGGGCTTTCGTTGAGAAGGCTTTTAGGGGTGTCGTGAGGGCGCTTTGTAGCCATATCCATAATACAGAAGTAATAGATTAGATCTATTCCAAGAAAAGTTCATCAGCAACATGTTTTCTTGAGCATTGCTTTTCTGTGTTCTTAGCAGTGTGTTACCGCATCGTGATTTAGCATGCTATGAGTACGGTATTGACTTCGGCTTGTACTCGTTCAAGTAGTCGAAACATTCAAGCGATGAAGTGATTCAAGTGGTTAAAGCTTTTCAAGCGAAGGGAGATTTCTTCTATGTGCTAAAGCAGTCATAGCGAGCAGTCGAGTGAGTGGTCAAATGGCTTGTGATTGAAATCTACATCTGATAATTTAAGTTGTTTTTCTGCTACTTTGAGTTTTGGTTTTGGGTTTTAAAAAGCAGAGACAATCATTCACCCTCCTCTGATTGTGCCATACGATCCTACACTATCGATAGTCGGAACTACAGTAACTGGTTGCTAGTCACAAGCTACAATACCTGGTCGATAGTTGTAAGCTACAGTACTTGGTCGGTGCTCAGAAGAAGTGCCATTGTCGAGATGCCATCATCGAAGTGCCATGGTCAAAGTCATGGCTGGGCGTCCGAGTAATGGTTGTAACTTAAGTCAATGAGTTGTTCAAGTCGTGCAGATCGTGGAGAAGATCCTGGACAATGGCATGAGAATAGGGCCTAGTTGTTAGCTAGTAGAGTTAGTGGGTGCGTGGAGTATAGGCGTGTGTGCGTGAGGCTTAGTTAAGCCATGTACTTCCTGTTAAGCAAATTGAGAAGTGAGTGAATAATAGAGAAAGTAGAAAAGGCGTGTGTTGTCACAATATAAGTCTCTCCTCTATTTATTCGTCCTCCCTACTCGTATAAAGCATGTGTGCATGTTCTCCCAAAGTGTAGCGATCGGAGTTGATGAGTTTAGCTCCAACATTTTGTATTAGAGCCTCAAGGTTCGAGGGGCCAAGGCAAGAAGCTACCGCAGTTGACCGTGTGTCGGTTGGATGGTGATGTGCGTTCGGGTTGGCGTGATGATGCACGCAGTAGTGTGCATCGGGCGGAGGTGCATAGGGCATCGGTGATGAGCTGGCTGCAGCACCAAACACCTAGGAACACGACGATGGGGGTCTATGCGACCACGGCAACACCGGTTGTGTGCAGGTGTCACACACGACATGCATAGTAGTGATGTTAGTGTGATTGCCACGACAAAGGGCAACGAATGGCGGTGCGGACACGCCTTGAGGAGAGTTGGCATGAGGCCAATGATGGTGGTCTACAACCATCGTCACAAGAGAGTCAATGCACGACATTGACAACCGGCAAGGCAAGATGCCACTATGTGTGGCAAGGTTATGCTGGTGTTAGATGTATTGGTGGAAGTCCGACAATGGCGCATGAGTCATGCAAGATGCTACTAAGTGTGGTAAGAGGAGGCTGCTATGTGCCGCAAGACGATGTGGGTGAATAGCGTCATGAGTCGACATGTCAATTAATGACAACAAGATTAGGGGTTGATTGTTGGAACTAATCTTGTTGTTGATAGTAGTCATGTGTTAAGCACTCGTGTGTTCGAGTACTATGAAGTCGTACGTTGAGTACTATGAAGTCGTGTGTCGAGTACTGTGAAGTCATGTGTCGAGTACTCATGTGTTCAAGTACTGTGTAGTCATGTGTCGAGTATTTGTATGTCCAAGTACGTGTAGAAATCGGAGACCCCAGAGTCAAAGACTCTGGAGCTATAGGACCTGGTCGGTAGTCAGAAGCTACAGTAGTCAGTCGATAGTCGGAAGCTACAGTAGTCGACCGATAGTTGGAAACTACTGTAACCGGTCGGTAGTCGTAAGCTACAATACCTGGTTGGTAGTCGTAAACTATAGTGCTTGGTTGGTGCTCAGAAGAAGTGCCATTGTCGAGACGCTGATGTACCCGAAGGTCCGATTGTTGGCCCGATCTTTCGATGAGAACGATAAGTTCGGTAGGCGTCGCTCAACTCTCACGATCCTGGCTACGAACACGCAAGGCTCGAAGTCACGCAATCGCTGAACTGCTCGACAAGTCGTTATCAACCGTGCACGAATACCCGGTTGACCTGACCACGAGGGTCGATTCCTGCATACACCGAAGAAGCACGCAAGAAAAAGATAAAGCAATCTGAAATTGCAAATAGGAATTGGAATATTGAATTGAGTTGGGATTCTGAAGCGGTATTATGGTTGGTCTAATCGACACAAGCCAATACACGAAGTTGCAACAAGGCTAACTTTTAACTAAACAAAATCCAAGAAAACTAGAGGGGGTGCGACCTCCTTAAATAGGGGATGAGGAGCCACACATCTAATAAAACCAGCGGGGTGGGACTAAAGTCACGGTTTACTGTTCACGTGAACAGTAATACACCCTCCAGGTGGGCCGTCGGCAGATGGGCCAAGTTCAGTATGATTACAAGGCCCAGATTGGCCCAAACAAGTGATCTGACGTCTTCTTTTGATGATTGCGATCCGTCCAGAAGGAATTTGATGATGAGGCTGGATCCGTTGGAAAGAGGACGAAATAAGCTTTCAATCAAGTACTTGTGGACCTCCAACGGACTCTGTATGTGAAAGTTATGCCCATTTGAAATTGGTGCTGTCAGACTGATTCCGAACTGATCTGACCAAAACGTATCCAGCTTGGCACATGTAGTAGCACCATGGCTTGTAGACATAATACCATGGTATGTAAACGTAGCACCATGGCATGTAGACGTAGCTCGATCCAATTGGGTAATATGGTCTTGCATCAGCCGAAAGTCCTATTGGAGAGGATGTTGTTGAAGTAGAGGATGCAGTGCCACAGGGCGAAGTAGTGGTTGCATCCTTAGGTTTGATGTCCTCATCATCCTCCCTTTCTTGAATTCGAGTCGTCCTCGACTCAATCGTTGTCTCCACATCATCACTTTCCTGAAAAAGGTTAGTAGCAACAGGAAACAAAGAAACATGCATATCTTCTAAAGGACACAAAGATTCTTTGCAAACCATACTAGAGCATTTAGATTGATGTTGTTTCAAGTCAATGCAAGCAGATTTTCTAGCTAACATAACAGGTGCTTTCAATTTAAGTTCACTTGGAGCTATAATCTTACGATCATCCTTTGTGTTCTCCTTACTTGTTTTCGCAGATCTTTCTAATTCATCCTTTAATATAGCAGCAGGAGACATTGGAAGCAAAGTGATTTTCTTTTCTTTATAGGTAAAAGTATAATGATTAGATCTACCATGATGTTCAGTATATCTATCATATTGCCAAGGTCTACCTAATAATAATGAGCATGCTTGCATAGGTACGACATCACAATCAACATAATCATGATATGATCCAATAGAAAAATATACGCGCACAAGTTGAGTTACCTTCAACTTACCACAAGAATTCAACCATTGAATGTAGTAAGGATGAGGGTGTTGAGTTGTAGTCAAGCCAAGCTTCTTGACCATGTCTGTGCTAGCAAGATTGTTGCAACTTCCGCCATCGATCATGACTTTACAGGATCGTTCCTTGATGACAAACTTTGATTGGAATAAGGTGTGACGTTGATTTTGTTCAGCAAGCTCCATTTGAGCACTTAGCACACGCTGGACAACTAAGCTTTGGTACGTGTCAGATGCCTCATGGCTTATATGTTCTTCCTCAATTTCATCACCTACATTGTTAGTTGCAACCAAAACATGTTCTTCCCCAATGTCGCTAGCAGAAGTGTACTCACCATTGTCCTTAATAAGTAAAGCTCGATGACTGGGACAATCGTGCATCAAGTGCCCAAATCCTTTGCAACGGTGACATTGTACATCTCTAGATCGCCCTGTAGAAGCAACAGAAGAAACACGTGTTGTAGGGACTTGTACCTTTGCAGATTTGCTTGCAGCAGAGACATGCGCAGGAGTGGAAGGAGCAACAAGGGGTGCACGGCTTGAGGAAGGTGCAACGTGTTGTTGTTGACTTGGCCGGTCTACAAAAGAACCTCCAAAATTGCCCCTATAACAAGATTGTCGACCCTGCACTTCTCTTTCAGCTTTGCAAGCAAGATGGAACAAACGATTGATAGAATTGTATTCTTTATAATCAATTATGTCCTGAATTTCTCGGTTTAAACCTCCCAAAAATCTAGCCATCTTAGCATCTTCGGTTTCATCTAAACCACAACGCAATAAACCAGTTTGCAATGCTTGATAATAATCCTCTACAGAACTACTACCTTGTCTTAAGCGTTGTATTTTATTAAGCAAATCACGTGAATAATATGAAGGTACAAATCTATGTCTCATTGCTCTCTTCAAAGCATTCCATGTCCTAGGTATGTCCTGATGAGTACGATCATATTCACTCCACCAAATAGATGCGAAATCAGAAAACTCACTAGTAGCAGCCCTAACTTTCTTATCTTCAGGGAATTCATGACAAGCAAATTTTTGTTCTACTGTAAGCTCCCATGTGAGATAAGCATCAGGATCATATTTTCCAGCAAAAGATGGCATCGTGAATTTAATTTTACCAACTGCATCATTATGGTCACGTACCTCACGTTGATGTCGTCCCATACCTTGACGATTGTGATGAAGCCGACGATGGTTGCGATCATTGTGAACATTGATTCCATCTGTTTCCGTATCAGCAGTGTAGTTGTTCATTTCTTCTTCTTCCACCTCATCGGCCCAAGAGCGAGAGCGAGCAACAGATGGATTAAGGCAAGGTTGTGCAACGCCAACAGCAGCGGGGGCGGCAGCAGGAGGGGGAGCTCTCTCTAGCTGCTCCACACGTGTAGCAATCGCATCAAGATCGTTATTGGTGCGATCTAGAACTCGCTCAATACGCTCCGAATGTTGACTCAACAAGCGTGAAAAGCGTTGCATGATGTCTTTCGTGCAAGGCGTGAGAGGTGCATCTTCCTCAACATGGGGCCTGCTATTCCCCCCTTGTGATCCTGAACCTGCCATTGTTAGTAGAAAACAAAGAACAGATCACAGTATATATGTCCCTATGAACTACTAGGTTCTGGAGTTTCACAAGTCACTCACACTCAAGCTTATACCCAGTTCTTACAAGTTCTTACCAATGTAGCAAAGAAGTGGTACAACCGGTGGCTGGTTCGTGATACTCTCACTTGCGATTAGACCAACGATTGCGAGGGACGGCACCTGCTGAGTTAGTAGGAAGTGGAGCTTGGATAGGCTATGTATTTTGTAGCAAAGGAAAACAATCAATTAATTTCAGAAATTGCACATAATTGAATTATAGTTCGTATCTAGCACTTAGCCTATGTTGCTGATCAACCAAGGATAGAAGAAGGCTAAAATATGTGTATGGTAATGTATAGGAGTGGTAAATATAAGATAATTCAATTGAATGCAATCTAGAATTGAAGAGCACAAGGATTGACCCAAAACTTGAAAACTGGAGATTTCTGTTCACTGGACAGCACGTCGGTATTTTGGCCGTAACGTTTTGTCAGTTGCCTTTTTTTTCAATGATTTTTTTTCTCTGTTTCCTGACGGCTTTTTCTACAACTTTTGTTTTGGGGCCAAGTTCTGGAAACCGACCGACAAATTCGCACAAAATTCACAAGTGCCAACTGTTGCAGATTCAATCTGGAATTTTAGGTCAACTTGCACCGCAGATATCTCTTAACTTCCTTGCTGGAATGGCGTGAAATTCTACAGATAGATGGATAATGAAGTTTTGAATCTAATGGCGGTGGTCTCACTCAAAAATAATATCGGAATCAAAAGTTATGGCGTTTTTGGTGGCGGCTGCAGAGGAAGGAAAAATCAGCCGAATTGGAATTAGGGTTTGGGGTGGGGAATTTTTTTTTGTTTGGATTTTTAATGGAACAAAGATATGACCAGCAACTAGACAAAGCTAAAACGGACACAAATTCAATTTAGCAAACCAAAACTAACAGATTGAAAGGCACAATGGGGTTTGGACAGCGGAAATTAACTCTTTTTTGTTTAATTTTGGCTATTTGGACTGTAGGAAAGAAAAATTCTCACCGATGAACTGTAGCTCTGATACCACCTGATGTACCCGAAGGTCCGATTGTTGGCCCGATCTTTCGATGAGAACGATAAGTTCGGTAGGCGTCGCTCAACTCTCACGATCCTGGCTACGAACACGCAAGGCTCGAAGTCACGCAATCGCTGAACTGCTCGACAAGTCGTTATCAACCGTGCACGAATACTCGGTTGACCTGACCACGAGGGTCGATTCCTGCATACACCGAAGAAGCACGCAAGAAAAAGATAAAGCAATCTGAAATTGCAAATAGGAATTGAAATATTGAATTGAGTTGGGATTCTGAAGCGGTATTATGGTTGGTCTAATCGACACAAGCCAATACACGAAGTTGCAACAAGGCTAACTTTTAACTAAACAAAATCCAAGAAAACTAGAGGGGGTGCGACCTCCTTAAATAGGGGATGAGGAGCCACACATCTAATAAAACCAGCGGGGTGGGACTAAAGTCACGGTTTACTGTTCATGTGAACAGTAATACACCCTCCAGGTGGGCCGTCGGCAGATGGGCCAAGTTCAGTATGATTACAAGGCCCAGATTGGCCCAAACAAGTGATCTGATGTCTTCTTTTGATGATTGCGATCAGTCCAGAAAGAATTTGATGATGAGGCTGGATCCGTTGGAAAGAGGACGAAATAAGCTTTCAATCAAGTACTCGTGGACCTCCAACGGACTCTGTATGTGAAAGTTATGCCCATTTGAAATTGATGCTGTCAGGCTGATTCCGAACTGATCTGACCAAAACGTATCCAGCTTGGCACATGTAGTAGCACCATGGCTTGTAGACATAATACCATGGTATGTAAACGTAGCACCATGGCATGTAGACGTAGCTCGATCTAATTGGGTAATATGGTCTTGCATCAGCCGAAAGTCCTATTGGAGAGGATGTTGTTGAAGTAGAGGATGCAGTGCCACAGGGCGAAGTAGTGGTTGCATCCTTAGGTTTGATGTCCTCATCAGACGCCATGGTTGAAGTTGTGGTTGGGCATTCGAGTAACGGTTGTAACTTAAGTCAATGAGTTGGCCAAGTCATGCGGATCATGGAAAAGATCTGAACAGTGGCATGAGAATATGGCCTAGTTGTCAGCTAGTAGAGTTAGTGGGTGCGTGGATTACAAGCGTGTGTGCGTGAGGCTTATTTAAGATGTGTACTCCTGTTAAGCAACTTGAGAAGTGGGTGAATAACAGAGAAAGAAGAAAAGGCGTGTGTTGCCATAAATCCTATGTTTATTCGTCCTCCGTACTCGTGTGCTGTGTCATTCCAAAGGAGAAAGCATGTGCCTGTTGTCTGGTCTAGAACTGACAGAAGTGCTAGCGTGGAGGTGAGTGGTGGATTTGGCATTGGTGCTTGAACTAAACAAGATCATTTCGAAGATGGACAATGTGGGCATGGGAATTAATCAAATGCTATAGGATCACAAGATTTCTACGCACATCAAGGATAATAAACAAAGTTCAAACTCTACAATATGATACCAAGTGACTTAAGACATACAAAGGACTAGAACAATATAGCACAATTAAGAAAATTTCAGCATGACATATCATCAACACAGGGTTTAAAGTGATTAACAAATCACGCACGGGAGAAGCTATTGCTGAGCGTATACTAGACGTACATGATAATTTTAAGATAGATAATAAGATTGTTTCTATAACTCTTGATAATGTATTGATGAATATGACGGCTATAAACCCCATCCTGGGGTGTAAAGTTTTTATCGAGGCAATAGCATTGTACCTATAAAATATCAAGAAAATTTCATTTTGCCCCAAAATATTTATGTGCCCATGTTTTCATGCAATTAATGCAATTTAAACGAGGTTTTTAATGAGGCGGCACAAGACGAAAGAAGATGGTGGCCGCCGCCACCATCATCTCCTCGTTGCCACCTCCGCCGTCTATAGTTATGCAGGGCTAGGCCAGGATCGGCATGGCATGGCGCCAGCCCGTCATGCTTTGGGTCATTCCTGGGTCTCACCAGAGGTGAGGCGGGCCAGCACGGCATGACATAGCGAGGTGGCCGGGCCGAGCTGGCACAATATGGCACGGCCCAAGTCCCAACTCTACCCTTGTTCACACACTTCTCCAGATCGCTTCTAGGTTTTTTGACGGAGGAGAACAGGTTAGAGCTTAGCAAAAACAGCTTTATCTGGGATAAAATAAGTTAGTGTTTGGTTGGTGGGATAGAGTGGAATGGGATGTGATGTTTCAACCTATTTTGGATGGGATGGGATGACCCAAGATGTTTGGTTAGAGATGGAATGGTACCAGATTTTATTTGGTTGGTTGAATGGGATGGTAAAGGATGAGTGTGGACAGTGTTTAGCTGACCAAATTAGGCTAAAGAAAATTTAAAAATCTAATATAAAATATGACTTAATTTTAACCATCACTAATTAACTAACTATACACCCTTAACTTTCATTAATAACATTTAATCATACACTAATTAATACTCATTGACACTAATTATGAATAATTATTACTTATCAACACTAACCTTGCACTAATAATCACTAACTAAGATTAAAATGTGCTAATTATCACTAATCATCACTAATTGTCATGATTAACTGAGCCTGGACAAGATCATACAACATTTTTTGTTGTACAAAGCCATTTAGCATATTAAAGGAATATTATCTGAGGTTGGACTAACTCATCTCAGATGACTTTGTCTCATTTACCCAATCAAACACAGAGATGACCTCCAAATTTTGGATGTGATTGTCTCATCCACCATTGTCCCATGAACTAAGCACTCCCTAAATGTCGAAGTTTGCATCTCCCACCACATGGCACCGGCTGGCCAGCTCATGCTCAGGTGTTAGAAATGGATGCTTGACTACCTTATTAGACTAGGCATGATGGCCTGAAAAAATTAGGTCAAGCCCATAAGCCCGCTCGGCTCATCATGATGGTGTATTCTCATCGGCTAGCCGACGCTGCCTAGGAGGGTTGGGCTTCTAAATCGGCTGGCTTTGGGTCATACCAAATGGGAAAAATAGAAAAGGGTAAGGATATGGTTGTGTTGGCTTTTACATAGGATGGGGCTAGGATTTAAATGGGCTAGTAATTTTGGGCCAAACCTATAATTATAGCCCATGGAAGGAATAGGGTTGTGTACCTCAATCCTATGAGCACAGCCTCCGCCAGTCTATGGACTCCTAGGCAGTCAGGCTCTTACGAGCAACGCACGGTGGTACTGCGGGTGGCGTGGCATCGTCCGGCCATCTTCAACAGTAGAGGTAAGAAAATCTCTCTCTCTCTCTCTCTCTCTTTGTCTCTCTCTATGCACATGCACTAGATCAATTCTTAGCTACGTAAGGAGTTGTGTGCGTGCTAGATCAATCCTCTGTGCGCTCTAGATGTCTTCAACTTGTGGGGTTTTTATCAGTTCTTGGTTACCTGAGGGGTTGGGATCGGTTCTTTGATTCTTCCTCATCTTATGACAAAAGGCCCCAAAAATTACTCATCTTACGCCTCAGATGACCGGTTTTGTTGTGTTGATGTTTGATGTTTTCCATCTCTTGTATTACTGATTTGTGGGGTTTTAATCTCCTCTCGTATTTTAGTCCTAAAAAAATCTTCTCATATTTTTTTCAGTGATTACTGATCGTGTTACTTTCATGTTGTTCTTGGTTCTTTAGGTGACTGGTATTCTTGATGATCGAGAACTGCTGCAGGGAAACAACCTAGTGAGGCAAGAACAGTGGTGAAACAAAGGTATACATCTAATCAAATCTCATTTTCTTGGCGACAATCAAAATCTTATTTGCTCCAGGAATGTGATTGTGCATCTTTTGTAAATTAGGTACTATATATGAGCCCACATGTCTTAGGTACTTTCATGTATTTGGTACACAAATTAGGCAAGTGATCTATATGTGCTAATCTATATTACTTGCTTCTAGGTATTGTTGATATTATAGTATTTCTTAATGAGCTCCAAAACCATTTAACAATAGATGAACCAAACTAGTTCTATCTACAATACCATATTGAAGTTTCATGTCTTGTATTTAGATCACCCAAATATGATCATGCCGCTTGGTAAAATCAGCAATAGTACTTATAAGGGAAGATTGCATAAGATGACTTGTGGAATTGTTCTTTGGATAGGCAGCCACATGAATATAACAAGGCAAGAAACTTAAGCCTGTCTTTGCTTGATGATTTGCACAAACCGCTTTCACCTTTAAAATCATAGGTTTAGTATAAACATCCTCACAGAAAGCAAAAGCTAACAAGTATGCATGTGAGAGAGTGAAAGACAGAGACAGAGAGCTAGGACTAAAGTAGGAAACATGTCAAGACCAAGCATAGTGAATAAGTGAAATGGTTAGACCTTATAGATAATATGCAAAACATGCTCAATAATTTGTATGATATTGTTCACATGCCCACATTTGTCAAAGTTGTAGTTCCTGGATAATTAAGCTATAGATATGGTTCATGAAAAATTGAGCAAGGAGCCAAGGATGGTAATTAGATTGTGCCATGATGAACTGCATGTCTTTTCTATGTGCAAAATGACTTTGGTGTGGTGGCTCTTTATGATCATTCAAACAAATATGCATTGTTGTATGAATATGCAAATATTTCTGAACCTTGGTTTCAGGACAGCAAATGAATATGTTAGTGCTGTATGAGAATTTGGTTGGGTGTTATTGTTGATGTTTGATGTTTATCGTTGATGTTTGAGAATAACATGGATGGTAATGTTATTTATTCTCATGTGTATTAGGATTTTTCTAATGGAGAGGACTACATCTATGTCAGAAATTTTAGTGGATAGTCATGATCTTCTCTTGGGTGATCCGCCAAGTTGCACGTCAAAGAAAAGGGCTAAAGTCTAGGAATACGTTGAATCATAAATTATAGATGGGAAAGAAAAGGCAGTGTATAAGTATTGTAAGATGAAATTGTCTTGTGAACCTGGGCAAGGCACTAATCACCTGAATAGGCATATAGGACTTCATTGTCATCATATTCCACATGAAGATAGGGAGAGATTTCTAGTGAGTTGCAAGGGACATGCCATGGATAGGGATCGGCCTCACTTTGACCCTCAAGTGTGTTGTGAACAAATTGCGAAATTTTCATGAGTGCAGATTGATGTGGCACCAAGTAGCACTACAACTTTGGTTAGTGCTTGCAGTTCTGTGCACAATGTTCAAGAAGCTTTGAATACCAATTCTGAGTTTTCTAATGTGCACATGATATGCGTCATTTTTACATATTTTTACCCATCATTTTACCCCATTATTTTTTTCGCATTTTGGGATAATTTATCATCATTTACACGCTTTTATATATTTAATTGCTCGAAATGGACTATTTTACACTTTTTTGTGCTTTTCCACAGGCCGACGCGATCGAGGCGCATAAACGACAAATTCGGCATTCTGAGACTGCTCCATACAGACGTACGCGTCGTCACGGATGCGAAGGATCTATCTGCAAAGAAAACGGAGCTCCGGAGGTCTAAATCAGAAGAAATTACAATGGAGAAGGACTGTATTGCAATTCCTGAAAAGTGGGAGGACTAAATTGCAAAACAGCCAAATCCCCACTCGGCCAAAAAACCCTAGCTGCCGCAATTACCAAAGGAGCCGGCCATTGCTTCTATCTCGGCCTCCCTTTTGCTCTCCTCCCCTCTTCCTCTTCTCCGGCGCCGACGAGGGTCAGCCATCTCGCCGGCGGCCAACCACAGCTCCCCATCCCGACCACCGTCTTCCGCCGCTGCTCTCCACCGCGCCACTCCTTCCACCTCTTCTCCGCCGCCGCAGCACCTCACTCGGCCGCTTCTCTTCCTCGCCTCCCCATGCTTCTCCTCCTCCCACTAGTCTGGCCGCCTCCTTTCTCCACTGTCTCTCCGCCGCTGCTCTACATCCCCTGCCTACTCCCGTGCACCGCCCACATCAGCCCCACCACCGCCGCCTCGATCTGCTCTTCCTCCTCCTTTTCTTCTCCGGCGCTGGAGCTCCACCTTCGCCCTTGTGCCCTTCTCCACATCCGGCTGCCTGTCTTCGCCACTCGCCCCGTCGGCCGCCCTGCATCGAGCCTCGACTTCACCAACCACGCCGGCGACGCATCTACTTCACCGAGACCGAGTCACCGCCATCCACCATTGCGCTGCGCAGCACCTCCATCAGCGCCGCCGCCCGCCTCCACTTCACCGACAGCCACACCCTCCTCTGCTCCCTCTTCATTTAGGTTTAATTCACTCCAATCCCAAATTCTTCCCCCTTTCTTGGTTCCAATTACTCTGTTAATCTTTTGCTTAATTGTTCACTGTGATGACAATTGCTGTTAATTACTACTATTAGATGTCACTGTTAATTGTTCAATATTATGTGAACTGTGAATGTTGGATAGCATTGTTATCTATGTCTGTGAATGTGGTTAATGTCTCACTGTGATATGTGTGTTTGTGATTAGTTTTGTGTAGGGTATGTTCTGTGCTTGTCATGTTGTCCGTAGTATATGTGTATGTTTGAGTTGCGCGATTTAGCTAGCCAGTAACCGTTCCCTTCCCCTTGCTGTCTCGACCCTTTTCCTTGCTACTAGACTCCCTTTTCTTTCCGCGGTTTGTCAACAGTTAGATTGTGCGAGTGTTTGTCGTAGTTCTTTGTTGTGTTGTCGTGTGCCGTCGTCGTCTAGTTAGCCGTCGATCGTTTTCTCCCTCGTTCTCTCTCGACTCCCTCCGTGATTCTAGACTCCCCCAGTGCTTCTCGCGGTCGATAGTTAGTTAGGTCGTCGGTCGGTAGTCATGTTCGTTCGTGTAGTCGTTCATTTAGTTTCTCGTCGTGTTGTTCGTTCGGTCGTACGAGTCCATTCGTACGGTCTATCGTTCCGTTGTCTTTCGTTTGTTTAGTTCATTCGTAGTTTCATTTGTGCGAGTTAGAGTTTGTTTAGTAGTTTAGTTTTCTCCCTCGTTTCGTTTGACCTAGCTTTAGCTGATGTAACATCCTGAAAATTTTAAATTTGAAAATATGAAGCTTTTAAATTATTTTTGCAATATATTCTATTTGAATTTGGATTTTACGATGTTTTCCTGAATTTGTTGAGGTTTCAAAAATTTAATAGTCATGAAAATAAAACTAACATTAGTAATACCAAAAAGGAAATGTGCAAATTAAAATTTAAAATAAGAATCTGAAAAGATGATCCATAAAAAGAAGGGAGAAATTTGACTTAAACCATAAAATGCCGTCTTGAAAATAATGGCATGAATAACAATAGTAGCAAGCAAATGAAATACCAACATATATGGATATAAATATAAATATACTTACTAAAAATTTTGCACCTACAAAATTAGTGACAGGAATATATAAATGTAGAATTTGGGAGTAAGAGGGAAAATAAATAGAATATGAACACAAAAGACATAAACCAAAAAGAAAAAAAGAAAAGAAAAGAAAAGAAGAAATGCAGCCGGCCCAACCCCTCTCCCCACGCGGCTCAGCCCGCTCCCCGCGCCATCTCCCCACTGACACCGGGCCCCCGCGCCAGCTCCTCTCTCTCTCCCTCTGGTCGCGCGGGACCACCCCCTCCCTCTCTCCTTTTCCCTTCCTTCCCCGAGCGCCCGCGCCACCTCTCCTCTTTTCTCTGCGTCGCGCAGCTCCTCCTCGCCCCGTGGCATCCATGCGCAGCCCCCGCCCACGGTTTTCCCCTGCGCGCCCACTGTCTCCACAACCTCCCCCGAGACCATAAGAAGCTCTGCGCCGTCTCTCTCCTTCCCCTGCTCCTGCACTCCCGCTTCCGCCCGTGCGCAGGCCGCCGCGCCTCCACGCCGTTCCGGCTGCTTCGACGAAGCCCCGCCCTTCCAATCACCTCTCGGCGCTCCCCCACTCCCCACCTACTTCCCCTCCAGCCCGATTGGAAAAGCGAGCGCCGATTTCGCCGGAATACTCATCTTCCTCACCGCCGGCCGGATGTGCCTCCACCGCCGCCATTGTTTCCATGGAGCCCCTCCAACCAATTCCTTGCCATAGGATCACCACCTCGGTGTCCCGACGTCATCGCAACTGTCGGCCGCAGCTCCCGCTGCCCGTGCGTCGCCGGCACCATGCGCATGGCCGCGCCGCCGCAAGCTCACGTCGCCGGCCCCCTCTGGTGCCTCCCCGCCTCGGCAAATAGCATGGTGAGACTCCCCTTGACCCCGTATAGCTTCTGCGCGCTCCGATTTCTTCCTCCTCCCCTCCGGTCACCGCCTCCCCATTCCACCTCGCTGTCGGCCGCCTCGGGCTGCCGCCCGCCCTCCTCGCCGTCGCCCCAGCCGACGCGTCCCCACCTGTAGGTTCCCTACCCCCTAGCCAACCCGTTTCAGCATTCACCGACACCACCCTGACCGCCACTCGCCGGCGACGCCACCACCTACTCAGCGCCGCCGCTCTCCCCTGCTTCGACTAGCCAGCTCCCCTGTTTTGAGACTTTCTTCTTTTAATTTGTGCCCTCCCTCTCTTCACCAAACGGGCAATGGCCCAGTGGTCAGCCGAGTCAAGCTAGGTGCACACGTAGCAGGTCGCTAGTTCGAGCGCCGTCGGCCACACCTTTTTCCTCTTCTTTTTATTTTGGTTTGTTAGTCCATTTTAATTAAGAAAGTCAAGGAAAAATTTGGAAATAATCCAAGGAAGCAAACAGGAATTTAATGAGGATATAAATGAGAGTAAATGAAGATTTAAATCTGGATTAGTTCATATATGGGTAATTAATATGTTTGAATACATGTCTAAAAGACCAATCATTAGTTAGGGCATTAGTAAAAGATAGTTATGCTTAATGTCCAAGGTTAATAAGAATCTCAAATAAAAATACATTCAAGTTAGAGTTCAGAAAAATAAATTGGATGTTATATTAAAAACTATAACAATAAGGCTTTAAAATAAAAAGAATACCCTTGATAGTAATTTAAAAGGTATGCCCTACTATTTAAAATGCTGTCATTAAATAAATCTCAACGGTATATATATAGTCAACCAGGGTAGTGAAATAAAGTCATGAGTAGCAAGTTCGATCCTATGTAAATAGAATTTAACTAAGATTAAATCATGCAGGATGCTAGATAAAAGAACAAAATACAAAAGACAGTTGATACTCAGGGTACTTTTAAATAAAAAGATCGTAAATAAGTATTAAAGTATAGTGCCCTTGGAGCATCGGATATTGGATTATCTCGCCAGTGAATAATCTAAAGAACAAAAGTAATAGCCGCAGCTAAGTAGTAAATAAGAATATACAAAAAAAATATTACTGTCAAAACATCAATTAGATAATTAAGTATCCCCGTACCTCCATGAACTATTGAACTAATCATTAGTGAATAATTCGAATAATCAGTAAATAAAGCCCCATACAACACCACAACCTAAGTTATAAGGAATACATACCTTAAAGATGAATTTAATGCACTAAGCTCCTACACCAGTCTATAGGACTAACCTAATGCATGGTAGGCTCGAGTTATAAAGGGATAAAATATCAGTAGCAGTAGCACTTTAGAGAGCACTCAAATTAAAAGGACATAATAATATACATGTGCTAAAATATAATAGCCCTAAGTCATCAAGTATGAAAAATAATCTCACAGGCATGTAAATACTCCAAAATAAACATTTAAACAATAACGCGGGTAATTAGGGTCGCATAAAATACTGCATCCCAAGCTCTGCCCCGATAGCCGAGTTTAAACTAGAATTAGAAGTGAAGCTAAGCCTAATAGCAGCTAGAGTATGAGCAAGCTAATAATAGTGCCATAAATTAAATCTTAACACTAGCTTTAGTACATAATAGTATTGAGCACAATTGCATATATAACAAGTTAGGACCCATATGACTGGATCCTAATTCAACTTAAATTTAGCCTAGCCATGAATGAAGATACATAAAATATGATAATGGGATTATTAGAGATTTAAATTTTAATCAACTACCATATATGAATGAATATTGAGCCTTTGCTATTTATCTTAATCTAATTAGTAAGTAAAGGCCTACATTAGAGATTATTCTAAAACTTAATAAAGATATCCAAGTGTTATAATACTTTCGACTAAAAGATTTATAGAATAAGTACAGATCTCATCCATCAGTCCAGTTTCCTTTTACCATAACCTAAGTTACAAGGAATACCTACCCAGCCAGACTCGCACTTCGATACATAAGTCTAACCTAACTCATGGAACTCCCTTGGTAAATAACAAAATAATAAAAAGAGATTATTAATAAAAAGATCAAGTTATCGTATGTTATTACCAACCTTGCCTCAAATCACCGAATCACCCATTAACTCGTAACAAAACTAAATTGAGTTTATTCGGATTTATTTGGATCTTTTTGAGTTATTTGCTTTATTTGGATTCAGTCGTTTGTCACGTAATTAGAAATCGGGAGTCGTGAAGATTCAATGGATCAAGCGAGATCAAGCTCGAAGTGAAGATAGAGACCAAAAGCTCAAGAGAAAGCATTGCGTGAGCTCAAGACAGCGGTAAACCGTGCCAGGCGAGTCAATACTTTGATCATGTTGAACCTACGTTTTCTGCAAATTACTTTGGTTTAAATTATCAAATTGCATGCTGTTATGTTATATGCAAATACATGTTAATTTAAGATTCTAGTTATATCCCATTGTGTACTTGGTTAATATTACCCCTCCTTTGAAATATTTGAACATGTGAACATTGTCGCCCTAGCACAAATTATAATAGTAACCTTTCAAAAATAAGTCCGTAATTATATGCCATGCGTAGTATTGTTTAGATACTCATGGGCGCGAGAGCGCCCAAGCATCACTTTTAATCCTGAGAAAAATTGGTTGGGCAGTCATGGTGGTAATGACTGATAAATGTTGGATATGATTATTTTATGTTTCCAAAAACCCCAACATGCTTAAATATCTGAGCGGATGGTTCGGGGGTATGGTGCAGTGGTGCACGAGAGTGTGGTATATGGTAGAACCGCCCAGATACCACTAAGGACTGAATCTTGTCATGTCAACCCGTGTAAAACAGTACAACCACAAGTCTATAAAATACAACTTGGCTAAGTAAACTTATCGAAATCCCGGACTCATCTCACTGGTAGTGGATTGATGGGGTTATGCTACGGCAAGGGGGCCTGAAGGGACACCAGTGATGGGAGAAGTTTCTCAGTCGTGCTAGCGCAGAGGGGAGGGAAGCCCGTACGCTAGTAGTAGTGAGAAACATCCCGTGCAAACAGATGGGGCCCATCGCAAATTGGAGGTTACCCATAAAGTGAGTTGGGAGAAAGGACTAGATACTTTGAAAAGTCACTGTGATGGTCTGCTCAACCACACGTCTAAGGAATCGTGTGGGGCAACGAGTTGATTGTCTCTTGTGGTGAAAGTGTACAAACTCTGCATAGTCAAAACTATTCGAATAGCCGTGCCCACGGTCAAGGGCGGACATGGGAACTTAACTGGATATAGTTCTGTTTTAAAAACATTGGAAACTGGGAATGGAAACTTGAAGGGCGAAGGACTGCCCTGGTTTGGAATTGTCCTGGGTGTCGTCCCAGTGGTAAGTTAAGCGGCTATAACGCTGAAGAAATTGCTATATGGTGCAGATGCCATGTAACGGTGGATGGAATCTGAATCGATATTAATAATGCATTTCCTTGTACATTATGATTTGGTTTAAATTGCTAGGTCTTAGGGATTTTTAAGTAATTGTATTCAAAAGCACTCTACGCAAAAATAAAATAACCCGAGCCTTCCTTTGATAAGCCATGCATACTATTTAATTGCATTCTGTGTATTGGCTCGCGGAGCACGGGGTCGGAGTGCTCATGCTCGCTTTTGCGACAAAATTCAGAATCAGGAATCAAATCACCTCACCTCAGCAACAAGATTGGACAAGCTGGCCGAGAAGATGACGATGTCAAGGGCTAGGTCGCGAACCTCCAGTTGGCTGCCTGTGGGCACGTCCTGAAGGTCCCACTTGTGTGCTTCATTCCGCTGCTGCAATTTAATGATTTCGGCCTAATCGGCCCATGAGTAAGTCTAATATTTTATTTACGCTTTCGCATGATATGTATTTTGATATTCAGAAATGTAAACTGTGAGCACTATCTACTGATCCAGGGAATAGTGCAGTAAATCACAGAGGATTCCGGATGTTAATATCTGGGCTCCTACAGCTGAGCACCGGTAGCCTCAGTCTAGTCCCTGTGGAGAACACGACACTCGCCGCTATTTCAGTGGCAACCCGTGCACATGCGGGTGTGCTATTTTTGCACGATCAAGTATTTTGGCGTTGTTGCCGGGGACTAGCTTAGAGCGACAGTGTTAGGCTATAGACTAGGTTGTTTGTTTTCTTTTACTTGTTTTGTGTTTGTGCTGACTTGTCTTTCATATTGTCATTGTTCATATTTGTGATATATTGTTAACCCCTAACCCTTTCCCTAGTTACTTCTCTCTTTCGCGATTTTCGTATCCATTATCGCAGGTTGATTGATATAGGTACTCATTGAGGCTATGGCTTACTATTCTGATTCTCGTGGTTTTATGAGCACCCTTAGCACTTATGATACTCTTCAAGAACAGGTAAATCTATTGTCTCGCCAGTTAGAACGCTATGCTTTAGAGCGAGGACTTGTGTTAGAGAGCGGGCATGATCAGTACAGGTCTTTATCAGGCGCTTGCTCTCCAGTTGTTCCTATATGCCAGACTTATGGTTTTCAGGGCCATTCACGCGCTGAGTGCCAGCGTGGTTATTTGTCCACTCCAGAGTGTTACGGGATGAGCTTTACTCAGCCGAAGCCCCACACAATGGACAAGGTGCCAGCCACGAAATCCTCATAGTCATATCGCAAATTAAGAGAGAATCCGGTGGTAGTAGTTTAGATATTTTCTTTTTAGTTCGTATTGGAGTTTGTTTCGGCATTAGG
The DNA here is from genome assembly GCA_017311315.1 of Dendrocalamus latiflorus. NCBI lineage: Eukaryota > Viridiplantae > Streptophyta > Magnoliopsida > Poales > Poaceae > Dendrocalamus > Dendrocalamus latiflorus. The sequence goes on from CM029635.1 coordinate 6,444,684, forward strand.
CCAGGTTGTGCGTGAGTTTTAGTCAAGACCGTGCATTGTGCACCCATATAAGGCCAGGGCCTTAAGCCCCATTGTAACTTAGGTTATGAATTGAGAAATAGAAATCAGAAAATCACCATGATTTGGTGGCCATTGCTGGCGTGTTCGTGAGATTTTCATCGAGGAATTGCTCTTGGTGTGTTGAATCCAATTGTGGTGTTGGATTCTACTCGCTGAAACTTCGGTTTCTCTACCCTTCGTTCACATGCTGCGGTGTGCGTGGGAGAAGGCTTACCTTGTAGAGAGCATCTAACAAGGCGTATCGTGAAAGATCAGGGCCAAAGCAACGGGGTTCAACTAGCTTGCTAGGTGGATCCGCATCATCTTGGTATCAGAGCGTGGTTGATCACGGTACGAGATTGCTGAATTTTTCTTGATAGCGGGTTCTATGAAGATTGAAGATGGCAAGGCGCGACATAATCATGCCGAGCCAATCGGGGAGGTGCCCCAATATGCGGCGTCTTTGCTGCCCGAGGGGCGATACGGGCTTGAAGCGACACGTGACGGAGGCTTGAAGGTAAGGTTGATGATTTGGGGGCACGAATTGATGCTTTGACGGAGGCGATACGCAACCAGCCACCACAATCTCAGCATGCTGAACGGGGACCTTAATATCTCGAACGGCGTGCACCATATGAAGACGACGAACATGAGGAGGTCTTTGATGGTGCAGCGGGCTTTGCTCCACAACCGCGCCATGCTCGGGACTACCGTGGTGCTGACCGTGGTAGGAACATGCGTGGCAGAGGTGTTCATGAACAACAATTGAAGCACAAACAAGCCAAGGATGGACATGCCAACACCCAAATAAAGTCATGGAGGTGTTCATTACAACAAGGCGATGATGTGGGTTCACACTCCAAAGTGGCGGCATCAAGCCATTCAAATGGTGCTCTTTCAAAGGAGGCAAGCAACAGAGGTAAAGAAGCAACTAAAACTGATTCTAGTTTGCCTTCTAATGCTTGTGCTAGAGAAATTGAGTGTTTTAAGTGCAAGGGAAGAGGTCATATGATGCGTGATTGTCCAAATCAACGAAGAGTGCTTCTCACTAAAGATGGCTATGCTTCAACAACTTCTAGTGGTGATTCTGAAAGTGAAAAAACCGACGATTCCAAGGAGAATGTTGTCTATTGTGATCTAGAATTGAATGGTGTTAATCTTTTGGTCCGAAAGGTGCAAAGTAAAGAAACTGAAATAAAAGGACAACGGTGGAGTATTTTCCAAGCGGAGTGCAAGATCAAAGATAAAGCATGCAAGTTGATCATAGATGGTGGGAGTTATACCAATGTGATTAGCAAAGATTTGGTGTATGCTTTAGGGCTATCCACGTGGAGGCATCCTCAACCACATCATGTGGAGTGGCTACACAACTCCGGAAGGCTAAAGATAACTCACAAGGTGCGGGTTCCGTTTGTTGTTGGTGATTATGTTGACAAGGTGGATTGCGATGTAGTTCCAAAGGATGCATGTGGGTTATTGTTGGAAAGACCATGGCAATATGATCGCAATGCTACGCATGAGGGCCGGTCCAACACATACACTTTTGTACATGGCGGAAAGAAGAATGTGTTGAAACCAAAATTGGAGAGTGTTATTCATGTTGATGAAGAAATTACAGCCAAGAAGAAGCAAGCTCCCAAGATTACCCCAAAGCCGAGGACGGCTTTGCTTCAAGGAGGGGAGGATGATGTGGCACCAAGTAGCACTACAACTTTGGTTAGTGCTTGCAGTTCTGTGCACAATGTTCAAGAAGCTTTGAATACCAATTCTGAGTTTTGTAATGTGCACAAAAGACATATTTGGAAAGTTAATGAAGTCTATTTTCCAACGAATCAAACGGCACTTGATTTGGAGCTTTCTACACAAAGTTATGTCAATTTCATTGGATGCTGCACGAGCTGTCCGGAGAGACGCGCGAGACTTGCCAAACATAAAGAGTTCGAGTATTGCAATGCAAGTAAAGGGTAAAATCCGACTACATCATGGCTTTCTAAATGTTGAGAAGGACTCCTTTTCAGGTTCCAAATAGATTTGGAAGCCCTTTGAATAAGAAAACAAAACATATAAAGATTTGAAACCGATTTGGACTCGGATTGGGACAGCTGGCAAGACACCAAAACGTCCATAACTTTCACAAACGGAGTCCGATTTGGACGTTCTTGGACTGATTGGAAAGCTATTTTGAAGCCCCACACAATGGATAAGGTGCCAGCCATGAAATCCTCATAGTCAGATCGCAAATTAAGAGAGAATCCGGTGGTAGTAGTTTAGATATTTCCTTTTTAGTTCGTATTGGAGTTTGTTTCGGCCTTAGGCCAGGTTGTACGTGAGTTTTAGTCAAGACCGTGCATTGTGCACCAATATAAGGCCAGGGCCTTAAGCCCCATTGTAACTTAGTGTTGAAAATATAGGCAATATTTTAATTCCAAGTTTTATTAGGAGACAGAAATAATAAACTAATGATGCAAAACTCACAACTAACAGCAAGCTATTCACCATACTTCAGATTTTGCACAAGAAACAAATACAGAGACAAAGTCGAACGTGCGCACGAACGACTTACTTGTTAGTCTGATGAAGAATAGGAAGCCGCGCAGGCTTGACGTAGTGCAGAACGAAGGTGTCGCAGTGCAGTGAGCGGTCGCGCAGTTGCGCTGCCCAGAAACCTTATTGCCGCCCCCGTGCAGGTCTTCACGACAGCAAAGGTCCGGAGATACCGCTCCTCTTCTTCACGGTGCACGCCGGGAAGAAGAGTCGACGAAGTTCTTGCAGCACAATACCACAGCACAAGATCGCAGAGCAGAAAGTAGAGACAGAATGGAGGTGCAAAAATTCTCTACTTTTCCTGGACGTCTCCAGGCCCTTTTAAGGGCGCTGCTGTTACTACTCACTAGTAACTGCTGCGTTTAAACATAATTATGCACTGGTAACTGCCTCATCAAATCATAAATTAAGCAGTGCAAATTGACTAGTAATTGCCTCATTCAACTGTTTGAATCTCATTCAATCAGAGAGATAGTGGTGCGCGCAGAGTTTAGCAAAAATAAAGATGGACTTGGTCTGCCACGCGGCGCGCCACGTCACGACACGGTCGCGCCTCGCAAGTCACAAGTCACGCGATTTTCACGCGAAAATACGCGAGTACGCGCGTGCGCGTGCGTGCGCGTGTGTGTGACTAGACAGAGCCATCCTCATACCATCTCTTTCCATATTCAAGGAGTGGGGAGGACTCCACCTTATAAATTGGTCTTCCTCCCCCTACCTTAGCAATATGGTACTAACCATGCATGCTTTGGGATTCGCGAAAATGGGCCTCGCTCATTGGGCCATTTTCTAACAATCCCCCACCAATTCCAAAGCAGAATTAGAAGTCAAAGATATTGTGCTAAAGTACTGTTAATATACCAGTCTTTTAGTGTAAGTCCCGTACGGGTTGAACTTGCACCTAGAATGACAAGATTCATCTTCTCACAACTGATGAATGGATTATTCCTAGAATTCATAGCTTTTTGTGATCAGATTTCACTTGAAATCTCAACTAGTACTAGGCTGCCAATGAACCACGCCTAAACGGAGCGTTATATGGTCATGCTCCCTTATCTGCTCATGAGCTTTCTAGAGAATGCCCCGTTCTCGTGAACTGCGACCACACAGTTAGGCTCAAGTGGGTGTATTCTTTCTAGGTATCCTGCAGGCTAATACCTTTTCCTTATTTGGACAACAGAATACATTAAGGCTTTATGCCAACCTTCTATACAGTCGAAAGTACATTGTTTATTAGGACATGGGTACAATAAATATGTACTCTCTTGTTACAACATCAATTTGTTTTTCCCATTGCCTAAGTCACGGGATCTCCGATCAAGAAGGTATGGGTTACCATTGTGATGTAACTTAAATGGGCCTCATTCCCATGTCCATAGATGCAACGGAAATCGCTTTCCGTGCTAACCCCTTTGTAAAAGGGTCTGCCAGATTTTTCTCAGTGTGAATATAGTTCACAGCAATCACTCCGGAGTTTCTTAGTTTTCTGACAGATTTAAGCCTACGCTTCACATGTCTAGAGGACTTCATATTATCCTTTGTACTTGTGACTTTGGCCAACACTGTTTGATTATCACAGTACATCAGGATTGCAGGTATTGGTTTCTCAACCAATGGCAAGTCCAATAGAAGTTCTCTCAGCCATTCAGCCTCAACTGTGGCTGTATCAAGTGCTACTAGTTCTGCTTCCATGGTTGACCTCGTCAATATGGTCTGTTTGCAAGATCTCCATGAAACTGCAGCACCAGCTAAAGTGAATACATAACCACTTGTAGCTTTGATCTCATCCGCATCAGAGATCCAATTGGAGTCACTGTATCCTTCTAATACAGAAGGGTGTCCAGTATAATGTATTCCAAAAGATGTTGTGCCTCTCAAGTAACGCAACACTCTTTCAAGTGCCTCCCAGTGATCATCTCCTGGGTTAGAAGTAAACCGACTTAATTTGCTCACAGCAAATGAAATGTCAGGTCTTGTGGCACCAGCTAAATACATTAGTGACCCAATAATTTGTGAATATCTTAATTGATCTTTTCCTAACCCCTGGTTCTTTCGAAGCTTAATGCTCGCATCATAGGGTGTTGGTGAAACTTTACAGTTTTCAAAACCAAACCGGCTTAATATTTTCTCAGCATAATGGGATTGATTCAAAGTAATCCCATCCTTGCTTGTGATCAATTTAATATTCAGAATAACATCTGCCTCTCCCAAGTCTTTCATATCAAAACACCGAGATAAGAAAGATTTGACCTCGTCAATTAAGGCAGTATTTGTTCCAAATATAAGTATGTCATCTACATACAGACATAAGATAACTCCTTGACCCCCACCATAACGATAATACACACATTTATCAGCTTCATTCACAACAAAGCCAGCGGATGTTAAAGTTTTATCAAACTTTTCGTGCCATTGTTTTGGTGCTTGTTTTAGACCATACAAAGATTTCAATAATCTGCATACTTTATTTTCCTGTCCAGAAATCACAAAACCATCCGGTTGATCCATATAGATTTCTTCCTCCAACTCTCCATTAAGGAAAGCTGTCTTCACGTCCATTTGATGAACATGTAGACCATAGGAAGATGCTAACGCAAGGAGCACTCTGATGGTAGTTAGTCTGGCGACAGGAGAATAGGTATCAAAGAAATCTTCTCCCTCTTTCTGGGTGTAACCCTTGGCCACAAGTCTTGCCTTGTACTTCTCAATTGTTCCATCAGGCCTTAGTTTCTTTTTAAAGATCCACTTACATCCTACAGGTTTACACCCGATAGGACGATCCGTGATCTCCCAAGTCCCATTAGCCATGATAGAGTCCATCTCGCTACGGACTGCCTCTTTCCAATACTCAGCATCAGGAGATGCATAAGCCTCTGAAAGAGTCTTTGGCACATCATCCACGAGGTATACAATAAAGTCGTCACCAAAGGTTTTCTCAACCTTTTGTCTCTTGCTCCTGCGAGGAGCTTCTGCGACTAGATTGTTATCCTCCTCAGGGATATCACATATTGGTTCAGAAATGGTGGGAAGTTCAGAAGTTTGATTATTCTCATTTTCAATATTATCAGTTTGAACATTCTCTGTTCGTGAAGTACTGCCTGCTGTTCTCATAGGAAAGATATTCTCAAAGAATGAAGCATCTCTAGACTCCATTATTGTATTAGCAATAATCTCAGGAGTTTCTGATTTAACTACTAAAAATCTATAGGCCGTGCTATTTTGTGCATATCCTAGAAAAATACAATCGACTTTTTTTTGTCCAAGTTTTCTCTTTTTCTGCAATGGTATATTGACTTTTGCCAAACACCCCCAAGTTCGCAGAAAATTAATATTAGGTTTTCTCGCCTTCCATCCCTCATACGGAGTAATCTCACTCTTTTTAGTGATTACTCTGTTTAGGACGAAAGTTGCTGTTAGAATAGCTTCCCCCCACCATGCCTTAGGCATACCGGCACTCTCTAACATGGCATTAACCAAGTCTGTTAGTGTCCGGTTTTTCCTCTCAGCTACCCCGTTTGATTGGGGTGAATATGGTGGAGTAAATTCATGGACTATTCCATGCTCAGAACAGAATTGAGAGAATTCATGAGAGACATACTCTCCTCCACGATCAGACCTCAATCTTTTTATTTTCTTTTCTAGTTGGTTCTCAACCTCGGCCTTATAAGTTTTAAAGTAGTTTAAAGCTTCATCCTTAGTTTTCAGCAAATACACATAGCAGTAGCGTGTTGCATCATCAATAAAAGTTAGAAAGTATCTTTTGCCTCCTTTTGTCAATAATCCATTCATTTCACACAAATCTGAATGAATAAGATCTAAAGGTGCCAAGTTCTTTTCATCCTCTAATCCCTTAAAGGGTTTTCGAGGTTGCTTTGCTTGCACACATGACTGGCACTTTGATCTTTTGACAATTTCACATCTTGGAATTAAATCTAATCTGGACATTCTAGCAATACTATCAAAACCAATATGACAGAAACGAGAATGCCAAATATTTGCCTCACATTTATTTGAACCAGTTGCAATATTCAAATTATAACAAGACTCTAAGATACTTAGGCGGAACAAGCCTCCGCTCTCATAGCCTTTACCAACAAATTTTCCGAACTTAGACATTACAATTTTATTTGACTCAAAAACTAGCTTATAACCATCCCTGCATAGGAGAGAACCACTAGCGAGGTTCTTCTTTATTGTAGGCGCATGCTGTACGTTCTTCAAGTGGACAATCTTCCCTGAAGTAAGCTTCAGATCCACCGTGCCAACACCAAGAACAGAAGCATGCGACCCGTTTCCCATTAGGACGGAGGAAGCCCCTGCTGCCTGATAAGAGGAAAACAAGGAAATATCAGAACATACGTGAACATTAGCTCCAGTATCAACCCACCAATCAGTGGATTGACAAGCTGAAAAGACAACAGGTGAATTACCATACCCTCCTGAAGTCGAGGCCTCGCCTATGGTCACGTTAACAGCCTTCTTCTTAGGCTGTTCACCATCTCTGATTTTGCGGAAACGACAGTCCTTCGCCATATGACCGTCTTTACCGCACACAAAGCAGGTGATGTCCTTCAAATCCTTTTTCTCAGTTTTCTTCTTAAAACTAGTTGTCTTGTTCGGTTTGTTGGATTTGTACTTCTTAGCAACAGTCTTTCTCTGTATGACATTTGCATTGTTCTGGCCAGATGTGCTAGGTGCATCTTTTGCTCTTGCTTTTTCTTCCACATCGAGGGCTGCAATGAGATCCTCAACAGAAATCTCTTCCCTCTTATGTTTCAAGCTAGTAGCAAAATCCCACCAAGAGGCAGGGAGTTTAGCAACAATGCCCGCAGCCACAAACTTTGGAGGCAACACACAGCCCAAGTGCGCAATTTCACCAACTAGTAGCTGGAGGTCATGAGCTTGTCCGACTATGGACTTAGCCTCATCCATGCTAAAGTCGAAAAACTGCTCACATATGTAGAGCCAGCGACCTGCCTCTGCCTCTGCATATTTGAGCTCTAGTGCATCCCACAACTCTGTGGCGGACTTGAAGTCCATGTACACATCATATAGTTGATCTGCCAGAACAGTCAGAATGCAGCCAAGGGCAGTATTGTTCGCAGTCTCGAACTGCATGTACTGCTCAATCGTAAATGGATACTGCGGGTGGATAACCCACCACAGTCCCAAAGACATGAGCCAAAACTTGACTCTAGTCTGCCATCTACGAAAGTTCTGACCAGAAAACCTCTCAGGTTTCATCGCATCAGAAGCATTAGCCATTTCTGTATTGCAACAAAATTCACAATAAGGTTTCTGGAATGTTGAAAATATAGGCAATATTTTAATTCCAAGTTTTATTAGGAGACAAAAATAATAAACTAATGATGCAAAACTCACAACTAACAGCAAGCTATTCACCATACTTCAGATTTTGCACAAGAAAACAATACAGAGACAAAGTCGAACGTGCGCACGAACGACTTACTTGTTAGTCTGATGAAGAATAGGAAGCCGCGCAGGCTTGACGCAGTGCAGAACGAAGGTGTCGCAGTGCAGTGAGCGGTCGCGCAGTTGCGCTGCCCAGAAACCTTATTGCCGCCCCCGTGCAGGTCTTCACGACAGCAAAGGTCCGGAGATACCGCTCCTCTTCTTCACGGTGCACGCCGGGAAGAAGAGTCGACGAAGTTCTTGCAGCACAATACCACAGCACAAGATCGCAGAGCAGAAAGTAGAGACAGAATGGAGGTGCAAAAATTCTCTACTTTTCCTGGACGTCTCCAGGCCCTTTTAAGGGCGCTGCTGTTACTACTCACTAGTAACTGCTGCGTTTAAACATAATTATGCACTGGTAACTGCCTCATCAAATCATAAATTAAGCAGTGCAAATTGACTAGTAACTGCCTCATTCAACTGTTTGAATCTCATTCAATCAGAGAGATAGTGGTGCGCGCAGAGTTTAGCAAAAATAAAGATGGACTTGGTCTGCCACGTGGCGCGCCACGTCACGACACGGTCGCGCCTCGCAAGTCACAAGTCACGCGATTTTCACGCGAAAATACGCGAGTACGCGCGTGCGCATGCGTGCGCGTGTGTGTGACTAGACAGAGCCATCCTCATACCATCTCTTTCCATATTCAAGGAGTGGGGAGGACTCCACCTTATAAATTGGTCTTCCTCCCCCTACCTTAGCAATATGGTACTAACCATGCATGCTTTGGGATTCGCGAAAATGGGCCTCGCTCATTGGGCCATTTTCTAACAATCCCCCACCAATTCCAAAGCAGAATTAGAAGTCAAAGATATTGTGCTAAAGTACTGTTAATATACCAGTCTTTTAGTGTAAGTCCCGTACGGGTTGAACTTGCACCTAGAATGACAAGATTCATCTTCTCACAACTGATGAATGGACTATGCCTTGAATTCATAGCTTTTTGTGATTAGATTTCACTTGAAATCTCAACTTGTACTAGGCTGCCAATGAACCACGCCTAAACGGAGCGTTATATGGTCATGCTCCCTTATCTGCTCATGAGCTTTCTAGAGAATGCCCCGTTCTCGTGAACTGCGACCACACAGTTAGGCTCAAGTGGGTGTATTCTTTCTAGGTATCCTGCAGGCTAATACCTTTTCCTTATTTGGACAACAGAATACATTAAGGCTTTATGCCAACCTTCCATACAGTCGAAAGTACATTGTTTATTAGGACATGGGTACAATAAATATGTACTCTCTTGTTACAGCATCAATTTGTTTTTCCCATTGCCTAAGTCACGGGATCTCCGATCAAGAAGGTATGGGTTACCATTGTGATGTAACTTAAATGGGCCTCATTCCCATGTCCATAGATGCAACGGAAATTGCTTTCCGTGCTAACCCCTTTGTAAAAGGGTCTGCCAGATTTTTCTCAGTGTGAATATAGTTCACAGCAATCACTCCGGAGTTTCTTAGTTTTCTGACAGATTTAAGCCTACGCTTCACATGTCTAGAGGACTTCATATTATCCTTTGTACTTGTGACTTTGGCCAACACTGTTTGATTATCACAGTACATCAGGATTGCAGGTATTGGTTTCTCAACCAATGGCAAGTCCAATAGAAGTTCTCTCAGCCATTCAGCCTCAACTGTGGCTGTATCAAGTGCTACTAGTTCTGCTTCCATGGTTGACCTCGTCAATATGGTCTGTTTGCAAGATCTCCATGAAACTGCAGCACCAGCTAAAGTGAATACATAACCACTTGTAGCTTTGATCTCATCCGCATCAGAGATCCAATTGGAGTCACTGTATCCTTCTAATACAGAAGGGTGTCCAGTATAATGTATTCCAAAAGATGTTGTGCCTCTCAAGTAACGCAACACTCTTTCAAGTGCCTCCCAGTGATCATCTCCTGGGTTAGAAGTAAACCGACTTAATTTGCTCACAGCAAATGATATGTCAGGTCTTGTGGCACCAGCTAAATACATTAGTGACCCAATAATTTGTGAATATCTTAATTGATCTTTTCCTAACCCCTGGTTCTTTCGAAGCTTAATGCTCGCATCATAGGGTGTTGGTGAAACTTTACAGTTTTCAAAACCAAACCGGCTTAATATTTTCTCAGCATAATGGGATTGATTCAAAGTAATCCCATCCTTGCTTGTGATCAATTTAATATTCAGAATAACATCTGCCTCTCCCAAGTCTTTCATATCAAAACACCGAGATAAGAAAGATTTGACCTCGTCAATTAAGGCAGTATTTGTTCCAAATATAAGTATGTCATCTACATACAGACATAAGATAACTCCTTGACCCCCACCATAACGATAATACACACATTTATCAGCTTCATTCACAACAAAGCCAGCGGATGTTAAAGTTTTATCAAACTTTTCGTGCCATTGTTTTGGTGCTTGTTTTAGACCATACAAAGATTTCAATAATCTGCATACTTTATTTTCCTGTCCAGAAATCACAAAACCATCCGGTTGATCCATATAGATTTCTTCCTCCAACTCTCCATTAAGGAAAGCTGTCTTCACGTCCATTTGATGAACATGTAGACCATAGGAAGATGCTAACGCAAGGAGCACTCTGATGGTAGTTAGTCTGGCGACAGGAGAATAGGTATCAAAGAAATCTTCTCCCTCTTTCTGGGTGTAACCCTTGGCCACAAGTCTTGCCTTGTACTTCTCAATTGTTCCATCAGGCCTTAGTTTCTTTTTAAAGATCCACTTACATCCTACAGGTTTACACCCGATAGGACGATCCGTGATCTCCCAAGTCCCATTAGCCATGATAGAGTCCATCTCGCTACGGACTGCCTCTTTCCAATACTCAGCATCAGGAGATGCATAAGCCTCTGAAAGAGTCTTTGGCACATCATCCACGAGGTATACAATAAAGTCGTCACCAAAGGTTTTCTCAACCTTTTGTCTCTTGCTCCTGCGAGGAGCTTCTGCGACTAGATTGTTATCCTCCTCAGGGATATCACATATTGGTTCAGAAATGGTGGGAAGTTCAGAAGTTTGATTATTCTCATTTTCAATATTATCAGTTTGAACATTCTCTGTTCGTGAAGTACTGCCTGCTGTTCTCATAGGAAAGATATTCTCAAAGAATGAAGCATCTCTAGACTCCATTATTGTATTAGCAATAATCTCAGGAGTTTCTGATTTAACTACTAAAAATCTATAGGCCGTGCTATTTTGTGCATATCCTAGAAAAATACAATCGACTTTTTTTTGTCCAAGTTTTCTCTTTTTCTGCAATGGTATATTGACTTTTGCCAAACACCCCCAAGTTCGCAGAAAATTAATATTAGGTTTTCTCGCCTTCCATCCCTCATACGGAGTAATCTCACTCTTTTTAGTGATTACTCTGTTTAGGACGAAAGTTGCTGTTAGAATAGCTTCCCCCCACCATGCCTTAGGCATACCGGCACTCTCTAACATGGCATTAACCAAGTCTGTTAGTGTCCGGTTTTTCCTCTCAGCTACCCCGTTTGATTGGGGTGAATATGGTGGAGTAAATTCATGGACTATTCCATGCTCAGAACAGAATTGAGAGAATTCATGAGAGACATACTCTCCTCCACGATCAGACCTCAATCTTTTTATTTTCTTTTCTAGTTGGTTCTCAACCTCGGCCTTATAAGTTTTAAAGTAGTTTAAAGCTTCATCTTTAGTTTTCAGCAAATACACATAGCAGTAGCGTGTTGCATCATCAATAAAAGTTAGAAAGTATCTTTTGCCTCCTTTTGTCAATAATCCATTCATTTCACACAAATCTGAATGAATAAGATCTAAAGGTGCCAAGTTCTTTTCATCCTCTAATCCCTTAAAGGGTTTTCGAGGTTGCTTTGCTTGCACACATGACTGGCACTTTGATCTTTTGACAATTTCACATCTTGGAATTAAATCTAATCTGGACATTCTAGCAATACTATCAAAACCAATATGACAGAAACGAGAATGCCAAATATTTGCCTCACATTTATTTGAACCAGTTGCAATATTCAAATTATAACAAGACTCTAAGATACTTAGGCGGAACAAGCCTCCGCTCTCATAGCCTTTACCAACAAATTTTCCGAACTTAGACATTACAATTTTATTTGACTCAAAAACTAGCTTATAACCATCCCTGCATAGGAGAGAACCACTAGCGAGGTTCTTCTTTATTGTAGGCGCATGCTGTACGTTCTTCAAGTGGACAATCTTCCCTGAAGTAAGCTTCAGATCCACCGTGCCAACACCAAGAACAGAAGCATGCGACCCGTTTCCCATTAGGACGGAGGAAGCCCCTGCTGCCTGATAAGAGGAAAACAAGGAAATATCAGAACATACGTGAACATTAGCTCCAGTATCAACCCACCAATCAGTGGATTGACAAGCTGAAAAGACAACAGGTGAATTACCATACCCTCCTGAAGTCGAGGCCTCGCCTATGGTCACGTTAACAGCCTTCTTCTTAGGCTGTTCACCATCTCTGATTTTGCGGAAACGACAGTCCTTCGCCATATGACCGTCTTTACCGCACACAAAGCAGGTGATGTCCTTCAAATCCTTTTTCTCAGTTTTCTTCTTAAAACTAGTTGTCTTGTTCGGTTTGTTGGATTTGTACTTCTTAGCAACAGTCTTTCTCTGTATGACATTTGCATTGTTCTGGCCAGATGTGCTAGGTGCATCTTTTGCTCTTGCTTTTTCTTCCACATCGAGGGCTGCAATGAGATCCTCAACAGAAATCTCTTCCCTCTTATGTTTCAAGCTAGTAGCAAAATCCCGCCAAGAGGCAGGGAGTTTAGCAACAATGCCCGCAGCCACAAACTTTGGAGGCAACACACAGCCCAAGTGCGCAATTTCACCAACTAGTAGCTGGAGGTCATGAGCTTGTCCGACTATGGACTTAGCCTCATCCATGCTAAAGTCGAAAAACTGCTCACATATGTAGAGCCAGCGACCTGCCTCTGCCTCTGCATATTTGAGCTCTAGTGCATCCCACAACTCTGTGGCGGACTTGAAGTCCATGTACACATCATATAGTTGATCTGCCAGAACAGTCAGAATGCAGCCAAGGGCAGTATTGTTCGCAGTCTCGAACTGCATGTACTGCTCAATCGTAAATGGATACTGCGGGTGGATAACCCACCACAGTCCCAAAGACATGAGCCAAAACTTGACTCTAGTCTGCCATCTACGAAAGTTCTGACCAGAAAACCTCTCAGGTTTCATCGCATCAGAAGCATTAGCCATTTCTGTATTGCAACAAAATTCACAATAAGGTTTCTGGAATGTTGAAAATATAGGCAATATTTTAATTCCAAGTTTTATTAGGAGACAAAAATAATAAACTAATGATGCAAAACTCACAACTAACAGCAAGCTATTCACCATACTTCAGATTTTGCACAAGAAAACAATACAGAGACAAAGTCGAACGTGCGCACGAACGACTTACTTGTTAGTCTGATGAAGAATAGGAAGCCGCGCAGGCTTGACGCAGTGCAGAACGAAGGTGTCGTAGTGCAGTGAGCGGTCGCGCAGTTGCGCTGCCCAGAAACCTTATTGCCGCCCCCGTGCAGGTCTTCACGACAGCAAAGGTCCGGAGATACCGCTCCTCTTCTTCACGGTGCACGCCGGGAAGAAGAGTCGACGAAGTTCTTGCAGCACAATACCACAGCACAAGATCGCAGAGCAGAAAGTAGAGACAGAATGGAGGTGCAAAAATTCTCTACTTTTCCTGGACGTCTCCAGGCCCTTTTAAGGGCGCTGCTGTTACTACTCACTAGTAACTGCTGCGTTTAAACATAATTATGCACTGGTAACTGCCTCATCAAATCACAAATTAAGCAGTGCAAATTGACTAGTAACTGCCTCATTCAACTGTTTGAATCTCATTCAATCAGAGAGATAGTGGTGCGCGCAGAGTTTAGCAAAAATAAAGATGGACTTGGTCTGCCACGCGGCGCGCCACGTCACGACACGGTCGCGCCTCGCAAGTCACAAGTCACGCGATTTTCACGCGAAAATACGCGAGTACGCGCGCGCGCGTGCGTGCGCGTGTGTGTGACTAGACAGAGCCATCCTCATACCATCTCTTTCCATATTCAAGGAGTGGGGAGGACTCCACCTTATAAATTGGTCTTCCTCCCCCTACCTTAGCAATATGGTACTAACCATGCATGCTTTGGGATTCGCGAAAATGGGCCTCGCTCATTGGGCCATTTTCTAACACTTAGGTTATGAATTGAGAAATAGAAATCAGAAAATCACCATGATTTGGTGGCCATTGCTGGTGTGTTCTTGAGATTTCCATCGAGGAATTGCTCTTGGTGTGTTGAATCTAATTGTGGTGTTGGATTCTACTCGCTGAAACTTCGGTTTCTCTACTCTTCGTTCACGTGCTGCGGTGTGCGTGGGAGAAGGCTTATCTTGTAGAGGGCATCCAACAAGGCGTATCGTGAAAGATCAGGGCCAAAGCAACGGGGTTCAGCTAGCTTGCTAGGTGGATCCGCATCACAGATTGCATTTCGAAAAGCTAAGGATCCTTATTGGAAGAAGCTACCGAACTACTTCCATCCATCTTTTAGAGTAGTTGGTCAGCAAACTATTCGTTTAAACTGTTTTACACTATATGAAGAGGAGAAGAAGCAATTGCATGATAGTGTCAAAAAATTAGTTTCCCATGTCAATTTGACTACAGATCTTTGGACATCAAACCAAAACATAGGGTATCTTTGTGTTATAGCGCACTATATTAATGAGGAATTCGAGGTGCATAAAATAATCATAGCATTGAAGCAAACTTTCTTTCCACGTACATCTTATGTTATCCAGGATGCAATTACTTCTCTTGTTTGGTAGAGTGGGGCTTAATCAGCAAGTTGTTTACATTGACATCGGATAATGCAAGTGCTAATGACAAAGCTGCAAAAGATTTGCGTGACATGTTGGGTGCTGAAATGTTTCTTAGAGCTGAGGACTTTCATGTAAGGTGTGCTTCTCATGTGCTGAATATCATGGTTCAAGATGGACTAAAGGTGGTTGTTCATTCAATTGGGAGAGGGCGGGACATTGTTAATACAGTCACATCCTCACCATCAAGAATGCAGATCTTTAATTTAGTTGTTGAGAGATTAGGCCTCAAAACAAAGTCGGGGCTAGTATTTGATGTCCCTCATAGATGGAACACAACATATGACTTGATCCATGAGGCTTTGGAGTATAAAATTGCTCTCAATAGATATGCTACTGAACAATACCATGAAGCTCCAATTGAGGAAGATTGGGGAAAGACTCAAGCTCTTCATGGGTTCTTGTAGGCTTTTAGTGATGCCACGAAGGCATTTTCAGCATATCAACACATAACAGCACGCCTCTTTTTGAAATTGGTGTTGGCGATTTGGGATGTTTTACTTGATGAAAGGTGGAATCAAAATGAGCTTCTAAATGAGATGGTCTATGTTATGTATGTCAAGTTTGAGAAGTATTGGTCTGAGCCAAATGTTGTGCTTCTTGTAGCAGCCGTGTTGGACCCTTTAGAGAAATTTGACTTTCTTAGGTTCTATTTTCATAACATTGAACAACATGTTGAGGAAAAGATGAGGAAGCTATGTACTACTAGAGGTAAGTATTATTCGGAGTATGAGAAAATTGTGAGGAGTCGCGCCTTGCTTACATTTGTATAATCTGACGAATATATGGTTGCTAGTGAGCCGAGTTCTTGTCCCAGTTCTTCAAGAGGCACTACTACAGACAGTCCTATCACAGACGGTTCCTGAACCGTCAGTATTTAGGTATCAGTGATAATAGGTGGTTATCACAGATGGCTCCCAAGCCGTCTGTGATAACTCACATTACAGACGGTTTTGTATAAAAAACCGTCTGTGATAGTCGAGTATCACAGACGGTTTTGTTTAACAAATCGTCTGTGATAGTCTCATATCACAGACGGTTTTTATACAAAACCGTCTGTGATACTCGACTATCACAGACGGTTTTTTTATAAAAAACTGTCTATGATATTTGTAACCGTCTGTGATATAATCATATCACAGACGGTTCAAAATAAAAACCGTCTGTGATATTGTGTATATCACAGACGGTTAGTAACAAATGTCGTCTGTGATATCATTCATACCACAGACGGCAGTTTTTGAAACCGTCTGTGATACAATATCACAGACGGTTTTTAACAATGAACCGTCTGTGATAGCAAGTGCATAAGCCATTTTATTTGCCGTTTTTTGGCTAGCCTCAGGATATGCTAGCCATGCCCTCTGAAAGCAAGCAAGCAAGCAGATTACAGATAAATGACAGATAGTTTCACAGACGGTTATTAACACAAACCATCTGTGTTGTCCAGATTATCAGACGGTTCTTAATACGAACCGTCTGTGAAAGTTCACAAACGGTTCTTAAATATGAACCGTCTGTGATGTCTCAATTAAAACAGACGGTTCGTGTTAATAACTGTCTGTGAAAATATCACAGACGGTTGCCAGTATAAACCGTCTGTGACAGTTTAATCACAGACGGTTCGTACGGAACCGTCTGTGATGTAGCCGTCCAGTATAGCCTCTTTTGTAGTAGTGAGGCAAGAGGTGCATTTTTTGGGTAAATGATGGATAGAATTTGCCTTCACTCAGTTCACTTCACAAAATCTAGAAGCACGCGAACAACAATCTGAATTTGACATATGCTTAGAAGATTCCTAAACTCTGATGAGAGTTTTGATATTTTGGGTTGGTGGAAAAGAAATACGGATGTCTACCCAATCTTGTCTTTGATGGCTAGAGATTTTCTAGCAATTCCTGTCAGTATAGTGTCCTCTAAATCAGCGTTCAGTGTTACTGGTAGAATTATTGGTAAAAATAGGACTTTATTATCCCCTAAAAGCCTTAAGGCTCTAATCTGCAGCAAAGATTGGTTTATTGGATTTAATGATAATGATTGTGATGAAGGTAAAATGATAATTACTTCAGCATTTTACTTTCAGTTTAAGTAGTACTTGTACCTTCCAATAATATGAACTATTTTCTCATGATTCAATATGCAGGAGAAGCAATGGAAGGATATAGTGCTTGTGAGTTGTAAAAGGACATTTCAACATATTGTTTGTCACCACATATCATGTGCCTCCATATAGTCGTGAATGCTTCCATACTTTCAGTTTTTTTTTTGTGTGTATGTATTATCAACTATGATGAACCAGAAAGCTACTGGGAAACATACCGGAGGTGCTCCTGGAGCCATCTGAAAATCAAAATGGCTAACAAGCATTGCTATTGCCACCATAGTCTGCATGCAACTGGACCTTTAAGATAGCTAACAGATGCCATCACAATCCATTAGTATGATAACTACCACAACCACACAGTGGACCTTTACAAATCAGTATGATAACTACCACAACCACACATTGGACCTTTAAGAGTTTGACATGACAACCAAGACTGCAACCCTTCTTTTGTTGTTTATTTGAAAGATGTACTCTCAAAATACAGATATGTCTTCCACAGTAATGATGACCTAAGCCGACAAAACAGTGACACATAGAATCACAAACCAAAAAAACATAGGAAAATAATTGTATTCCCTATAAAAAATTTACAAATTTTGAGATTCAGTGCGATGCTTTGGAGATGTCTTGTATATATTAATTGACGACTCCTTGGTTCTTTTTCAACTAACATGTTATGAAGGTTAAAGGTTTTGTGCCTTGCATCAACTCTCTGCAACAAGGAAGAATTCACACTCCAGTTTAAGTCTTCATTAACTATGAATGGTTGAAATTGTAATATACATTGCAGTTTAAAATACTCTATACCCCTTTAGAAATGTATCGCATGGCATGAGCACAATGATTCTTTTAGAGGGAAAAGTAGGGGAGGTCCCTATAGGATTATGATTTATCATTCATAACACTTGAAGAATCTTCAATCTTCATTAATGTCTTCCAACCAGACAAGGGTCATCTCAACCTTTAAAACACCCTTGATCTTTCTTGGTCCAAAAAGAGGGTTCTGCTGTTGAAGTATTTAGTGATTGTTACAGGTAAGGTACTAAAATTATGACACAAACTTATCAGTTTATACAAAGTACTGTTTCTATTACTTTTTTTTACATAATCTTTTACCTGTATCTAATGGATATTGGTAAGGCGTGGGAGTGAATCTTTTTTTAGACACTCACAAAAGCAACAGAGCAGTCTATAAAAAAGCAACAGAGATTGTTCAATTTTTTTGTGGTGCTTGATGGACTATAGGTTCAGTGAGATGGCAATTTATTGCTTTTCGAAAAACTTAAGATGTAGCTGCTTTGTTTGATCGGAAGTGTAATTGCAATAGTTAGTCAGTTTGAAAACCTTTTAGTATAATTAAACTTCCTCAATGTGACTCGATTTGTCATCAAAAGGCAGGGGCGGATCTACAGTGGTTCATGGGTGTTCAGCTGAACACCCAAATTTTTTGACAAAAATCTAGTATATGTGAGGTATAATACATATATACATATATAAAAGGTTCAAAAATCTAGTATATGTTCAGCATCCTTCGGCCGGCCCGACGTCTGCGGATCGGCTGGGCCTCAACTCGCGGCCTCGCGCGGTCCCGCACTCCCACCTGGTTGTGGCCCATTCGGACGCCCGACGCCAGCCCATTTACGGCGCGGCCGCGGTGAAACCAGCTGCTGGCGGCTGCTGCCCGAGCGCGCGACCGAGAGGCGAGACCCGACTCACCCGAGCGAAGCGGCCGAGCGTAACCCTACTGGCGAGGGCGAGCTGCGAGCGGGCGCGCCGCCGAACTGCCTAAGCTCTGTAGATCCGCCCCTGCCGGCCTGCCCCCTGGTGCCGCCGGCACCGCGCGCGACCGCCAGATCTGGGCTCTCCAGCGGTCCGGCCTCAAGCCCTCAACTCCGCCGCTCCGCGGCTCCGCTGTCCGCTCCGGGCTCCGGCCCTTCGCCGTCAGGGCCCGCCGGCAGCCCGGCACCGCGCGCGACCAGATCCTCAACTCCACCGCCACTAGCGTCAGCAGTCAGCTCCGGCTCCGCCGCTCCGGCGACCGCGGTGAGTAGTGGGCAATCCGGGCGTCCGACAGTGGCCAATGTCAAATGTGCAATGTGCAAATTGTCTGTGCCTGACTGCCTGTGCCCTGTGCTGTGCATTTGTGCAATACTGCAATCTGCAATGTGCATGCTTCATGCGTGTTAAGTTGTTAGTTGTTATTTGTTAACTAATTAACTTGTAATGTCTGACTGACTGAGTGACTGACTCTGACTGTCTGTGGTTCTGTGCAATACTGCAATGTGCATGCTTGTTAAAATGTTAGTTGTTAACTTGTAATGTCTATGAGCTGTGGCTCTGTGCAATGTGCATGCTTGTTAAATGTAGGAGCTAGAATTTTTTCTGCAAGTTAAGGATGATGACATAATATCACGCTTCCAAGGCATGAAGCATCTCCAAGTTAAATTGTGAACTTGTGTAATTGTTTTGTAATTTTTTTTGTATTATTTGACATGTTATCCCTAGTACGAACAATTGTATGTTAACTATTGCTACTGTAGATCTTTATGTTTTGTACCGAATTGTTTTTTACAACTTCGAACACCCATTTCAAAATTCCTACGTCCGCCACTATCAAAAGGCAAATACTGTGTATTACCAACTTGATGGGGCAAAACAAAGACTATTTAGTGTTTGGCATCAGAGACACAACAACAGGGGTAGTTTTGATATTTCTAGTATGCGGAACTAAACATGGCACAGTGCTTCCAGCCAGAGTAGCAACTCTTGAAAGTTGAAACAAGCAGACGACAAAGCTGTTGATTGCTATATATTGTTGGTGAACGGAAACATAAAAATTCTTCCGCTGCATCATTATAGTCATGGAACTGGCTTCTGGCTTCGTTTCGGCTTCAGCTTCTTCTGGCTTATTTTCCACTATTCATAAATTTCATCTTTTTATAAACTTTTGATTTTTTTAGTTTTTTTGCCGGTTTTTCCCCGTATTTATTTGCATTATACGTGATGGGCTAATATGTTTTTTCTATTTTTAAATTTTTTAAATTTAATTATGCTAAATAAGGCTCTATCAGCTACAGTGTTTTTTCAGCCAGTTATAGTGCTTTTCAGCCATAAGTCATTCAAAAAATCCATATTGAGCACAGATGTCTTTTGCTAAGTTCTTCTGTTCAATGCGTTGGTTGACACAATTCATATCTTGAGTTGAAAAATTCATTTCTATTTTATTTAGATCTATTGATACAACGTATACAATATATCAGATAAACTCTAAATTTCCTTGCATTGTTGTTAGGAATTGATTGGGCTGAGACCAAGAAGCAACTGAAGATATGAATCAGTCAGTACAAGAAGCAACAGTTGTTCATTTTCTTTATGAGCATTTAGAAGCAGTTTACTTAATAGGTCAGACCGGATTAAGTGGAAAGGCTGAGTAGTGAGGATCGGGGCCACCCCAAACGCATAGGGCTGGGGTAGGGTTCGGGCTGGGCCTCGGCCCATTACCGTCGCTGCCCGACAGGGAAACCAACGCCGTCGCTGTCGTCCTCCAGGCTCCGGCTCCACCGGCTCCGGCTTCACTCCTCCGCTGTCCACTCGATCTCTTCCCCCACGCCTTCTCTTTCTTTCTTTCTTTCTCGTGTTGAGGAATTTCCTTCTGGTTTGTGATTCTTTGCCACATTCCTCGTGCTCTTGGGTTCTTGGATTGAGTGGGCGGGGGGTCTTGATCTTGCTTGATCTTGGTTTTCTACACGCGTCTGCAGGGTGGAGTGAGGATGGATGCTTCGTCCGTGGCGCTATTCAACCAGCTCAAGGTACCAAGGATTGTATTCCTAGTGCTTGTGATGTCGCTTGCGGCATTTCGTCGACCACCTTGCTGGTGCTGTTGGGGGTTTCATGTCCTCTTTGCCCTATGTTCCTCGCCAACGATGTTTTAGGAACAATGCTCCTTGTGGTGTTGGCATGAATTGTTCTGGGAATTGTTGGATCCTATTCCCATTTTCCGGTTGTTTAGATTGATAATATTGCAGCTGAATGGTTCTTGTCGTGTAGGCAGTGCGTTCTCTTAAGAAGCCCTGCGTCATGCTTGTCAGTTCTCGCATTAACAATTTCAGATTTTGCTTGTTGTTCCTTATATGTTCTGGCGGAATTAACTATGGCGTAAGTGCTAGAATTATGGTAAAACATAATTGAAATGCGTGATGGCATTGAGATTCACATGATATCTCCACCTTGATTCAAATGATGTCCGATGGTGTTCATGAGTTTGATTTAGAATCACATGATTTAGTAAGTTTCTGAGTTCCATGTGGTTGCTATGATTATGGGTACGCTCGAGCATCGAGATGTTCAGTATGGTTTACTGTTTTCATGCATTCTCTATAAGGAGAAAATTGCTATAATGGGACTCAAAACAACGTGTTTCGCTATAATGGGACTTTTAACGTTGACATCGCTAAAATGACACCCGAAACATTGGCTTCTCGTAATACATGACATTTGGCTAATGTTTCGAAATACCCGAACATTAGAATTAAAAGAGCCAAATGTCATGTATTACGAGAAGCCAATGTTTCGGGTGTCATTTTAGCGATGTCAACGTTAGAAGTCCCATTATAGCGAAACACGTTGTTTGGAGTCCCATTATAGCAATTTTCTCCTCTATAAGAACTACACAAGTTTCTTTTGGGTGCTCTCTATTTCTGCCTCTATGGGGATGATGCATACATAATACTTAGCTTTGTGATGACGGGAAACTTTTATTGGTGGCATCTTGGCTAAGAAGGCTTCTTGTTGAGAGACTGAAGCTGGAATCATGGAAGAAATAGAAAAATCGCTTCAGGGAGCTAGTGTTCTCTCTTGCGCTCTGTTGCATTTGTTTTCTCCCTTTCTCGAATTGCATCCAATGTTAGGTTCTGTTTGTTGGCCGCTTTTTCTTTCTTTCACTGTGTAAAGAACCATTTTCTCAGTTTCTGCGGTCAGCTGGGTCTTCAATAGGGGCCTGTTCCAACGGCTTAGAGCTTTTGGGTTGTTTGTAAGAGATAATACGGAGTATTAGAACTCGCGTGCAATTTTGGCCAATATAAATGAAGTCATTACAGTATACGCTACAATCAACTTGCAGATCACATCTTAAAAAACACTCCGTTTAAAGGCTAGTTGCTGTAGCAAAAGCAAAAAGGCGCAAAAAAACAGGCCCCAGGAGTCCTTATTTTAAAAAAGGGGGGGGGGGGGGGATGGTGACGATCCTGAGAGAGAACAAACTCTTGAGTTCTTTTCTTGGTTTTCCATCATATGAATCATACTCAGTCCTAGTCTAATCACATTTGAAGCCCTGTGTTATTCCTATGCAAGAAATGAACCCTCTGATTCTTGCAACAGGCTGCTCAACCATTCTTCTTGCTAGCTGGGCCTAATGTGATTGAATCAGAGGAACATGTCCTGAAGATGGCCAAGCACATCAAAGGCATCACAACCAAGTGAGCAACCAGTCATCGCATTTGTGTTTATTTTTGGGCTAAATTAAACTTCTGTCGCTGTTTGTTCTTGACGGCAGGCTTGGGTTGCCACTTGTGTTCAAGTCCAGCTTTGATAAAGCAAATCGAACATCATCAAAATCCTTCCGTGGCCCTGGTCTGGAAGAAGGCCTGAAGGTGTGGCAAATTTTATTCTTCAAACCAGTCAACTCCTAATTTTAGATAGCATTGGTGGTACATGCAACTTCATATCCAGTTATAGCTGCTCTTTTGTGATGTTTGCTTGTTTTTCTGCAATAATATATGATAGTTGCCTTCTTGTAGCTTTGTTTATAATATCAGTGGTTACCTGGATTTATGGCAACGGCTACACAATTAGGCAGTATCTGGCGCTTGTTATTTTGGCCTATGTTGAGGTTCCATGAGACATAGTAACATTTCATGAGCTATGCTTGTTTCAGAGCCGGATGTCACATATCAGTTCACTAACCTTTGTTCTGCCAGGTTTTACGTATCTGTCATGTCTCATGTGATGTATGCACTATGAATGCAGACCCACAAGGAGTGTCTTTTGTGTGCTATTGTTTTACTCTTGTCTCTTGTATTTGTATATAACTTTGTCAGTTGCTCTTGTTATATTAAAGTATTAATACTTCTGCTGGTCAGATCCTTGAAAAGGTGAAAGCAACATATGACCTTCCAGTGGTCACTGATGTGCACGAAATCTACCAGGTATCCAATTTATTGTATTAATCTTGTACGCAAGGAAATTCTTCTATTCTATTTTAGAAAGGAAATTCTACTGTGTTACTTTCCTAATTTTTCTGTAGATCTTAGCATTGACTACTAATTACGTTTCCTTTGTATTGGTATTTTTTTCTTTGAAATGTTATTGTACTGTTTCTTTTTCTTGTATTTTAGTAAGATGTTTCTGAACTTTTTTTTTATTGTTTTGAGTTCGTCAGAAAATTTTGGATATGAATTTGTCAGCATTTGAAAGGGTCTTTCTTTGATAAGATCACTAATACAACTATGTTGTGGTCATGCTATGTTCCCAAATATACATTTTACATCATCTTTGAACAAGAAACACTTTGGACACCTTTACACAATTTTAGGTATAGCTTTTGAATAATTTGGCTTCATTCTGGAGCCTGAATTCATATCTAGACTTGCTTTTCATTCTTTCATTCTGACACAGGAACTGATACTTTGCTGGTAAACATATGTGGAGCTTGTCACCATTAGCCGCTTCTTACTCTAATCAAACCATCTTACTGCTACATAATTTTATTGCACTCTTCCTGCATTGGCCCTGTTGAATTCACAATCTCCCACTACATATCCTTTGCTCCAAAAATCAGATGGTTTCTAACTCATCCACTAAATCAGTGTGAAGCTGTTGGAAGAGTTGCTGACATTATACAAATTCCAGCTTTCCTCTGTCGCCAGGTACCATAGATTTTGTTTATAGCGAACTACAGTACTCTCAGCTATTTAAGCATGATTCTGCATTTTTATCTCGCGTTCTGCATGCCTAATACAAATATATTACTATGATAACAGACTGACCTTTTAGTGGCTGCTGCTAAGACTGGAAAAATTATCAATATCAAGAAAGGACAATTCTGTGCTCCTTCTGTAAGTTGTAGTCTTGCTGAAACCTGACATCTGAATACTTTTCTGTTGTTGCTACTTGCTAATTTAGTGTTGGTGTTATTGTCTGGCTCAATCATCAGCCTCAACAAATTCATGCTCAGTTTAATTAATATCGTGCAAACATTCCATAATGTCCTATGTTGGTAATGTAATCTAGGGAAGTTTCTCTTCCTGTGATTTTTATGCATGAGGTTAAATGTTTGAGGGAAAGTGCAAGTTGTTTGCTACTTTGCTCTTATCTGCAAGTTTTCATTTACTTGAGGTAAGTAAAATTTCTGAATATTACACTGTATAGTAGCTTGGCTTAAATTCATTGATTTTTTTTACAGAACTTCAGCAACCAACACGAAGTTTATTGAATTGTGAAAAGCAGATTATCAGTTTCCTTTCAGTCTGTCACCATTCTGATTATCCATTTACCCCTCACCAAGTATTTCCATTTCTTTTCACTTCTTCAGATAACCTTTATTTTAAGATGGAACTTTTTTGAGCGAAATATCAAATATATTTGAGCTACTTCTTAAGCAGATATTGTGTCTTTCTTTATTGGGAAGTGTCTATCCAAACATCTGATCTTTTGATTACTACAACTAATTTTGAGAAATGAAAGATATGCAATCACTTGAGAATACCTTTTACGAATTGCCTCCAAGCAAACTATTTTACCAGATTCAGTCGTGCTACTTTTCTTGATGCATCTGTACATGTTTGTGAAAGTGACCCCATAACTTTCCAGGTTATGGTCAACTCTGCAGAGAAAATTAGACTTGCTGGAAATCAAAACGTGATGGTCTGTGAGCGTGGCACCATGTTCGGCTACAGTTAAGCATCTTTTGGCTCTCTTTTCTGTGCACTGCCCATTTCCACGAGAAAAGAGAAAGCAAACAATCATAGATATAGTCCTATGGTAGAGGATCACTAGGGAACATGTTACACTAATTTACTGACTAGAATATGCTACTCTTTCTGGTACTTAAACATGTTGTAGCATGGGCAAGAACTGATGGTTGCCATGGAGCAGCTAGATGAAGGAAGATGAATCAGGCAGCATCAGAGGGCTGAATGATTCTTGAAATATTTGATATATGTATGGGTTCCCTAGCCATTGTAGCATGTTTGAATTCACTAAGAGAAGGCAGTGGGTCAGATTACCGTAGCTTGTTGATCAGCTGATATACAACGGACTAAGCAATAGGATCACTTGTTTGGTTGAGCACAAGCTGTAGGTCTCCCTGTTTAGGTTCTGAAGGAAAATAGGCAACTGGAAGTTTTACGCAACACATCAATTTCCTTAGTTACATACCCAATTTTAGCACTATCTGACTGTCATTAGTTATTTTTGCATTGCTCCATGAAGACTGAACTTTGATTTCATTCAACACGCAGATGATCTAATTGTCGACCCAAGGAACCTTGAGTGGCTGAGGGAAGTTAACTGCCCAGTTGTAAGTATTAGCACATTACTGTTGTCCATAACTGCATAATCTACCTTCTGTGTCCATCCATCCAGCTTGTTTCTAATTGGTGCACATCCCCATCTATCTTGTTACTACTGCTGATATTGTGCAGGTCAGGCTATCTGGCATTTGTTATGGAATAATATTTGGAAAAATAAAATCAACCTAAGGTTTTACAATAATGCAACTCTAGTGAGGATGATGTCTATTTAGTGTCAGTTTAATGATTTTAGCCTTCAACATTTTTCTCCTCATTTGGTGCACTTGCCTCAACATGACAGGTAGTCTAGCATTTCTGCTGTCAGTCTGTCATTAATGAATTTAAGTTGTCTAGGGATGAGTCATGAGCCAGATGACTGTCGTTTTTTTTGTGAGTTCAGAAAATTCGAATTAGTTGTGGTAAACCAGCATCTTCCAATCAAAACAATGTGTTAAAAAGAGGAATGTTAACAACATAACAACCAATACGGGGTGAAGATAAATTAGCTTGAACTCTTTTTTCACCAGAAGTGATTGCGTTTCTAACTGATGATTTCGGAGAAGTGATATTTTTCTACTTCACATTTTCATTCAGTTGGTCATTTTCTATTTTCATACTTCACATTTTCATTTTTTTGGGTACCTTACGCTATCATGTTATGTGCTAGCCACCTTCAACTATGGTATAGACTATTGATGGAGAAATATGCATTTCAGGTAGCTGATATAACGCATGCTCTACAACAACCGGCTGGAAGAAAGGTATATTTACCAATTGCGGGGTACCTCTGTTGGTTTAGGCAAAGTACCTAGCTTTGCTACTAATTTTTGGTGCTAAGTGCGTCCATTGTTGATTAATGAAGGAACTCAACATTGAGGGACACTTTTGTATGTTTGATGATTGCCGATAGTTCACATGGACATTTGTAATACTTGACCAGACTTTATTTCCCCATTCCTCTGTGATGTAAAATTTTCATGCAATTCATTTTGTAGTTTTTAGAACACCATGTTGGTTTTCCATCCTCATTTATCTTTATATATTTCTGCAATCATGGCCAAAGCCCTAGAGTAATACCTACAATCACTCAAATATGGAATAGTACCAGGAATGCAGACATATTGAATTACTTATTATTTTCACTATTCTGTTGAATCCCTTCTATCAAAACCAACCGCTAAAACATTGATTACCTATTCGTACAACTCCCGAACTAGCTCATAATGCATATTATTCTTTTTGAGGATGTTTTTTTTTGTTGAATTGAGCATATTTGCTTCTGTTTTTGAAGCTTGATGGTGGAGGTGTTGCAAGTGGGGGCTTACGAGAACTAATACCATGCATCGCAAGGACTTCTGTTGCTGTTGGTGTTGATGGTATTTTCATGGAGGTAAAACCTAAAAGACACAAGAATGAAAAGGATTATAGAAGATAAAAGAATGAAAAAGGATTAAAGGAGGCAGCTTTTGATGTTGCTTTTTGTCCCTTTTAACTTACGTTGCTGTTAAGATTTATATTGATGCATTATCGTGTGACAGGTACATGATGATCCCCTGAATGCACCATGCGATGGCCCAACTCAATGGGTAAACCCTCTCCCTTTGCTTCACATGTTGCTAACATTCATGATATGTCTTGACATATCTGTACTTTTGTTTTTGTTAGCCATTGCGCAATTTGGAGGAGCTATTGGAGGAATTGATGGCAATTGCTGTAAGTTAAACATCCTTCCTTCAGTATAGTATAGCCAAAGCCAAATATCTCTGTAAACTTATATTTCTGTTTGTTTTTCCTTTGTGCGAAGCGAGTCACCAAGGGAAAGAAGCCGTTCAAGATTGATCTCACTCCATTCTAGGAATAATCTGGTGCGGTAGATAGGAAAAGGCACCGTTCCACTGTCGATTGGTTTCACCAGCGTAGCCATATCTGGATGAATAGTGCCTTTTGTTTGCATTGCATTGCATTGCCAGTACTTGCCCTTTTTTTCGCACATAAGCACACCTGCTGTAGATGATTCTTGCCATTGCTGGACTAGTACTTCGAATGAAGCCAAACTGATTTGTTAGTTCAACCATTCTTGGATAATTGCCTTCTGATTATTAGTTTCCTCCTGCTTCTATTGATCCTGATGATAAATGCAGACAGGTTTGGAACAACTTGGAAAGCTGATGCTAAGAACCTGTTAGGAGTGTTCTTTTAGCTTGTGGCTGATAGTTTTTATTTGTGTTTTTTGACACGGTAGTGGACTGCGGAGATATCGACACGAATAATGCACATAGTTTTAGATTTAAAAAATAGTTTGGAGAATCTGTTTAAAGAAACCGTCTTATTGCAATATTCGGTTTTTTGCCCTCCGAAGAAGCCGACATCTAAAAAGAACAGTGCCGTAGATCATATTGATGCTTAACGACGGACCAGGACCAGGCCATCAATCCACTGACAAATTGACACATGTATAACGGCAAATGACAGTATATGCTTCCGATTCTTGGACACTCCTAGTATACTAGCCTCATAGGCGCGGCGTCACGCCGCGCCAGCGTATGTACCGAAGTAAAAGAGGCGATAACCTGTGAGGAGTTTTTTTTAAAAAAATCGAGGGCACATGTGTATTTTCGAAAAAGTTAAAAGTCTTTTTCGTAAAAAATTGATGACATGTACGTAACTAAACGAGGACTCGTACGTAATTTAGAAAACCGCGGGGTGTTATCCTGCAAAGTGGAGGGGTGTTTTCGAAAAAAGTGTTTTAAAAAAAACTGGCAGGGACCTTTTCGCGAGAACCAAGGACATTTACGTAATTTCAGAAAACGCAGGGACTTTTTTTTGCAAAAAGGGTCCCCCGACCGTACCGAGATTCCCCCGCCACGCGTCGGCCGGAGCACGCACAGGGGTGACGTGGCGGGGCTCTCCGCGCGGCAATCCCCCGGGGTATAATATGGGGAGTATGCATCATTCGTTGGATTTGACCGAATGCCTGGTCCGTACGAGGAAAGGCAGTAGCTCTGTAGAAAATACACTGTAGCGATCGGCCTAGGCTATTCATTTCCAATCCGACGGCCAAGATTCGAGCAAAGGCACCATACTACAGTTCTCTGCCAGCGAGCTTCCCAAAGAATCATGGTCCGGTAAACCAGAAGGAGGGGACTCCTCTGGGGATTGACCCCATTGAGAGGAAATAGGGACACCCTCGGATGGCCTCCACGTCTTCCCCTCCGCACAAATCTCCGCGCGAGCATCTCTCCTGTTTCTTTTCTCCGCGCGAGCTCCTCTTCCTCATCCTCGACCGCGTCGCCGCCGTCGACCCGCGCGCCATCATCTCCTGCGCGCTCGCCTCCCGCGCCTGCCACGCCGCGCGCCACAGCCGCATCCTACCAACCCAAGCCCTAACCCCCGATGCTTCCCCTTCGCTGCCTCCCCCACTGCCGATGACCCCGCATGCGCCGCCACCACCCCCCGCACCTCCTTCTCGCCGACGCCGTCGTCGTCTGGCACCCCTTCCACAAGAAGCCCTGCCTCTCCGACCGCTCCATCGCTCCCCCCTCCGCCCACATCGCCTACGCGGCCGCCGCGGAGACCCGACCCCTCCCCCTTCCGCGAGCGGCGGCGGATCCTTCCGGTGGCTCGGGCCCCGCAAGCGCCGGCGCCGCGGCGGGGGCTCGCGGTCGGTGTTCGGCTGCAGCAGCGACCGCCGGAGATCCGGCACGTGCTCCGACTTCCATGTGACGTGCGGCGCATGCGGCGACGCCACTGACTCCAGCGGGGAGATGTGGGCGTCGGATGTCAGGGAGGTGCGGATGAGGGACGTCCCCATGGCGCCGGAGTTCGGCCCGGCACCCGTTGGTGGGGTTGGATCGGGGGCTGGTGGGATGGGTGCGGCGGCAGAGGCGGCCGTGGCCGAGTCCGGGTACGGGAGCGAGCCTGGCTACAGGGGCAGCTCGGCTGAGGTGGAACTCCGGCGGCCGCTGAGTCCCTCGCGCCTGGGACTAGGCGGCAGCTCGGCTGAGGTGGAGGTGGCTGGGCTGCTGATGGAGTCGGCCGCAGCGACAGCGGCGGCGTTCGCGGCGCTGTTCAACACCGTGGCGGCCGTGTCAGCTTCCGCCTCGGCGGCGGCGTGCTCTTGCAAGAGGATGCGGCGGAGGTGGCGCCGAACGGGCGGAGGATGCGGCTGTGGCGCGCGGCGTGGCAGGCGCGGGAGGCGACCGCGCAGGAGATGATGGCGCGCGGGTCGGCGGCGGCGACGCGGTCGAGGATGAGGAAGAGGAGCTCGCGCGGAGAAAAGAAACAGGAGAGATGCTCGCGCGGAGATTCGTGCGGAGGGGAAGATGTGGAGGCCATCCGAGGGTGTCCCCATTTCCTCTCAATGGGGTCAATCCCCAGAGGAGTCCCCTCCAAACCAGAAGAGATGAGTTTTCAGCACAGTGCTACAATTTGAATAACAACACTACCTTCCAGCGAGCTTGCAACAGTGCACCAGTCACTTGGGAGTTTTTAGTACATATATACAGACAAGGTTTTAACATTTGAATAAATGCTAAATGATTTCTTCATTAGAGGTCTCTAATGGCTCGGATTACTGATTTAGCCGTCTACTTTTCCTCGTGGGTTTTTGGCTATGCATCGAGAGCCTTTTCTCCTTGAAATCCTGCTTTCATCACTTTCCATTCTATGCTTGATTTAGCTTCTAGGCTTTACTTTATCATTTTAATCTAGCATGAATCAGATTGTGATATCTCTAGCTTTACTAGTACTTTCGAGATAGTCTGACATGTTATAAATCAATGTAATAACTAAATGGCTAATTCTTGGCTTGCATTGCTATAAATGTATTTATATTATCCTACCAGCTTCATCTATAGCATGGCTCAATGTGATACCTTGTAAATTGACTTGAATAATTTTCAAAGCTCCTCATGTCACTAAAACTTCAATAAATTTATCTATGCTGGCATTTCTCTTCTTTTAACCTCATTTAGTTTTTTCATCAACATCTTGATGAATGTATTGTCAAAGGAAGAGAAATTTGGATAAAAATACTTGAAAAGCGCTAAGGGGGAGAATTGGAGAGAAAATTTGATTTTTGGGCTTTTGAAGTTTACAATGAGTTTCTCTTGATAATTGACATTCTTTTTTGCAAATATTCAGCTCATTTGTGTCTTTTTATCATGATCAAGGTCAAATAGAGCACTTGCTCTTTCTTTTGGATTTAGAGTGAGAATTTCTAAAAATTCCTAGATTTCCTTGGATTTGAGTGGTTTTGATGAAAACTTGCTCTTTTTTGTGCCCTTATTTTAGTGCTCTCTTGATCATCTTCATGCTTTGAACTAAATTCTAGACCAAGGAGAGCTTGTCTTTGCAAAACCTCTCTCATTTCTAAAAATCAACTCATTTGCATTTTTTGAGGTAGTTGCCAACATGATCATCAAGGGAAAGATTGAGAGATCACATGGATAGATCTAGGTCAATTTGTGATGAACAATTAGCAGCTGGATCAAGTTGAACCTAAGGTTTTTGCAAAGGGTTGCAATTTCCTAAAATTCAGGTTGTTGTTAGTTCTAGAGCGGTAATGCCGCCCAGATGACTATGGTAGTATTGGCATGGTGGCTATGGTACTACTGCAAATACGGTTCGATTGGGAGTTATATGATGTTAGCTATTTTCCAGAGGGTCGTTTTCAAGGTCTGGTAGTTCCCGTACTACATTGCAGTACTACCAAAGATCGGTATGACCAGAGCTTGGTTAGCAGTACTACCGGGGCATAGTATCAGCCATGGCAAACGGTCATACTGCTCCCCTATTACGGGAATAGGTAATGCCAAGTAGTATCGGCCAGTGGTTGGCGGTACTACCAGAGCGGTATGACCGGCATGGGATGTGCGATCATACTGGCTAAAGACAGTAGGCTCTGAAATTAGGAATTGTGGGAATTTTGATCATGGTGATCTTGGAACTCTTGTCATGGTTGCATTGTGTTGCATGTTGTATATTTATACTAACGTGGGTTAAGTTGTGATAAACTTGAACCCGAAAATAATTTCTTTGTCTTGGATGTTCAGGGAAGCTTGGAGGTAACTATGGTCAATGATGGGAGACCGGGACTAGATCAGGGTGGATTGAGGTCCAAATAGTTAAGGTGGTCATGTGAGATGGCTGGGCTCACATGACGCATGGCAAAGCAAAGGAATGCGTTCAAGGACATGTTTGAGCAACGGGTTGAATCAAGTTGGCTTCGTCATCTAGAACGGAAGAGACTTGCTAATGGAAGGGAATCCATCAATCAACCAACACTTAGTGTGCATGGTGGCTTGCATGACAAGATAAAGATAGAGTCAAGGGAAGGCTCCAGGAAGCTTCATCGAGGGCATTGCAGGAAAATGCTGAATACCGAACTTGAGGCCTGCTCCAAAACCATGGCACCAGGAGACACAAGGAAAGTGGTTAGGGTTAAGCTAGGGACGTGTGTGTTGTGTGGATAAATCCCTAGCATGTGAGCGGGTTGGTCTTGTGAGTACCTTGAAAAGCGTGCGAGTGAGTGTAAAACTCGGTGTTAGAGAGGTTGTCAGGTTTTCCCAACCCCCACTAAGGGGGGCTGGTTTTGCTATTTAGAGGAAGAGGAGGCTAGCTAGGGCAAGTAAGGAATTAGGATTGAGTTATAGGCTTATACTAGTGCTTCCTCTCCTTCATGGTGTGAGTAAGAGTGGGACTTGTAAAGGGTCATTTGTAACCAGTAAGCTATAAAAATCATTTCTCTTCATACAATAGATCAAGTTCTTGTAATTCTTGTGTTCTTATCTCTCTTTGCATGAGTTCTTGCCTTTGTTTGTGTTGATTTAGTTCTTTTTGTACTACTCTTGTTCTTGCTATGATCTATGATGTGTAAGAGGCATTAGTAGGTCCTTAGAATCAATCTTTGTCTAGCTAGATCATTTTATAGTAAGCATCAAGATCTTGCTTGGTTTTCTGCCTTGTCTTGACCTAGATTTGTGATTTTTTGTGATAATAGGCTTTCTTGCTCAAATTTGAGACTAGATTATCTTGTTAGGATACGTGAGAGATGAACTAAAAAGTCTCATAACTTAGATCCTCACGAGCAAGAAGTAATTTGGATTTTAGGGTTTGGTAAGTTCTTGTGTCCTAGAAAGCAATTTTTCCAAATTAAATGGATCCAAGTTTAAGAACTTCATGATTCTTGATTTGATTTGGCTCCTGACATCGTTGCTTAGGTATATGCCAATTTTAGTAGCATTGGACAAGGCTCAAATTTTGTTTGTCCTAAGGGGTTTACACTCAGGATTAGGGTAAGCGGTAGCACCATAGAATGATCATACCAGCCCCTAGTTGGCGGTAGTACCAACGTGATCATACCGGCGTGCTAAGGGAGGTACTACCAGACCAGCAGGCAGAGCTTAGTTGTTGGCTCTTGTTGATGTCAAGCTTGGTTGTTGGCTCGTATTAATTCTAGATTTCTGTGATTCTCTTGTAAGAGGTGTGATCTGAGCTTGATGACTCTCATAGTTATTTGAGTGAAAATTTAGAATACTTGGAGGAATAAAAAAACTTTCACAATCATTCACCTCTCTGATTGCCGGCATTGATCCAACAAAGAGTTTGCCAAATATCATGATCCGAAGCAAGATGAGATATACGGTCAAACTCGTTTATGTCGAGTCCCTAAGACTAGTCACACTGGTAGGCTGGTCTAACTACAATTCTGGGCCGGTTCAACTGGTCTCCTATTCCTAGACCTGAAACCTCTCAGGACAAAAACTCAAATCTTAAGAACTTACCTGATTCTCATCCAAACCAATCAAGAATCACAAGGTTCTTGGGCTTGAGTTCACCAAATTGAAGAGAATCGAATCTAGTTCATAAGAACACCGAAAATCCTAAATCTCAAATTACTTTTTGCTCATGAGAATATAAGACATGAGATTGTTTTTCAGATCTGTTCTCACATGTCCTAGCAAGGTAATTTAAGCAAAAGATTGGGCTAGAACTCCCATGAACTTGAAATCACAAATCTAGCTTAAGAATACAAAAAACCAAGCAAGAACAAAAACAAGAACATGATTGAGACAAAGTTTTGATCTATTTCTATGGAGGATGATATTTACATACTCATAGATGTTTATAAGGTGCAGCCAAAGCACCACACTTCCCTCTCTCAAGTTCTCTCTTACAACCATGAAAGGAGACAAGGCGGTAGAGCAAAAACTAAACCTTAGAATCATTGGGTCTACCACCTTCTCTCCTCCCCTCTAAACAACTAGCACAATCCTAATGAATCCAACCCATTAAACTTATCAGGGGAACCCATAAACCCCACTAACACAAGTTTTACACACGCATGCATGCTTCTCAAAACGTTTACAAGGCTCATCTCGCTAACTCTTTAGCAATTGATCCACTTGTCAATTCCAACTCTCCTTGATCTAAATCACCAAAATACTCTCGACAAAACTTCTGAGCACCTTCCCTTAACTCTATATTCATTTCACCTTAAACTAACTCCACATGCTTTGACACGTAGCCCGTAGTACTCAATGACTAGCTATCATGTCTTCACGCATTTGGACTCCTCCGAACCATCTCTACCTGCATCAGACTTGTCACTTGGTGCACTACATACACCAACTCGCCTCTTCACAATCCTTGTCTTTTCTGTGCATCCTACTTAAGCCACATAATCTCACCCAGACTTACACGACAACTTGGATCTCAGCTTCCCATCTAGTCCCGGTCTATTACTATTGATCTCTACGTCCTCTAAGCCACCTGCACATCCAAAACCAATCAACCATAACGAGCATAGATTCCATGCACTTGATTCACGTTAGTTAAAATCATGTACTATGCAATGCAACACAAACTCTCATGGCTCCTAAGCCATGAACCGACCTCAAACCAACTCGGCTCAACTCACTTTGATCTCTGGCCGCCATCACCAGTCTGACAGCTCTCCTTTGGCTGATCGGACTGCTTCGGTCAGACCGCCAACCACTAGCTTGTCTGATCGGCCACCCAGTATGACTGCATTTTCAATGCTAGTCACACCAGCTAACTCCCCCGGTCTGACCATCAACCATGGCCAGTCCAACTAATTACTACCCACACTAAAATCCATTCTCTAGAAAAAAGCACCCGCAAAATTAGAAAACGGTCATACCGCTCCATCAGTCTGATCGCCACTCAATATTCTGTTACACCGGACCACCAGCCAGACCGCCATTCACATGCTGCTCCAACCGCTTCCTCCTAACGGTTCGATCAGCCCCCAACTGGTCCAACTAGAAGCACTGACAATAATTCTAAAATTTTTTGAGCTATTATGAAATTTAAATACAACTCAACCAAAATATTAATTTGTTTATCATAAACATATATTAGACCTCTTACATGCTTTTTTTCGTTGCACACTCGCGTAGTCGCGTTGAAATCTTGGGTGTAAATAGTACTAGTACCTGTCATATTAACATACGTAACAACGATGGAATTAAGGGCATGATTCTTGGTTTGGTAAAAAAATATAGATAGATCCTGTTTCCACTCGTATCTAA
Source organism: Dendrocalamus latiflorus (assembly GCA_017311315.1). Taxonomy (NCBI): domain Eukaryota; kingdom Viridiplantae; phylum Streptophyta; class Magnoliopsida; order Poales; family Poaceae; genus Dendrocalamus; species Dendrocalamus latiflorus. Next base: position 6,479,873 of record CM029635.1, read on the forward strand.
TTGTATTCATGCCTTCCTTCTTTAAGTTTTTGGCACTTTTGGCATGTTTTGAACTAGTATTTGCAAGAATAGCCGTAGTCGCGCGACAATTGCAAAAATGTTACTTCTGCCACACGGTCATTGGGTGGCAGCACTGTGGAGCTGGTATGTGGCCAACGGTGCCTCGTGGCCATGTGGTAGGGGCCTGCTGCTCGTCCATAGTGCGGTCGCGCGCCTGCCGCTCAGCCACTTAAGCAACGAATTATTATTCGTTTGCCTAGTAGAACACTTCCAACGAATAATAAGCTTTAACCAGAGTTGCATAGCAAAACAATAATATAGATAATGTCTCTTTATTATAGCATTTGCCACGTATGGCTACGATCTTTACTACAAATATCTAAAAAGAAAAGGCATGGTATATATACCCCTATCACTCACCTACTCAGCTCAGTGGGATGCCTACTCATTCCAACCACCATATAGGGTGCCCACCTCACTGTGGTCCTCACAACCATTGCCCCCATCCCCTGTGGCCTCATCGGTGCCTACAATCCCTTCATCCCACTCGGAGTAATCCCCGGTCATATTAGGGTCTAACAAAGGAAGATAACAGTACGGGTGAGTACTAATGTACTCATCAAGCATAAATAGAAAAAATGCATTATATGACTTTTCTCTATTTGTTATCACATTTCCTATTTATTTGATTCTCGAAAATAATCTATCAAATTAAGTGGCAAGTTTTACTTTCGGAAAATGCTACTTTTCACTCGGGAGAAGAAAAGATCCCTAGTTACCTTTGTAGCCTCCAATCCAGGAGATAAACATGAATTTATGATTTTATTGTGCACTACACAAGTTTGTGCCACTATACCCATAGCTAATCTGAGCCCTCATGAAACTAGGTATCTCGCACTTCCTTAGGTACGGTGCCAAGTTCAGAGTATAAAACGTTTCTGAGTTATGTTATTTAAATCTCCACCCATTTATTTTCCACCGGTGTTTCAGGACGCTCATTCGAACTCCACTTGACCTCCAATAATGTTGGTTGGGGTCAGCTGTCCTGTCACCCAACACTCCACCTACGCTAATATATGCTCCTGGGAATCACTCATATCCAGACTTGTGCTACTAGTCCTGAGCTCCTCCATCACAACCCACTTGTATATTATGTACCCATTGTGGAGAGGATAATAATGTAACAGGGTAGCATTTCTCTGCCCATTAGAAATGGAAAAATGGTTGGCACTTAATTATGGCCCCTTTCTGAGTGAGAGTTTTGCTGGTTTTTATGTTCTATCCATATGTAAAAGGGCCCCACTTTCCCTCTCTTTTCCTGTCCAGGGTCCCTTTTACCATCCTATTAAATACTCTAGTAGCCCAGCTACTCCTCTCAACTGGACTGCTCTTTCTTTCTCATATCTCATATCTTTTCATCTTCTTTATCCGATTTAGCATTGAAATAAGGTTTTAATACAAGTATACAGTAAATGATACAAAACGTAGTTTGTACAATATAACTATATTTATGATCAAATAATAAGCTTACTTGAGTAGTAGTAAATGTTGGCGTCAACTGCGACTTGGTTTCCTACCTCGGCTTGAAGCGACTCACCTTCTGCATTTATGAGGAAGATGCGTGATTTTAGGAAATATTTATTTAGGATATTTAGATGTTAGAAAGTTATTCCCCATTTGGTGGATTTCTAGTCAATTGTATGTACCACCTATTTTTCAGGTTTACTGAGAGATCAGCATTTTTGGGGTCTTTCCCTTCTTTTCCTCTCTGGCTTAATATTCCTGTGGCCTACTTGGCCTATTCATTGGCCCAACATCCTACACACTTTTGTGCATAGCCCAATGCACTCACGTCTCACTCATGCACAACCCAGCCCACATGCATGCGCGGTGTACACACACGGCCCAACCCACGGATGCATGGCCCAGCCACTCCATAGCCTGGCCTCATGCTCACGGCACAAACACATCGCACACACCTAGCTCACACACGCACTCGGCATTCAACACCGCACATACTCAGCTCACACCGACGCCACCTCTTCACCTCACCTCTTCTCCCTAGGTTCCGGTGCCTCCCTGTGCCTTCCCTTGTCGGATCTGTGGGTTTTGTTGCCTCCTTCACTGGATCTACACTTCCCATGGCCTCTCCTTGCCCAATCTAAGGGGTCTCATGGGTCCTTCTTGCCGAATCTATGGGCTACCTTGGTCCTCCTTGCCGTATCTACTTGATTAGCCTCCGCTCCAGCTTCCCTCTGTCGGATCTACTTAGAGCACCTCCCCTCCAGTCTCCCTCCTCTGGATCTACTCGAAGTGCCTCCCCTCCATCTATAGCTACCCCATCGGTTCCTTAGCACTGTGGCTTCCTCGACCTTATGGCTCTGGGATGGTTCAACCCTTTCCTCCCCTTTTTATTTTTATGCATTTTGATTTAGTTACTATTTTTTCCATGCTTCTATCTTTTACCACACCCGATTTTGGAAGGGTCTAAGGGTGTTACAATGTCGGAACTTGGCTGGGGTGAGTATTGCACCGGGGAGTATGCTCCCTTGCCTGGGGGCACATGTGGCATCTGCAGCTTGCCACCGGGTGAGGTGGCTCCCTTCTCCTCTTGGCTACCTTGCTCAGCCGGCCATGCTGAGGTGTGGAGCGTTCCATGTGTAGGCTTTTGATGTGGAGCCAAAAAGGATAGGAAAATGGATGTGGGAGGGAAAAGGTGGGCCTACTTGTGCCTGGCTGAAAGTGTTAAGGTTGCTGGAGGTGATCTCGGGGTGGTCCTCACACGGATGAAGATGTGGATGGTGTCCCTTTGTCATTGACGAAGACTTCATCTTATGGTCCTTGCAGTCGGCTTGTTGGGCCCCAGTGGTCCACTCTCTCCTCTGGCTTCCACTACATTCTTGTCTCTCCTCCTCGACTCTCCTCTCCTTACTCCTATATCTCTGGGTGGGTTGCTGGCTTTGGGACGAGACTCTCTGGCCTTCGACTGAGAGATGCAATACTTGGGGTTCTCTTGACTTGCTTGGATGAGAGGTGTTCTTGTGGGTTCTTCCGATTGGCATGGCTATTTAGGTGCTGGTGGTTTTCTCTAGTTGGCTTTGGGGGCTCTCCTTGGTTGTGAATGAGATGGGCAATGCTATGGGTATTGGCAATGGGAATGAGTTGGATTAAGAAGGAAGGGCTCTCAGTTGCCTTCCTCTCTCCTGTATTGTACATGACTGAATTGCCCTTACTCAATCCACAAATGAGTCTTTGGGCACTATGGGTTTATGGACCTTTGGTCCAAACTGTGGGTTGTGCACTGTGCTAGATTTTCAGCGGCTGAGATAAGTTGGTAAAAGTATGAGTGTTGGATTTTTTTGTTTGGGTGTCGATTGATGAAGTCCACTTATGGTGAGAGGCACCGACCGGCCCGGGACGATCTAAGAACCTCAATGAACGCCACTCTAGTCGACTTCTAATAGTCGAAGGGTACTGACGACGATTCTGTTCCCTTTCTTTTTATTCTCTCTTAGATTGTTCTTTTTATTCGCTCTCCGGTTGCAAAAGAAAAAGTGCGGGCTAGGGTTGTGGCTGTCTTGGGTACTAAACGTTGAGCAATACATGGGGACATGGCAAGGCAAGGAATGCAATGCTACACTTATTTAGTTTCTATTCTAATGCAATTTTGGCTATGTAATAATTTTAGTTTTTCATGTTTGCGTAATTCATGGTCTAAGGCCAATTGTTGTTATTAATTCTTGTAATTAAATGTGTTGTAATAATCTTATTATTTCTTTATTACTGTTAATTACACTGTTTAGAGTTAATTAGAATGCAGGGTTCTTTCAGTGGTTTAAGATGCTCAAGTCCATGATTGCCTGGTCTGATAATGAGACATTAGTCATGGAAAATCAATATTACCATGGGCAAACATACCAGTTTACCACTGCACTCACATACAAAGGGAATGACATGACAATTTCCAAGATCTTGGGGACCCTTATGCTCATAGATATCACGTTCCATGGTAGCATCCCTGAGGCCATTGGGGAACTTGTGCTGCTTCGCGGGCTGAACGTGTCTGACAATGCCCTTACAGGGCCAATTCCAACTCAATTTGGCAACTTGAACCAACTTGAGTCACTGGACCTCTCCTCGAATGAGCCTTCTGGGGAGATCCCCAAGGAGCTAGCATCACTGAACTTCCTTTCGACATTGTACTTGTCCTACAACATGTTAGCTGGAAGAATACCAGACTCATCTCAGTTCTCCCCATTTTTCTAATAGCTGTTTTCTGGGGAACACCGGTTTGTGCGGGCCTACATTGTCTAAACAATGCAGCAATTTAACAGAACCAAGCTCGATGCCATGTGCTTCAGAGAAGAAATCCATCGATGTTCTAATTTTCCTCTTCACCGCATTGGGATTTGGTGTCTGCTTTGCAATTACAATAATAGTCATATGGGGAAGGCACAGCAGAAAGCAATCTTTACCCTTGAGAGATCTCTTATGTGGAGTATATCTGCATTGACAGATTACTTTGCGTATGAAGATCACTCCTGCAATCTTGGAAATGCCTCGTACTAACAATGGGGCAATTGTGTGACAGCCAGAAGCAAGTCTATGTTGTAGACTTGTAGTTGGTGCTTATTATGAACGTTGTAATTTGAGCAATAATGTAGACACCATTGTATCCTGGCTGTGTATATCCTAAGTGGATATAGAGGTCGGATATTATATTCTTTATCTAAAAAAAAGACACTATTGTATCCATGAAAGAAAAATGGATTTATATTTAGAATGTTTGGTTCTTGTTGTCATGTGTTGATCACTTCTTTAACACCTACATAGTATAACAGAAACCATAATTTCAAAGGCACGTATAAGCGACAAGTAAAATGGGAAAATAACCAAACGGATGGAAAGCAAAGATTCACTGCTCTTATGTGCGTTCTAAAAAACTGAAAAGATTGATCACTGTTTACTCGACAGATCTTCCAAAAAATACCAGTAGGTAAGGAGCAGGAGAGCATACTACAGAGTACAGACACAATCTGACAGAATATATACAAAATGACCAATGCACACGCCAAATCTTTTGGGGGAAATGGACGAGCCAAGCGACGACGATCGATGAGGTTGTTTAGCCCAAATCTTATTGGATATCTCGCATTCCGGCCCAAGCCCATCGTCGTAATTCGGCCCATGCACGGACGCCTGCCTCCTCGTCCCCGAGCCACCAACCCTTCTTGACCAACCAGAGAGCAAGGCAATCAGCAAGCTCTCTTGGTGTGCTCAGCTCAGGTAAGCCCCAAGATTTCCTCCTACCTCAGCTGCTCAGCTCATCCTCTTCTTCCCGTTCATATCCCTCTCCAGTCTCCACTCACCAGTAGGGAAGAGTGGTCCAAGAAAGCGTTGTCCATCCATGGCAGAGGAGGCCAAGAAGCTCTTCTCCCCGTCCGATGTCTCGCTCCACGCCTCCAGGAAGGACTGCTGGGTCGTCATCCATGGCAAGGTCAGAAATCAAGGGCAAAGAAATAAATAAAGGAAGAAAGATGTCTTCTTTGATTGTTTTTCTTCTTCAGTCAGAGATCTGGATTGGTTTCTTGATGGGTGTGATTTGTGGTTCTTGGTTGGTATGATTCTCCTTTGTGTGATTTTGCTGCTTTCAGGTGTATGATGTGACCAAGTTCCTGGAGGACCACCCTGGTGGAGAGGATGTTCTTCTCCATGCATCAGGTAAGATCTTTTCTTTTCTGCTTCATACTGGGGAAAATTGTTTTAGGTACTGCTGGCTCCTAGGAATATGATCCTATTGCCACTAAATCACAATGTTTTTGTTCTCATTTTATCGGCATCTTTATTTGTTCAATATCCTCATTTCTGGCGACTAGTTCAAATCTGTAGCCATAGCATCATGTCGGCCTATGATATGTAGCTGTTTTCACCAGAGAAACATTCCACTTGAATCGAATTGATGAGCACATTCTACAATTACTATGTGAGAAATTAATTTTTGTATAGATGCAGAATTTGCTCTTACAACTTAGCAGTTGAGGAGCTTCAAAATGCGCAAGTTACACACTTACACTCAGATGGTAGTTCATGTTTTGTATCTCCAGTTCTCCACTTCTCCAGCTTGTTAACCTTGTAGCGTGCGGAAGCCTCGTCAACGTACGCCTACTCTTGTTCGTCCAGAAGTAATTAACACATCAAGTTCATGTGTCTACCTCTTATGGATAACATATTTCTTACCTTGTTCTCAATTACTATAGAATAGGTGATACAATGTATGTTGCAAAATATCTTATTTAGTCTTTCTTAGTACACCAATGTCATGTTGCTATTGTTTTCTTAAAAAAAGATCAATGCTAACCTAAATTCAGTTTTTTTTTCAAATGTTGCTTTCTTCTAGGTCAAATTTCCAAGCCTTGCTAATCACGCTAACCTTGTTATTCCATGTTTCCAGTGCACTGATTCCACGATACTTGCTCCCTTTAAATTACACGTGTTATGTTAAGGACAAATATGTGATGTTTACACATATGACATGGTTTTGAAAGAGATGCATTTGGCAATAAATTTAGAGCTTTAACAGACTATTGACAAGTTTCTAAGCTTGGTTTCCTCTGGCTTTCATCAATTTTTGAAGCCTCTGGGGATGCCACAGAGGCGTTTGAAGAGGTGGGGCACAGCACATCAGCCATCAGCATGATGAACAGCTACCTCATTGGAAGCATCAAGGGCTATGTGCCTCCTAGTGCATCGAAGGCTGAAACCCCTGGCGGCAGTTATGTGCCACCAAACTCCAGAAGGATGCAAGGGAACAAAGGACCTCCTGCTCCAAACACCTTTCTGGACTTCCTACTCCCTTTGTTTGTGCTTGGCCTGGCCTTTGCAGCTTGGTACTACCTAACCTTCATCTCCAAGAGCTAGTAAATTCAGTGAAGATTCGTATTATTGCACATTTTTATGTTGTTAGCTTGCTGCAGCGATACATTTAAGGAAGGTAAAATCTGGTCTTAGAATAAGTTGTAATTGGATGAGGCTACTGGTTGTGGTTTACACACAGAAAGAATGACCCATCTGTTGCATTATCTGTTACCACATTGTTGGGTTTGCTTGGAAGTTGGAACCGCTCTTACTACATGGAACAGCCATGACAGTATCACTGAGATGTATGAATTGGGGCTCTTGCCCTTACTTTCCTTTTGATGTTTTTAAGAATTTACCTAAGGCGCCTTCATATTAGCTAAAAAAATAATAGTGGCTGAAAAACGTTGCTTTTAGAAGGAGGAGACGAGTGGTGTAAAAAGTGAGGAACAGATGGATACGCGACACAGGAGTGAGAGAAATAGGGTACGTGATATGCTTATGACCTTCTGACTTATCATTAGTGATAGGAGCAGAGAAACCGCTTTGAGAAGCTGTATACTCATATTGGTTTCTGGCTTCTCTAAGCAGCAACCAATATGAGCAGAGCCTTAAGTTATGTGCTGAAAGTTCCAGTATGCCTGTAACACGTCACAGTAACATGGAGAATTTACCTAAGTAACGCCTGTGAATATCTTCTATTTGATTAATTGAATGGGACTAAAGATCATGAGCAATGACATATGACTGGTAAAAGAATGTTAGGAGTGAAATGTGCATCACACTCAGGGAAAATTTTATTGTCGAAATTTCGCCGATAACTGCCGGTTTTCGGTGCTACCGGCAGGCTCCAGTAGAAGGTCAAACCGGGTAAAAAATTTTGGATTTGCATAATTTTGATAAAGTATAAAAGAAAATGTGCAGCTGGCAGGTTGGGGGTTCGAGTGATGGCAATATTTCGCCGATAACTACTGGTTTTCGGTGCTACCGGCAGGCTGGCATCTTCTATAAAAGGAGATGCCAGCCTAAAGACATATAGCTGGAAGAATATCTTGGAAGAAATAGGCTACTCTTATAGGAGCGGGAGGAGCCGCCTCCTCTTTATTTACATGATATGTCTTCAACCAGCTCCTTTCCTTCTTTTCTTTGCGCCATGATGAGTATACTTTTGATATGACTTCCGGCTTGCATAATTGGTGTCTATTGGCATGCATAATTAACGTGCATCGTCACCCTTCTGTAGATAGCATGTGCCTCGTCCTTTGCAAATATTGCTTTGTCCTTTGGCAAATATTGCTTCTGCTGAACTATTTCAAAACTATTTCCATAAAATGTCCAGAAATAGTTCACACGATAGAGGATAATAAAGCAAAAATATCCACAAATATGTCAGGTACAAAAAAGATCCATAACCAATGAGCCTATAATGTTGAAACGTACATAAATGGCACAAAATATATAATAGATGAAATTACAATAAGAGATTTATCTATGATAAATGATGTTATGATAATTGGTCTAAGATTTTTACAACAATCATTGCAGACCACAATTATACGTGAACAAGGTATCACATTTATTCCATATCAAGATAATGTTCCATATATTTCAGAAGTGCGAAATCGTGGTGAGACACTTCAAGTCCAGCAACTATTAGAAATTTCTGGTTGTGATCTTCAAAGTACCACACTCCTTGAAATAAACATAGAAGAAAAGCTTAGTGAAAATATAGAAGAATACTATATATCAAATTAGTGTGTGCAATGTATTGGTTTACAATCATTCGCACCCAATTGGTATAGAGATATAAAGTCCAAAAACGATATAGAAAAGATTGTTCAAAGGCTAGAAGATATTCAAATAATTGGGAAATACCTATCAAGTATTGAGATAAAAATTCTATCAATGGCAAAGGACAAAGCAGTATTTGCAAAGGACAAGGCACATGCTATCAGTAGAAGGGCGATGATGCACGCCAATTATGCATGCCAGAAGACATATCAAAAGTATACTCATCATGGTGCAAAGAAAAGAAGGAAAGGAGCTGGTTGAAGACATATCGTGTAAATAAAGAGAAGGAGGCTCCTCCCGCTCCTATAAAAGGAGATGCCACCTTGAAGGCCGGGTGACATTGGAAAATCAAGAGCTGAAGCCATCTGAGTGAGCAAGAGCCTTTCACTAGAATTCTCTCTATAGTTCTTAGTGTGAGTACACCTCTGTAAGATATCCATTCAAGAAGGTGTTGTAATATTTCAGTGTAATGTATATTTTCTGTCTTTGTGTTAACTTTCAGGGTTCCTAAAAGGGAAAACCATATGTAAGCTATTTTGTGGAAATGAAGTAGTTCTCCATTGAAAACCCCTTGGTCTTCTTAGTCTGATTATATGGGACAAGGTTTTATGCTAGGGACCTGGTAGGAGAAAACTCTTCAGCGGTTCTCCGGTGAGCCCTGAGTCTGGCTGTGGAGAATGTTGAGGACGTAGAGAAGTGTTCCCTTCAGGTAGAACTGTCTGGGGTGACAATAAAAAAAATTATCCCACAAGATTATGACTAGGAAGGTCTAGGAAAAGCTTAGCTACTTTTAAAGTAAATTAGTAAGAAATATGGTGAGTACCGAGTAGGATTTTTACATCACTATTGCACGATCGGTTATGAGGAATTTAAAGGAACAAATTTACTAGTAAGTATAGAATTTGTAGGTAGACTAACTAACAAGAGTAGAACTAAATATAAAGTAAATGTAAATGATGCAATTGAAAGTATGCAATCTAAAGGTACAAAATTCATGAGTCTCTTAAAGATTGATGTTGAAGAAAGGGCAGGTGAAGAATAGAATATAAGTAATTTAATAGAAGACAAGGTTTTAAAGCAACACAAATATTACATATGTTATCAAAACAATAAAGGAAAGAGTAGAATTAGATTTATAAACTATAAATCAAGAGCTTTAGATGATTTAGACTCAGTCGTAACAGAACAAGATATTGGAGATAATAGAAGACATAGTGTTTCCGAATTCATGGAAATATTAGATATAGACAGTGAAATAAAATATTGCAAAGACAAATTAAAAAATATATCTAAAGAATATAATAACACTATGAAAAGTGAATGGCCTATATTAAGAGAAAGAAATCTATTTCCATAGAGAAATATTTAGGTTGAGAAAATTAGAAAAGGATAAAGAATTAGTTATAGATAATTCAGAAATGCAAAAGTATAAGATAAAACAACTTAGTGATAAGGAGGAGTAGAAAATAAAGATACGAAAGAAAAACAAATGATGAGTGAAGAAGCATAGTGCGAAGACAATGAAAATTATTATTAGAAAGTTATGAAGAAGATGATTCAATATGCAATAAGAAGAAATTACAGATGCTTCAGAGCAATATAGTGATTCTATATATTCCTTAAATGAGATTGGTTTGCACAATTTAGATAATGCAATGGAAGTACATATAGGAGGAGGAAAGAAAACAATATATGGTGAAAGTTCAATAAACAATAAGGAGAGATGGAAAGACCATCTAGAGTAGCAGGAAGATGGCCTCCAGAAAGGGTAAAATATCCATACAATTATATTCCTGGACAATATAAATATATGGGTTCTAAGAGAAGAGATTTTGAAAGAATCATAAAATTCAAAAATCATAAAAGTGATGGTTCAATATTAAACTTAGCTACACACGATCCTATAAACTGGTAGAATATCATAAGTATATGGAAAAGCCTGATAGTACAAAGATATATACAAAATCAGCATAATATAGGAAATAAAGTTGAAGATATGATATCTTATTTAGAAACATTTCTAAGAGAATTGGTAAAAGTTTTATGGGAACAATGGATAGAAAAGAATCCTAATCTTTATGAAGAATTAAAAAGAGCAGGTAGTAATTCAAACAACTTTGCAAATATAATATCAAATATTATTATAGCAAAAGATCCAGAAGTGGGATATACTACATTACAGAATGAAAGGCTAAGAGAAATAGCGAAATTAACACTGACAAGTTGGAAAGGAATAAAAGAATTTTCACAACATTATCTATATAATGCCACAATAGCCAAACAAGGATGCAATAAAGGTATAGTAGAGAGGTATTTTAATAAATTGCCTAATCCTTTACGAAGCATTATATTTGATAAATATAAAAAGAAACTGAAGATGTGGTCATTAATATATCTCAAGCTATAACATTTGTATTTAAGCAATTAAGAAAAATATGCACAAACATACAGGCTCAAAGATCCATGAAAAATGCAGGCTATAATTTTTGCAATAAGATATTCCAAATACCATTAACATATGGAGAGCAAAAACCTAAAAGTAGAAAATATCATAAGCCTCAAAATAGTGGATATAACAAATTTAAGATAAAGAGAAGATATTTTCTAGGAAAATCATATAATAAAGTCCCATATTTACATAAAAGAAATGTAAGGCATTATAATCCTAGTAAAAGTTATGATAAAACATGTACATGCTTTATATGTAATTCGCCAGATCATTTAAGTAAAACTTGTCCTAATAAAGATCAGAAAAGATACTCTAGCAAGTATGAGGAGCAAGAAAACGTTCTAATAATAGATAGTGTAAATGAAAATATATTAGCATGTGAAGATGAAATAAAAGATGATGAATCAATATATTCAATAATAGAAATAGAAGAAATTAAGAATAATGAGGATGAATATGAGTCAAGTAATGATGAAATAGACTTAATAGATGAATTAGCCGGTTTAAAAGTAGAAATGATGGATCAAATAAACTATGAACATGATTGGATTAGATGGAAAGGAGACTACAATATAAAATGTGATTTTTGTATACTTTATCCAAGCCAAGAAAATAAAGCTTCCTATAGCTTATGTCTAAAACAAGCATATTCTGAATATTTAAAGGCAAAAGCTCAAAGATGGAGAAAGGAAATAGAATTAGAATCTTATGAAAGAATATTGTCTAGTCAGGTTAGAATATCAGAAAATAGGATGAATAAATTAGAAGTAGAAGTAGAGGATTTAAAAAACAAAATGGGCACTAAAACATTGCAAGAAGATGAAATTACAGAAAATACTGGGTTTAAAGAACAGACGATAATATTAAAAGAAAAAAGGGCTATGATGATCCAGTTAAAGGATGCTATAACTAATTTTAGAAATAAATATACAGTTAAGTTACCTTTTAAAGAAATAGCTAAGTTACCCTATAAAATATTAGCGTTAATAGATACAGGATGTATAAAAAATATTATCCATGACAAATACTTCATAAAATGTCCTAAAATAGTTCGTACGTTAGAGGATAATAAAGCAGACATATCCACAGATATGTCAGGTATAAAGAAGATCCATAACCAAGTAGCTAATAATGTTGAAATGTACATAAATGGTAGAAAATATATAATAGATGAAATTGCAATAAGAGATTGATCTATGATACATGATGATATGATAATTGGTCTAAGATTTTTATAACAATCATTGCAGACTACAATTATACATGAACAAGGTATCACATTTATTCCATATCAAGATAATGTTCCATATATTTCAAAAGAACGAAAGCGTGGTGAGACACCTCAAGTCCAGTAGCACTTAGAAATTTCTAATTGTTATTTAAAGTACCAAACTCCCTGAAATAAACATAGAAGAAGAAACATCAAAGAAGCCCACATATAAAGAATGCTTGGTAAAAGGGGTAGATCCTTTAGATGGTTCATATATAGATTGGAAGATAGACGAAAAATTTGAAGCCATATCCCCACAATGGAAAAAGGATATAAAGGAAGAAATTTCAAAAGAATTAAGAAGCAAAATGAATGATAAGTTTGAAGATATGAAAAAAAGCATATGATGAAATATCCTTATAAATGAAGATATTATAGATATTGCCAGACATGGGCAATATTTAAAATAAAGAATATGTTGTAGCAGCAGCCTATAATAAAAAAGAAGGGGGGATTGGATCATATACCCTCCCCTTAGTTGAGAAATTCAGGATTTACCCTCCCACCTCAATGACATGTGGGGTCATCATAAGTCACTGACGTGTAGGCCAGGAGGGTAAATCCTGAATTTCCATCTAAGGGGAGGGTATATGATCAATAAAACCTTCTATTTGCGGTTCCAACCCGGTTCCTCTCACCTCCTCACCTTCCACCGTACCTCCGCCCAGCACTACTTCATTGCCTCCCCTCTCTACCGCTGTAGCTATTGCGGCGATCATGGTGGACTTTAACATCATTGACCCTGATCGCTTTGTGCCGCCGGGTCAACAAGTTTGGGATGGTGGTCATCAAAGGCTTCCTAGGGCAGATTTGGTACTCGTTCCTCCCATGGCAAAGTAGCACAAAGACATGGCATTAGCACAGATCAACCCTGCAATCCCGGTAGTGCAACTCATCCAAACTCTGGACATGGTGCACCATTTCCTTCAACAAGAGCTTGGAGTACATGTGGTGAGTTCAATCCCGCATTTTCTTGGTCTTGGACTCTTCAAATTTCTCTCCACTATCCAACGTGATACTCTGATTGTCGGAAGCCCCTATCACATTGATAATGATCACATAATCACTTTTGTTAAGCATGATGAAGGTCTAAATCACTGCTCGGTTAACTTCAATAGGGAGGGTTGTTCATGTTATTGGGTTTCCCTTTGGATTACCTATAAAACGAGTGCATTGTTGTGGTTGTCGCGGTCTTTGAAAATTTCATTCAAAGGCACCAGGGGGACCGGATTCTTGGTAGGGTCCTAGTTAAAGCTTCTTTCCAAGACCCTAACTTGGTCCTTAGAGAAATTGTTATTAAGAAGATTAACCCATTGGGGGTGAAGGAATTCCATGGATGATTAAGGTCTATCCTCTTAATTCAGACTTCGACAATGCCTTTGGTCCAGTTGAAATTCCCCTGCTAGATGTGCTTGAGCAGCATTTTCAAATTTTACTAGGAGACAAATACAGTAAAAACTAGTGATGACAAACACAAAACTACCAGCAGGCTACTCATTGTACTTTAGAAAATACACAAAGAAAATATAATATCAAAGTCGATCGAACACGCGAACGACTTACTATTGGGCTTGATGAAGAACAGGAAGCAGTGCAGACTTATGCAATGCAGGACGTAGATGAAGCAGAGCAACGAGCGGTCGCGTAGATGTGTATGCCTAGAAACCTTATTGTCACTCCCGTGCAGGTCTTCACAGTACGAACGGCTCGGAGATACCACTCCTCTTCTACACAATGCACGCTGGGAAGAAGAGTCGACGAGGTTCAGACGACGCAATACAACAGCACAAGTTGGCAGAAGTGAGAGATGTAGGCAGTGAGAGATTCTCTATTGTATACCTTGGACGTCTCCAGGTGTGTGTGTGTGTGTGTGTGTGTGTGTGTGTGTGTGTGTGTGTGTATATCTGTGTGTGTGTGTGTGTGCAAATTACTCTCTAGTAACTGCCTCCATTGAACTGAAATAATTCACTGGTAACTGCTCAATTATTCACTGGTAACTGATAACATTTAACCAAAAATTTACCCACTGGTAACTGCCTGTCATATTAAGCCTCAAATTCAAATGTTTGAATCTCATTCAAACACACACACACACACACAGAGAGAGAGTGGTGCAGGGTTTAGCAAAAATAAAGATGGACTTGGTCTGCCAAGTGGCATGCCACATCATGGCACAGTCGCACGTCACAAGTCACACGATTTTCACGCAAAAATGCATAAATACACACACGCATGCATGCACGCATGCGTGATTAGCCAAAGCCCTCCTTATGTCATCTCTATCCATATTCAAGGAGTGGTGAGGACTCCACCTTATAAATTAGTCTCCTCCACCTTGCCTTAGTAATATGGTATTAAACCATGCATACTTTGGAATTAAGGAAATGGGTCTTGCTCATATGGGATAATTTCTAATAGCTTCATTGCCTCAAAGGTCTTTTGCACATGTTTGAGCAATCCACAGGTCTTAAAGTAAACTACTCCAAGTCATGCCTCATACCCCTTAATGTTCCAACAGAAAAGATAGCTTTGTTGACGGGTGTTTTTGGCTATACTCTTGGCACTCTACCCTTCACGTATTTGGGGCTCCCACTTGATACCACCAAGCCGGTTATTCAAGATTTTGCCCCTCTAATTGACCGACTGGAACAACGATTATCGGCCAGCTCTACCTTCCTATCTTATGGATGATGACTCACTTTGGTTAACTCAGTCCTCTCTCATTTACCAACCTATTACATGTGTAGTCTCAAAATACCTGTGGGCGTTCTTAATCACATTGATTGAGCGTGTTGACATTGAACTTGTAAGTCTTTCGCAGCATGGTCCACGGTGTGCAAGCCAAAAAGCAAAGGTGGCTTAGGTGTGCTTCAACTATCATGACAAAATGATGAGTTGCTTCTCAAGCATCTTCATAAGTTTTATAATCGATTGGATCTACCTTGGGTTAATCTTATTTGGGCTACTCACTATCAGGATTTAGTCCCCCATGCAACAAAGGAAGTGGGTTCATTTTGGTGGAAGGACATCATGCGTCTCCAAGATTTATTCAGAGGGATTGCCAAACCCCTCCTTGGTAATGGTCTCTCCATTTTATTCTAGCATGACCTCTGGACTGGGTTTATCTTTGCACAAAAATATCCACAGTTGTTTTCCTTTACAAAATTCCCAGCTATTTCAGTATCAGAATTCATGTCTCAAACATCAATACCAGCCCAGTTTCATATCCCTATCTCATTTGAGGCTTTTTTGGAATACAATAATCTCTTGTCTAACCTTCAACATATTGTTGGTCTGGCTCCTCAAGATGATGACTAGTTGTACATTTGGGGCTCCAATATTTATTCTTCTAGGAGATTTTATCAGCTCTCCTTCCAAGGTCTTGTTGCCTCCCTTGTCTTCACTTGGATCTGGAAAAGCAAATGTTTGACGAAGCTTAAGGTATTTGCCTAGCTCCAGCTAGTGGATAGGCTGAATACGAGATCCATGCTATGCATGAGACAAATCTCTATAGGGGTGACTATCATTGGCTGCTCTACAATTTAGCGATAGAGGAGACAGTTAATCATCTTTTCATTTCGTGCTCCTTCAGCAAACTCTGCTAGACTAAGCTTGGGGTTCATTGGGATTCTCATGCTGATATTCTACATAAACTGCAAATGGCCCATCAACAGTTTCCCTATCCATTTTTCATGTAGGTTTTCATTATTGCCTCATGGCATATTTGGAAGCAACGCAATGCAAAAAAATTTGAGGGACAGACTCCATCATTTAATAGTTGGTATTCCCTTTTTCATAATGAGGTAACTCTCCATATGTGTCGAGTGAAAACTATAGTTCAAGATCTCCTGGCAACATGGCTTGATTCTCTATGACATTGAGTTTTAGCCCTTTGTGGGCTTGTAACATAATATGTACATAACTTCTCTACCTATATTATTTAATTCTTTTCACTATAGGGGGTTTCCCCTCTATAGTCTCTGAGTTTCAAAAAATAAAGAGAAGGAGGCTCCTCCCGCTCCTATAAAAGGAGATGTCAGCCTGAAGACCGGGTGACATCGGAAAATTGAGAGTTGAAGCCATCAGAACGAGCGAGAGCATTCCACTAGCATTCTCTCTTTAGTTCTTAATTCTTAGTATGAGTACACCCCTGTAAGATATCCATTCAATAAAGTGTTGTAATATTTTAGTGTAAGGTATATTTTCTGTCTTTGTGTTAACTGTCGGGGTTCCCAAAAGGGAAAAACCATATGTAAGCTATTTTTTGTGGAAATGAAGTAATTCTCCTTTGAAAACCCCTTGGTCTTCATAGTCTGATTATATGGGACAAGGTTTTATGCTAGGGACCCTGTAGGAGAAAACTCTTCGGCGATTCTCCAGTGAGCCCTGAGTCTGGCTGTGGAGAATGTTGAGGCCATAGAGAAGTATTCCGTTCGGGTCGAACCGCCTGGGTGATGATAAAAAATTATCCCATATGATTATGACTAGGAATGTCTAGGGAAAGCTTAGCTACTTCTAAAGCAAATTAGTAAGAAATATGGTGAGTACCGAATAGGATTTTTATATTACTGTTGCATGATCTGCTGTCTTGTTGGTTTCACTAACCTTCAAGATCCTAATAAAAAATTACTATTCAAACTTAATTAACATCATCGTGAAAGAGTAGTCTATTCAGTAAATAGTAACCAGAATAATAATTGAATAGTACAGAATAATAATTGAATGGTACACCCACCACCATAGTGCAAGAATACTATTCACGAAGTGGAATTCACTATTGTAATTCATTATATTTTGAACAGTTTCCATATTTTGAATAGTGACCAGAATATTTTGAATACTAACTTTTGAATAGAGTTTTATATTGTAAATCTTTGCTTGCTATATAGTAGATCTTTGCAAATTAGCCAGAAATATGGTTAGTAGCGAATAGAATTTTTACATCACTATTGCACGATCGGCTGTCTTGTTGGTTTTGCCAACCTGCAAGATCTTGATAAAAAATTACTATCCAAACTTAATTAACATCATCGTGAAAGAGTAGTCTATTCAGTAAACAGTAACTAGAATAGTAAATGAATAGTACATCCACCACCATAGTGCAAGAATACTATTCATGAAGTGGAATTCCCCTAATGTAATTCATTATATTTTGAATAGTGACCAAAATATTTTGAATAGTATCTTTTGAATAGTGTTGTAAGAGCAAGGTTTGTCATCATTGAAAAAATAAAATATTTGAATCTAGAAGTTAGCTCTGGTAAAATTATAAGTACAAAGGATAATATCAATATAACGTGCAGAATAAATCCCTCTAAAGAGCATAGTTAGCATACTTCACATAGTCAATTAAATTTGCTTGTTGACAGATGATATAATTTCTACATAACTTAGGACAAAAGACATGATGATTTAGAATTAAAATTAGATATGCTGCATAAAGAACATAATCAGTTAGCTGAAAAATATTTCCTCACAAATAATAATATAAATTTAGTTTTACAAATATTGGATGAAAGTAAGGAACAACAAAACAAAGGTAGTCAGAATAGTGATTATATTAAAGAAGAAGTCACTTTAATATATAAGAAGCTAGACTCTTTACTGAATTTATATAAACCTTATATTAAAAGAGAAGTTCTAAGGACAACAGAAAATTTAAAAGATTTAGATCAAGAAAATTTTAAAATAAAGGAGTTGATAGAAGAGATTAAAACTCTTGTTCTCTCTTAAATAGATGTCAGAATATAACAAAGCACTACAAGAAAAAGAAAAAAATATCTTGAGCATCCTATTGGTTCCTCTGACTACGAATCACCTAAACAAGATTCTAAGATAATAATAAGACAAAATAATACTATCTTCAATTATTAGTTTATATCTTCAATAAAATTAATATAGAAGAAAGAATTAAGGAGCGAGTGTTAGCCTCATCAGGAATAGTCTCATCCACTAGAACCATAAACTTAGAAAAATGGACATATCTAAAAGCTTTGTTAGAAGAGATAAGACACTGCAGATAGCAAAAACAGATGTTAGACCATTAACGTTAATGGATAAGTTAAAAGATAAGAGTGAAGATATTGATAATTTAGAAGAAGCCATAGAACTGGAAAGAGATCTTGAAAGGTACCAAAGGGATACTCTAAGAAAAATAAAACATCAGCAAATATATCATATGAGCATGTTTGAAAGCAAGACCGGATTATATAGGATATTTAGAGAAGTAGAATTATGCTAATTTAGTATATATCTTTGCACTATTAGGCCTTTCCGTATACTTATGTTATTCGGCCAGTCTATAGGATCGTGTGTAGCTAAGTTTAATGTTGCTCCATCACTTTTATGATTCTGGAATTTTATGGTTCTTTTGAAATATCCTCTCTTAGAACCCATATATCTATATGTCCAGGGATATAATTGTATAGATATTCTTCCCTTTCTGGAGGCCATCTTCCTGCTACTCTAGACGGTTTTTCCATCCCTCCTTCATTTTTTACTGAACTTTCACCATATCTTCTTTTCTTTCCTCCTCGGATATCTAATTCCATTGCTTCCATTGCATTGTCTAAATTGTGTAAACCTATCTCATTTAAGGAATATATAAAATCACTATATTGCTCTAAAGCACATATAATTTCTTCTTCATTACATATTAAATCATCTTCTTCTTCATAACTTTCAAATAATAATTTTTCATTCTCTGCACCATGATGAGTATACTTTTGACATGACTTTTGGCTTGCATAATTGGTGTCTATTGGCATGCATAATTGGCGTGCATCATCGCCCTTCTGCTGATAGCACATGCCTTGTCCTTTGCAAATATTACTTTGTTCTTTGGTGAATATTGCATTGTCCTTTACAAATTTTACACTGTCCTTTGCGAATATTGTTCTAATACGTGCATGTCGTTTTGCTCAATATTCTTCTGTGCCCAAAAAATTGATAGCACTCTATCAATATTGGCATACCTTTATTGGTCTACTTTTATACATTCTTTTTTCATATAGCCTACCTTTTTACGATTCTTTCTAATTGTAGGCTACTGCTTCAACATATTCTTTATTTTAAATTTTGCCCATACCCGACAATATCCATAATATCTTCATCTAATAAGGATATTTCAAAATTTTTATTATATGCTTTTTTCATATCTTCAAACTTATCATTCATTTCTTTTCTTAATTCTTTTAAATTTTCTTCCTTTATATCCTTTTTCCAATGTGGGGATATGGCTTCAAATTTTCCATCTGTCTTCCAATCTATATATGAACCATCTAAAGGATCCACCCCTTTTACCAAGCATTCTTTATATGTGGGCTTCATTGATGTTTCTTCTTCTTTTATATTTACCAAGGGTGAGCATATGTGAATTTTCTTATTTCTAGCTTTTTTATATTTCTGGATAGTCTTTGGCAGCTGGTTCTATGTAATAATTTATTCCTAATATTTTTCTGGCTTGAGTTAATGCTTCCTTAATATTTGTGTATTTCTTCTAAGATATTTCTCCAGCTAATTTTGAATCTATTTTTTTGAGCTATTATTTCTTCGAATGATATATATATCCATGGTGTTCTTCCTTTAAACACCATATATAAAGGTTTTGGCTCTATTATTTCAGAACTTTCCAAAATAGGCATTGCTTCATTTGACATATGGAAATATTCATGGATGCTATTTAATATTGATAACATATATCCCTTGTCTTCACGTTTATTATTATGTTGGTACCAGAAATTATCCAATATGCATTCTTTGTTATTTGGAATAATGTAAGCATCATCTACGGTATTATAATTTAGCCTTTTGTAATTAATAACCATTCTTGACTTGCCTCTAACCATTTCAATATGATTTCTAACTATAAAGGCAATCGATCTATGAGAGCTTCTGCTTTCTCTTATTGCTCCTAATTTTAATAGCTCTTCTATGTGTATTTTAAATTCTTATATGTCTTTTGGAGTAGCTTCTATTGGACATATCTTAATTATATATTCTGGATTTATTATGTTTATTCTACACGTAATAGAATTTTTATCCCAATGCTTCATAGGTATTTCTCCAATTATTTGAATATCTTCTAGCCATTGAACAATCTTTTCCATATCCTTTTTAGACTTTATATCTCTATACCAATTGGGTACAAATGATTGTAAACCAATACATTCCACACACGAATTTGATATATAGTATTCTTCTATATTTTCACTAAGCTCTTCTTCTATGTTTATTTCATAGATGTGGTACTTTGAAGATCGCAATTAGAAACTTCTAAGTGTTGCTGGACTTAAGGTGTCTCACCACGTTTTCGCACTTTTAAAATATATGGAACATTATCTTTATATGGAATAAATGTGATACCATGTTCATGTATAATTGTAGTCTGCAATTATTGTTGTAAAAATCTTAGACCAATTATCATATCATCATTTATCATAGATAAATCTCTTATTATAATTTCATCTATTATATATTTTGTGCCATTTAATATATTTTAACATTATAGGCTAATTGGTTATAGATCTTCTTTATACCTAACATATCTATGGATATTTTTGCATTATTATCCTCCATCGTGTGAACTATTTCAAAACATTTTATGACGTGTTTGTCATGGATAATATTTTTGGTACGTCTAGCCTTAACTTTCCTCCAAATCACATAGCTTTGAGCTTGGATGTAAAACTCCATCCTACTCTTCGAAAAGGGATAGTCAACCCCATCGAAGAAAGGAGGTTTGGTGGAATACTTGTCTGTTGCCGTGGCTCCAAAGACTGATTAAGATCTACTTGAAAAGAGCTAACCAGACTCTGATACCACTTGTAGGACCGGATAGGCAACAGAGGGGGGTGAATGGTGCCTTAAAATTCTCCCCAAGTATCTACTTAACTCTTTTCTCCAAGAGCTACTGAGCTATGAAGGCTAGAGTTGAAAGCTCACAGAAAACCCGAGAAGACAGACCGAACAGAGCAAGGAAAACTGAGGTGGTCGAAATCTGACAGCATGGTCGAACCTTACCACATGGTCGTAAATCTTGACTATGTGGTTGATGGCAGTCCGAGAGATGGCTATCCGGCTACTCGACAAATGCGCAATGTTAACCCCACCTAACACCGGGTTTCCATGCACACCTCTCTTGACAACCCGTTAACACAAATAGACAGGAGTGCTTTGACAGAGACAGCTTTAACAGAAAGCCTTCTTTTGTAGGTCTTGAACATTTCTCCAAAATGCCCCTCTGCACCTTCCTAGAAGCTTCCTGTTTCCTTGTTGTCCAATCCTTGCAGTCACCTTGCAAGACTAGTCATCTTTGGCATCTTCCCAACCATTCTAGACCTCAACACCTCCTTGTGTCTAGTCCTAGTTCTTTCATGCCTCTCCATGACTTAGCTTCAAAGTCCTGCAGCCATCACAAACAAGCAACACATCACATAGCATCGCACTATAAACAAGATTCAACAATCAGCATATATCAGAAAGTATTTCAGTGAGCAAACACAACAAAACAACTGGTTGTAAACCACTTACGACCACTCGTATGCACTGGATATGAGGTGGTCGTAGCCTTAGAAGACTTCCCAGCTGCCTACGACCACAACGCAGGCTCCTACGATCAAGAAGATAGATGATACAACCATCGCTAGCAGCTACAACTTTAACGCATATGGTCGCTACGACTTACGACCACTCAGACAGCGTGCTACGATCATGACAGACTTGATCACTACGACTTATGACCACTCAAACAACGTGCTACGACCATGACAGACCTAGTCGCTACGACTTACGACCATTGCTAGTCGAATCTACGACTATCGACCACGTAGTCGTAAAACTGGTTGTCGACTGCAAAGACACACACCGTGGTCGTACAGAGCAAGTCGTAAAGACATTTACGACCACAAAGTCGTAAACTCGACCGCCGACCACAGAGGCACACAACGTGGTCATAAAGAGCAAGTCGTAAAAGCACTTACAACCACTAAGTCATAACAACACCTATGACCAACAAGTCGTAACACTGGCTATGACTACAAAGTCATAAGATCGACTGCGACAACATGGTCATAAGATCAACTGCGACCAATGTGGTCATAAACTCGACTGCAACCAACGTGGTCGTAAAATTGACTGTGACCAACGCAACAACGTGGTCGTAAATTCGACTGCGGCCAACACAACAACATGGTCATAAAAGCCATTACTGACCACGACACTGCCAACAACATGATCGTAAAAGCTACTGCCAACCACGTGGTCATAAGAGCTGCTGCTGAACAAGTCGTAAAGGCTTAAAACCTTCCAGAAAGAGCACAAGCCTTAAAAAACCAAACTCAATCTCTCTAAAATAAGTGTCAATTACTCATCACAAATATAGGGTCACTTCCACATGGTCTCTCACATCTGGCGAATTACATATAAATTATCTACATGTTTTATCATAACTTTTCCTAGAATTACAATGCCTTACATTTCTTTTATGTAAATATGGGACTTTATTATATGATTTTCTTAGAAAATATCTCCTCTTTGTCTTAAATTTATTATATCCTCTATTTTGAGGCTTATGATATTTTTTCTACTTTTAGATCTTTCCTCTCCATGTGTTAATGGTATTTGGACTATCTATTGCAAAAATTATAGCCTGCATATTTCATGGATCTTTGAGCCTATATATTTGTGCATATTTTTATTAATTGCTTAAATACAAATGTTGTAGCTTGAGATATATTAATGACTGCACCTTCAACTTCGTTTTTGTATTAATCACATATCATGCTTCCTAAAGGATCAGGTAATTTATTAAAAATACATCTCTACTATACCTTTATTGTATCCTTGTTTGGTTGTGGTGGCATTATATAGATAATGTTGTGAAAATTCTTTTATTTCTTTCCAACTTGTTAGTGTTGATTTCTCTATTTCTCTTAGCCTTTCATTCTGTAATGTAGTATATCCCAATTCTGGATCTTCTGCTATAATAATATTTGATATTATATTTGCAAAGTTGTTTGGATTCGTACCTACATTTTTTAATTCTTCATAAAAATTAGGATTCTTTTCTACCCATTGTTCCTATAAAACTTTTACCGATTCTCTTAGAAATGTTTCTAAATAAGTTATCATATCTTCAACTTTATTTCCTATATTATGTTGATTTTGTATATATCTTTGTACTATCGGACCTTTCCATATACTTATGACATTCGGCCAGTCTATAGGATCATGTGCATCTAAGTTTAATATTGCACCATCACTTTTATGATTTTGGAATTTTATGGTTCTTTCGAAATCTCTTCTCTTACAACCCATATATTTATATCGTCTGGGGATATAATTATATGGATATTCTTCCCTTTCTGGAGGCCATCTTCCTGCTACTCTAGATGGTCTTTCCATCTCTCCTTCATTTTTTACTGAATTTTCACCATATCTTCTTTTCTTTCCTCCTATGTCTACTTCTATTGCTTCCATTGCATTATCTAAATTGTATAAACCTATCTCATCTAAGGAATCTATAAAATCACTATTATTCTCTAAAGCATCTATAATTTCTTCTTCATTGCATACTAAATCATCATCTTCTTCATAATTTTCTAATAATAATTTCTCATTCTCTTCACACTGTGCTTCTTCACTCACCATTTGTTTTTCTTTGGTATCTTTATTTTCTACTCCTCCTTATCACTAAATTTTTTTATCTTATGCTTTTGCATTTCTGAATTATCTATAACCTAATGCTAAATAAATTATTAGGCTATTTTCATTCATATCTCCTTCTAAGAAACCTAATGCTACTTTATTTACTATATCCTATCTTTTACTTAGTAAAGTTATCAAGACCATTGTTCCTAATTTCTTTCTTGTCATACCTTTAATTTCTATAATATACATTCCTTGATGTATATATTTGTAACCTGAATATTTTAACTCATTTTTAATTGCTTACTTACAATTCTTAATTCTAAATCTACTTCTCTAGATATTCTATATAATCTGGTCTTGCTTTCAAACATGCCCGTATGATATATTTGTTAAGGTTTTATTTTTCTTAGAGTATTCCTTTGATACCTTTCAAGATCTCTTTCCAGGTTTATTTTATGACTTCTTCTAAATTATCAATATCTTCACTCTTACCTTTTAACTTATCTATTAAAGTTAATGGTCTAATATCTATATTTACTAACTGGAGTGTCTTATCTCTTCTAACGAAGCTTTTAGATATGTCTATTTTCTGAGCATTTGGTTCTAGTGGATGAGATTATTCCTGATGAGGCTAGCACTAGCTCCTTACTTCTTTCTTCTGTATTAAGTTTATTTAAGATCTAAACTAATAATTGAAGGATAGTATTATTTTGTCTTATTATTACTTTAGAATCTTGTTTAGGTGATTTGTAGTCAAAGAAACCAATAGGATGCTCAAGATATTTTCTTCTGTTTCCGACATATATGTAAGAGAGAACCAGCGTTTTAACCTCTTCTATCAACTCCTTTATTTTAAAAACTTCTTGATCTAAATCTTCTAAATTTTCTGTTGTTCTTAGAATTTCTTTTTTAGCAGATGGTTTAACTAAAATCAGTAAAGAGTCTACCTTCTTATATATTAAAGTGACTTCTTTAATATAATCACTATTTTGACTTCCTTTGTTTTGTTGTTCCTTACTTTCTTCCAATATTTGTAAAACAAAATTTATATTATCATTTATGTGGAACTATTTTTCAGCTAACTGATTATGTTCTTTATGCAGCCTATCTAATTTTAATTCTAAATCATCCTGTCTTTTGCCACAAGTTATGTGGAAATTATATAATATGTCAACAAGCAAATTTAATTGACTATGTGAAGTATGCCAACTATACTCTTTAGAGGGGTTTATTATGTACCTTATATTGATATTATTTTTTGTACTTACAATTTTACTAGAACTAACTTATAGATTCAAATATTTTAGTTTTTCAATGATGACAAACCTTGCTCTAATACCAAAGATATACTATATAGCAAGCAAAGATTTACAATATACAGCGCTATTCAAAAGTTACTATTCAAAATATTCTGATCAGTATTCAAAATATGGAAACCATTCAAAGTATAATGAATTAAAATAGTGAAATTTCACTTCATGAGTAGTATTCTTGCACTGTGGTGGTGGGTGCACTATTCAATTACTATTCTGGTTACTATTTACTGAATAGACTACTCTTTAACGATGATGTTAATTAAGTTTGAATAGTAATTTTTATCAGGATCTTGCAAGTTGGCGAAACCAATAAGACAGCCGATCGTGCAACAGTGATGTAAAAATCCTACTCGGTACTCACCATATTTCTTGCTAATTTTCTTCAGAAGTACCTAAGCTTTCCTAGACATTTTTAGTCATAATCATATGGAATAATTTTTTTTATCATCACCCTAGGCAGTTCCACCCGAAGGGAACACTTCTCTACGGCCTCAACATTCTCCACAGCCAGACTCAGGGCTCACCAAAGAACCGCCAAAGAGTTTTCTCCTACAGGATCCCTAGCATAAAACCTTATCCCATATAATCAAACTAAGAAGACCAAAGAGTACACTAAAATATTACAACACTTTCTTGAATGGATATCTTACAGAGGTGTACTCACACTAAGAACTAAGAATTAAAGAGAGAATGCTAGTGAAAAGCTCTTGCTCACTCAGATGGCTTTAGCTCTTGATTTTCCGATGTCACCCAACCTTTGAGCTGGCATCTCCTTTTATAGGAGCGGGAGGAGCCTCCTCTTTATTTACACGATATGTCTTCAACCAGCTCCTTTCCTTCTTTTCTTTGCACCATGATGAGTATACTTTTTATATGACTTCTAGCTTCATAATTGGTGTCTATTGGCATGCATAATTGGTGTGCATCATCGCCCTTCTGCTGATAGCATGTGCCTCATCCTTTGCAAATATTTCTTTGTCCTTTGGCAAATATTGCATTGTCCTTTACAAATATTACACTGTCCTTTATGAATATTATTCTAAGTTGGTGCTACAGTATGACGGTGTTCCAGTGTTACGTCTGCTATAGTATGCATTTTGTTAGATTTTCTAAAAAATAATCTATTTTTTATTCTAAATTATAGTATTATACATGTGTTTTATTTTTTTTATAATTTTGACCATCTGTCGCTCCACCTGTGTTTTATACTTTTACAGTTTTGACCATCGTCGCTCCACGGTTGAGCGACTTGGGCTAATCGCCAACCGTTGGGCGACACATGGACAAGTCACACAGCCGTTGGGTGACTAGTCCTTATCGCGCAACCGTTGGGCGACATGCCCCTAGTCTCCCAATTGTTGGGCAACTAGAGGGCTATATCCCCATACGCACGCGGCCAGCTGAGCGCATGCGCTCATTTCGGATGAGAAGAAAGAATGGAAGAGGAGAAGGGGAGACGAGAAAGAGAGGAGAGGAGGATGAGAAGAAAGAATGGAAGAGGAGAAGGTTAGACGAGAAAGAGAGGAGAGGATGAAAGGAGAGGAGGATGAAAAGAGAGGAGAGGAGGAAGGGAGAGGAGAGGGAGGGGAAGAGAGGAGAAGAGATATGCGCATCGACGACGGTGAGTGCTCTGTATTTCTTTGTAAATTTACTTTTGAAACATGATAAGATAGCAACTAAAACTATTACATGTGTAGTTTTGAAACTAAGATAGGTTAGCAATTAAAATTATTAGATGTGTAGTTATGTTTGGTATATCATATATTGTTAATAGTTATAAATAGTGTAGTTATAGAACTAACACCAATTTAGTTGTTAATAGTTGTACTTTCAAAACCATGGTAGATTAGCAACTGAAATCATTATACGTATAGTTGTGTCGGGTGCGTTATAAATAGTGTAGTTATACGATTAGCAACTTCTTTATGATTTATAGGCTGAGTGATGCCAGCCTTCTACCTCTCGCGCGGATGGTGGAGGCCACCAACAAGGATGACACTTCGATCAAGGAGGACAAGGAGGTCAAGGTCGGCCCAGAGTGGTCACGATGATTCCCATTCGACCGGTCATTTCTGGCAGGTCTGCAGGACTGGTGGCGGCCCGAGACGCACACCTTCCACCTTCCATTCGGGGAGATGGCCCCACCCTGTAGGACATCGCGATACTACTCAACCTGCCTATTGTGGGAGAGGATGCCTCCCCACTGGATGCGCCTGGCAACTAGCATGACAACCTGCTGGGTAGGTTTGATAGGGTTCTTCCGGCCGAGGCTAAGGTAGCGTACCACGTCTTCCCAGCGCGACAGAAGCATGGCATGCCCATGTGGTGGCTTTCATAGTTCTGGATATGTATGCTATCCATTTTCTCTATTTAGCAATGCACTATCATTGCCATATGACAAGCTTACAATTTTTTTGTTTATGGACAGGTCGAGTGGATGGACCCAGATACTGGCGAGTACCAGATGTCACGACACCTCGAGGCGTAGTTGTTGTGGCTGTTCGGCTGAATACTATTTACCAGCAGCCACGGTGACTCCATCAATGCCCGCCTCATGCGGTATGCAAGTGCTATCGCCGACGGGAAGGAGGTGCACGTTAGTTGGGGATCAGTCGTACTTGCCACGATGTACTGTGGCATGTGTGACACTTGCTGTAGAACGAGGCCAACCTCTGTCCTCATAGGCTGCCTCCTCCTGCTGTAGCTATGGTTGTTCAAGCACTTCTCCCTTGAACGTCCGATGCTGCTCGACAGCGGTCCGTACCACACGTACATGTACCACGGGGGCACCGTGGACTGGTTGACTGCCGGGTCCCCTTGGTGCCATGGGTGGCGGAGTAGGCAGAGTTACTCGAGGACTTTGTGCAAGAGGGCAGCGCATATGACCCTAGCGCGTACAACAAGTACCTACGCTGGTACACTCTACAGACATGCACCAGGCTAGTGCGTGCCATTGACCCTCCCCCCGCTCACATAGCAACACCGACCAATGTGTACCCTGTGCACTTAGCACGGAACTTCTCCCTCACGGTAGGTACTCTTGTGTTTCGAAGTGTTTGAGTACGGTTACGATAATTACTAGTTTGACACTTTTATGTACTTCTTGTATATGAACATCGCCACTGGGATTGTGAGGGACACCAGGTCGATTGTGGACAGGGTCGCCCGCGGTTTAGAGGAGTCGCGCGAAGAGTTGCTGCAGGTTGTCCATCGGGTCTACATTATGTTGAGGTGTGTTGTCACCCATGTAGGACGCTCACGGAGGTGGCCATGTCAATGCATACACCGAGGCCACCACGTCCTGCAGCTCAGGTAGGAGGCTCCTAAGGGTCACGTGCATGTACCTCGCTAGCACCTGACCAGGCGGGAGGGTCAGGGTGGGCACTTGCCTACCCCTAGGCACCGCCACCACCGTTGCCAAGCCAAGCCAGGGGGTCAGAGTGGTTACGTGCCTACACACCGGTACCGCCGTCATTCGTGGACCCCTACTTGATAGAGTCAGGGCAATACACATTGTTTGGCCAGGGCAGGTACGGTGGGTACGACAGTTGGATGCAAGCCATGGACCACGTGGAAGGTACGTTTCATCTCTTCAGGTTTGTTTGCATCAATACATTACACGAATAAACAATATTTGTCCTGCAGGTATCACGACCCACCTGAGAATTCAGCTAGCCCTGCACGAGGATCCCCCAGTGGACATAAGTGACTTCCTCAGAGATGACCCGACGGAGGTCAGGGGAGCACGTGAGCCCGCACTCGTCGAGGTTCTTTCCGGGTTGCAGCTCAGCGATGCCCCAATACCCATGCAGAAATAGGTAGAGTCAACCCCCGAGGCATTGGGAGCACGGGTCAGTAGGGCTCCTGACCGCCTCACCTTGTCGAGGCACCGACATCCCATGATGAGAAAGGCTAAGCGGGGCTATATGAGCGAGCACTGACCGGGGGTAGGACGTGGCGATGACAAAGTAGGTGCTACAAGTTGTGTATTTGGTGGCGAGTAGTGGGTCTTCCTTCTGCTTTGTGTACTTTTTTCATTGCATACGTATTTTCCTTCCCTCATGTTGTTATCGTTACACCATTTATCCGAAGTTCTCCTTCGTGTATGAATTCCCTGTTGCATCGCAATATCATTTACCTTCCTACTTACGAATCATTGCTACCTCAATCATCCTTATAAAATTCTTCAGAAATTTATCACTACAACAACATACGACGATCACAAAATGTTACTACGAGTCTAACAAATTTTGTACCCTTCAGAATTTATGAAAACCACAAATGGACTAACCAACATTGTCTGCCCTTTTATTTCAAGAAACATACAAACACAATTTGTTAAATGTATTACCAATAAAAATTGTCATTTACTCCCCCACAATTATTTTTATTGGATTAATGAAATAATTATATTATTATTTTAAATCATCCAACCGTTGAGCAACTTGAACTAGTCGCTTAACCTGGTTGGGCGACTAGGGGTTTGTCACCCAATGGTTGGTCGATTTGGCCACCTGTCGCCCAACCGTGGAGCGACACATAATCAAAAGTGCAAAAAAAATAAAATGCAGGTATAATACTGTAATTCAGAATAAAAACAGATTATTTTTAAAAAAATCCATGTTGTCACTACAATGCTTTTTGAATGAAAAATACACTTTGGATTTGTCTTGCTTGTGAGACAAGAAAGATAATTTGGCTTATGCTATTTTGACTTTTCTGTAGATATCTTCTTGAACTTCATAGGCAGCAACCTCACGTTGTTCTCTCTTGTCTTCCATGTCAACAATGGTTTCAAACCTAATTAGACATTATATATATATATATATATATATATATATATATATATACACACACACACACACACACACTCTTTATCAATATACTGCTTCTTTTACACATTCAATCCATAACATCCCGTTTCAATCCATAATCAAGAATAATTAGGATTTCTAAAAAAACAAAGAAAAAATCAAGGGTCCGCTTATAGGAAAACCCAACCTTTCCCCGCATCAGGCACTAATCTATTTTTAACGTCTAATTAGATCGGGGAATCATTTCAATTAAGAAGTTAAGCTCGTTGCTTTTTATTTTACCAGAATTGGAGCCAGACTCTATCCATTTATTCACTAGACCCAGAAAATCGGAATTTTTTTATTCCATTCCAAAAATCAAAAATAAGAATTTGATTTTATTACGACATGCTATTTTTTCCATTCATTACCCTTGAGGATCAGTCGTGGTCTTCTAGACTCTACCAAGAGTCTGAACGAATTTGTTGCTTCATCCAAATGTGTAAAAGATCATAGTCGCACTTAAAAGCCGAGTACTCTACCATTGAGTTAGCAACCCAGATAAAATAGGATCTTAGATACGATCGAAACCCAAAAATCAATGGAATTACACCGCACTCTCCTGTCAAAACATTGAACTAGCAAGACATCAAAAGAAAGATTTTATCCCCCATTAAAAACACTCAAATGCCAAAATGAACAGGTCCGGTTAAATTTCACTAAGGTGAAAAAAAAGAGCGGCTCCAATCACGATGGCAAAATTGTCATTTTTTTAGCAATTTCTATTTAAAGAAATCCAAAAATCTTGTATGAGAGTACATGCAAGAGGGACAACCCTATCATTTGAGCGAAGTGTAGGCAGAAAAACCTAATATGGAGTGAGGATAAAGAGACCTATCTATCTACAAATTCTATTTGTTCAATAGACCTTTGTCAATGGAAATACAATGGTAAGAAAACAAATTAGATATAAAAAGTAAATAAAATAAGGGCTAATGTTGGATTGGCAGGACATAAATCCAGTCAAAAATAGGACTAAGAAAGAGGCAAATTGTGTCTAAATAATTAGACAACGAGGGATACTAGTGATCCCTCTCCTACTTTTTTATTCATTTAGTTCTTCAATTAACTCAAAGTTCCTTCTTTTTCTTTAAAGAATTCTTCCTTCCTTAAAATATCATAAACAGTTCTTGTAGGTTGAGCACCCTTTTCAAGGAAATAGAGAATAGCTGGAACATTTAAACAAGTTTGATTCTTTATCGGATCATAAAACAAGTTTGATTCTTTATCGGATCATAAAAACCTACTTTTCGAAGATCTCTTCCTTCTCTTCGAGATCGAACATCAATTGCAACGATTCGATAGACAGCTTATTGGGATAGATGTAGCTAAACAATGCCCCCCCTAGAAATGTATAGGAGGTTTTCTCCTCATACGGCTCGAGAAAATGATTCGAATTTCTGTCTATAATACAAGTAGATAGAAATTCGACTATGACTTGCATTAATTTTCTTACAGAAAAAACAAATTTCATTTATACTCATGACTCAAGTTGGCTAATTTTGACTGACATACTTAAAAGGAAAAATCCTTCAAAATTTTTTGAGTCGTCTCTAAACTCTTTTCTTTGTCTCATCTCGAACGAATTTACTTTTATTCCTTATTCTGATCCAACTCAATTGTTGAGACAATTTTATTGTTGAGACAGTTGAAAATCACGTTTACTTGTTCCGGAATTCTTTATCTTTGATTTGTGAAATCCTTGGGTTTAGACATTTCTTCGGGAATTCCTATTCTTTTTTCTTTCAAAAGAGTAGCAACATACCTTTTTTTCTTATTTCCTTCGATAAAGCATTACCCTCTTCTATAGAAATCGAATATGAGCGATTGATTTTGATAGACTTTTAATTGAAAAAGTTTTTCCAATCTTCCAAAATTGTACTTTCTTCTTATTTTAACCTTTCGACTTCTATATTAAGGATAGACTGTCAAAGTTGGCCTAATTTATTAGTTTTCACTAATCCTAGATTCTTTCCCTTGAAAAAAAAATCAATTCTGTCCTCTCGAGCTCCATCGTGCACTATTTACTTACAAACAACCCAACGCAAATTTGGTTCGGGACGAATAGAACAGACTATGTCGAGCCAAGAGCATTTTCATTACTATGAAAAATGATGGATAGCAAAATCCACAATCGATCATGTCCTTCAAGTCGCACGTTGCTTTCTACCACATCGTTTTAAACGAAGTTTCACCATAACAAACATTCCTCAAATTTCATTGCAAAGTGGTATAGCGAATTGATCCAATATGGATGGGATCATGAATAGTCATTGGTTTAGTTTAGTTTTTTGTATACTAATTCAAACTTGCTATCTATGGAAAAATATGGATAAAAGAAATAAGTATTTATCGGGGAAGACTCCGCAAAGATCCAATTTATTTAAACCCATATTTTATCATATGAAGGAAACATAGTTCGAAAAAGACGAATAAACAAGTTTGCTTAAGACTTATTTATTATTGAATTTCCATTCTCAACAGAGGACTCGAGATGGTCAATCCTGAAATGAGAAGAGAAGGATCGATTCTTATATATATATATATATATATATATATATATATATATATATATATATATATATATATATATATATATATATATATATAGGAAAAATACCTTTTACACCCGGGTGTAATTACACCCACCTCTAATATACCACCTAAACAAACTTGAAATACTCCTGTATCACTTTAGGTATATTTGTATACTAATTATAAGATACTCCAATGTAAACCACACGAAAAACTTGTAAAGGAGTTCATAGTTTTTAGCGTATTTTGTAAATACCCTTATATACGCGCATAAAAAGGAGTATGTCGAAAAAATGTACATACCACCTCTGAAAAATTGTTCATACCACCTAGATGGTCTTAAATACTTGTATACTACACGTACATACTCTCCGTTACGCGAGATACTCCCTATATTGCGATATACGATATAGGGTGTAATTACACCCGGGTGTAGAAAAGAGTCTTCATATATATATATATATATATATATATATATATATATATATATATATATATATATATATATATATATATATATATATATATATATATATATATATATATATATATATATATATATATATATATATATATATATATATATATATATATATATATATATATATATATATATATAGGACGAGTGTTTTATGCACCCAGGTGCCTAGGTACCCATATCAATACCCGTTGATTTGCTTTGAGATTCGTAACGTTTGATGTGAGTATCTTTATATACCCATAAAAAAGTATATTTGAGATGACAAACTCCGAAAAAAATTAAATTCAACTTCAGTTTAATTAGTTTGAACTATTTTTATGGTATATACTCACTGTAGTCGCATTGAACTAAAAAGTAGTTCAAACTAGTTTGAACTGAGTTCAAAACTTACTTACCATAAATATATCAAGGGTATAAAATATTTTCATACCCAAACTCAAAAAAATATTAATTATACACGTGTATCGGACGGTTCTTGATGTGGGTGCCTTATGTAATTTTCCTATATATATATATATATATATATATAGGAAAATTACATAAGGCACCTGGGTGCCTAGGCACCCACATCAAGAATCGTCCGATATATAAACAACAGGGGCACCATGGTGCCCAGCCTCTATGATTGAGACTTTTCATCTATAATTGATTCAGTATGCTAAACCAATGACTTTCTTTCCAAATTGACGCCTTTTCGAATTAATGGATGTTAACGGGTCTGCTTGATATATTACACTTGCACGCATCTAAAAGCAATCCAAAGGCAGGGAGGCTTGGTGCCTAGACACCATAGTGCCTCATTTCAGCGTCCATATATATATATATAATCATGTGTAGATTCATTAGGGAAGAAATTCACCTGATAATTTTTTATTCGGCTCAATAACTTCTACTAGGAAATCAATGTCTTGAACATGAAAATGTAAAGCATCTTGAATTTGAAAATGCAAGGCATGCTTATGCCTGCATCAAGTTCATATTGTAAGTATTTAATTAATCTATTTGGATTTTGAGTGATAACCGGAAAAGTGATATCGGAGTTCAGAAAAAAAATTAACAGATTATAAAACTGCTGCTTGCATTTTGATTTCAGAAGTTCATACTGATCTTAACTTAATTTAACAGAAGTTCATATTGGTCAAACATAAGAGAAGATAGGGTTGTATGAACATCAATTTCTTGGACAAACTATGAAGAAATCAAAGATTCTTCCAAACCTTGTAATCAAATATGTATTGCAGAGAAACTTAATGTACAATCCTAATTCATAAGTTCACACAAAAAGGAGAAAAATTCTAATGAAGGGGATGCGCAAATGCTGCACTCCAAGAAACTGAAGATTTTTAAATCCCAAGTACTGATCGGTCTTTGTAACATTACAGCTCAAAAGTAACAAAACAATCACATCAGTTGAACAAAATTGCATTGCAATGATAAATTATTGCACCACTTGACCTTTACAGAGTCAAGTAAGATTACAAGCTTTCTTGCTTCAACTACTTAGACAAATAGATGGTGGGAATTAGCTCAAATATAACACTAAAGCCACCATTGGCTATTTACTTGCATTGTTTTCCTGAGTAGCTGGATCTCGACAAGAAAGAATTTCCCTATCATGACACATCACAAAAGGATAAGATGACCCGGTACAAAGTTGTGGATAGCCAAAAACTTATTCAATTAGGTCAACTCCACATTAATGTTGTCCTAATGTCCTCCAGCTTGATATAATGATATTGGAAAAGGAGAAATCGAATTTATAAAAACAATGCAATCATACAAAACGTTTGGTAATGTTTCCGTTGTAATTACAGTTACAGTACTTTATACGCTGCATATGAACTGTTCTTAACATTACAGAGTTCTGTAATACTACAACTAGTATGAGCAATAAACTTTTAATAGAAAATATTCTATTAAATAATATGTTAGAATGAAAGTGCTGGCCTAATTTTCTAGATGAATGTACTCAAAATTATAAAGAGACATCCTTTTGACTGGGCATTAGTCAAACCTTTGATACATCATGCATACCTTATACCTTTTAATAACCCCTTCTCTAGCTCCCTCTCTAGCTTGCATGAGAGGGAAATGGATGGCCTCATCCCCTTGATCTTCAAGGTTCTCAAGAAGAAGAAGGCCATGAAGTACTACCGCTCCCTCTCCTCCAGCCCGGTGCACATCGGCGACGCCGAGGATGCAAGGCAGGACCTCTTCATGACGCCTCAGCACCCCAGGGCTCCAAGATGGCATGAAGGTGATGGCGAGCCTGCTGCTCCCACAGCCATGACCATGACACCACTCAGGGAGAGGGCCAAGAGCGGCAACATGCAGCGCCTCGCCGTCATGGAGGTGCTGCCACGAGAAACGTTCTCGCCGCGCAAGCACAAGGCCGCGCCGGCCATGGACAGGGGCTCCGGCAGAAGTTATCTTGGTTGGAAATGATCAAGAGCTTGTAGTTGTTCACGGAAATGTCTGTACAGTGCTTTAATCAGGTTGGCAAAGAGAGGTAATTTTGTTCACATGGCATGTGAGTTTAGCAAATATAAGATTCATATGGCTGTGCAATGCTATATTTTGTTTCGGGATCTTAAAGGTATTGTATTCCTCCTGTAATCCTGTGTAACAATAAAACATTACTGACTGATCTGATTGCGAGATTTGTAGTGAATAGAATACCTTTATTTATTTGCTTCTGTTGTTAAAATCTGGTGAACTAGCAACCGTTTCATTAGGGTGTAAGTCTTCCAAAAGATAAATTGAGGTAAACATGCACCCAGCAGCACTAATTCGTCACCACACATCGAATAGACAGAACAACTACCAGTGAGATTTCTGAATGTTTGCAAGGTTCATGTGGAACCTGAAATCAATACCGTACCATCCTTTGTAACCAAGTACCCAGAAAAATAAGGATGGGCGTTAAGGGGCTAATTAACTGCGGTCAACAGTTTGTCATTTCTTGATGAAAACGTGATAATCCATGAAAATAAATCCAATACTCGAATTACTGATAATCACCGCAACTCTTACGTTACAGACGCACGGTGCATTGGTGGTAGAATTACTAATATCAATGCTCGAGGCAAAAATGGGACAGGCATCCTGCAAACTAAAAACTTGACCTGCGGGGGTAAGACGGCCCCCGGGTATTACAGCTAAGAAGATCTTCTCACGCAGATCAAGAAAATTCCCGAACCCCTGCCCCACCCTGACACAGCGGCATCAGCCCACGTGAGAGCGACCAACGACCTGGGCCAGCCTTTAGACCTGTGCTTTGGCTTATGGGGCAAGCGAGGGGATTTTTTCCCCCAGCCTGAAATTCGCTCCCACTGAGAGTCGAACCCAGGACCTGGGGGGTGCTACACTGCTACTAGAGCGCTCTACCGCTAGGCTAGAGGCCCGTTCGCAGGAATCCTGCAAACTAGCATCAATTTTTTTATTGTGAGAGTGTGTGTGTGCGCAGTGGTGGACTCAAGAATAAAATGTAGCTAGGGCGGACTCACAAACGTGAAGCAAATAGTATTACCCAAAAGCAAAACAATCAATAATCAAACTACACTGCAATCGTACTTAGTCTCCGACCGCCGCTGCCTCGCCGAAGGAGGATGAGACCATGGCAGACAGCCTCTTTTGAGCACGAACGACGATGACCTTAGACCAATGGCTAGCGTTAGAGCTCGAGATACTGGTGTTAGGGCTTATAACATCAATGGTGGTAGCATGCTTCTAAGGAGGCGGCGTGGGGAGGGAGAGGGCAATCTCTCGGCCGCCGGAGTAGGGACAAAGGAGAAGGAATCTAGTCGGTTACAATAAATTACAAAAGAGATGTATGTAGAGAGAACAAGAGAAAAAGGGAAGAGCAGGAGAAGCATAGATGCGACGGTGGCTAGCTACCGGAAGGGGAGAAGCACTAGGATATGGAAATAGAAATTGGAGACGTAGACTTGTAATTAAGTGAATGGATGATGATGATGAAATATTCAATCTAGTGCAACAAAAAAATCCCAAAAGTGCAACAATTAGTTCTTAAGCTTGTAATAAATCTTTGGTCCAATTGCAACAAATACAAAATCAACAAATAAAAATATGTAACAAATGTGGACTATTTAAGCAACAAAAACAAGAGCCTATTACAACAAAAGTTAAACCATATTGCAACAATAAAGAAAACATCAAAACATTTACAATATTTGATATCTTGTCCTGTAATATTCGAAAACAACTGCTGCAACAACTCGACTTACCTAATATTAACATTTGAAATGAACATAGAGGGGATGGGGGCGAACCACCCCATTCACCAGTAGGCTCGGATCTAGCAGGACGAGGCTAGCGCTGTTCATTCTAGCTCCTCTAGCTTGTGGTGGCGACAGGTCTAGTGAACTCTGGGCTCTCTACAGAGATGAAACAACTAGTGCAACAAAAGATTCCAGAAGCACAACAATTAGTTCCTGAGGTTACAACAAATCTTTGATCTAGTTGCAACAAAAACAAAATCAACAAACAAAAATATACAACAAACTTGAATTATTTTGGCAACAAAAACAAGAACATATTGCAATAAAAATTAAACGTTTTTGTAACAACAAATAAAACATTGAAACATCGCAACATTTGATATGTTGTGTTGCAACATTCGAAAATAGCTGTTGCAATAATTTGATTTACCTAGTGTCAACATTTGAGATGAGCATAAAAGAGGATGAAGACGAGCCAACCCATGCACCAACGCTCTCGGATCTAGTAGGGTAAGGCTAGTACTGTTCACTTCAGCTCCTCTGGACATAGCCCCATCAAATTCAACGAGATGCGACCGAAGTGGTGACATGTCCGGCGAAATATGCCTCTACACAGAAATGGCACCTCCATGTGAGCTCTAGCCATAGCGAAAAGAGAGAGGGAGGGCAGGGGTGGGAGTGAGAGCACCGAGTTTCTAGCTATCGGTGGGATACGGTGGTGTAGGAACATCTAAAGACAACTACATGTGGGAGAGGATAATGATGATATTTATCTGGTAATAGTTCGGTCTGTGCAAGCCGTGGCCTAAGGATGCACCGCCGTCGTGTGTGGAGAAGAAGAAAATCGTGTGCTTGCGCTTAGGGGAGAGATGCTTAGATATAACTCGCCGAGATCTCATTTTGGTGGCTTGGTCGAAGAAACGAACAGGGAGAAAAGATGGTGCTCATTTGGGTTTTTTTTAGTGGCTTATGGCTGGAAAAACACTGTAGCTGACAGAGGCTTATTTAGCATAATTAAATTTAAAAAAATTAAAAAATATAAAAAATATGTTAGCCCATTACATATAATACAAACAAATACGGGGAAAAAAGAACCGGCAAAAAAGCTCAACAAAAAGCCAAAAGTTCAGAAAAAGACGAAATTTATGAATAGTGAAAAATAAGCTGGAAGCTAAAAGCTGAAGCTAAAACGATCACATAGTTATGGTCTCACGGACGAGATCATAAGGTTAGATAAAAAAAATTGAGTAAACAACAAGGCTCTTGTTTGGATGCGTATAGATGTGGTGTGGGACTCGATGAGTCTTCGTAGACCCACATGAATGAGTCGCTGGTGCAAGGCATCCGATTTTTCCTTCTCTTCGAATCATATCATTTCCCTTCGAATTATCTTTCCTTTAGTGAAAGTAGCATGGTTGGAATTACAAGTATGCTTGCTGCAATAATTGCAGTAGATGTGAAGAAACGAACTTACGCAAATACCATTCAACAACACAAAACAAAGAATAAGAAAGGCATGCGCATGACGTTCGCCCAAATGAAAACATATTATATTATTTCCAATCAATTGCATACACTGCATATGAATGAGCAAGTTGGCAGCTACTTAGTTGTTCCGAGCTGCAAAGACAAAAATAATTTGCTAGAATTTTACCGAGTAACTATTCAGGATGAAGGCAGATTTACATCCAGGAACAACATAATCAGCAGAATTATCACCGTGGTTTTATTCACGACAGCACCACAAAATCTTAATCACTGATCAGAAGCAGCAAAATCCACACAATGCTTCTCAGAAAGTGAGATAAAACTTACATCTATACCTTTGTAAAAGTCACTGACACGCACTCTCTAGTTACAATGCTCTTCGAGCAATAGTCGCATTTACAATGATGTATGCGCTACAAAAATCCTTGTATGAACTGACATTCTCTCACCTTGATAGCCACCTCAACTGGCACAGTGGCACCTCAGATGAGCCCAGCCAACAAAGAAGCAACGAACCTATCTCAAAAAGTAGTCAATCATGAACGCGGGAAATCTTCTATTTCCTCAGTGTATACACCGACATCTACCGTATGCCTTTCTCGTCTGTGCAAGGGAACGGACTTCTCAACACAAAAGGGAGTGGGCTTGGTATCGACATTACAGTATGGTGTTAGGTTTGTGAGATGAGGGGAGGGGGGCTGTATGGAGTGTCAAGAGGATAAACGAAGTGCTATCTCGTGGAGGAGCAACCTCTTCTGTGCAGCATCAATCACACCATTGCACTCTGCATTCACGAGGACCTCACTCATGATTGCGGCCGCATGTCCAGTGGGCTCTTCAGATGTCCTCCTCAACATGAACATCTGCACGACAGCAAGAAAACGTCCATTAAACCATTGCATTACGTATTGCACTTCTTAACTAATAATAGTCTATTTGAACACCAGATGCAGTGCACCCAAATTTATATGAAGCTTGCCAGTCATTTGTGTGACTTCTATTTTACTATCATGTTTGACTGACACAAGTTATGATGATTTATGATCTCCCACAAAACACAATTGGAATAAAGAAACATTAATTTAAGTCACAATTTCTAGAGATCTCCAGCAAAGTCCTCATTAATTTCCAAAACGCAATTAAATTTATTTATTTCATTATATGGACAAGTATCTTCATGTGCAAAAATTAGGAAGAAATCCATATAAGACCCTGAACTTTCCTCAAAAGTCCATCCAACACTCTGGACTATGAAACTAGACATCCTTCTGAACTTTGCAATTCGGTTTAAATAGTACCCTGACCCGGTTTCGTAGAGTGGTATTACCCACGTGGCGTGATAAAGAGGTTGTTTTGCCATGTAGAATGATACACTGACCAAGTTTAACTAAATGATAGGTGGGACCTATATGGGCTTCTCCCTCAATCGAAATAGAAAGGGAGGGAGCTATAGTGCCAAGGGGGCCAGCCATGGAAGCACATAGGAGCTCGATAGGGGGGAGGCCCCTGTGAGCCTCACCTCATTCACCTAAACTTGGTCAGTGTCATCCTACACGCCACGCGAGCTATAACGCTATCCGAAATCGGATCAGGGTGTTATTTGAACCGGATTGCAAAGCTCGGAGGTCAAATATCTAATTTTATAGTTTGGGACACTGGACAGACTTTCAGGCAAAGTTTAGGGTGTTATATGGACCTTTTCCAAAAGATTATATATGTAAATTCTATCATGCATATCCAGTGTACCTAAAGACATGAAGTACCTGTCCACGATGAGATATCTCAAGGCACCCAGGTGGCTGGATCCATGGCTCACCATCAAC
The DNA here is from genome assembly GCA_017311315.1 of Dendrocalamus latiflorus. Taxonomy (NCBI): domain Eukaryota; kingdom Viridiplantae; phylum Streptophyta; class Magnoliopsida; order Poales; family Poaceae; genus Dendrocalamus; species Dendrocalamus latiflorus. The sequence continues at coordinate 6,520,624 of CM029635.1, forward strand.
CTGAACAGGGAATGTACTGTGGAGGTGCAATCTTATAGCTTTCCCTTGGGCTAGCCGGTGTGCTCTTGAAAGTCCTACCTATCAACCACAAAAAAAAGGATGGTACGTAAGTAACATCAACATTATTAATAGAAGGCTAAAACTACTACGAAGCAGCAGTAACAGATGCTTCAGAAAATGGAAAGAGAGAGAATATGTTAATAACACGTTAAACATGCAGATTATGTTTACCTGCAGTTTGCCTAGATGCCATGTCCCAGATATACAGACCACCTCAAGTGTTTTGTCATGCATTGATTGCAAACTGAAATCATCATCATGGTCATTGTTGTTTTGCCAAAGATCAACACCACCCATGTAGCTAGAGATATTCAGGACAATCACACCTTCTGCATCCTGATATGAGAATAGCAGATAAGAAGCTCCTCCAAAGATAAATCAGAAAGTGGAGATAAATGGAAGATATAAAGCAGGTTACCTCAGGAATTTCAATGTTCTTTCCATCGACTTCAAGGCTAACATGCATTGGTAGATCAGCACATGACCTACCCATCATATCCTTAGCGCCTTCTCTAGCATATATCAGCTTATTGACAAACTGTACAGCAGAAAATTATCGCATTAACTTTTTGCTGACATAAATGATATGACTAGGTAGTAACATAAGATCAAATGCTCATGTCTGGAATGCAGGAATTTTTCAGGAATTTCACAAGAAACAGTTCATGTCCTACAGGAATATGAGAAAATTCTTGCGTTCCAAATGGGGAAATATCATTTTACAGAATGATGTAAGCTGTGGAAGGAACAAAGGTATCCCTACCTGACTGCAAAATTTATCTGGTCTTTCCTCCCTACTAGTGTGGAAGTCATATGCAACCTTGGCATCACATCCAACACCTACAGGTCAACAGAAAAGAGAACATACTCAGCAACTTCTGGCAAGTGAGAAATGTAGTAAAGAAATGTTAAGATGGTGGAGGTTCAAGAATGTGGCGTACCTAGATAATTAGTCATAAATTTTACTTGCTTGGTGCATTGACCTTTTGCTCCGTTCTTCTCTTTGATGGCTACATTCCAGCGATCAAGCACTGTAACTGCTGCGTGATCAACGTCATTTAGAAGTGCACATATTCCCCCTTGTCCTTCAACAGAAGACAAACCTCCACCCCAGCGCATAACACGTGATAGGTCATTTCCTGTTCCTAGTGGAAGAATGGCAACAGGGGGAGGAGATTCATAGTTCTGCTTTTCAATGGCATCGAGAATCCATGCTACAGTTCCATCCCCACCACAAACAAGGATTCTGAAGTGTTTTACATTGCGGAATAGTTGCAATCCAACTTCAGGTCCCTGAGAAACACTTAGCTCAAATATCTGAAATAAGAATTGAAATCGTCAGATCAACATTAGAGCACCTGTTACAATCAATAGTATCAGTGAAGAAAACAATGATAATTATACATTAACTAAAATATAAACATATGGTGTCTGATTTCAGTGCCTATTGGTAGGAAGAATACACTGCAAAGTGCCTAAAAGAAGAGAAAATAAAAATTAAGTTTACTATTCGAGCAGCGTTAAATATAAATAGATCGATCTAGAACCTATATTAGGCAGGATAATTGGACTACTTAACTAGAAGTAGAATGAACTAAGGTAAATTTCTGTTTAGAATGTTTTTTGCGCATGTATTCATCAAAAGCTAGAAGGACTTGCAAAAAGGTTTATATGACTCAGCACTCAGCAGCTGATAAGAATGAGCTGATTCCACTTTCTGAAGTAAAGAACAAGAAAAATTACCTGTATGGGATTCAGCAACATGTTCAGTCTTCTTCTAAGAGAAGGCCCATTTCGGCCTCCACTCATGCCGTTGATGAAAACAAGCAGTGGCCTCAAATCTTGTGGCAAATCTACAAGTTCATACTTCCTTTTCCCTCCATTAGGAGTTTCAGATCCATGTGTTTGCTTGAGAGAGTTTCCAGACAACTTAGGATTTGCCAGTGCATACTTTCCGTTCAGGTTCTGCAGTCTAGCAAATCCTTCAAGCACTGAGTCAAGGATTGAACTGTTTGCGGAAGTCGGATTTGTCTTACCACCAGGATGGTTGTTAATGCGCTTCTTGCTGCGTGGCCTCTTAATCTGACCCCTAACTGATGAAGTGACAAAGCCTTCCTTGATTGAGTTGAGCACTCCACTGATTGCTGGACCTTGACTAACTTCTTTCACCAATACAGGAGGAACAATAAGCCTCCTGAGTAGGCCTAGATCACAAGTGTTCCCCGTCTCCTTCAACAGCTTTGCATGACAATCAACATGGATCTGCCTCTGGCACCACAGGCAGCGCCATATAGGAGAGACACCAAGGAACGGCACACTGCACGGTTCATCGCAGTAGTAACAAAAGGAGGATATCTCCGGGTTGTCGTCCAGCTCAACCCACCTCTCCGACCAGTGATGCAGCAAAGTGGAAGCGCCAGCCTGCGCGACGCACTTGCAGTCCTTGTCAGCGCCATGCGAGCAGTATTGATGCGCCACCACCCCGCACACAGAGCACCGGTGGACCACATTGGCGTTGGCACCCCTCAAGCCCACGCCCTGAGCAGAGCACACCGACGACAGGCAAGCGCAGCACGTCGAAGGCTGGCCGCCGCGGAAGTAGTCCTCGGTCCAGGTATGGCTCGAGCTGGGGCACCGCAGCGCCTTCCACGCGGCCTTCTTCTCCCTGGCGGCCGTCTTGGTCCAGTAGAGCGACGCCTCCCTCTGCAGCCTGAGGAGCGCGTAGATGAGGGCGGCCAGGCCGAAGGAGCCGGCGGTGATGAGCCAGCCGAAGAATCGGAGCCCGGAAGGGTCAACCAAGCTGGTTATGGTCACCAGCAGCGATCCCACCAGCTTCATCCCAATTCGCCAGGCTTGCTGGTCTCAAATAGCAGAACCTGCAGCAGAAACAGCAAGAATCATCCACAAATCTCCTCCCAGGACAAGACTGTATCTCCTATGCAATAATGATCTTGATGATTTTTACCACCCAGTCTCCCCCTCTCTCTTGGATTGCCTTACCTCCCAGGGTCACCAATTCCTCCGAATTTAGCGGAAGGAAAGGAACCAATCCCAAAGTAGAAGGCAATCTCTCGAATCTAAACGAAACAAGACGCGATCTCGCGCAAAAGGGACGGGAGCGCAGCACGAACTGGATCCGAACCTGCGCCCCCCAGATCCCGCATTCCCCGTCCCCCGAGATTCAAACCCCCACCGCGCACGCGCAGGCACAGGTTCGGTAAGGATCGCAAGCGAGAGCAGGAGCACGCACCTCGGGGTGGGGTTGGGGTGGGTTAGGATTGAGCAAACCCTGGCTCGATCCCCTCTGCTCGGCTCGCTGCGCCGCCGCCTGGCTTCTCCTCCCTTAGGTTTCGTCGCCGTGTCGCTCGCGCTGGTGTTGGGCGAGGGACGGGAGAGGAGAGGAGGACGACAACTCGGGGTCGGGGTGGGCGCGTGGCGTGCGTTTAAGAAGGCGAGGAGGACGACTCGGGGTCGGCATGGCGTGCGTTTGACTGTGGAGAAAATTGCTTTCATACCACAAACTTAAGTGTTATATTCTTATTTATCATATACTTAAGTGGTTTTGTTATTATATCATAAACTTGAGTTTTTTGTTCTTTGTTTTACCATTTTCTCCTTTTAATGTCTATTTTAATTTCATTTTGCATTTTCAAGGACTTGAACTTACCCTTTTTTGTATCTTTTTTGCATCAGTCTCTGGTATCTTTTTTGTACCCATGTTAGGATTGGTCCTCAAAATGCAAAAAAGATACAAAAAAGGATCAGTTCAAGTCCCTGAAAATGCAAAATAAAATTAAAATAGACATTAAAGAGAGAAAATGACAAAACAAAGGACAAAACACTCAAGTTTGTGGCATAATAACAAAGCCACTTAAGTATATGGTAAATGAGAGGATGGCACTTAAGTTTGTGGCATAAGAGCAATTTTCCCTTTAAGAAGGGGAGGCGGCCGGGTGGAATGCGTAATTATTTTTGAGGAAATTTCAGAAAACCCCCCTATAGAGGCGTTGGTAACACAAAATCACAGATTTTGTAATTTTTATAAAATCATAGGCTTTTAAGACACATGGATATATTTAATGTAATTTCAGAAAATCCCACGAGGAATTGGCAACACAAAATCACACATGTTGCAAATTTTTTCATAAAACCACAGGCTTTGAGGCACATGGTTACATTTAGCGGTGGCAAAAAAACTCGTCAATGAGGCTTGTTGGCTCGGTTTAAAATTACTTCAATTATACTTGTTAACGGTTAAACATTGAAATAAGTTGATTACAAATAAATTTATAGATAGTTGATATGTACTATTATACATGTTCTAAACACGTCCAACAAATGTGATCAGTGGTGTGCTGAGGAGCTAAAGCTTCACGCTTACATCAACTAACTCTTAAAAAGGAAAAAAGAAAAGATATTTGTGTCCTGTACTTTATGGAATTAATTTTTGATATTGGAGTTCTCCAGTGAATATGATGGGTGGTGTCTTGGGTAGTTGGAGCTCTACGCTTACATCAAGTTAAGTTGGGTTCTTTTTAGGTTATGATTTTGACTTTTGATTTATAATTTTTGAATTTTAGCTGTTCACGAGAGGCGGTACATAGAGGAAAATAGTCGCATATAATTTTTACCAATATATTTGAACTTGGTACAGTGTGTACTACAATCTACTTGTAGACCCTATCTTGAAAAAACACATCATTTAAAAGCTAATTGTTGTAGCAACGCAAGCCAAAGTATAAGTGCTCTTGAACCACCGATACTCTTTAAAAAAAAGAAAAGGATATTCATGTCCTGTACTATTATGGAATTAATTTATGATATTCAAGTTCTCAACAAAGTGCTCAATCAAACCTCTACATGGATTTAAAAGAAAAATGTTATCAGTCTCCTATAGTACCGTTTAATTGAATTTATTTCTAATTTTTTTAGTGCTAGACAAAGTGCTCAAACTTCTATATAGGTTTATATAGATGTATAAAGGGAATTACTATGGTTCTTACGTCCGAATAGGACGCTTAGCATTGTATGCTCAATCCACTACTCTAAGCAAGATCAAATGGCTCTATGTAGTGGACGCGAATGTTCTTTTCAGCAATAGGCCATAATGTGAGGTCACATCCATAGCATCACCCCTTTCCTACCCTCTCATTCTCTACTATGGTAGCTCTACCTCTACTAGCCAGGCCTCCATATTTCTCCACATCAGCCCTGCGTCCTCCAAGCTCCCTTCTCTCTTAGAGCAAGCGAAGCAATGGCACCACGATTAGAGGTGCAAACGGAGCGGATACGGACAGATATTGCTCATTTCATATTCTTTTCCATATTTTTTTTATCGGAGTCGGAGTCAGACACGGATAGTACTGGATACGAATACGAATGCAGATATTCTCGGTCATGAATACGGAGCGAATACATGCCGCTCCGAATACGGTTAGTTTCGGTCACAAATATTTAATCGGATAATGCGCAAAAGGAAATTTCACATGGTGACAGGAATAAGTTAAGCAACTAGTAAATTATAGTTAGCAAAGTAGCAAGTAAATGATAGAGACTAGTTAAACAAGTAGTAGCTAACTAGCTACATGTCACATGGTTCAAAAGTATGAATTGCCCATAGCCAAGTAGTCAAGTACATCACTAGTTCATTTAACTTCATTATATTTAGCAAATGATTCCACAAGGCCTTCGTATCCGGTATCCGACTCTGTTTCCATATTCGGTAATTATCCAAAAAATATCCGGATAGTTCTGTATCCGTCGAATAATGCTTTTTCCAAATCTGTTTCCGTATCCGACAAAAAATATCCGATTTCGTTTCCGTATCCGATAAAACCTTCGGATATTCGAAAATTTGCTCCAAATTGTATCCAAATTAAAACAGACAGATACAATTTGGAGCTCAAGGAAGCCCAGGGCTATGCCAAATGCATAGTCGGAGGAGCTAGGGGTGGCGGATATGAGCTTGCAAGCAATGAGGAACCCAGCTGGTAGCGTGCATCCTCCTTGCATGAGCTCGACCACCACCACCTCTGTGTGTCCTCCTTCTTTGGTAGGTTGGATGCTGGTATTTTTTGAATTGTTGCAACACCTTTCGTAGTTTGTTGCATGAAATGAAAATTTTATTGCACCTATCTTTTCGGATATTGAGAAGTGTTGCAGTTCAATTTTTGGTTACTGAAGTTGGGTTTTTAATTTGTTGCACCGTACTTTTATTTTTGTTACAGTAGAGATGTCTATTTGTTACACCGAGGAATCTGTACTTTGTTGCATCGAGCAAGGGATTTGTTTCGACGACAATGCTTTTGTTGTAGCCTGAAAGAGACCGTTGTAGTGTTATAAAATGATATATTTGTTGCATCGGATGGAAATCTGTTATGGACTTATTGGATAATTGTTGTGTCTTACCGATTTTTGTTACGTGAGATCGAATAGGTGAGATCAAACTTTTATATCAAATTTGATGATGCAAAGGGGTGTATGGTAAAAAAAGCTCCCATCGTACGTCTGTGCACTACCCATGCATATATATATATATATATATATATATATATATATATATATAGTAAAAATATTGAGGGCTACTAGGTGTCTGGACTCCTCAACCCAGAGCCGTCTGATCTTGCACGCATAGTGAGTCGTAAAAAAGACGATTAATGGGTTGGGCGGCTGAGACCCGTTGCTTCTGCCGAAGGAAGGCAAAATAGGATTGCCTCTTTCCCCAAATCCACAGCATTGCTTCTCCAAAAAAGAGGAGGCGATGGCCGATCAACCTGCCGCTCGAGTTCTTCGGGATCTTCCGTGCTCAGCGCGATCTTCCACCCCGCGGCCGCTCCGGCTCAGCACGACGCCGCGCCGGGCGCTCGGCGCGGCGCACCACAATACCCTGCCGCTCCACGGCAGCCGCAGGCGGCGCCTCGCCGTCTCGGCCTCCGCCACCGAGGAAACCAGCGGCGGGCCCGAGCAGTTCTACTTCAACTTCACCGGGTTCCCCTTCCCACTCGGCCCCTTCCTCAACAGGCGCACCACCCGCACCGAGGTTGGTAATCGCTTGCGAATCGCCTCATTGCGCTACGTCTTTGCCGCGGAAAAAAGTCCTCATTTTCTTTCTCTCGTCGCCGTGCGCCGTTGAACGACCGAATCAGGCCGTGAAGGGCAGCATATGGCTGTTTGAGCAGGAGTAGGCTCTGGGATTCAGCAGCGTCTCCTCCAACATCCGCATGACCGTCGTCAAGCTCAAGTCCGGTGGGCTTTGGGTGCACGCCCCCATCGCGCCGACCAAGGAGTGCACGCCCCCATCATGTGTGCTGGCCTTTGATGCCTTGAAAAGGGGAATATGCAACTAAAGAAAAGGGTATATCATACACAGTAAACGTTTATTCCTACTTATTTAAGATTCTAATTTGATTGAATGCTAGTTTACATTGTTACGAATGCTGCACCTTTTGCCAATTCATATTTGTATTATCAACCAAGCATATACTCCTGTAATACTTAGGCTGCATATAATGAGGTTTTCATACACTACTTTACTTTGCAGGGCTAAGTAGCTCTTACCTCACATATAAAACTCTGGAGTATGATGCCATGTTATTTTTCTTTAGATGTACTCTGTACTTTCCTAAATAATTTGCAATAATGATTTATATTAAATCCCACACATCTGACTGGTCATATATATTATGGGTTTTGGATAAATAATCAAGCATATATCATGTCGGGTATGATGCCATGTTATTTTTCTTTTTGGCTAGTATAGATCATGTCGGGTATGATGCCATGTTCCTTTTCTTTTTGGCTAGTTTTATGAATGCCTGATTGTTTTGAGTGGTTTGTGTGTGCAAAGCATATTGTTGGTGTAAAATTTCACTGCAGTATCAGTCATAAGACAATAAAAGGCATTCAAATGTATAGGCATATAGGTTAAGTTTTTGTTCGGTACTGTTCAGAAATGAGATCACAGTTATACAAAGTTTTCAACCACACTGAAGTATATAAGTTTGTGGACATCACGAACCATGTAAATCGTGCATGCCAGATCAGCTCAGTTCAGGGGGTTAGAAGAGGGCACTACTATGAGCAAGCACGGTTCATTCTATGGCTCATCAGTTGAAGTACTTACTGCCAAATGAACTTGCAGCGTCTGGGTAGTGAATCCTGATGAAATTCTCCAGGCAGTTTTTTGTAGTAGAAATCTGAACGGGAACCGTCTGAGGACACGACGTACAAGCACCTGCTGCTATGAAAAACTTCATGCTTAGCAACCTGCAAAGCAGGGAAAGAGTTTTCATGACATTCCCGTTTTGGTTGTTCTGGTACATCAGAAAGGCAAACTGGTTACCATTATGTAATTGTCCTGGCCAGCCATCTTCTTTTCCTTCTCTGGGTGGTACATGAGAATATTTCTGACAATGAACATCTCGTCGTCTGGAGAAATCTTAATACCATCCCTGCAAAGTATTGAAAGCGATGGACTGTGAATAAGGGGGACAAATTTACTAACACAGAAGTAGCCACATGGTGTCTACAAGAGCAGATGTATTTTCCAATTGTTGCAGTTACTTAGACCTTGTGGCGTTAAAACAAAAGCCTAACTTTTATCTTAGCATCTATCTACCAGCAGCTTACAACTACCTGAAGAATTCTAGCTAGTTTTCAGTACATGTGAATAGATTTGCCTTTTCAAGTTGCATTGGGCCAGAAAAGTTTACCTTGATTCACGGATGATCCTCTTTACATTCTTCATGATTGGTTCGACCTGGGCATGTATATGCTGCTCCACTGTATACCAGTTCGGAGTTGCGTAACATTTTAAGATAACATTTGATATCCGATTCAACTAAAAAATTCACACAAGATTTTTACCCGAAACAATATCATGACGTACAAATTCGTTGCTCCAAATCATTTAGTGTGTCATACCCGTTTTTTTAAACCGATTTACTCCACGAACCTATCAACAAAAATTTGTAGCTCAAATGATACGAAAATTTCACATAATATTTTCGCCTTAACTGCTAACATTATGTACAAATTTCACATCAAGTAAATAAAATAATATATGTAAACATACGCGTTTTTCGGTGCCTTTCGTCTCCTTTCGCCACTATAAATCATTCCGTGCGACATCTAGAAATTAATGGAAGTAATGCTAGTCAACATACTACATACAGATTTCGTGCCCTTAATATCCGATTTTAAGATACCAGTTCAGACTTGATTCATGGTACCAATATATGATCTAATGGTATTGCCGTTAATCTCACATACTCGTACCAATATATGATCTAATGTACCGAGACTTTGTATTAGGTATGAGGTACACACATACTCGTAACCGATCAGGGTCCTAGTTATTCATGGCAATAACCACTCCGGATCAAGCATGCACGGCAAGCATGCACGACGCACATTCAAATCGCTGCTTATATATGGAAATTAATAATCCGGTGTGGACTAATAAATCTCCCCTTTGAATACTACGGTAAGTATTATTGGCTAATGGGTATACCCGTTAATCTCATACCTAATCCAAAGTAGCACATCTCAATGCGATCTAATGGTTGATAGGTTAGGTGCCTGGACTCCTAGGAGTCCCATTTCCCCTTCCTATATATATATATATATATATATATATATATATATATATATATATATATATATATATATATATATATATATATATATATATATATATATGTATGAAAATTACATAAGGCACCAACATCCGATACACGTGTATGATTGATAATTTTTTTGAGTTTGGGTATGAAAATGTTTTATACCCTTGATATATTTATGGTAAGTAAGTTTTGAACTCAGTTCAAACTAGTTTGAACTACTTTTGAGTTCAATACAACTACAGTGAGTATATACCATAAAAATAGTTCAAACTAATTAAACTGAAGTTGAATTTAAATTTTTTTGGAGTTTGACATCTCAAATATACTTTTTTATGGGTATATGAAGATACCCACATCAAACGTTGCGAATCTCGAAGCAAATCAACGGGTATTGATATTGGTGCCTAGGCACCTTGGTGCATGAAACACTCGTCCTATATATATATATATATATATATATATATATATATATATATATATATATATATATATATATATATATATATATATATAACTCTAAACGGAGCGCTAAAGGAAAAACCTCATTTAAGTAATAATATTCGGGTTTGAATTTTGGTAAACCGTCCATCCTATGCAAATTCGACGGCAACGAGGCACGCAGATCTACTCCAACTGATAGAAAGTTAGCTAAAATCCTAGGATTTATCGAGGGTATGTTTGGCAACGGCTGCGGCTTATGACTTTTGGTTGAAATTTTTGAAATTTGGCTGCTTATGGTACAGATTACGGATATAGATACTCACTTGCGATTTTGGATGGTACAAATGTTGGGCTTTTAACGTGTACATCGTTTAACTTGTATACCCCGTCTTGAGAAAATAATTCGTTTAAAAGTTAGGTACTGTAATAAAAGCCAAAAGCTGTCAGCTTCGGAGGAAATGAACAGGCACCGAATTAGTTGGCAGCTGGCTCTGTGATTTCTACGTGGCCAGATTAGACTAGTAGTTTTCATAACTATGCGGCTGCTTCGGTCGCTGTGTGTGTTTCGATGGAACCTATGCGTGCGTCGCCTTCCATAGATTTGCATTTTTTGTTTGATGTGGTGAGAAGCTAAAGGTGTGTTCAGTTAGGGTGTGTTTGGTTCGTGGATGGAGGTTGTATCGTATATCCTGACTGAGTGGATGCAGGCTGAGTGGAATCGTATTTCAGAAAAAGAAGATGTTTGGTAAGGTTGCATGAGCAGATGCAAAAAAACTGAGATGCTGTTTGGTTGCCTGTATGAGCGGATGCAGTCTACCAAACCTGAGAGGCTGACACGTGGGACCGCATAAGATACACTGCATCCACTCATCCAGGATGGCCAGTGAAGCTCATTTTGAGCGTATCCACCCATCCAGAATGAGGGTGTATTTTTGCATCCGCTCATGCAGGCTGCATCCACTCATACAGGCAACCAAACAGGCTCTTTCTCAGATTATACGGATCCACCCAATCAGAACGAAGGAGATTCAGGCAACCAAACACACCTTAGTAGTTAGCCTGGTGTGATGTTTGTTCGTTGTGCGTGGTTGTGGTGGAAAGAAATCTTAATCGACAATTAAATTTTACCTAGCTCCTTGTTGGGTTTGGTTCTTGCTTTAATTCGATGGGTACCATCACTCGCAAAAAAAAATGACGGATACAATTTGTGAAATCCATATAAAGTAGTGTCATTTTTCCTAGTAGGAAGGATTTTATACTTCTTTTTCTAATTTTTTAGAGACAAGAACCAAGAAAGATTGGTGGTATGGTGTATCTGTGAAATCCATATTGCCGGAATCCTCCCATACAAACAGGCCCTTAATTCACAATTACCGTTTCTATGCGGTTAATTGAGGCGATATGCGTTTCTTAGATCACACAGCAAAAAGAGATCACCGGATCAAAAAAAAAAATCTACTTTCGGGATTCAATTACAGAAACGGAAGGGGGCTCTTTGGGGATCTTTTACTGGTTTACTTTTCTTTTGAACGGTAATCGTTTTACTAGTTTCTTTTAACTTCAAAAAGAAAATGAAAAGACTAGTCACATTTTCTTTCTCTCTCCGACCAAATTTCCATGGAGGGTGAGAGGCTGGGATTGAGATCATCAAACTTTGTGAAGCAAAGTCGAAGCAGAACAATAACTGTGACTTTGAGCGATCCTCTGATTTAGATAAAAAAAAGATGGTCTAGATTAGATGCTACCGCCAAGTGCTACAGTAAGGTACACGGTGTCTTTACTACAGTATCCGGATCAATCTCTATCCGATAGCTAGAAAGCAAAGTCACAGTACTATACAGGCCTGTTCTACTATACAAGGCCTGTTCTTTTGTGGCTGTTACGTATGAGTTTTGACTGTATTTTGTGGTTTTTAACTGTTCGTATAAGAGATATAGAGTAACTAAAATTCGCGTGCGGCTTTTGCCGATATAAATGAAGTTAGTATAGTATATATATACTATAATTAACTAGTAGATCTCATCTTAAAAGATACTTTATTTAAAAATTAATTACTATAAAAAAACTAAAAGCTAAAATTAAAAGCCACAAAAGAACAGATCCATAGCGCCGTGACATTGCTTCACACAGTCAAAAAGATCCCGTTCTGAGAGGCCGGTCTTGAGTCCTCCCATAGTCCCGTCACCCAGATGCTCGCTCGCAGATGCAGCTAGCGCGTGAAGAAAGCTAACTTTTGAGGTGGGAAGCGTACGCTGCCGTGCATTCTATTTCTTCGTCCCTAGGACTCGGGAACCCGGATTCTATTTCCCCACGAGCGGCTCAAGCAAGCAGTGTCCCTAGCGCCCAAGGCAGAGCTAACATCGACCATGCAAATCAACTCTCTCCTTTTCACGACACCTTATCAATCAATTCAATTGCTGTTTCTACTAACGATTTCTTTTTTACTAAAAAAATGACCTTTTGGTTAAACAAAAAAGAGGGTACAATACTTCTGATGTATTTTGACTTTTAGCTTATTTAATATAGAAATTACTTAGAACACGTGGCCATCAAGTGGGTCCATTGCGAAGGGGCTGGAGGCCACGGCGCGCCCGACCACAGCACGTTCACACACGAGGCCGGCTGCCTCCACGCATGCCGCGGCCACCTGTTGATCGTGTAGGTTCTGGACGTCGTCGCCAATGCCAAGACAGGGGACATATTCCTCGCCATGGAGCTCGTCGGCCCCAGCCTCCGCGAGCACATCTGGAGGCCGCGCTTCGAGGAGTTGACCTGCATGATGATGCGGCAACTCGTCGGCATGGCTAAGAAGATACATGACGCCGACATCATCCACCGGGACATCAAGCCAAATAACATCCTCGTTAGCCCGGTCGGCAAGCTCAAGATCTACGACTTTGGGGCGACGACGCTGGTGAAGCCGTACGAGGTGGGGCGTGTCAACACGATGCAATACAGCTCGCCGGAGCAACTCACCGGCAGCCGGCACTACAGCCTGACCGTGGACATGTGGGCACTCGGGTGCGTGATGGCCAAGCTCCTCACCAGTGCTCCCTGTTCGAGTCAGAGGCAGAGGAGGACATGAGCACCGAGGTGTCCGACCTGCAAGACCTAATGAGCTCTACGGGGACCCTGGACTTTGAGTGCCTGCCGGAGCTATCGCAGGCAGGGTGTGAGGTCCTGGCCGGCCTGCTGGGCTTCCACCCTGACGAGAGGCTCACAGCAACGGAAGCCCTGGAGCACCGGTGGTTCTTTTGCTCCTTCCATTCCTAGGCGGCATCATAGTTGCGAGAAAGAGAGAGAAGAGGTGGTCGCGACTCGTAAAGGAGGCAATTGCGCCCCGATGGAGACGGATAATTTTCTTGGCCTCGCAGCATGTGTATTCCCCTCCCCGTGGATCCCCGTGGATTGGGTCGGTAATTTCCCTGTCCATGCGCTATCCAAATGCTGCCTCAAGTTAGCCTAAGGAAAATGTTCCACAGGCCAAATTCTCCTCGGGAAACGAGGGAGATCACGGCCAAATCCTTGGCTGCCAAATGAGCCCTGAAAGGGTCGATACCAACAAATAAAAAAATGTATGTAATCGGACTCTATTTAAAAGTTAATTCAAAATATTAAATAATTCATATGAGTATTAAATAACTACATAGAAGAGAGTGCGATTGAGAGATGATATTATTATTTTGTGGTTTTTTAATGTAATGTGAGTCTCAGTTATTAGTAGGAATCGGTTTAATACATTGAAGAAAAATAAATTTAAGTTTCTAGAATGCTTACATGACATCACTTTAAATCAACATCGGTTTAATACACTAAGGATGCTCAAGGGTGTGTGTCGTAGCTACGGGCTAAACAGGGAAAGAGGGGACTGGTAGGAGAGGAAGAGGAGAGCCAGATCTGTGGAGAGGTGGTGAGAATGAGAGGAGGATGTCCCCTTTACCCCTCCTGGGGGCTTATATATATGTGAGTGCGGTAGAATGGGAAATCCCCATTCTACCCCTTAGTATTTACAAAGGATGGGGGTACACTGGTATATTTACACTGTTATATTCCTCTACACTATTGGGCCTATTACATGTTGGACTAGTTGCACGGCCCAGTCACAGGGGGTTGGACCACCCCTACAACAGTGTGTTAACTAACTAGAGAACGCCGTGCCTTGCTGTGATCTTTTGACCAAGCAAGTAAATGGGGCTCGTCAAGAAAGGTAAACGATTTGGAGATGGGCTTAATAAATCGTTATATTATAAGTTTGCTTCACTCTTCGATGCATCATATTTGAATTTGAGGAGGTTTACCTTCAAAACGCATATTACGATCCATTTTCATGGTTAATAGTAATCACAAATATTTTGGTTTAAAAAGATCCATCTTTGAGCTGTGACTTATGGTTTAAATTTTTGAATTCTGGCTATTTGTAAGAGAAAGTATAGAGATACTTACGTGCGATTTTAGCTGATATAGATAAAGTCAGAATAGTATTTACTATAATAGACTTGTATATCTTATTTTTTAAAAAATACTTAATTTAAAATCTAATTACTGTAGAAAATCAAATCGCAAATCTAAAAGTACTCACCGAACCTCATCCTAGCACGCTGATGTGGCTGTTAACCATCAAGTGTGTCGCAAATACCATCCAGCTGGTCATTGTCCTTGTTGTGGCTACAGACCAAACAGAGAGAGATGGTAGAGGAGAGTGATGAAGATAAGTGTAATGGCCTGGGGTCCTCCCCATGGCTTACTCATATATATATACACATGAGGGGTGCTTTTACAGTTATACCCTTACATCTGGTTATCCCCTCTGGGGGCAGTTATGTCATTACACATGGCCTATTCTGGGCCTTATAACCTCCTACCAGACCTGCTGAGTTTAGGTGGGGGCCACCCCTACGACAGTCCTCTTCATAGATGAAAATCTAGGATATACCCTCCTACACATTCAAATTGATAATATACCCTCCTCCAATCTATTTGCTTTACAAAATACCCTCTTTATATTAATCTGTATAGGTACAAGGTATAAGCATGTATTGTACCGTATTTCTCTTTTCGTGCATGGGGACCCGAGGGATCTGTCGGAAAAGGAACTGGCAGTCGAGATTCCGCCATGTGGCGACCAATCCGTACAGCTACTTGTGTTTCTTCCATTTGGGTTAGTATGGGGTTGCACCTTAGACGTGCATCCGGATCCAACGACGGTTAGATTCTGATAGTCGGTTTTGACTATTGTGCTTGATTATATAGGAGCGGATACCAGGGACAACCCTGTAACACTAAGGGTTTATTTGGCTGTTAGGGAATATGTTTTCAGGGACAAAGATCCCAGGTGGAATTTTCCTTGCAATATGGGAACCTCATGGCATATTAGGTAGGTTTTTTTGGATTAATAGTTTATGGTTTAAATATTTGAATTCTAACTATTCACGAGAGACAGTAAGTAGAGGAAAATAGTTGCATGTGATTTTGGTCGGTACAGCTGAACTCAGTACACTTTTTACTATAATTTTTCTATTGACCCCGTCTTGAAAAAACACACCATTTAAAAGCTAATTATTATAGACAGTATAAGCATAAATCAATTTTAAACTCAAAAGAATCCGGCCATTATCCACTGGGAGTACAAATCCCCATAGTCATTTGGGAGTGGTAGGGAAATCCTTCCCACGTCAAGATGGCCGATGACAACCAGTGACACAGCCATGGCCTTATTTGAAGTGCTACGGACCAGCGAGATCGGGAGAGCCACATCTCAGGGAGGCGACAAATTGTAGCACCACCTCGACTTGATGTGGAATGCCACCTTCATTGGCTGGGGTTGGCTCGATCGCGTGGCCGCCACCGACACGATCTACTCGCCGTAAGCCATGCTCGGAGCTCGCCACAACACGACTAGGCAGCAGGATTACCACCGTCATCTTCCTCGTCAGCCACCAGATCTAGAGTGCCACCACCGTCTAGCCATGTTGTCGCTGCTGTCGACACTACCCATGTGTTCTTCCTCTACTTTGGTTGCTGATGTGCATCTTCATGGTTACTGTTGTTGTCGAAGCGCGAAACGTGGCGCAGCAGGTTCAATCGCCAAGGGATGCGAGTTGGAGGAGGAGGGGAGAGCCAACGGTGTGGGAGGAGATGACAGCAACAGAAGGGGTCACTTCGATGAGCGTCGAGGAGTCGAGTGGCGCTGCGTGCTTAACAAGGGCCCTAGGATATGCGTGGAATGGGCTACGAAATCTTCCTGCTGAGCTCATCCAAACATCCACTTGAGTTACCACATGGAAAATTCCCACATAGGATTCCACCACTGGGATTGGGCCGGGATCCCGATCGATCTTGGGCCTCCCAAACAAGCCCTAAAAATACAGAGGCATAAATGAAGCGATTCCATTAAACATAACTAATGATGTCAAATACACTCAAATTGTCATGTTCTAACTTATACAACCACACAAACATGTTTAATGTTATGTTGAAGAGCATGTAAGATTGGAATGTGGAAGATAAGATCTTTAGTATAACATTAGACAATGCGTTAGTTAACGACTTGCTGGTGAATTATTTGAACTCTAATCTGTTGGGGAAGAATTTGTTGCTTTGCAATGGTGAACTACTTCATGATCGTTGTGCATCCTATGTCCTTAACCTTATTGTACAAGAAGGGTTGAAGAATAGCAATAGGGCTGTTGATAATATCAGAAATAGCGTGAAGTATGTTAGAGGCTCGTAATCTTGAAAGCAAAGATCTGAAGAGATAGTTCCACAAGTTGGCATATCCTGCGAGAAGAGTCTCTCACTCGATGTAGTCGCTTGTTGGAATTCGACATTCCTAATGATCAAGACAGCTTTAGAATTTAGGAGAGCATTTGATGCTTTGCAGCTGCAGGACCCTCTTTATTAAGTGTGCACCATCGGTTGAGCAATAGGAAAGGGTAGAGGCAATTCGCAATTTGTTGGAGATTTTCTACAATGCCACGATGGTAGTTTCTGGTTCATCTATCCAACAACTAATTGCTATTTCCATGAGCTTTGGAAGGTTAAGTTAATGTTGGAAAGGGAGGCCACAAATCAAGATGGTATCATTAGATCTATGGTACATAAAATGGAGAAAAAATTTCTGAAATATTGAAAGTTGTCACACCTAGTTATCTACATTTCTATTATACTAGACCCTAGGTGTAAGTACAAGTTTCTTGAGTTTCGCGTAAGAAATGGGTTTGGAGGTGAGGCATGATATCTATCTAAAGTGAAGATGACAATAAAAGAACTCTTTGCAGAATATTCTTTCCAGGTTGATGACTCATGTATTGACAATGAATAAGAATGAAGTGATGTTGAGATAACTGCTGATATAAATTATCTATGGGCTGATTAGAATCAACATCTCAATGCACAACAGAGGAATCAAGAAAAAAGTGTTGCAATGTTGCTGGCTTAGCACGTCAGCTGGTTAGTGTGGGCTCAGTCACTAAACCCACCTCCCACATATGCAAGCTAGCAGCAGCCCAATAGCTTGTAAAAAAACTGAGCAACTAGAGTGGGTGGGTGTGGGCTATCAGCAACCCGCCCCACTTGCAACCCTAGATCAGACCCCATCCGACTCAATTCAACCGACCACCATGCGTCGAACATAACCACACCAGCCACTAATGAGGCAAGGAAAGACAAGAAGAGCTACAGTACTTTGGCCTAATCTGTTCAGTTCCAAACCGAGGAGTGGCAAAAAAAGAAATTGGGAAGAAAACAATGGAGTGTGGGGAAGAGAAACTGTTCACACATATAGCACGGTAGCACTTTTTTTTAAAAAAAATTGGCCTTTGGACGTCTGTTTTAAAAAAATCTAGTCCCTCCTTGAGCTCGACAGCCGCAGTAGGTGACACGTGTTATTTGCCATGCTATAGTAGCGCGTCAACACCTGTCGAGCAGCAGCGGCTACTCGGTACGTAATTAATTAGCGTTAAGTAATCATGATTAGTAATAATTAATCAACATATTTCATGATTAGTGCTAATTAAGCATGATTAGCACTAATGCAATCATTGTGCGGCGGCTAGTGTTCTGCGAAGCTAGGGGAGCTCATCTAGCTCAGTATATAACTGCTGAGCAAATGAGGGGGTTAGATTTGCAAAAACAGACGATCAAAGGCTAAGTTTGAAAAAAGTGGCTACATTACGAGATATGTGAACAATTCGGGGAAGAGCGCAGTTGTGAGGAGGAGGAGAAAGAATAGAAAATGGTGGAAAATCAAAGGAAATGGCATATTTCAAAGGACCATAAAAGAGTGGTATATCTCAAAATGGCATATTTTAAAGCGTCGTATATCCAATTTTATCAATTCTCAAGGTTGGGCAAACAACACTAGCCAGATCTTAGTCGAGCTGGCCCCACTTAGTTCGTCTTATATAAGCTGGTTTATGCTTTTTGCACTATCATTGGCTTATTTTATATTGTAGTTGCCGGTGGCTTTTTTGGCATAAGTAAATTTTGTAAAAATAAAATAGAACAAACATGTTAGTCGATTACGGACAATGCAAACGCATATGGGGAAAAAAAAGAAAAGGCAAAAAAAAAAATCCAAAAAAGCTAAAAGCTAGAAAAAGACGAAATTAAAGAATAATAAACTAGAATCCAAAAAGAAAGCTGAAGTTGGAACGAGTGGAGCAGTTAGGAGCCGCCTGATCAACATGAGTATTTTTTTCTCCGAAGTGACCACAGAAGCAGCTGCAGCCAAATCTATTAAGAAAGCACAAAAAAATGTACTGCGTACGTGATATATGATCTTGCAAGAAAAGACTGCCGGGGATGAACACCGACAAACTAAGCCTCTAATACAGTATGCAAATGAAATCACCCGAAAAAAACATCAACAATAGTTTCATCACGCTTTTACTTTGCCATATCCATTGATGTGCAATCTGTGCCCAGATTTAGGTCCAGGTATCCGGCCAATTGTTCAAGGGCAAAAATCTCTTAAATTGGTTGGATTCTTTTTGGGTTGGGCTTACTATTTTCTGTTACAGTAGTTAGCTTTTAAATATGCGTCTTTTCAAGACAAAGTTTACAGGTAAATTGTAGTAAATACTGTACCAAATTTAGTTATATCGGCTAAAATCATATGCAATTGTTTCTGTAGGATCGATTCACACTAAGATAGGCAATCAGAGGGGAGGTGAATGATTGCGGAAGCTAAAAATAAATTTTAAGACTCTCCCCTAAACACAAAACCTATTTAAGCCTCATTTAATAATTCTGGACAGAATAATGTACTCTCACTAAAACTGATACCGATTAAAAACCGTAACTCCGATTGACCTCAAATTTTTTCAGAATAAACTAGAGACAGTTATTGAACTAACCCAACTGGAATTACGTCAATCGGAACTCTAGAACTTGAGATATAAAATAAACAAGATCGCTGATACAGATAGTGACGAAAATAAATTAAGCCCTAATTATGCAACTAAGCAAAATATGAGATCGCTTGCCTGACCGATGGCTGAACAATGTCGTGCGCTTCGTGATCAAAAAGATGCCATGCCAAAGAAAATGTTTGGCCACCCCAAAAGCCGTATATATATTTTTCTTCCACGGCTGCTCGGTACAACTCTTGCCATGCCACCGCATGCATATATATACACACACAGCCCAACTCCAACTAGGCCTTAAAATCCTAATCCAACTCCAACTAGGACTTAGAATCCTAATCCAACTCCAACTAGGACTTAGAACCCTAATCCAACTCCAACTAGGACTTAGAACCCTAATCCAACTCCAACTAGGACTTAGAATCCTAATCCAACTCCAACTAGGACTTAGAATCCTAATCCAACTCCAACTAGGCCTGGGCCTTTTTACCTCAACTAGACTTTTGGCCCACTAATTTTCAAGGGACCCGAAACCCTTCCTAACACAGGTTTTTCACACTCATGACTTTTCTAACACGTCACGTGTCGAAGCCTCCAGGACCGCACCTCCCGTAGCCTCTCTACGTATCATCCACCTTCGATCTCCATGCGCCCCAAGCATGAGCCCGATCATCTCGTGACCTCCTTGACCGTCTGAACCTCAGATCTCCCCATCCTAGTTCCGGTCCACCTCGTCACCGACCATGATCGCCTCCATGTTCAACCTGCACATGCAAAGACCAAAGAACATTCTTCCGGCACAAGTTCGTCTCAACTTGGCCAACATCAGTCCGCACACACACAACACAACTCGCATAACACCGCTAAACGAAATCACCAATTATTCATCATAACAGATGGCATGCTTGAAGCATACATCTTTTCAATTCTTTCTTTCTCATATACCCCTTTTTTTAACAATAACATGCCAAATTGCGTGAGCATAAAAATTGTAACATGAAACATACGAGCCTCATAGCCAAGAGTTAAAATAAGACTCACAATCGAGCTCATCCTTTTTGATGAATACCGCAAAGTAATAAATATAACCAATCTAGTCAAAATATTCCGTCATGTCATGCTTTTATTTCAAATGTAGCAATTTAATTATAAACAGTCATGATCAAAGCTACACAACATATGAATAGATATGATAAAGAGAGCTCTACTACTCAATTGGTTTCAATGACTTGGATTTGATGAGTTATTTGACAAGGATAATAAACAAAGCTTCCGAAATTTTTAAACAACAAGCTCCCCCTCAGAATAATCCCATAAGATGTAATACTCCCAACTCACTTCACAATTGAGGAAAACGTGAAGTATCAAACGATTTCATGTGCAAATTAGCAACTTGAGAACTTAACAAGATGTCAGACAACATCACCTTTTCCACATGGTCTTTCAAAAAGTTAAATCTCTTGCAAACCATCAAAGGAGTGAAGAACCATCAAGTATTCCAATCAAGCGATGATAAAAAAAAATCGAAACCCAATTTAGCTCATGTTCTCCATCCTTGTCAGCTGTTCTTACATGACAGGAAATATCGGTCTCACAGTATTGGGGTTAGTAAAATAAGATTTAGGAATCCAGTACTGTGACACACGACGAACAGGAGCAACAAAGCTAGAACCAAAGTTACGTGAATGTGAATAATCAGAATGCCGAAAAAAACGTGAATTGTTTGAATTACATCCAAAATCAGCACATGAATCAAATTTAAAGTTATCATAAAAGTTCTCTAAAAACTTAGATTTTGCATGAGATCTAGGAATGAAAAAGGTTGCATGTTTTTGTCTCAAAGCATTCAATCTTTTCTTTCTCTCTTTCTTGACACGTCTAAAGCAAAATTCATTTAAGTGTCCAACTCTTCCACAGCAGGTGCAATGAAATTTAATATAACTAGAATTCTTTTGAGATGATGAGCTAGCACCTACATTATCATTTGATGAATTTTGCACAAAGCCAGCAGATTTAAACACAGTTTGTTTTGGTTCAAGTTTCACTTCAATCTTTCCAGGTTCAAGAAGCTTAACAATCTTAGGAGGATTATTCTTGGCATGCTCAACAGAATTAAATCCTAGACCACGATTTTTCGCACTTGTTTTTGACTTGTCTAGAATCATATTTAAATTTTTCTTGCCAAAAGAAAATCTCTCTAAAGTGTCTTTCAAGTACTCATTCTCTTTAGCTAGTGTGGGACAAGTTGTGCATTTAACAGGTTCATTCACAGAATTTTTAGAAGCACTAGACTGAGCCAATTTTTCTTTTTCAGCAAAATCATTAAGTTGTCTAGTCAAAACTTCTATTTCAGTGTTAAGCTTAGGACAATTAGAGCAAGAAGATATCTCATGATAAAGCATCTGTTGAATTGTTTCCTGAGATGAGTTAAGTCTAGCTTTTAATAATTCACATTTAGAACAAGCTTTAGAATGAACATTTGAAATACTTAATTCTAAACATGAAGAAGAGCTAAACTTGAGCTTTTCAATTTCATCATTAGCACATTTCAATTTTTCATCACAAGAGTCATGTGCTAATCTTAATTCATCAAATTTAGCAGTTACATCTCTAAGTTGATCCATGTTTAAAGCATTAAGAGACCTAGCATTCTCTAACTCAGAATGTAAAATTTGACATGACTCACAAGATTCATCATCAGGAATTAAAACTCTAAGTCTTGCAATTTCAGAATTTAGATATTCAATCAAAGTATCATATTTTTTAATCTTTTTATCTTTCTTTTCTAGCAAAATACCAAGTTTAGCAACAGCTTTAGCTAAATCATCATAAGAAGGTTCTACCTCATTGTAGTTGTCGCTGTCAAGATCATCATTGTCGGTGGAGCTTTTGCTACTTGCCATTAGACACAACCCAATTAAATCTTTCTTGCCTTTGGGAGTATCATCCTCGCTGTCCGTGTCCACATTACTCAAATTAATTTGCTCAAGAGCCGAAAGAACACGATGCACCACCTTGCGATTAATATAGCCCTTCTTTTTATTCTTCTTTTTTTCTTTCTCCATCTCTTCTTCCTTCTCATTCTCTTCTTTTGCAAATCTTGCTAGAAACTTTGGACATTTGGGACGAATATGATTGAGATCACCACACTCATAACACCTTTGAGGACCAAAATTTCCTCTCTTTCTTGATCTCACATTCTGCAAAGCTCTTGTGAAGCGTGTAGAGAGAAGTGTCAAATCATCTTCCGGAAGTTGCTCTAACTGTTCATCGGTTAGTGAAGACAAAGAAGACAAAGCATAACTAGTAGAAGAATTATCACCATTAGACTTGCTAGATTGTGAAGCTAAAGCAATTGATTTATTACCATTATTTTTTCTAGCAAAAACATCTAATTCATGAGTTTTCAATTTAGAATAAAGGACATCTAATGTAAGCGTACTCATGACAATAGATTCTCTAATGGATGTAACCTTCATCTCCCATATAGACATATCTAATGCTCCAAGTAATTGACGTGCATTTTCAGCATCAGTATAAGTAACATTAACAGCACGTAGGTTACTAAGAATTTTATTAAAGCGGGCAAAACAATCATCTATTGATTCACCAGGTTTCATCTCAAAACGCATGTAATCCTTTTTGTACATATCTTGACGTACCTCTTTAATAGTAGATGAACCCTCATGATAATCACATAGTGCTTTCCATATCTCATATGCGGATTTAAGATGCACAACACGATCAAAATTACTCCTTCCTAGTCCTTGAATTATCAGGTTCCTTGCCTTGCTATTTGCCTCCACTTGTGCTAAATTTGCTGCTAACACAACATCGTTCTCGGGCACTTGATAAGGCTTGTAGACCTTCTCCTATATTGCAAAGCCTTGAGCTTGAATATATGCCTCCATCTTCGCTTTCCAATACTGAAAATCAACACCATCGAAAACACAAGGTTTTGTGGAATACCTATCCATCGACATGTTTTCTAATCACCGGTTAAGATTAATTAGAAAGATAAACCTGCTCTGATACCACTTGTAGGATCGATTCACACTAAGATAGGCAATCAGAGGGGGGGGTGAATGATTGCGGAAGCTAAAAATAAATTTTAAGACTCTCCCCTAAACACAAAACCTATTTAAGCCTCATTTAATAATTCTGGACAGAATAATGTACTCTCACTAAAACTGATACCGATTAAAAACCGTAACTCCGATTGACCTCAAATTTTTTCAGAATAAACTAGAGACAGTTATTGAACTAACCCAACTGGAATTACGTCAATCGGAACTCTAGAACTTGAGATATAAAATAAACAAGATCACTGATACAGATAGTGACGAAAATAAATTAAGCCCTAATTATGCAACTAAGCAAAATATGAGATCGCTTGCCTGACCGATGGCTGAACAATGTCGTGCGCTTCGTGATCAAAAAGATGCCATGCCAAAGAAAACGTTTGGCCACCCCAAAAGCCGTATATATATTTTTCTTCCACGGCTGCTCGGTACAACTCTTGCCATGCCACCGCATGCATATATATACACACACAGCCCAACTCCAACTAGGACTTAGAATCCTAATCCAACTCCAACTAGGACTTAGAACCCTAATCCAACTCCAACTAGGACTTAGAATCCTAATCCAACTCCAACTAGGACTTCGAATCCTAATCCAATTCCAACTAGGACTTCGAATCCTAATCCAACTCCAACTAGGCCTGGGCCTTTTTAGCTTAACTAGACTTTTGGCCCACTAATTTTCAAGGGACCCGAAACCCTTCCTAACACAGGTTTTTCACACTCATGACTTTTCTAACACGTCACGTGTCGAAGCCTCCAGGACCGCACCTCCCGTAGCTTCTCCACGTATCATCCACCTTCGATCTCCATGCGCCCCAAGCATGAGCCCGATCATCTCGTGACCTCCTTGACCGTCTGAACCTCAGATCTCCCCATCCTAGTTCCGTTCCACCTCGTCACCGACCATGATCGCCTCCATGCTCAACCTGCACATGCAAAGACCAAAGAACATTCTTCCGGCACAAGTTCGTCTCAACTTGGCCAACATCAGTCCGCACACACGCAACACAACTCGCATAACACCGCTAAACGAAATCACCAATTATTCATCATAACAAATTAACCATTGTCAATTATTCATCACCAAAATATACTAAATCTAGCCACATGGTCTAACAGTTTCTCTCTACACACTGTCTCGCGAATAGTTAGAACTCAAAAACTATAAATCAAAAATCAAAATCATAGTAAAAAAATCTACCCAGTAATATCTTCAATCAATAAGTTGGAGTACTCTCCAAATGCTTCCACAGATAATGGCAGATGGAATTGATGTGATATACCTTGATTTTGGAGGAATTGAGACATAGCAAACATGAGACACGTAAGTGACCGGAAATCGAATCACATTCTAATCACATTTCATTTGCCAACTCACCATTAACAAGTTAACACAGTAGCCTTAGCGCTGCTTATTTGAACTTAAACTTCTAACTTTTTAATTTCATTTTTTTAACTTTTTAGCTTATTCTAGACTTTTTGTCTTTTCCCCTTTTATTCCTTTGTATTATCTATGATGATTTAATTATTTTTCTACTTTTATTTTTTTTAAATTTAATTACGCTAAAAAAAACTACCAACTATCACAGCGCAAAAAAGCTGCTACAATAGCAAGGGCTTGTTCGGTTGGTGAGAAGCCGGCCGGCTTCTCGCAGCCGCTACAGTACCTAACTTTTAAACGGAGTATTTTCTCAAAACAGGATCTATAAGTTAAACGTAGTATACGTTAAAAGCCCAATATCTGTACCAGTCAAAATCACAAGTGAGTATCGATCTCTCCATAATCTGTACCGTAAATAGCCAAAATTCAAAAATTTCAGCCAAAAGCCATAAGCCGCAGCCAAAAAGAACAGGCCCCAAAAAAGCTAGAAGCTTGAGCTTCATAAGCCCAAATGAGACAATGGTATGATATCCGTTATCTATAAACATTGCCATATAGGACACGAGATGATATGAGAGAGAGAAGAAGAATAAAGAATTTAGCTGTTTTTCATATAGTAGTCGACTGTAATACGATAAACAAGATATTTGTGTCATGAAGAAATTATCTATAGAGATATGTAAAAAAAATAATCTATTATATAAATTATTTTTAATACTATTTATAGATGATATAGAGAATATTATAAATAATAGTAGTATATACCGTTATATATGTCCTTACAAAACAAGTTAAGACAGTAATACCAACATCTGGACAGGCGAATGTGGCGACAACTGACAGCCGAGGGCTGACGACATGGACTAGTCCATATGGACGCGGCTCAGGTGCTGTGCCCCCTGCACTTAGCGCGGTGCAGGGGTGCGCCAGCACCCGCCACGTGGCGCCCAAAATTCAAATAAATTCCGAAAAATTCAAAAAAATACTTAAAAAAATCTGAAAAATTGTAAAAAGTACTTTTTTAAGTATAAAAAGTGTTTTTCTTAAGTACTTAAATTTGTTTGATTTATAATTTTATTAAAAAAGTATTTTTTAGTACTTAAAAATACTTTTTAATAAAAGTATTTTTACAAAAAGTACATTTTACAATTTTTCAGATTTTTTAAAGTATTTTTTTGAATTTTTTGGAATTTATTTGAATTTTGGGCGTCACGTGGCGGGTGCTGGCGCACCCCTGCACCGCGCTAAGTGCAGGGGGCACAGCACCTGAGCCGCGTCCAGTCCATATTACCCCTTTTCTTGGTCCATCTCCAGCATCTCTCCACTGACTGTACGCGATAAATCATGCATCACCACACTGTCAGTTGACACGATTAAACAAGTATTTTGTTATGCTTCGTTTCAACTGGTGCTATGGTGTCTATCGTGATGTACATTTCCGGTTTATAAAATCAAAAGAAGAATATGTGCTGTTAAATTTTAAAAATTTTAGTTATAGATATCTTTTTAAATATTTAGATTAGATGTATAAAAATTATATATGATATTCATATCAAAAAGTACTTTTATAATATTATAGTTTATTAGGTTTTAGAAATAAGTTAAAATAATATTTAGAGGTTAAAGTTCTATTTTAAAGATCGTATTGAAACCTAAAATGATTTGTTTTTGTAAAGTGGAGGAAGTACCAAATAGTACATGCAGAAGTGTAAACACCGTTCCAATCCCGTGATCCTGTCTCCTCCAGGTCCCGCCATCCACCTACTTGCAATTGAAAATGAGATGGAAAATTTTCCTCCACAGCAATGATTTTGTGGAAATAATCAAATGTGTCTTGCAGAAAAGACCGAACCTAGCTAGCAATGATTTTTTAGATGGAATGTTAGGTATTCCAAACTTGATCATGGTGGTGTAATGCTCTGGCCAGAGTCTGTTCCGGCCTGTACATGTCAACTCTCTAGCAGCCAGCGTTTCAGCTTTGGCCTCGGTTTAATGGAATACCCAATATCCCATCTCAAAAAAAAAAAAAACTGACCATTTGTTCATTAGAGCTCATTTCGTAGCGGTGGTTTAGATCTCATCAACGTTGGCCATCATTTGTGTATGCCTTAGGTGGTGATCATTTGGACTTTTTTTGTGGCTTATGGCTGAAAAGCACTGTAGCTGGCTGAAAAAACACTGTAAGCTGACAGAGGCTTATTTAGTATAATTAAATTTAAAAAAAATTAAAAAATATGTTAGCCCATTACGTATAATACAAACAAATACAGGAAAAAAGAACCGGAAAAAAAACTCAACAAAAACCCAAAAGTTCAGAAAAAGACAAAATTTATGAATAGTGAAAAATAAACCGGAAGCTAAAAGCTGAAGCCAAAACGATGACAGCCTTAAGTGGGCTTGTATGGTGTCCATTGGTGCACAATCCAATGCTCCGTATCCAAAATTTCTAGATTTTCAGCTATATAGCTATTTTCATGCCATACATCCTCTGCATTAAGGCCAGCTTCCCTCGAAAAAAACAAAAACAAGAAGGTCAGCTTAGGTTTGAAGGGCAGACGCTTAGATCTTGAGACGGAGGCCATCAATCCCGAAACAAAACGCAGATTCAATCACGCTTGGTTTCAATATCTGCTAATTGTATCAAACTAGAACCCTTCCCGATTAACACAGGCAAATCATGGCACCGACAAGAGTGTCAGATTGCGACATCGCAGCTGGCAAACGTGGCGGGCGGCAACTGACGGCTGACGACATTGACCATCTCCATGTACAAGACCTTTTCTTGGTCCAGTCGGACTCCTAGCCTCTCACGTCCGATTCAGCCAATCCAAGACTTCAAGCAGAACGCCGTGCGCTGCAAACTCGATCTGGACATCACGGTCCATGACTCGAACAATGCACCATAGTCAATAACCGATCGATCATAGGCTATGGTCGTTTGAGACCCAGTACAGCACTCCAAAGTTGGGTGTTTTGACAAAATCAATCGCATTATACAAGACTACCAGTGAGTACATATGGCTTAGAAGATTCATTCATTATATTCAAGAGTCGTGTGGTGCACAGGGATAAAGCCTGACGACTAGCAATAAAAACAGAGAGAAATAAGAAAAGAGAAAAAAAGAGAGCAACACAGTTTCTTGTGTTTTTTCTTCTCGTCGAGTACTTGTGCGCATGCACGCCTTCGAGCTCCGTAGGGCCAACATTGCCAAGGAGCAGACATGGCCTCTCATCGTACTGCCCTGCCTGAACTTGTCTGTCCCCTGTAGGCAGCCTGTGCTCCTGGTGCTGTGAGTTGCCGAGTGGTAGATCACACCCATCGTGACGCTGATCACATCTATCACGGAGGTGCCAAACATGGTGAAGAGGGACTGCAAGTAGTCGACGGCCACCGGTGGAGGCGGAGCACACGCTGCTGATGGTAATCACCAAGGTCAAGTGTATCATCTCTGTTGTTAAACACAACGTAGGAAGATACAATAGTGTAGGATAATTGTTGGATGTATTGCTTAAGTCTTACATACATACATACATACATACATACATACATACATACATACATACATACATACATACATACATACATACATACATACATACATACATACATACATACATACATACATACATACATACATACATAGAGGTTGCTGGCCATGGGACAAAAAGCAAGGGTGGAAAGGACCTCTTCCCAAACCGGGTTATTCTGCTTCATTGACGCTAGGAGATTTCCTTTTGCCCAAATTGGATGAAGAAAGGCTTCGTTCGTTTTCCACTCCGGCGATCCAAGTGCAGAGTGTTCTTCGTGCAGATCCACAGAAATCGCTGATCCGGTTTCCTCGGTTGGTTCAAAATTCAAATGAGTCAGCAACTGGGCCACAAGTTGGATCGTTAGCTTCCGTGGGCCCAATATCTTCATGGGCTGCCCGCAATCCTGGTCTTGTTTTGCTGAGACGGAGACTTTCGCATAGCCACAGAAACCCTCGAAGAGACCGACGCACCTACGCACAAGTCCTCATGGCGGCGGCGGCGGAGACAAGTGGGGCTGGTGACGGTGGCAGTGGCGGCGGTGGTCTAGGCAGACGTATCTTCGGTGGTCAAGGCTGTGCTGCTCATGGTGGTCGACCTCCCAGGCCATTCGCCAGGGGACGTGGTCGCGGCCGTGGTCACCATGGCGGCCGGGCAGGCGGACAAAGCGAAATTTTGCATACTCGTGGCCCTCCGAGTGGTGAATTTAGTGCCACTCAGGTCACTAGCGGCGGACATCGGGCTGTAATTTTGCCTGAAGAAACCATCAAGAAGCCAAAGGAGTTGGGGGAGGGTTCTGGTAGGCAAGCTGGGAAACACAAGGGTGCTCAGATGATTACTGCCGATCCTATTCCAAAGAAGAAGAAGAAGCTTGTGTTGTGTTGCGAGATCTACGAGGAGGAACATTTTACTTCTCATTGTCCACTCCTGCATGGCCCAAAACCAGCAGCTACATTCAATGGCCTTGCCGGTGATGGTCTTGGGTTTTTCCAAATTCCTTACAGTTCGGCGGCAAAGGCTCCTAAGAAGACTTCAGCGACGGCATTGATCAAGATTGTGGAGGGCTCGGTTTCGGCCGACTTGGTCAGAAAGGAACTTGCTAGGGCCATTCCGGTTAAGTGGGATTGGGTGGTGCGGGAGCATGGCACTAATGCATATATTGTGCCATTCCCATGTCAGGTGGAACTCCAGCGAATGATTAGTATGAGGCGTCTCCGAACTGATAATAATGAGGGTGTTATGTTTTTTGAGGAATGGAACAATGATATCATACCTAAACAGAAACTGCAAAAGGTTTGGGTGCAGATCTATGGTGTACCTTATGAAATCAGGTCATTTCTCCCTCTTTGGGCAGTGGGATCCATCCTTGGTGCTACCATGAAAGTGGACATGAGATCAATGAGAAAAACAGGGGTGGTCCGGTTAATGGTGGCGGTTCTTGATGCTAATTGTATCCCGGATGATGCTGATATAGTGGTAGATGATAACTTATATGGAATTTTTTTCAAAGTTGACCAAGTAGTCACTGGCAACAACGGGGAACCAGATGAATTTGACGAGGATGATGATCTTGACCAGGGGATAAGGATAAGAATAAAGAGATTGACCAAGAGATGGAGGAGGTGCAACATAATAAATATGGTTCCGGTCCTTCAAGTTTTCCAACCTTAGCAACTAATCAGAAAGAGGGGGCAAGTGCTGACCAAGCTCCAATAGATGCTGATTCATCCGAGCAACAGCTTGTGGGGAATGTTTCTGATTGGGCTGTTGATGGGCATGAGGACATTGGCTTCACTATTTCAGTACAAACTGCACAGGAAGAAGGCTTAATACATATAAGCACTCCCAGTGTACTGATGCATGCTGATAATGAGTTTGCTCCTGAGTTCATACAAAATCAGACTTCAGAGGTGGTTGCTGTTCAAAGTGGAACTGAAATTGCTTCCGGTTCAAATTTGTCCATCTTGCAGCCGGCTGCCATACAAACTTCTTCTTCTCTTGCGACGCCGCACTTACACTCGGTTGCTAATAGTCCAATGTTGGAGAAAATGCAGACATTGGCTACAACAACTGATCAACATTCAATTGATGTTTCTGGACTTGTGCACAGTGTGCAGTTGGGCACGCAACATTCAACTGAGCAAGGTCTTGCTGAGTGCCAGGCTGTGCCGGAATTAGTGGTTGATCATGACGCTCAACAGTATACACAATTCTCTTCGGTGAGTCCAAATTATCATGAATTTCCGCGTCACTTGTTACAATTTTTGTCTAAGAAGAATGGCATCAAAGCCAATATTTCTAATGTGGCATGGCAAATGCTCTCCAACTCTTGGCCTCGGTTACTGGAATGGATGAAATCCAGTCAATTGAATCTAAGGAGAGAAAGGCTAGCAAGAGGACAACAGCTATGGGGGATCTCAATATTTTGGAGAAGGCTAAGAATTTCGTGGCCAAAAAGAATTCTCTGGATCAAGGTACTTGCATATCCTTCCCCTCTTTTTCTGATTCCTCTGTTGTTTCTAGAATTCAGAACCTAGGTGTTTCCCTTGGACAAAATAATAGTACCATTTTATCTTCTGTTACCACACTAAAAAATATAGAGATAGATAGGTTAAAGATGTCGGCTAAACATAACCCTAGTTGCAGCAAGTCTCCCTCTCCTATAATAAATCTGGATGAGGGTGAACGGGACCTCTTTGTTGCACACCTCAACCACATTTGTGGGGATTCTGATGAGTGTGTGCAAGAGGACAAACTTGACCTTATTTGCTGTGAGCTTGTAGCCACACATCGCCGGAAAAAGACATTTTCTAGAAATAATAACATAGGGGGATCGATTCCCACAAAATCATTAACACCATCTAAACTTTGTCTCAAATGAAATGAGTCTTCTGGAATAGCAGAGGTCTTCGTGACTTGGCTAAACATGGGTTTTTAGAAGATATGGTTAAAGAGGAGCATATTGATTTTATTGCTCTGATGGAGACGGGTCGGGATCATTTCCCAGATGCGATCCTTAAAAAACTTTGTGGTGGCAAAGAATTTATTTGGCATTGCATGGCACCACATGGTCGCTCTGGGGGCATTCTCCTTGGGGTGGATCTAATGGTATTTGACATTGGAGCTATTGATGAAGGTGATTTTTATGTTAAATTCACACTTCGTAATAAACAAGATGACTTTAAATGGGCTCTGTTTGCAGTATATGGCCCTGCACAACAGCAGCATAAAGAAAACTTCTTAGCTGAGATGGCGCGCATTTGTAGTAAAGAGTCATTACCCTATTTGATTGGAGGTGATTTCAACATTATGCGCTGCCCCGAAGATAAAAACAAAGATAACTTCGACAAAAAATGGCCAAATATTTTTAACATGGTCATCCAATCCCTAGATCTCAGGGAAATAGAGATGTCGGGTCGCCATTATACTTGGGCGAGTAGTGGGGATGACCCAACATACGAAAAACTAGATAGGGTCTTGGTTAGTACTGACTGGGAAGAGAAATCTCCTCTTACCACAGTACTAGCCAAAGATAGAAGTAACTCAGACCATACACCTTTGTTAGTGAACACATGCGCCTCTTCGTATAATAGACATCAACCTCTGTTTAAATTTGAACAAGGATGGCTGTTGAGAGATGGTTTCTATGATTTGGTGGCTGATGTATGGCAATTAGAAAACAAAGGAATTTCAGCCATTCAGAAATGGCAAAATAAAATAAGATCCCTCAGGCAATTCTTAAGAGGGTGGGCCAAAAATATAGCTGGCCACAACAAAAAAGAAAAGAAACAGCTAGTCTCGATGATAGATGAGCTAGATAAAAAGGCAGAAAATACTGTGCTCTCAGACCAGGAAATAAATTTGAAACGCTACCTCAATGAACGATTAGTTCATTTGCTGAGGGAAGAAGAACTGAAATGGTATGCAAGAGCTAAAACAAAAGACCTCCTGGAAGGTGATAATAACACACAATATTTCCATTTGGTTGCTAATGGAAAATATCGTAAGCAACGAATCTTCAAATTAGAACAAGAAGATGGAGTAATAGTGGGTGATGCTCAATTAAAAGCATATATCACAAATTACTACAAAGGGCTTTTTGGACCATCAGAGGATAATAACTTTAGTATGGTGGAAAACCAAAATCACGATATAACCCAGGTCACAGAAGAAGAAAATAATATACTCGTCTCCCCATTTACGGAGAAGGAGATAAAAGAGGCAGTGTTCCAAATGGAACATAATAAATCGCCGGGACCTGATGGGTTTCCAGCAGAGTTTTTTCAAGTGTTTTGGGACATTATCAAAAGTGACCTTATGGCCCTCTTCAATGACTTCTATGAAGAGCGCCTTCCCTTGCATAGCCTAAATTTTGGAGTAATAACACTCCTCCCAAAATTAAAGGAGGCAACAAAGATACAACAATATAGGCCCATTTGTTTGCTCAATGTGAGCTTTAAGATTTTTACCAAAGTAGCCACAAATAGACTCATGGAAGTGGCTAGTAATGTGGTACGACCGTCTCAAACAGCTTTTATGCCAGGTCAAAATATAATGGAAGGGGTTATCATTTTACATGAAACAATCCATGAATTACATAGCAAAAAGCTGGATGGGGGTGATTCTTAAGATAGACTTTGAAAAGGCCTATGATAAGGTAAAATGGTCTTTTCTCCAGCAAACCCTCCGTATGAAAGGTTTTAGCAATAAATGGTGCAGGTGGATTGAAAAGTATGTATCGGGAGGAAGTGTAGGCATCAAGATAAATGATGATGTAGAACACTACTTCCAAACAAAAAAGGACTTAGGCAAGGTGATCCTTTGTCACCTATTCTTTTCAATATAGTAGCTGACATGCTCTCGATATTAATTAAGCGGGCAAAGGATGATGGCCAAATTAAAGGAATCATTCCTCACCTTGTGGATGATGGATTGTCTATCTTGCAATATGCAGATGATACAATCCTTTTTATGGACCATGATTTTGAGCAGGATAAGAATATGAAGTTACTGCTCTGTGTTTTTGAACAATTATCAGGTCTAAAAATTAATTTCCATAAAAGCGAGATTTTTTGTTTTGGACAGGCCAAACAGTTCGAACAAGATTATTCTAATCTGTTTGGCTGTGATTTAGGCATGTTACCTTTTAGGTACTTAGGAATCCCGATGCACCACCGAAAACTTCAAAATTTGGAGTGGGGTGTTATAGAAGAAAGATTTAAAAGGAAACTAAGTAATTGGAAGGCTAAGCATTTATCCTACGGGGGTAGACTGGTGTTGTTGAATTCGGTTCTCAGTGGTCTTCCTATGTTCATGATGTCTTTCTTTGAAATCCCAAAGGGTGTTCTTAAAAGACTGAATTTCTATCGGTCAAGATTTTTTTGGCAAGGCAATAATGATAAACAAAAGTATCGCCTCGCCAAATGGAACATCCTTTGTCGTCCAAAAGATCAAGGTGGGTTGGGAATACCTGACCTTTGGATCAAGAATAAATGTATTCTAAGCAAATGGCTTTTCAAATTGTTGAATGAAGATGGAATTTGGCAAAATTTGCTGAGAAATAAATATTTGAGCTCAAAATGCCTTACTCAGGTTCAATCTAAACCTGGGGATTCGCATTTTTGGAAAGGTTTGCTAAGGATCAGGGAGGATTTCATGGGTTGTGGGTCTTTCAAAATAAGAGATGGCTCGCAAACTAGATTCTGGGAAGACGCTTGGGTAGGATCTTCACCCCTAAAAGATCAATTTCCCAGCCTCTACAACATAGCCAACAACCCTCATGTAATTGTGGAGACGGTCATGAATCAAGTGCCTATTAATGTCTCTTTTCGCAGAGCTTTAACTGGGGATAAATTGACGGCTTGGCTAAACCTAGTAGCTAAAATAATAAATGTTCAACTTTCAAATGAGAGGGATGTTTTTAACTGGGATTTACATAATCATGGTCAATTCTCTGTACGGTCTATGTATGCGTACTTGATGAACCAGGGTATCCCTTTCATTCATAAATTCATTTGGAAATTGAAGCTCCCTCTTAAGCTAAAAATCTTCCTTTGGTACCTCCAAAGAGGTGTTATCTTAACAAAGGACAATTTAACTAAGAGGAGATGGACTGGCAGCCAAAAATGTAGTTTTTGTGATCATAATGAAACCATAAAGCACCTTTTTTTTGATTGCTGCCATGCTAAAATTATTTGGAATATTGTTCAAATTGCTACTGGGTTAACCTCACCTAGATCTACTTCTCACATGCTTGGAGGCTGGCTCACGGGCATTGGAAGGGAGTATAAAAAACAAATTTTTGTGGGGGCTGCTGCTATTATTTGGGCAATTTGGTGTACTCGTAATGACATTGTCTTTGAGCAAAAACAAAATATTTCTTTTATGCAGGCTATTTTCAGAGGAGCATATTGGTTGCGGTTCTGGGCGCTGCTGCAGCGTGAAGATGAAAGGGAGACATTTAGATTGGCAAGCAAAGCGTTGGAGGTTATCGCTTTACATGTGTTTGCCAATAATGGGTGGCAAAGTAATAAAAGACTTTGCATTTGATTTTATTCTATTTCAGGATAATCTTATTCTTTATCTTTGTTAGCAAATAAGCAATAACGTTGTAAGCAGTAACGTTGTAAGTCTCGGCTGTGTGCGGTTGCAGAGGCCGGATTTTTTCCATTATCTAAAAATACATACATACATACATAATGAAGTACTATTCAGTAGCTACGTATAGAATAAGCGCGCTGCCCCCTTCCACCTACCCAATCCCACCAGATCGCCAAATAAACATGCATGCATTGAGAGGAGCGAGAAACATGCATGTCAATAGCAAATAATTTGTACAGAAAATTATAGCTTTTGCCGTGTGCGAGTGAAGTTACTACCAGCATGCATATATTAAGAGGAGAGAGAAATATGAATGTCAATAGCAAGTAACTTCACTCACACATGACAGTAATTTTATATATTCATAGTTCACAGTAACTTTACACAAGTTACTGGTTATTAACCATAAAGTTATTTTTGATTGGTAGTAAAAATAATACGAATTTCACAGTGTCAAAATATATTCAACATAGATTTCGAATACAATGGTGTAAACGGACCGCAGATCAATCTTTTGGTAAAAGAGTTATTTAACTTGTAAACAAGATTAAAAAAATCACAAGTTAGTGCAATTATTCTCTTTTCTCTCCTATTGCATGCATGTGTCAGACCGTAACCATCCACCGTACTGTTTTTTCTAAGATTTATTGGGGTTGTTATTTGTAAAAAAGTTTAAGTGTCAGCCTTAGCACACCAAAGACGAATCACATCGTGGTAGAAACATGCTGTTGAAACTCTGTAGTAAACATAGGATCCTGACAAGGAATGTGCTCCGCATGTCTCAATACGAATTATTAAAGGTTCTCATTGCATGATATGGTACAACCATGTGATAGATCCGAATTCTCACAAAAGAATTGTAGTGGACTCTGGCCATGTCTGGAATCATTGATCAATAGACAAGGCCACAAACACACATAATCACAGTACAGATCGTTTCCATTCTCTATGGAAATAAAAGGCAACAATCTTTTGTCCGAAAAAGGACCATATGTGTGAAGTCCAATGGGCCCAGCAGCTCCTTCTGTGCCTACATTCGCTTCTGCAATCAGCAAAAACCATACTTACAAATCATAGCTATGCAAGGTTCAGTTAAGCCACATTGGTTTAGGTTTTTTAGTGATATGTGACAATCATATGGATTCAAAGTTATAGCCAATATGATTGGCTATGCAAATTCCTACAAAACCCATGGCTAAACTTCATATTTAGAGAGTCAAAAGGCTAATCTATACTTCCTATACATCTCCAAGAGATAATCCATAATAGGTAGGCTAAACTTCATATTTAGAGAGTCAAAAGGCTAATCTATACTTCCTATACATCCCCCTCTACAGCAGCCTTTCTATTTTGGATTATCACAATTTCAAATCGGGCTTGGGCCGTTGCATCTGGGCAGTTGAGATCGGCCAGCATATCGTCACGCCTGGACTCGCGAGTCGCGACCACACGCACGGGCGCTGTCCTGGGGCGATCGCGATCACTGCAAGGTCGACGATCTTGTTTGCTGCAGCGTCCTCGCGGCAGGCGTCGAGGGCAATCGGGTCTGTCCATCGCCGCAGCGCTGCGATCCCGTCCTGTCGAGGCCGCGTCCTCGCCTCCGTCCTGTCGACACCGCGGGGCAGGGGGAAGGCGGCAGCGGAAGGGACCAGCGGGAAGAGCTCGAGCGGGAGGTGAATTGGCGCGCGGGAAGGAACGCGGGAGGAGGGCGATTTCACCGGGAGAGCGCGCGAGGGAGGCAACTGGCGAGCGAAGTCCGTACGCCAGGAATACACTACGGAACCAAAGGAATAACGAGCGAGGCAAAATAGCGAGACGTGTACAGTACCTGTTGGAGGACTAATTAGCCCTTAAATAATCTAAAATAACATTGGAATGATATTTACATTACCTGTTGGACCTGCTCTTATTGGCTTTATTTCTCGATCTCTACCAGAGATTCTAGGCTTAATTTTGTCTGCTATTCTCGCCAAATTACATGAAGCAATAAATGTTCTTCGAGATTTTTAGCTTAAATTGTTCTTCAAGATTTCCGGCTTAATGAAATGGCACAAACCAAGACTTTTTCGATTTTTGGTTTTCGGAATCATCTCCTTTTGCACATTTTCGGACCCAACAAATTGCACAAACATTTGATTGATGCACAAACTAAGAACATTTTTTATTGAAGCAACAATAAGAAAATCTCACCACCAGGGAGCCAGGGTGCAGCGTCAGCACTGGAAGGGGGTGGAACCAAGGGCTAGGGAGGGCGGGGAGGGGGAGGGACAATGGGGGGCTGGGGAGGGCAGCGTCGGGGGAAGCAGGTGCTGGGGGGACGGTCCTGGGGGAGGCCGAGAAGGGTGGCTCGAAGATAGACATGGGCATCGAGGCGCACCACGAGGCATCCCTGACCAGCCTCCACCGGTGGCCGTTGACGGTGCATGAGGCACTGGGGAAGGCCGGGGAGGGCGGCGTCAGGGGAGGAGACGAGTGCGGGAGGTGGAGCGAGGCGGCGGGGCCAAAACCCTAGAAGCGTCAGGAGTCCAAGAGGATTGCAAGCAGGGATGCAAATGCAAAGGGGAGAAGTTGCGCAGTGGGTTTTGGGGGAAAATGCATAAGTGATTGAGGGCTTCCATCCGCACGAATCCGAGACGTAGATTGTAGATCCAATAGCTCTGGTTCGCGTTTGCATGTTACCACTAAATAGGCCATTTGTACTAGATATGCTCCTTATGTGTATATGTATATGTATATGTTTGTATATAGATATATGTATGTATATCTGTGTGCGTATGTATCTACATATGTGTGTGTATATATGTATATAGAATTATTATTCTGCACGTAGGTGCAGAATGCGCGTCAGAAAGTTACTACCGTACGTGAGTGGAGTTACTGTCAAACACATATAGAGTTACTGCCAGTTATGTGGTGTTACAACTGACAGTAACTCTATATGTATTTGACAGTAACTTCACTCATGCACGACATTAACTTTTCGATGCACACAATGTGCGCAGGCGCAGAATAGCGCAGCTGTATATGTGTATGTATATGTATATACATTTGTGTGTGTATATATGTGTATGTGTGTGTGTGTGTGTGTATATATATATATATATATATATATATATATATATATATAGTACAAAGCACCAGCACCTTAGAGTTAGACATGTACTTTAACATTCCCGTAGTTGGAGCGGGAGTGTTGCAGGTGCTCAGGTTGGAGAAGAAGTTGACGAGGACATTCAAGCTAGAGTAGAGGCCGATGCGGAGTGCTATGCAAAGAGCCATTGGTGAAGATATCTACCGAAGGAAGAAGTTGTGGGAGGTTGTCATAGTAAATAACAGATGTCAGGGAAGAAGGACAGCAACATGTAGTGCCCTCTTTGGCAACCCAAACACTAGCACATTGCCATCATATGTAGGCCCAAAATGGAGCCCAACAAGCACACGCAAGCTCAGTGCAGTAGCTTGATCCTGTGGGGCAGCCTCTATGGGCGATGGTGACGGCTTAGAGTAGTGATGGGAGGTGCTGACCTAGAGGCAGTAGCTAGGAATGATGTCGAGGGCGAGCATCTGGTGGAGGCCGTGCAGGTACTCGAGTAGGCTGAGGAAGACAATGGTGCAACGATCTTAGGGCAACGGTAGTGATCTCGATGGAGGGTGCAGCAGTGGCCTCACATGGTGGTGGTAGGAGGAAGACAATGGTGTAACGTCCATGGGGTGATGACCATGACCTCGAAGGAGGTGGTGCTGCGGCCTCATAGGACAAAGAAGCAGAGAACTTGATGACAACATCTTGAAAATCCAATTGATCAGACTCTGGATAGATGGCGATGTAGATGGGCATTGGCACTCGTCACATGCATGCACTCACGCACACCACATATCTGCATGTTGCATATATACATGGCTCGTGCATGTACGGTGCCCACATCATCTTCAACTTGAGCAGGGACTTGGCAATGTATATGGCGTATTTGGTAGCTTCTCCGACGGCGTTTGGGCCACTCAGTGGACTTGGCAACGGATGATGATGACTTCGGCAGTAGGCGACGCGGCTAGCACAGTACGCTGTAAGTTCAACATCTATTGAGTTGGTTTTGGTGATAATGACAAATAAAATTATAAGACTAACTTGTTTATTAATTACGATATTGCTTAATCTCATTAAGATGAAAAATGTAAAAATCATAGAGGTATACATTCGACTTCTTATTCTTATATCTTGTTGCAGTCCTCACATCCAAATATATGATTGAATAACAAATCTATATATGAGACTGACTTGTTTATTGAAGTATTACATTATCAAGTCTTATTTGAATATAAAAGGTAAAAATCATAAAGGTATGCATTTGATGTCATATTTCTTATATATCTCACTGCATTTCTTGGATCTAAAATATAGGTTAGACCCCACTAAAAGACTAACTTAAATATGTGCATATATTTTTATCACGCATTTAGAGAGAGTTCACACTATGTTTTACGGTTTCATTAGGTATTGATCCATATTTCTCTTTCTATACTTATTAGGATATATACATTGAAATATATCCTTTGAGTATATAAAACTTGTATAGTTCATATATACTCAGGGTTGATTTAAATTAAATCAATTGTAATCGGTTGTCATCAATCATCAAAGGAAAGGATTGAAGAATTTAGTTCCTCCATTATGTGTTAATGGTTAGATGATTAATAACAACACATGAGTAAGCTTTGCTAACAATTAATCTCAAAGATAAACACTTACATTCAAATGAGTTAATTACTTAAGAAGTTTATCCTAGAGTATACAATTGTTGTGTACATGTTGTATACTCGAAAATCATTTTTTATCTCGTTATTTGTTGATATATCAAGAATTACCAAAAAGAGAAGATTATATAATCTAGTCCCTCCATTGCAAGTTATTGGTGAAGTTTTGGTAATTAATGGTAATTGATTTGTGGGTAAATATTTTTCATGAGTTTGATGAATAGGTTATATTCCACAAATGAGGATGATTTGGATGATTTCATGTTTTGAAGATCATCAAGTGAAGATACAGAATGTAAGATGGCTTCATGAGTTGAAGGCTATCAAGAAGAGGAGATGATCATGAGTTGATCAAGATCCCGAAGAGAAGTTAATCAAGATTCCCAAGAGGAGACGATGATGAGTTGATCATCAAGTCAAGAGAAGACCCATCATGTGTTGATAGAGTTCAAGTAAAAGATGCATCATAAGTTGAAGGATGCGAATATGTTTTGCATATAGTTGAAGCTCACGTGCTAAATCTTTGTAGTATGGGACTATACATTACGAATGTGTTTTACAAGTGTTTGAAGACCATGTTTCCTACTCCTTGTGGCATGAGGCTTATATTTGTGAATGTATTTTATAAATAGTTGAAACTTATGTACAATCCTTGTAGCATGAGACTTAGGTTTACGAATGTGTTTTGCAAATGTGATGTGTCCATATACACACACCTTGTGACATTTATTTCAAAAGTGCGCAAATATGTTTTGCAACTTGTTGGAAATCATAATTGATCCTTGTGTACATGATACTATAATTTGTAAATGTGTTCTACAAAATTCGTTTAAGTATATGAACTTTTCAAAAAAATCGGAACTACCGCTATATGTCTTACGGAACTACCGCTGGGTGGAATTACTAGCATTGAGATCACGGTACTACCATGTCGGTTGGTCAAAGACCAGCGTGGTTGGAGACTAATGTGGTCGAAGATCAACGTGGTCGACGACCAACGTGGTTGAAGACTTGTGTGGTCGAAGATCGACATGGTCGAAGACCAATGTGGTCAGGATGGTCAAAGACCTGTGTGGTCAAAGACCGATAGTACCGGCTTTGTGTGAGAAGTTAGATTGACCTGGGGTACTACTGACCTATGTGGTGCAGTACGACCCAAGTTGCGGTATGACTGATTTATCCACGGTATGTTTTTTTCCAGATAGATACTTTTTGGGAGATTTGTCCTCCCCTGAAAAACGGTAGTTTCGCATGTGTAGAGTGGTACTTCCACTATGCGGTAGTACCAGATTCTGTGTGAGTAGCACTATCGACAGTAGGCTGTAACGGCTAGTCTTCTAATCGTTACAAGAGGAGCAATAGTACCGGCACTTTGCCTGTGATACTACCGGTTGTCCTGATTCTTGTCCCAATAGCTAGTTTCGTTGTGTGGAGTATAAATACTCCTTGTGGCCAGTTGGAAAAAGGAAACTTGACTCCATTTCATTCCTTTGAGCTAGTGTGATGTTCTCATGTCAATTGTGCATATGTTGCACCTTGTGAGCAAGGAGAAAGCCTCTAGATTGCATGTGTTGCACGTAGAGATAGATTTCATATCCGCTTGAGTTTGTGCATTCGTTGCACATGGTGAGAGTCAAGCAAGTGGCTTAACTTGTTAATCTTGGAGGTTGTCGACACCTAGAAGGTGTTGGAGGCGTCATGCACAGCGATCTTCTCAAAGAAGGTTGTAAGAAGACCCTGCGTATTGTGAAGGTTGGAGCTCACCTACCTGTAACGGGAAAAGAGCTACCACTAGTGAATTTGAGATGGAAGGCTTAATTCGTAAAGCTGGTCTAATTAGTTTGGGCTTACCTCAATGTAGACTATGGGAGATCGGTAAGTCTCCGAACACTACGGTAAAAAGGAACAATATCATTGTGGTTTGTTCTCTTATGCTTAATCTACATTCAAGTAATTTACATTTATAGAATTAAATTGATTGCTTGTCAACCTAAGTTGCAAACCTTTGACATAGATTTAGATTGTTGATGCGGTTAGATGAATCTAGTTGATTTAGATCTTATTTATGCTATACCGAATTAATTTACGTTTCCACATTATAAACTTAATTTTAGCAAAAAAAACCATCTAGTCATTTCCCATTGAGTTGGTCTTCTCGATCTTCCAAACGCGAGCAAGCCCGGAGAAGCCATCATCTAGCGGGGGGAGCAACCCACAGAGGAGGAGACGGATGCACAGCTGCACGCATGCACGTGATGAAGGAGCACGCAAGCCGATCAAGTACTTGTGTACATGTAGATCAATCAAGTCGATCGAGCACATGCATACATGTAGATCAAAAGCTCTATACATGCATACGTACATGCGTGCTGCTACCACGCGGGCGATGGTGACTGCACGGCGGCTCGTGGACGACGCGACGTGCACGGGCTTAGGAGTCACGAGTGCACAAGAGTGCTAGGTTGAATGATTAAAACCTTATTAAATAGACTTTCTATTTAAAAATTAACCATCTGATATATTTTCTAAAAAATTACAACCTAGTCGGATTATCCGCCTCCATCCGGGTCATCCATTTCAGTTCAATTTCTCAAAGTTGTGACGGTCATATTTTCGAACATTGCACATACCCGGATCATTTGGCACACCCGAATCATCTGCTTGGCCCATATAATCCGGCTAGTACATATATTGTCCTTTGAATCTATTTGACCAATGATCCACCTCAATAGTCTGGCTCGACCCAAGTCATCCGCCTCATATGGAGTCAACTTGGAAACTTTCTGTTTCAATGATCCGCCTCAATAATCTGCAACCCAAATCGTCCATCTCAACTCTTCTTTAATTTTGGAACTCTCTAGATCAATGCTCTTGGTCGATGATCCGCCTAGAACCGGATTATCCGCCTTTATTGAAAAATCCCAACTGAATAGTAAAGAAACTCTCTAGAGTAATGGTCTGCCCCAATGCTCTGACTGACCTAGATTATTCACCTCTATTGAAAAGTCTAGGAGCACAGTAAAAACCCTCTAGGGACTAATGATCTACCCTTATACTCCGCCTCACCCGGATAAGCTGTCTATGTTGATTTTTCAGACAGAGCTCAAATTTGATTCAAACTTTGAGATTTCTCCAAATAAAACTTGATCCTTAGCATTCTCTGGCTAGAATACGAGCTATAGAACCTAATGTGTTCACACCTTACTATCCATCCTATGCAAGC
Organism: Dendrocalamus latiflorus; assembly: GCA_017311315.1. Classification (NCBI taxonomy): domain Eukaryota; kingdom Viridiplantae; phylum Streptophyta; class Magnoliopsida; order Poales; family Poaceae; genus Dendrocalamus; species Dendrocalamus latiflorus. The sequence goes on from CM029635.1 coordinate 6,563,682, forward strand.
GCAAACTACTAGTCTTGAACACCCTTAATAGTATGGCCCAAAGCAAAATAAGAATATATATTTGACATTAACTTCTCTCATACTATTAAGGCAACTCTATATGTATTTGACATTAACTTCACTCATATATGATAGTAACTTTATATGACATGAATTTTGCAGCGTCAAAACAGATTTAACATCGCTCTTGTTTTGTTAAGCTCGTAATTTTGAACACAATGGTGCAAACGAATTGCAGATCAGACTTTTAGTGAAAGAGTTATTGTGTTCAAAATTACAAGCTTAATAAAACAAGATCTATGTTGAATATGTTTTGATGCTGCAAAATTTATTTTTTTATACCAGTCGAAAGTAAGTAACTTTATATTTATCTGATGATAACTTCACATGTAATAGTTACTACCGAATCAGCACAGCTTACACTAGAAAGCCAAGTAGCAGGATCTGCGCGTAGGATACACACACACACACATGGCTACGGTATTCTAAGGCTGCATGCACTGTGTACGCTAGAAAGTTACTGTTGTGCGTGAATGAAGCTACTGTTAAATACATATAGAGTTATTGCCAGTGGTGTAGTGTTACAACTGACAATAATTTTACATGTATTTGACAGTAGCTTCACTTACGCATGGCAGTAACTTTCCAGCGCGTATTCTTTACCAATATATATATAGACACACAGCTATGAACAAAGTATTGTGCAAGAAATTAATAGTCAAAACTCAATTTTGTGGACCGCACTAAGTCAAACTGCGTCTCACATTTTTCTACGATGAAAGTATAAATTATAAAAAGTTTATATGATTGGGATGGGTAGGGACAGTCTCCAACCTGCACCCACCCAGCATATTGGGAGGGCAGGTCGAGCCAATGCCCTAGTCGAGGTGGAGCACCTCAAGCTATTGTAGGGCAAATCGGGGCAGAAGGGGGGATTTATACCTCTACCAAAATGGAGAAAAGGTGGGCGTTAAAAGGAGATATTGGGCCTGTTCTTTTTGGCTGTGGTTTTTGGCTGCGGCTTGTGGCTTTTGGGCTGTTCGTGTGAGGGATTACAGAGTAACAGAAACTCACATGCGGTTTTTGCCGATAGAAATGAAGTCGGTACAGTATGTATTACAATTAACTAGTAGACTCTATCTTGAAAAAAATATTCCGTTTAAAAGCTAGTTATTGTAGAAAAGTCGAAAAGCAGCTTTTAGAAGTTGAAAAGAACAGGGCCATTGTCCTAAAAGGCTGCCTAGTATTCACTGGTTCAAAATCTTTGGAGTTGTCTCAAAGATACCTTGGGTTGCCCCAAACAATTAAAAAATTGGTAAATTTCATAAAACACACTACTTTGAAAAAACTATCACAAATCCATACTTTTAAGCATTAGTTTCACACAACCACACTTACTTCATAATGTTTCACATAACCACAATTTTAAGTACTATTGTCATATGCAACGGCCCTGACATTCTGAGCCTACTCGTCAGAATAACAAGGCTATCCTGTCTACGTTTGCTAACATGGAGGTAATTTTCACGGTGGATAACAATGACACATCAACATGATTGCATGTTGTTGTGGGGATGACCAAGGAGCTTAGGCTCCTTCTCTTGGAAGCCATCGGCCGAGGCTGGGAGGCACATGTAGGGAGAGAGGCGGGAGGCTGGGTGCACAGAAGTGGCACGAAGCGGGATGTCCTTGTTAGTCTGACGAGTGGGCCTAAGATGTCAGCTCGTTGCATATGATAGTATTACTTAAAAGTGTAATTTTGTGAAACGTTATATAGAAATAAGTATGGTTTTGTGAAATTGATGCTTAGTGTAGTTTGTTATAGTTTTGTCAAAGGTGGTGTAATTTTGTGAAATTTACTTTTAATAAATTAAACGAGGCCACATGTCAAGTGAGATAGGGAGAGGGACCGAGGCCAGAGGGAAAGAGAGGGGTGAAAGTAAAGGTACTCCCTTGATTTACAAATATAAGTAATAAAAATTTTCCAATCTTCTTTCAAGAAATAAGACTTGTATGTGAATTTAATGATATTTTCTCTCCTTATTTTTCTTCCTTTTCTTTTCTTGACATTTTTTTTGAAACTACTTCAAATTTCGTTACTCATAATCATGGATACAATATTGGAGCAGAAAACTAGAGAGGAAGTCCGTTGTCTTGTTAATCCAAGAACACCAATGTCTACTCTCTAAAGGTTGTTTGGCACAAACATAAGCCACCTAATTAACCATACAGCGTACGAAACAAAAAAAGAACCCCTGAAAACCTTTAATGAGCTCCCCTATTTCACCAAGAAGTGGAGAGATCTCCACCCGATGCCGGCCCCGACCATTCCACATGTTAACAATATTTTGGTCATGGTTACAAGGACGGCCTTAGAACAACCCCCTTCCATGGCCCGTTTGACACCATCCTGATAAGCCATCGCCTTTGCTACTAGAGCATTAGCAATACTGGGATACCATCTTGAGCGTGACACTGCCAGAATAATCACGAACCACCACCCCTGTTGCACCCTGGGCACTATCCAAATAGAGGACCTATCAACATTGATCTTGAGCATGTCTTGCGGAGGTGGATGCCATCTTTGTTGCCTGAGTCGGTGGACGAATCGACGAATTCAATCGCGATGCTTGGATGAGGTCCGCACAGCTACATATCTTTCGCCTAGTTCACCATCTGAACGAGACTTGGAGCTGCTTGGAGATAGAGATACGAGGGGTGGGAATGAGTCTATCCATCGATCCCTCCATTCAATGGCTAAATTTATCTCACCCCATATCCTAATCCCATTCAACCTATCATTCCTCGCCAGCCAGCGAGCATACATACCGCAAATAATCTTAGCACGATCGTTCCCTTTTCTTGATATTTATGAGTAAGCATTCAACTAAGGACATCTCAAATGCTCCAAATTATTGTTAGCCATGTTCTTTTGGGTTATAGTTGATGGCTTTTGACTACAGATGATAAATATTGTATGCGCTTTTTGAGGCGGTAGAGATGTTGATATGAACAGCGCACATGATTTTGGCTTAGGAAGCCGTTTAGAGAATTTGCTTCAAGAAACTGTTCTGTTTGTTTTGATTTTTGAAAAAAAAAACAAAAACTTAAAAGAACAAAGCCCTAGATTTCATCCACATCAAATTTTTATCTAGGTGACGAGTGAGAGGAGAGAGTAAACCTGTATCTTGCATGCAATGTAGGGCTTTTTGGTTTTGGTTTTTGGATTTGGTTTATAAATAATAACAATTTGTAAAGTAATTTGCAGAGAGAGGGATACTTGCATGTGATTTTGATCGATATAAATGAAGTTACTATAATATATACTACAATCAACTAGTAGACTCTGTCTTATAAAAATATTTCGTTTAAAAGCTAAGTGCTTAAAAAACTATTTAATATAGGAAAGCAGATTTTAGACCAATGAGTAAGATTGCATTGGAGAGCGGACAAGTGGGTCTGCTGAGAGAAAAAAATTATATTAATGGTTATGCTGATCATTTGTGTTGCGCCAAGAATGAAGAAACCGATGGCTGAAGTGGTTGCTAGTTTCGTTGCTGTGATATTGAATGCTTTACACTACTACAGAAATCCACATTACAGACGGTTCAGAAACGTCATCACAGACGATTTTTTGAACCGTCTGAAATTATGGGTCAGTGATAATCCAAGTTATCACAGACGGTTTTTCATTAAAAACCGTCTGTGATTATCCGATATCACAGACGGTTTTTCATTAAAAACCGTCTGTGATTATCCTGCAAGAGCACGACATGTCATTTCAATTCGTACGAAGTTGTGGAGTAATTACAAGCTACGTAGTTCGATCGATATCTTACCAGGCGCTGGGACACTTGCTGGTCTGCAGGGTTTCGAAAGGAGACGTCCCCCGATGTCGTTGTAGATGACCTTGCTCTAAGCCAATTTCGAGCGCGGTCATCCAGGATATTGGAAAACGGCGAGGCGATGTCCTCTGCAGCTGCCAGCTCATCCTCCAACCTCCACTGCGGGATTTTACCCGCATACCCAGCTGTGCCAAGTCTGTGGGGGTGCGTGTTTTTTGCCTGGAGGGCCTTGTGCGCCACACTTGTACTTTTGAAATCTTCGGTCGTTTTCATCGCCTTGAACTCTTCCCATTGTGGTTCCAGGAATGGGTGTTTAGTAAAAGGCGTTTCGTCCGTCTCCACGTATTTCTTGACAAGTGTGCTTTTGAAGTTCTTCCATGCTTTGCACGCCGCTTGGTAGGTTTGTCGTTCCACAGCGTGTAAGTGTTCTTCTGGGAACTCGAACGATGCCAAAATTTCGGTCCAGAGCTCACGTTTCCGAGTGTCAGGCACGTTCTTCCACGAATTGTATGTGATCTCAATTCGTTCTCGTGCAACTATTCCGACCATGGTTCGGAATGCGTTTACCGCTTGCTTAGGAAGGATAGGGACCCCAGCTGCGTTTACCGCTGTGATGGTCTGTCGGCTCTGAGGCTTCTTTGATAGCCCTCTTCCTTGGCGTCTTGATGTTGGAGCGGACGCCTCCGGCGATGATGTTGAAGAATGCGCGGGTGACATGTTGCTCATTTTGTGGGTCTATTAAGATAAGATGAGAATGTAATCATATTGAATTGGAAGAGAGGAGTAGAGGGGAGGGGGTGATATGGACATAGAGAGGGGGTGATGTGCCTATCTTAGCACCTACTTTAGTTGCTAATACTATAAACCAAATAATAGAATCAATAACAGTCTCAACATGAATATGTGCTCTCAAATTGTAGGGTTGCACAAGATTAATCTTGGCCGTCCCGCTACTAAATCATATACTCTTCCTTGATTGGTCATGCCAAATAATGAATTCAGTCTTTTGAGCTCTAGATACAAACTCTACAATATCAAGATCAAGATATATTCAGCATGCATATATTCAGACAGCAGTTAACTTTTAACTTGTCAAGATGAAATCCTAACAGATCAATTTAATAACATGCCATAACTATAAATCCCACATGCAATCTCAGTATATGGAAGATTGTATATAACAGCTATTAGAGCTCAAAGACCGAATGAACCAATCTCAGTATATGAATTTATCATCATCGAGCAACTGTAAATCCCACAGGCAATCTCAGTATATGGAAGATTAACAAACTTGAATATACATGAATGCAACTAAGCAACTAACCGTAACAGTAAGCATAACAAACTTGAATATACAGTAAGCATATACCATAACAGTAAGCATATAACAGTAAGCAACTAACCATATACATAACAGTAAGCAACTAACCATATACATAACAGTAAGCATATAACAGTAAGCCCTAAACCCTAACACTCAGTATGAAGTATCAAGCATCAACCCTAAACCCTAACAGTAAGCATGAAGCTCGGGGAGGGATTTGATGACCTTAGGGTTTTGGTGACGGAGGAGGAGGCGGCGACGACGGAGGAGGAGGAGGCGGCGGCGACGCTGGAGGAGGCGGCGGCGGCGACGCAGGAGGAGGCGGCGGCGACGGAGGAGGAGGAGGCCTTGGGCTCGGGGAGGCGGCGGCGACGACGGGCTCGGGGAGGCGGCCGGCGACGACGGAGGAGGAGGAGGCGACGACGGGCTCGGGGAGGCGGCGGCGACGACGGGCTCGAGTGAGGCGGCCGGGGAGGGCTCGAGTGAGGCGGCCGGCGAGGGCTCGAGGGAGGCGGCGGCGAGGGCTCGGGGGAGGCAGATCGGGATTTAGATATAGAATAACTGCAGAATACACGGAAAACCCTAGACACGGGTATATATAGCGGATTATTACAGACGGTTCTAAAGTTAGAACCGTCTGTGATATGAATATCACAGACGGTTCTAAGTTTAGAATCGTCTGTAATAAGCATACTATCTCAGACGGTTCTACGTTTAGAACCGTCTGAGATAGTAGGCTTATCACAGACGGTTCTAGTTTAGAACCGTCTGTGATAAGCCTTTGCCCAACCGTAGTCATTCATGATCAACAGCCAACCATCTGCATTCATGATCAACTACCTACCAGCTGCATTCATTTTTGTCACACATTTTCACATACACATCTGAAAATTGACTACATCACACATTTTCACATATACATCTCAAAATTGACTACATCACACATTTTCACATACACATCTCAAAATTGACTACATCACACATTTTCACATATACATCTCAAAATTGACTACATCACACATTTTCACATATACATATCAAAATTGACTACATCACACATTTTCACATATACATCTCAAAATTGACTACATCACACATTTTCACATATACATCTCAAAATTGACTACATCACACATTTTCAGATATACATTCTTATTGTACTTGCTTATTTCCTTTAAAAATTAGCCCTTCATCATGATCAATGCGTACGTAACTAGTTTCGTCACGTTGTTCATCGTCGACCCTTATGCCATTTCCAAAAGGAGGTAACTCGTCAAATTGATTGTATTCCTCTTCGTCCACTACATTCTCCACTCCAACAATTCTCCTTTTTCCATGAAGAACTACATGACGTTTCTTATTTGCTGGGTCGGTTACATAGAAAACTTGAACAACTTGATTGGCGAGTACGAATGGTTCGTCTTTGTACCCGACACGTTGGAGGTCCACGGTCGTGACACCGTACTTGTCAACCTTCACCTGTGGGAGATGCACCCAACGGCAGCGAAATAAGGGGATTTTGAAAACCACATAGTCGAGCTCCCAAATCTCTTCTATGAAGCCATAGTACGAGCTTCTCGACCCATCGGTACTGAATGCATCTATGCGGACACCGCTGTTCTGGTTAGTGCTCTTGACATCCTGAGACTGCGTATAGAATGTGTACCCATTTATGTCATATCCTTGCCATATCACAACTGTAAATGTCGGCCCTTTTGCCAACCATGTCAGCGTCTCACTCGGCGAGCTCCTAGCGATTTGCTCCTTCAACCATTGGTTGAACCAACGGTTGTGTTGCCTCATGATCCAAACATCCGGCCGCTCTGGATTCTGTTACCGAAGCACATCCTTGTGCTGGTCCACATAAGGCGCCACTTCAGTCATGTGTTGCAACACCGTGAAATGGGCTTGAGTATACGTGTCTATATCTGGAGTGATTGCTTTCCTTCCGATAGTTCCGAGACCCTTCAGCCTCCCCTCATGACGAGATTGAGGGACACCTATCGGTTGAATCTGAGCCATATAATCGACACAAAACTCAATGACCTCTTCGCTTGCATAACCTTCGACGATGCTGCCCTCCGGCCGAGAACGATTCCGTACGTAGGACTTGAGAATTCCCATGAACCTCTCAAATGGGTACATGCTACGTAGGAATACGGGCCCACACATTTTTATCTCCCACACAACGTGAACAATGAGATGGACCATGATATCGAAAAACGAAGGAGGGAAATACATTTCAAGGTGACATAGAGTCATCACCACCTCGTCCTGCAGAGCATCTAGTCCTTCGGGATCGATGACCTTCTGAGCAATTGTGTTAAAGAAATAACATAGCCTCATGATTGTCTCTCGGACTTTGATCGGCAAAATATTTCTAATTGCAATAGGGAGCATCTGTGTCATCAGCACATGACAATCATGAGACTTCATGCCATTTAACTTCAAATCTTGCATCGAAACAAGTTTCTTCACGTTGCCGTAGTAACCAGACGGAACTTTGACACCATGCAAGCACTGGCACAGTTCTGTTTTCTCAGCCTTGGACAGAGTGTAACACGCAGGGGGAAGGTACGTTCGTCCATTATCAGTGCATGTCGGTTCTAACTCAGGCCTGATGTCTATGTCAGCCAAGTCAAGCCGTGCGTTGACGCCATCCTTTGTTTTATCACGGATGTTCAGTAAGAGACCAATCAAGCTGTCGCACACATTCTTTTCTACGTGCATGACGTCGATGCAGTGCCGAACATCTAGGTACTCCCAATAAGGTAAGTCCCAAAATATTGATCTCTTCTTTCAGGTGTTCTTCTCATGAGCCCTCAATTTACGTCCCTTTCCGAGGACAACATCTAAATCCTTAACCATATCATAAACCTCGTGTCCCCTTAAATGCCTTGGAGCTGAACCGTCTTCCTTCTCTCCGTCAAATTGTTGCTTCATCTTGCGGTATGGGTGAGCCCTCCGAAGGAACCGGCGGTGACGCATGTAGACGGTTTTGCGTGAGTGTCTCAGCCACACACTCTCGGTACCATCTAAACAGTGAGTACAAGCTTTGGCACCTTTTATACTATGGCCCGATAGGTTACCAAGGGCAGGATAATCATTTATGGTGCAGAACAATAAGGAGCGCAGAGTGAAGTTCTCTCGTTTGTATGCATCCCATACCTGTACCCCTTCGTTCCACAGTACTTTTAGATCTTCCACCAACGGTGCTAGGAACACATCGATATCATTCCCAGGTTGTTTTGGCCCTTGGATAAGTATCGACAGCAAAATGTACTTTCGCTTCATACACAACCAAGGAGGAAAGTTATATATGCAGAGAGTCACGGGCCATGTGCTGTGTCGGCTGCTCATGCTACTGAAAGGATTCATTCCATCTGTACTCAGTCCAAACCTTATATTCCTTGGTTCTGCACCGAACTCTGCAAAACTCCTATCGATGTTTCTCCACTGCGCGGAATCAGCAAGGTGTCTTATCATTCCATCCTTCTTGCGCTCCTCCGAGTGCCAACGCAGCAGTTTTGCCTCCTTTGGATTTGCAAAACACCTTTTCAAACGGGGAATTATAGGAAAATACTATGCCACCTTTGCAGGAGGTCCTTTCTTCGCCTCTGTTCCCTCGCCATCATCTGATTGATTGTTACGTTTGTATCGGGATGCGTTGCACACCGGACATACATGCATGTTTGCATACTCTTTACGGTAGAGGATACAGTCGTTCGGGCATGCATGTATTCTTTCTACTTCCATTCCCAACGGACAAAGAACCTTCTTGGCTTTATACGTGGTTTTAGGCAACTCATTTCCCTCCGGAAGCATGTCCGCTAAAAGACCTAGCAGTGCCGTGAAACTCTTGTCGGACCAACCGTTGCTTGCCTTCAATTTCAACAGTTCAAGCACGGTTGACAACCTCGTGTACTTGCAGCTCGTGTACAAAGGTTTCTCTGAGTCCTCCATCAAGCCACGGAATTTAACATACTCTCTCTCATCATAGTTCTCTTCTACATCGCGAAGCATCTGATCCAGATTATCATCGTGCAACCTATCCAAATCCGAGCCACAATCGACACCAACCGGCGGCATGTCATTCACTTCACCGGCGATGTCATCCGGGGGCATATCATTCACTTCGCCGGCGATGTCATCCGGGGGCATATCATTCACTTCGCCGGCGATGTCATCTGGCGGCATATGATCATTCACTTCGCCATGACTGGTCCAACACGTATAATCCTTTTTGAAACCCCTCTGAATCAAGTGCGCTACAATTTGCCCTCGGTTCTTAAACATCTTCAAATTCTCGCAGTCAGTGCATGGACAGCACATATATTCCACCCCCTTATTCAACATATCCTCCTCGTCGGCTCTTATAAAAGCAGAAACGCCATTAATGTACTCTTCACTCACACGGCTCGCGGCATACATCCATCTTCGGTCCTACGTTACGTACATATATAACAACTTAGTATTAAAATCTAGATTAACTAATTATAACTACATATATACGGGCCACATTTATTATATTGAGACTTAATTTGCTAGCTCAATTCATATTACAAACACAACAGCTATTATATAACCAACAATTTTGCAAATTAACCATCTTCAATAACCACTAATGGATTACTTAGACCTAAATTGTAATGCAATTAAAGAAAAAATAAATTACATTACTAACCATATCTAGAGCAACCAGGAAAGACTGAATATTCAAAGCTCAATCTCTGCCTCTTCCCACCAAATTAACTGGCCTGAAATCGCCTAGCTTCCTCCCGAGTGAAAAAGTGCGCAGCAGTGGCTAGATCTGGATCGAAATGAAGACAGATGCGGTCTGAGCAGCGCAATAAATGCCTTAGCCATTATCACAGACGGTTTTTAACTAAAAACCGTCTGTGAATTATCACAGACGGTTTTTGATTGTGATAACTAGCTTATCACAGACGGTTTTTTATTAAAAACCGTCTGTGATAATCTGGGATTATCACAGACGGTTTTTAATACAGACCGTCTGTGATACTTCGGTAATAACCGCCTGTGATAATCCATTTTCCCGCCACAAATACCACAGACGGCCTCCTAATTACAACCGTCTGTAATAGTGTTCATCAGAGACGGTTTCACAAAACCGTCTGTGATGAGGCGTCTACTATGAGGCTTCTGTAGTAGTGTTAGATAAAGCTAGATACATTGGGTTGTAGATGATGATATGACTATTCTCCCTATTATTCCAACATTAGAGATATCATGTTCATTTCCTATTACTATTCTCTTGGCGTTGCAACATCCTTAATCTCCCTCCCTCCCACTTTTTCTTTTTAGCTGGAACTCCCATCAACTCATAGGCACAGCAAAATCACCGGCTACCGCACAAAATACAACATTTGGGAAAGGATCAAGCCACGAAGCCGGCTCATCTCGTTCCCTATCGGCACCGTGTGCAGCAATAACATGAGCAACTTTGTTACACGAACGAGGACAAAAATGAGACCGCATACTCAGCGAAGTACATTAACACCTGACTTCTTGCTTCTCTGAATAATCGCCATTGGCCGCCTGATCATAAACGTTGCTTGATCCGAATAATACCATAATGCTTAGTCAAAATGAGCTATAAAAAGGAACGGATTATGGAGTACTTTAAAGCGCTTAAGGTCCTACTTATTTTAGCTTAAGCTTCTGGCTTATTTTTCATTATTCCTAAATTTTATCTTTTTCCTAACTTTTTAGCTTTTTGCCGGTTTTTTCCCCTGTATTCATTTACATTGTTCATGATGTGCTAACCTTTTTTTTTTATAATTTTAGATTTTTTAAATTTAATTACAACAAATAAGTTATCATCAGTTATAGTGTAATTTTAGCCAGCTATAATATAATTTTACTTATAAGTCATCTTTTTTCAGCCTAACTAAGTGGGCTGTAAATCAAACGCCCCTTGCTAGCATTGATATTTCGGTTGAACTAATGCAAACGTGGCGAAATTCTCTGCCATGACTAAATTTGGAACAAAAAGTGACCTTGGTCTGGTCGCCAAACAAGGCAACTGACAGTGGCATCCTTTAAGAAAAGGAAAAGCAGCATGTTCATCTCCTCTTACAAAAGAAAGCATGCTTCTTCGCTAAAAGAATGCCTCCGATAGGATCATGAAACAGGCCATCACTATAATTTCACTATGCTCTTTTTTTGGTCCTTTTCTTCCATACTTGTCTTGCTTCCCAAATAGTAAATTCGAATAAAAAATAGTACGGTAGGATGATAGCCAACTTAACCGTGCAACTCACGAACCAGCACGCCTCTGGTTTTGAAATACATAACACCGGCCATAACAAACCGTCCAAGCACGAGCACACGTCCATCGCGAAACACGTTTCGAAAGGAGTCCTCCCCATTGATGGAGACGAGGTGCTCGATCTTTTGATGAGATTGATAACTATCGATTTTGGGTAGAGGTGACTCTCACGATCTGACTACAACCGTACGACGACGTTTGCCCCTTAGCAATCGCTGAACCAACTCCGAGATGTTATTGACCTAGCTGGAAGCGCGATCAACCTGAACACGAAGTTCAGTCCCTACGAGCAATCGAAAAACTAGCAAGAATAAGATGTAGACAATCTGATATTGCGAATAATATTGAAGCATAGATGAAAACAAAGTTGGGATCCCGAAAAGCTGTCTTGACAGGTGGTCGTCCGACACAACTGAAGAACAGAAGTTTGCACAATGGCTAAACCTAAACTCAACGAAATCCCAGCCCTAGCAAGGGAGGCGGTGGCTCCTATATAGGGAGAATGACCAAGAGTGGCGTCCCAAGTGCACGCCCTAGGGTTGCAAGGCCCATGGGCCCAAGTGGTGATGGCGCAGTACCCTTTTGACTTGGACTCAGAAATCAATGTGGACTCTTTTGATGATTGCAGCCATCTCGGATGGAATTTGAAGATGAGATTGGATCCGTTGGAAAGTAGACTTCATAAGCTTATCATGAAGTACAAGAACGTCCCAAACGGAGTCCGTATGAGGAAGTTATGCCCGTTTGAACTTGGTACCATCGCAGCAGTCCGAATCTGATTCCAGAACGAGTCCAACTCGAATTCGTGCTTGACTTGGTCCCAAAGTGACGTGGTGACCTCAATTATTCCTTCCATGCATGTCCATGACTCCATGTCCCTTTCCTTTGTCTTTTCCCAGGTTCCTAAGCACAATTAAATCACTTGCATTAGGTAGTGGTCTATTCTCAGTAACATATGAACCTAGGAATGAATTCACCTGGTAATTAAGTTGACGAGCACGAGCTCGAGTAAGTGGTCCTTGCAACACTTGCTGTGGATGAGTTGTATCCATAGAAGGGATGTCCTCATCACACACCATCTCTCCTCTATCCACAAAGACCACAACTCACCATGCACCTCTCATGGTGACGACAAGTATTAAGGCTCCTCGGTACACAAACCGGCTAGCAACGGTTGCGGCTTCCCTCTGCGCAGGGCGAAACCACGCGTGTCGTTCATCATGCGCGGGCCTGGAGGCTACTTGTTGGCTCTGAGTGGCAGCTGCACATGCTGCTCTGGCTTGATCGGCTGGGTATTCGGTAGGAGTCCCGATCAGATGGGTGCCATCGTTGTGGTGGTGGTTGCTGCCGTGGTGATTGTGGTGCTGATTGCTGTGGTGGTGTTGGCTGTGGTCATTGGTGGATCCAGGTCTAGGGTTGTCTAGGTTTCAGCCCTGGACCTAAGATAAAAAACCCATTGTAAAATTTAAAAAAGTACCTCATATATAGTGAATGTCACCTATGATACACTGTCCAGCCTGGGGCGTTGCTCCAACTTGGCTCCGCCCCTGGTTGTGGTGGTGATTGTTGTTGTGCTGATGGTTGCCACGACCTCACCCTTTGTCATGCCCACGGCCTTTGCCACGCCTTGGACCGTCTTTGTCATTGGAGCTCTCGTCAAACTGTACAATATGGGGGTGTTAAGGTGCTTGTAAACAATCCAGAACAAGTACTAAAGCCTATCCTTGGTGTTAGAAATAATCTTGACTTCGAATCTAAGACATAGTAGAGTCCGTCTCCGTGTGTAACTCAAGTTGAAGTTGTGTCCAACTTGAAGTCCGAACACGTATAGTAGTAGAAAATTATTAGTCTATATCTTGAGGAGGCTTGTAGCCAGTTTTGTAAGAAAAATAAGAAAAAGGAGAAGCAAATAAGAGAATAAAGAAATTCAGAAATTCTTCTGTGTTCTTCCTTTTTATTTGCGATGTGTGCGTTTTCTCCTAAATCAAAGTTTTAACAAGTGGTATCAGAGTCTAGACGAAAACCGAATTGTCGGGAAAAAAATCGTGGTGACGTTTTCCGTTTCGCCGCGCAACGCTCTGGCTCCCAATCAAAAAAATCATCAACGCAAAGCTAGTCATGAAGCCGTAGCAACGCTGGACAGCAGAGACAAAGAAAAAACACTGGACAGCGGAGAGAGAAAGAAAAAGGCAGCAGTGGTGCTTTGCATGTGGTGCTGCATCACGTGAGAAAAAGGAGGCTGTTGTGGCTACAGACCAAACAGAGAGAGAGATGGTAGTGGAGAGTCGGGAGTAAATGATAGTAATGGCTTAGCCCCCTTCCCATGGCCTGTGTTCCATACATATATCCATGGGGAGTGCTATTACAATTATACCCTTACATCTGAGTATCCCCTTCAGGGGCGTTTATGTCATTACATATGGCCTATTCTGGGCCTTATAACCCTCTACCAGGCCTGCTGGGATCAGGTGGGGGCCACCCCTACAACAGGAGCCTCTCATGGTAAAGGGCTTCACGGGGCCGAAGCCATGTTGCCGAGTCCTTTGGCCCCCTCCGTCCCCGCGGCCTGTGAACTCTTCCAAACTTGACCAGGGGCCGAGGTCGTAGCCGAACCCCACGCTTGGGTTGGTGGAGGTGGATGCGCAAGCGCTCCGTCCCGAGCTGGGGCTTAGTTGGAGTAGACGCGCGCGCGCGCTCCGTCCCCTACCATTCGAACGGGTGGCAGCGGAGCTGGCGCCCCGTCGAAGTAGACGCGCGCGTGCTCCATCCCCTACCCTTCGAACGGGTGGCAGCGGAGCTGGCGCCCAGCCGAAGTAGATGCGCGCGCGCTCCATCCCCTACCCTTCGAACGGGTGACAGCGGAGCTGGCGCCCAGCCGAAGTAGATGCGCGCGCGCTCCGTCCCCTACCCTTCGAACGGGTGGCAGCGGAGCTGGCGCCCAGCCGAAGTAGATGCGCGCGCGCTCCATCCCCTACCCTTCGAACGGGTGGCAGCGGAGCTGGCGCCCAGCCGAAGTAGATGCGCGCGCGCTCCGTCCCCTACCCTTCGAACGGGTGGCAGCGGAGCTGGCGCCCAGCCGAAGAAAGCTGGTCTTTTCCTCGTCATCTTCGGCCATGTACACCTGATGATAACCCGAGTAAGCATCCTGGAAACTCATTAGCTCGCACCCGGCGGTAGCATCGACCAATTGGTCGATGCGTGGCAAGGGGTAATTGTCCTTTGGGCACGCCTTGTTAAGTGCCGTGAAGTCGATGCACATACGCCAGGCCCCGCTGGCTTTCTTGACCAATACGGGGTTGGCGAGCCACTCTGGGTGGTGGACCTCGCGGATGACCCCGGCCCGGAGAAGCTTCGCCACCTCCAGCTTGGCCGCGTGCTGCCGATCTATGGACATACGGCGAAGCTTCTGCTTGATTGGCTTGGCGTCTGGGCGGACCGCCAAACGGTGCTCGATTATTGCACGGTCTACGCCCCTGATGTCCTCCGGCGACCACGCAAAAATGTCGGCGTTGTCCCGGAGCACTTGGAGTAGATCGCGCTCAACATCCGCAGGGAGCCCCTCGCCAATGGACACAAATTGCCCCTCCGCCTGGAGCGGCACCTTTTTGACTCCCCCTTCGGGCCGAGGCTTAGGCGTCCATCCCGGAGCGGAGGGCGTGTCGTCGAGCGCGCCCGAGAGGGCATGCACCGGACGATGTAAGTTTCGGCTGCTGACTTCGACGCGCCTGGCGAGGTCCTGGTCACCGAAGACAGTGATCACGCCCTCCGAGCCTGGGAGCTTCATGCACAGGAAGGCGTGGTGCGGGACCGCCTCGAGGGAGTTGATGGCGGGCCGTCCCAGTATGACGTTGCAGGGGTGCGGGATGTCTACGACGTCGAAGACGACGTGCGCGCTTCGGACGTTGCTCTCCTGGCGGAATGTAACTGGGAGGGACACTTGCCCTATGGCCTCCAGCGGTTGGCCTCCGAAGCCTTGAAGTGGCGCTCCTGATGGCTCTAGGCAGCTTCGGGGGATTTCCATTTGTTCGAAGGCCCCTGCGAATAGGATGTTCGCAGAGCTCCCCCCGTCGACGAGGATGCGCCTGACATCATGGCCTGCGATGAGAGCCTGGATGACTAAAGGGTCTTGGTGAGGGAACTCCACACCCCTGGCGTCATCCGGGGTAAAGGTGATGCTGCGGGGCGGCATCCAGGGTTGCGACTGCTCCAAGGGGGGGCCTGATAAGGAGCCTCCGGTGATGACGCTGATGGTGCGGTGCCGCACGCCTTCTTTGGCGGAGGCTCGCGGGAGGTCACCTCTTGGCTGCCGCTCCTGGACTTCTGCCAGGGGCCTGGGAGGTGAGACCCGAGCTTCGGCCACCACCCGTCGCAGCTCCGTGACCGCGGTGCATGCCTTTGTATAGTGATCACCATGACCATGCACCTCGCACCACTTGCCGCAATCCCGAAGCTCTTGCTCCGCGCGGGGCCGCTCGCCATGACCGGGTCCGTCTTCACATCTCCGGCCTTCTTTCCACGACATGGGGGCAGGCTCCCGAAGGGCGTTCCCAATGCCGAGGGCATGGCGAGCCTTTTGTGGTCTGCGCCGGTGACGCCGGGGCTTGCGCGTGTTGCCTGACGAGCCTTCCAGCGCCCCGGGGCCGTCGCTTCCGGGAGTGTCCTCCCGGGGTTGTCGACTCCGGCCCTGCCTTGGGGGATTATCGCCCATCGCCCCCTTGTAAGGCGAGCGCTTCGCGTGGGCGAGGTCGGGGGTGGGGGCGTTGCGTCTCCGCGCGTCTTCCTTGGCCCGCGCGTACCCTTCCATTTTGTCGAAGAGCTTGGCGATTGTCTTGATAGGCTTGCACGCGTGGTATTCGGCCAGGGGGCCCGGGTGGAGGCCCTGTATGGCCGCGTTGATGACGGTTGACTCATTAACGTCCTTGACTTGGCATCGCACCTTCGCGAAGCGCTTGAAATAGTCTCGGAGGGCTTCCGAAGGCTTCTGCCTTACGGCGAAGAGCTGGTTCGCGTCGACTTGCTCAGCATAGTTCCCTTGAAAGTTGTTATGAAGGCAGTCGCGGATCTGCTCCCATGCGTAGATGGAGTTTGGCTCTATGGTAAAAAACCAGGAAAGCGCCACTCCTTGCAACGCGAGGGGGAGGCCCTTCGCCTTTGTGGTGTCATCTCCGCCCGCGGCTTCGATCGCGGTTTCGTACACGCGCACGAACTCGCGGGGGTCCGTGTCGCCTTTTTACGGCTCGATGACGCTGGGGAACTTGAAGTCTTTGGGCCACGCCGCCTGCTGCAGGCCTGCCGAAAGCGGGGACTCCGGATCGACGCGCCGCAGCGGCACACGGCTGGATGTGGGGGCGTCTCGGCTGTCCGCCCTTTCCGGCGTGGGCTCTGGCACGACCACTAGCGCGGCCTGCTGGCTCCGAGCCTCTTGTATGTCGCGGACAGCCTCACGAAGATCCCCTAGCTCCTGCTGGAACGCCCTATGGGCCGCCAGCAGGGTGGCGAGGTTGGTTGTCGCAGCGCCGGTGACGGGGTTGATCGTCGCGACGCCAATGGCGGGGTCGGTCGTCGCAGCGCCGGTGACGGGGTTGGCCGTCGCAGTGCCGGTGTCGGGGCTGGCCGTCGCGGCGCCGGTGGCGGGGTTGGTTGTCGCAGCGCGAGCGTCGACGTCCTCGACCCCCGCGCCTGCGTCGTCGTCCGCGCCCGCAGCAGCCGATGCCGAAGCTCTAGTGCCCATGCAACGCTCCGACCCAGCCGCCTTGTTTCCCTTTGCCGCCGTCGACGAAGCTTTTTTCGGTGTCATCCTTCTTCGGACTTCAGGCTTGCTCCTGTCCTCCCCACGGACGACGCCAACTGTTGTGGCTACAGACCAAACAGAGAGAGAGATGGTAGTGGAGAGTCGGGAGTAAATGATAGTAATGGCTTAGCCCCCTTCCCATGGCCTGTGTTCCATACATATATCCATGGGGAGTGCTATTACAATTATACCCTTACATCTGAGTATCCCCTTCAGGGGCGTTTATGTCATTACATATGGCCTATTCTGGGCCTTATAACCCTCTACCAGGCCTGCTGGGATCAGGTGGGGGACACCCCTACAACAGAGGCCAACAATTCATTGCATTGTCCCCTTAAGACTTCACGATGAGAAAAGTTAACAATTCACTGCATTGTCCAATCGTGCATCGCTTTTCGGTCTGATGGTCCAAGCGAAGGAGGCAAGTGTTCCACTGCAGCAGTTGTCAACGTCTCTTCACACGTACAGCAAGACAAAGTACACGTCCATGGCGGCATCGCGTTGAATCCAAAGCCAAGTTCGTAGCCTCATTCCATCTCCGAGCTGGACGTAGCAGCAGCGCAATAAAAGTCACACGCAAGCAGAGTAGCACGACATCGTCCTAAGCGAGTACTTAAGAGCAGATTCAAGACAGCAAGAAGTCACCAAGAAGGGAAAAAAGAAAAGAAAAACAGTGTAGTTTTTTTCTTCTTCATTTTCTTGGTCCAAAAGTCACTTCAAAGTAACCCGAGTTCTTGATCCGTACTCAAGATCATGTCGCGTTCTCCGGAAAGTGGTGTCACCGGTGACGTGGCATTATCCAGTATGATGGTGAAGGAGAGTTCCGCTGTCTCACCGCATTATCCGATGCTCACGACGAGCAATTATGCAGCATGGGCAATCAAGATGAAGGTGTACATGAAGGCTCAAGGAGTGTGTGACGCAATCGAGAATGGCAACGTTGATGTGCGCAAGGATCAGATTGCATTAGTGGCGATCTATCAGAGCATCCCAGAGGAGAAGCTCTTCCTATTGGCCAAAAAGGAGACGGCCAAAGCTACGTGGGAGGCGTTAAAGACGATGTATCTTGGTGCCGATCGTGTGAAGGAAGCAAATGTACAAACTCTCGAGACTGAGTTTGAGGTGCTGTGTATGAAACAAATGGAGTCGATCAAGGACTTCACCGTCCGATTGACGATCATCATCAACAAGATTCGGGCCCTTGGTGAGAAGGTGGAAGAGTTGTACGTAGTGAAGGAATTGCTTCGTGTTGTTTCTTCACAGTTTCTCACAATTGCTTCGGTCATAGAGCAATTTGGAGATCTAAAGACAATGACCATGGAGGAGGTTATCGGTCATATTAAGGCGTATGAGGAACGCATCCACGACAATAGTAACAAAGGCGACGGATAGGTCTTGTTGACCCGCGCTGAGTGGGGGATCCGATTATCGAAATGTGAAGGCAAGAACGCGTTTGCTTAAGTTATTCAACTTGGGGGCGTTTGCTTGTGCACCCAGCAAACGCGTGCACTTGTGCATCATCCGGCCCTCCATGCACGAATCAGCAGGCCAGATCGAGGCAGGCGGCCTCAGCTGCGTTACAGCATCCGATCGGCCACGAACGGCCTAGATCCACGAGGTGTGAACAGCCTAACCAATTTGCAATAACGACCACCCCGGCTCCCGATCCCCAGCCCAAGCCCCCAACCCTAGCTAGTGGTGATGGTGATGGCGACTTGTTAGCGGCAGCAGCACTCGCTTGATCGCTCTCATTACGAGCAGAGTAGTGCGTGGCGAGATAACATTCCTTCATTGACTTGATCGCTCATCGAGTTGTTCATTCGATCGTCGCCAACAACATCGGTAGGGAGAGCAGACTAGAGCACGTTAACTCAAAGGCGCTGAATTCTCGAAAGCACATGTGATCGAGAGGCTCTGTTCCTGGTGTTGAAGTTCTTGTATGTGCAAATTGGTCGAAGATCAAGCGAGCAATCAAAAATATTCATCGAGCATTAAGAGATTCTAAAAAGCGAAGACAATCATTCACTCCCCTTTGATCACGGTGTTCGATCCTACAGTATTGACTTTGCAAAGCTGTGTCAAACCTAAACTAGAATTCAACAAATGCAAGCCTGTGACCAATAAAATTGTTGAAAAATACTTTTGCACTCTCCGACCTTGATGTGGTTCTAAGAATGGTTAACAGGAATATCCATAAAGTATGCCAGTATCCATGACTCACGGATGCTATACGTCTTTGCCAACCACCCATTGTCCTCCAGCTTAAAATCAAAAATAAAGGAATGCCAGCTTGACTCAAATTCTTCTACTGTTTCTGACCCCCACACATATGAGTTAACCCTCTCCTAAAAAAGGGGGTCCTCCATTAAACGAGAGCCAATCTTCTCGAGGAGTTCTTCATGATATGCCACATGCACAACATGTGTGCAGCCATAGGAAGAATATTGGTAATATCAGTCCTCATGTTAGCACCCTCATCAGTTATATAAGTCTGGGAGCTACCCCTCCCATAGCTCTTAGGAAAGTCTTGAGTAACCAAATGTGCGACTCAATCTTTTCATCTGCTAGGAAACTAGCCCCAAAAAATACACTTTGCATGTGATGGTTTACTCCCATGAATGGTGCAAAAATCATGTCATATTGGTTAGTGTTGTATGTTGAATCAAAAGATATGACATCATTGAAATGACAATAGTTTTTCCTACCTATGGCATTTGCCCAAAACACACATATCAATCTACCATCTTCCATTTCATAATTGAAGAAAAATATTGCATTTAGTTCCTTCATGCAACTAAGTTAGTCCACAAACATCTAAGCATTGACATCCTTGATTTTCTTTTTAAAATCACTGTAATAATTCTGTAGGTCTCTCTTCGTCTACCCCACATTCTAAAATGTTGTAGCACTAACATGAAGCATCCTAAATGCATGCGAGGTTCCTATGCTTGCTTTATGGCATGTGTACAGTGTGCTTTTTGCCTTCTCGTTAACTTGGCAGTTTGAACTAATTAGATGATGCTTACTAGGTGACACAAGTTCATGATTGTGTTGCTTAACAAATGAAGTTATCTTGTACTTGTTGTCACTATCCCGCTTCACAAAAATTTGAGCGTTACATCCACACCTACTTTCTTTCATCTTACGACTTTTCTTTGAGGGATCAAGAATGTCGTTATCTTTCCCTAACCTATATCTTTGCCTTGAACACATGTAACGTTTCCACTGAACTACCTTATTATATATCTTCTGCTGACCAACACGTACTGAAAACCCAACTTGATGTGCATATGCCTTAAAGTACGCCTCCAACAAGTTGACATAATCACATGTCATCCCTTTCTTCAGCTTCGAGTCCTTTGCACACTTGGCTGTGAATGAGGAAAACTACAATCACACAAATTTAATTGAATTAGATCCACAACTCATGTCTCTAGTCATTCATAGTTATAAATGACTATAACATCAAGAAAAATACTAACCTAGGTTGATATACTTGTGGTCTTTTTGAGAGTACTAAATCCTTTCTTACACCTTACATTTGAGTTCACCTCACCAATGTAGTGGGACTGAGCATCACCAATTGACTCCATAGTACCTGCTGAAATTTATATAGTTTTACAGCTGACTCAGAGTGCAATAGTTACTGGAATAATTATGATACTACAGTTTTACACCTTACTGGAATACAATCTGGCAGAAACATGCATCGATCGGTAGCCTACCTACGTATTACTCATGTCGGCATCACCTAGATAGCTAAGAACCTTGAAAGAGTACACTCATGTATCAATACAATCTCAGGAACATTTACACTCCATTGTTGTTGTCATTCCATATAATCTTAGGAACATTTACTTGAAAATGTGTTAGGTGCTCCCTTGTCGGGCTCCGTCGGACGGCCGTAACTACCAAGTTGTTGGGTAGACGATGCCGTGGAAGGGCGCCAGGGAGAGGATGCCGTGGAAGGGCTGTGTGGGCAGGCGGTGCCTTCGGTACCAAGTCATCGTCACCGTCGCCATCACCATCGTCGCCAGTGAACTAGAGTCTACAAATTTATGGTTCGCGTGGGGATTAGGCGCGGGAGGGCTTTTTTGCGAAATGCCGGGGCATCGCCCATGCGTGAATCAGAGTTGTCCATTCCCGATCAGATGGTGCATCGCTGGGGTGGCCGTCCGCCTCAATCCGGAGCGTTGGTTAGTGTCCGAACGGTCCAGATGGCGTGAGTGCATGAGCGCACGACTGTAGTGAGTGCATAGCAAATGTTGCCATTCAACTTATTCCCTGTCAATCATTTCTAGATTATCCGTTTTATCCAATATCCGTATCCGGACTATTCGATTTGTATTCAATACATTAAGACTTAAAGAGCGCCAATTATATCTTTATTATCTATTTTATCTAGCATCTGTATCTAGATTATTCAAATCATATTCAATCCGTTGACACCTCGATTCCTATTAGGCACAAGTATTTTATGTTGTCCAAGATTTGTTCAATCTGTACCCCTACAATTCCTATCCGCGTGTTATGGTGCTTCCAAATAGATCTTTTTTGTGCGATCATCAACCTTGCCACTTTTTTATTTCACGGCAAGAATTTGAGAAATTTTACAATAAGATTATTCTCTGTCTCTCTTTTTTTTGAAGAAAAGAAGAGAGACCATGGATTTATCATCAGCCTTGTAATTCGAAGTATGTGTGAGCAGCGCACTGGAACTTGTGTGTCTTTGGTGTGCATGCACGGGTGCGTCCGCATAGGCCTATTTATTCTGATTTCAGCTAGAAGGTGGATGAATGTGTTGGCTTCTTAAATTCAGATTTTGGCTTTTTTCTTTTCTTCTTTTTTTGTATTGTCTATAGAGATATAATGATATTTATTTATTTTTCTCTCTCTTTTTTCTTTATTTTTTAATTAAATGACATAGAAAATGTTAATAGTTATTATAGTATAATTTCAGTTAAAAGTTAACCGTTGTAGTCAAAAGCCTTGTGAAAAAGTCAAAATGAACGGTCGTAAGATAAAGCTATAATCTAGGGGAAATGAAAAAGGGAGAGAAATCCAAAATTCTCCATCAACCACGAGAGATACCACCATATCCTTCTATCAGTAGATTACGCAGCGGTTACCACGTGCCCTCTTCACCCCCTCCCCCTCTTCTTCCTCCACTCGCCACCTCGCCCCTCCGCGCCGCAGCGCATGGCGGCGCCTGCCCTCCTCTCCGCGCCTCCCCCTCCCCCGCCTCCTCCCATGGACGAAGACGGCGGCGGCGGCGTCCCCCACGCCGCCCCGAGCCCTGCCCCGTCCCGGCCGGAGGGCGGGCTCCTGCGGCGGCGGCCGGCCGTCAGGGTGACCTCGGAATTCGACAGCGAGCACCGGCTCTTCTCCCACCGCCTCTCCTGCCGCGTCCTGGACGGCCTCGCCAAGCTCCGCCTCCGCCTCCACCACGGGGGTGCGGGAGGGGGGCCGCCTCCCGAGGTCGCGCTCCTGTCGCGGAACTTCTCCGTCGTCGTTGACACCGCCTCCCGCGGGGCCGTGCTGCGGGGAGCCGCTGACCTCGCTGGCTCGCTGCGCCTGAGCGCCTCGCACAACACCAAGGTCTGACTTTTGATAATTTAGGCGCTTTTCTCTCGAGTGGTTGCTCAACTAATAATTGTCTGTGTTGCATTCCTGCATACTGCGCTGGAAAAATACATAGGATTTGTGTAAATTTAGATACTCGAAACTGGAAATGGAAATGAATAGAATTTCTGTAAACTTTTAGAGAGACAAAATTGGAAATGGAATTCACTTTGGACCAATGTTCAAGAAGGCGCTAGGCGCTAGGCGGGCGGGGAGGTGGGGCCTAGCGCCTAGGGATCCTAGGCGGGGCCTAGGCGGCCGAATTAAAAATAAGGACAACAGGCAGAAGATAAGTATATATTTGATGCTTAGATAAAAATTAGTCAGATTTTGGACCGTCTGATGGAGATCCAACGTTCCAGATCAAGTCATCAAATCCCATAACCAATATTCAAGAAAATTAGTTAGATTTTAGATCGTCCGATGAAGATCCAACGTCCCAGATCAATTCATCAATCCTTATATAAATGAAACCCTAACCCTAACTCCCTTCCGCCTCCCCGCACACCCCTTCGCCCGCGCCGCCAGCTCTCCCGGCACATCCCTTCGCCTGCGCCGCCTGCCTCCCCTCCCCCGCAGATCCCTTCACCCGCGCCGCCCGACTCCCCTCCCCCGCAGATCGCTGTCGCCTCCCCTGTCTCTCCCCCGCAGATCACCGCCGCCGCCTCTTCCGCAGATCCCGCGGCCCGCCTCCCCCGTCTCCCCCGTAGATCGCCGCCGCCTCCCCCATCTCTCCGCCCTAGCCGCCCGCCTCCCCTCGTCCCCCCTAGCCCCCCCCACAGGCTGGCGCCGCGTAGCTTCCCGCAGGCCGGCCGCCGGCGCTCCTCCCCCGCAGGCCGGCGCTCCTTCCCGCAGGCCGACGCAGCTTCCCGCAGGCGGCAGGCTGGCGCAGCGGCGCTACTCCCCGGCTCCCCGCAAGTCGGCGCTTCTCTCCAGTCCCCGTTCCCGTTTTGCTGTTCTTGTGGTCTCTGGCCGCCTCGCCGCCTAGACGGCCGCCTCGTCGCCTAGACGGCCGCCTCGCCGCTTCCTCCCCGCCCAACACCCCTAGGCGAGGCGCCGGGTGGCCGCCCAGCGCCTAGACGGGGCCTAGGCGGCCGCCCAGCCCGCCTTTTAGAACACTGCTTTGGACGGATGGACGAATTTGTCAGGACTGACAGAAATGGGGTAGGCCAATCGGGTGAAGGCTTCCAAGCTCTTCTTGTAGAGGTATCTAGCTAGGTAAAAGTAGGGCTCTTGAGTGGGAATTAGCCAGGGAACATTAAAAGGCGATAAAGGACTAGAAATCCTTGTGCTGGTTCGGGAGGAAGAATAAAAAGGACATCTCAGGACTCAGGTCTGCTTTCTGGTGTTATGGGTTCAAGATTTGAACAAAGAAAGAGCTGATATGTCTCGACAAATAAAAGAAGTACAAGCTTGGGTTCAATTCTAAATATAGTTAAAACATGTGATAAAGAAATACACATTTATATGTTTTAGGATTGTCTCCTAAGTCCTAACTTTGTCAAGGTATTTGTCAATATGCATATAATTGAAAACTGTTTTCTCAATGGCTGCACATCATGTGGAACTGTGAACATATGGATCATATGAGAACATTAATGCATTTGTTGGTGCAAGCGGATTATTTTAAGATTGGTTGAGCTTATGACAAACACATACTACAATGAAACTGGGTCAAATGGGGAGCTCTTGACGTCAGTTGGTAAAATGGTAAAACACTGTAGCTTGAAGCCTACAAATGCTTCTATATTTGTTGCATTTTTTGAATATTCATGTTCTGCGTAAAAGTTTATGTCCTCATGCAAAAATACAGATCTATAGGAGAACATAAGCATGTAAGAATGAAGGTTTAAGAATGTTAGCATGTTACTTGGAATTCTGGAGGAATGTTGATTAATGGATGGTTGAATTTTGTCAAGACTGGGGCCCATATTAGGAAGGGATATTTCTTCGAGTCACTAAATAATAGGTGAACATGTGGTAACAGCACTACAAGCTATTGTCTTGTTGCTTTATGCAAACAAAGCTGTGTTGATTATGAGTTAAGCAATATGAAATGCCAATAGTGTAGCAGAACCATGTCAATGAAACATATTTTAATGGCATGCATTCTGTCGTTATGGCAACCTTTTGAATTTTGTGACATCCAATGATCTATTGTGATCCAAACATGACAAATCTATTGTTTCTTGCATTCACTTGGATATTTACTTTCAATTGAAGTACCACAGTAGAAAGGTGTGTGTTCTGTACATAGAGAAGTTGTTCTAATCACCTCCAACATGTTTCCTGTGATTTAGGTTTTGAGAAGTTGTTTTATCAATTTGATTTTCTCATATCTAAATTATGAGTTTTTTTATAAAAAATTTCTCCATATATTCTATAGGATGACTGTACGTCTTCACTTTATTTACATGTGCATGTCTTCTCTGTGTATCTTGTACCTAATAAAAAACAAACCATTAACATTGTTAGCAAAGTATTTGTAACAAAAGCAGAAATTTTTATCTTGTTAAGCATTGACTTGTAGTGGACTTGGAAGGAACATCTAGTTACTAAAACTTTGAAGGCTGCCCATTTATGGATTATAAGACCACTAATGCATTCGGAATAGATGATATTTTGGTTGTTACTCAGAGTAAGTTCATCAAAATGATTTTAACTCACCTGCTTTTGAACTTACATGTTTCATTGCGACTTCCATAGTTTCTATGTTGAGGAGATCTGCATCGGATAGGCCAGCAAGTCTGAAGCTCCTTTTTAATTGTTCAGTGTTTGCATCAGTAAAAAAGAGTCCATTGGGAAAGTACTTCATTTTTGTAGGAAAGAGTCAATTGAGAAAGCACTTCATTCTTTCTCTAAAACCAGGGCCCTATTTAGTCCGCCTGAAAGAATGAGTTGTGGCAATGGTAGCTTGATGGGCAGCTCTATCTGTTCTGTAGTGTGAATTGGTGAACCCCAAAACATTCTTGGTAGTCACATTTAGCGTGAGTTGGAGATGCTTCGTCAGGGAGATTCTTCTGTTAACTTCTTTCGGGCCCTGTCAAGTCTTTGGCACTAGCTAGATGAGCTGGCCTCCACTTTGTCAGGAGTACCACAAAGTGCAGAAGGCGGATCATGGTCACCTTCGCCTTTATGACTTCGTCTGCAGCCTTTGCCTAGAGTTTGAGCCTGTTAGAGCTCAGCTGCTGAGCCGCTCTCCATGGCCGACTGTTATAGAGGCCCTTTCGATGCTTCGGGCTGAAGAGATTCGTTTTGTTTCGGGTTAGCAGCATAGTTTGTTCCGACTGTACTTGTTGCCCCTTCTTCGACTACGACAATGATATCTGCTTCGACTACGGCCTCTCTCCAGGTGCTTGTCTCCTCTCCTAATTTCGCACCAACTAGAGTTCAGTGCAAATATTGCAAGAACTGCGGGTACGACTACCAGAATTGTGCGATACGAAAAAAGTGGAATAAGGCACGTGGGGGTGGGCAGCTAAAGGGGGGCAGGGAGGCCCTTCCTTCACAGGAGGACAGACCGGCTCATCAGTTTCTACTCAGAAAGGTGACTCTGCTCAGCAGCTTTGCCAAGCTATTCAGCAGCTCTCACAGCTCAGCGGGTTCTACCAGTTTAGCTTAGATGTCTTCTCTAAGTACCTCTTGGGTTCTAGATTCTAGTGCCTCTTTTCACATAATACCGGACTCCACATCTCTCACTTCAGTAGGACCTCTTGATTTTCCTATCACTGTTCAGATAGCTGATGGTACTTCCTTGTGTGTCAGCTGTCAGGGCATTCTTTTGTCAGCTCACTGATCTTGATTGTAGGGTTGTTTTTGACTCACACCTGTTTCGTCCAGGATCGACAGACAGGGACGATACTTGGGACTGGCTGGCGCCTTAGGGATCGTCAGGGTCTCTACATTCTTGACCGCCTCCACCTTCCGTCCACTTCAGTTGCTTCTACTACGTCTGCCTCTACCGCCACTACTACCACCACCTCTGGAGCTTTTGCGCACTGGCATCACCATTTAGGACACCTGTGTAGGTCCCGTCTTTCTTCATTAGTTCGTCAGGGTGTTTTTTAACGTGTTACTGTTGACATGTTAATGTTTTGTCAGGGTTGTAAGCTGGGTAAGCAACTACAACTTCCTTATCATTCTAGTGAGTCCATGACTTTTCGTCCTTTTGATTTAGTTCATTCAGATGTATGGGGACCTGCGCCTATTATCTCAAAAGGCGGGCATAAATTCTATATAATTTTCATTGATGGTTATTCCCGTTTCACTTGGCGTTTCCCCTATGTCTAATCGTGGTCAGTTTCTTGCGATCTATCGTAATTTTGTCACGATGATTCGTATTCAGTTTGAGTCCTCTATTCATACTTTTCGCTGTGATTCTGCTGGAGAGTACTGTTCTGGTGCTTTTAGACAATTTCTTTCTGAGCAGGGCACTCTTTACTAGTCTTCTTGTCCTGATGCCCATGCTCAGAATGGGGTTGCTGAATGCAAGCATCGTCATCTGCTTGAAACTGCTCGCATTCAGAATGGGGCAGAGGCTGTTTCTACGGCTGCATATCTCATCAATATGCAGTCTTCCACTGCTCTTAAAGATGTCAGTCCTATAGAGCGTTTCTACTCTAGAGCCTCCCAGTACAGTCACTTTCGTGTTTTTGGCTGCACCTGTTTTGTCCTGCTGCAGCCTTGTGAGCGCACCAAACTGTCAGCCCAGTTAGTTAAGTGTGTTTTTCTTGGGTACAGTTCTGAGCATAAGGGTTATCGTTGCTACGATCCTTCTGCTCGACGGATCAGGATCTTATGAGATATTGTTTTTGATGAATCTCGACCTTTCTTCTATCGAGATTCAGCTCCTCGTCCTACTTCCACCGAGACGATCTCCTGGTTGTCTCCCTGATTCTTTACCTATTTCTCCCCTTTCACAGCCTTCCTCTAGTCTGTCTCTAGTGGTTCCTTCTGTACCTACATCTCCTGTGTTGCCTTCTGCAGCACCGCCTCTTGCTCCTGCAGCACTACCGTCTCGTTTCTCTAGGGTGCATTACTTTAGACGTTCTCGTTCTTCATCAGATTCATCTTCTGGTATCTTGCCGGCATCGACGTCTGATTCCTCTGATGATGCTCCTCGTTACGCCCTTCGTGATCGGATATCCCTTCGACCTCCTGATCGTCTTGATTTTACTTTGACCGCTCGTGCTCTCTCTGTCATTGAGCCTAGTTTTTATCGTAAGGCTGCTTCTCGTTCTGAGTGGCTGCTCGCTATGGCAGAGGAGCTTGATGCTCTTAGACGTACGGAGACTTGGGATATTGTATCGACGCCTGTGCATGCTCGTCCTATCACGTGCAAGTGGGTGTACAAGATTAAGACCAAGTCTGATGGTATTATTGAGCGCTACAAGGCTCGTCTTGTGGCTCGTGGCTTCTAGCAGGGGTATGGTCGTGATTACAATGAGACATTTGTCCCTGTTGCCATATGACCACTGTTTGCACTCTTGTTGCGGTTGCTTCTGTTCGCCGGTGGTCTATCTCACCTGGATGTTAAGAATGCCTTTTTAATGGTGTTTTGCATGAGGAGGTTTACATACAGCCAGCCAGCCACCACATGGGTATTTTGTTCCAGCTGGCACCATCTGGGTATTTTGTTCCAGCTGGCCATGTCTGTCGTCTTCATCGTGCTCTTTATGGCCTCAAACAGGCCCCTCGTGCCTAGTTTGTGTGTTTCACCTTAGTGATTACCACTGTCGGTTTCATTATCAGTGCCCACGATCCTGCTCATTTTATCCATGTCTCACCTCGAGGTATGACACTACTATATGTGGATGATATGCTCATTACTGGTGACGATTCCTCATTCATCACATACGTGAAGAAGCATCTCAGTGAGCAGTTTCTGATGACTGATCTTAGTTTGCTTATGTACTTCCTTAGGATTGAGGTTTCTTCCACGCCTGAGGGTTACTATCTCTCCTAGCAGAAGTATGTCTAGGATTTTCTTGATCGGTCTGGTCTGACTGACACTCGCACTATTGAGAGACTCCTGTGAAGCCCTCTCTTCAGTTTCATGCTATTGATGGTGATCTTCTTGCGGATCCTACCCGTTATTGCCATCTTGTCGGGAATTTGGTATATCTTGTGAGCACTCGCCCTGATATTGTTCATGCTGTTCATATCTTGAGTCAGTTCATGGCTCGTTCTACTCATCTTCACTACAGTCACCTCCTTCGTGTTCTTCGCTACTTGCATGGGTCAATCTCTCGTCGTTTGTTTTTCCCTATCTCCACCTCACTACAGCTTCAGGCGTACTCTGATGTGACCTAGGCTAGTGATCCTTCTGATCGTCATTCTCTTTTTGCTTACTGTATTTTTCTTGGCTCCTTGATTGCCTGGAAGACAAAGAAGCAGACTGTAGTTTCCCGTTCGAGTGCAGAGGCTGAGTTGAGAGCTATGGCAGCAGTGACAACAGATATTACTTGGTTGAGTTGGCTATTTGCAAATTTTGAAGTATCTGTGAGGGGACCTACGACACATATCTGAAGTACAGGTGCTATCAGCATTGCTCGTGATCCAGTGAAGCATGAGCTCACCAGGCACATTGGTGTGGATACTTCATACACTCGCTCACAAGTGCAGGAGGGAGTACTTGCTCTACAGTTTGTGCAATCAGAGTTACAGCTTGCTAACTTCTTTACGAAGCCATAAACTAGAGCACAACATTTGTATTTTCTTTCCAAACTCTTCCAATACAAATGGCAAACATTAACCAAAATGACACAATAGTTTGGACAGCTTTTATCTATTTGTTATCTGTAATGTGTACTGTGCTACAGATATCCATGTGATTACATGTTACATTATTGCATAATACAGGTGATCACATTTTCTTTTCTCAGGAGCAACAAGGAGAAGTGGCAGTAACTACAAATTTGGGAGATTCACCATGCAAGATTGAATTATCATCTCTGGTTCCTCCTGATGGATTGGTCAGTATTTTGAAATTCAGAGGAATAGTAAAAGATATATTGTTTTTGAAAACAAAAAAAGCTTTGTAGTTGTGCAATCCCAAAAACTGCCAATATATGTTGTCATTCTTCTTTTGACAACTTCCTCAAAAACAGTTATGAGAAATACAACTTTCTCTAAGCTAGAGCTCATGGGGGAAAAAAGGTCATGTATGAGTTCACTTCATCACTTAGAAAAGTTAAGTTAGATATATTGTTTTTTGAAAACAAAAAAAAGTTTTGTAGTTGTGCAATCCCAAAAACTGCCAATATATGTTGTCATTCTTCTTTTGACAACTTCCTAAAAAATAGTTGAGAAATACAATACAACTTTCTCTAAGCTAGAGCTCATGGGAAATAAAAAGATCATGTATGAGTTCACTTCATCACTTAGAAAAGTTAAAGTTATAGATTTTATTTCTGTTTGTAGCCAAGAGCAACCTTCATCTTTCCCAACGGTGAAGTTTCAGTTAAGGAAAAGAAACTGGATGAAGGTGAGAAAATTTTGTCAGTCAACGGTTTGGTGAAGTCTCGTGTTCTGAATGGAGTTTGCACCGTATTGTACAATGATGATGAGATGAACATAAAATATCGCTATAAGGTAAAACTTCTCTCAGCTAGGCTTGTTTCATTGACATTTGCTCCTTGGTGCTGCTCATAATGGATCATTTGTTGTATTTTATAGGATGACGAGCTATCATTTATTCCCAGCATCTCTTTACCATCAAATTCATTATCCTTAGCATTTAAGCGCCAGTTAACTCCTTTGGACAAGTTAAGGTAAGATGGTGTAATTATGGCCTTGTTGAAATTCAATTAGTTCTACAGTTGCATAAATATCTCTACACATGGGTAGTTGCTGATCTATGCTGTAAAGATCATATAATTAATTAACCTCCTAGATGCGTGAGACGAGCAATGCACTTATAACCGTGCTTGGCCCTGGGCACTAGGATGCATGGGGAGATTTGAGGCACCCTGCTTATATGTTATGTCTGTACCCTGTTAATTTAAATACTCCTTATCATTTTCAGCTATTGGTACCATTTTGACACAAACTACTGGAGTGCTGTCTATAAACACAATGCTAGTAAGCATGTCAAGTGGAAAGCTGGTTATGAGTCGTCAGACAAAAGGCTTGGATGGGCATCTCTTTGGGTAAGGGCGTAAGGCATTCACGCATGTTTTAATGCTAACAGCTGAGCCGCATATGAGTAAACACTTATTCTGATTTTTCTAGCATCCCCTGAACTGCACACATGCTAAGAATATTGCCTGAATTAGGAGTCAAGCAATTTTTTGTTGATATACGTTTGTATTGGAAGCAATTGAGATCTATGTCGCATCCTGTCATGTAGGTTGGAGATGTAGGCGGCAAGACAAAGGAGGTGCCAATGAAGACGAAAATTCAGTTCATGCTTAAAGTCCCTCAGGATGATATACAAAATTCAGCTGTATTGTTCCGAGTGAAGAAAAGATGGGACTTTTAGCCTGTTTTTTTTTACACCACGCGCACATAAGCATGCATGCGCAGAGAAGGGGAACAACAATGAGAAATGGGAATGCATGTCCATATGTAGTCTGTTCATCTCACCTACAACGCTCAAATGGAATGAATATATAATGTGATGCTATTTTTCACTCGAACATTATTGACGCGAGTTGAAAGGGAGCATTTTATAGGTCGTTTATACAAGGATAATATTATGAAAACAATTTTGACGCCTAATCTATTTTTGGCGTTTTCATTAGACCTATCGAGGTACTGTTTATCTGTATTTTTTTGAGTATTTTTTTATTTATATTAGTATCAAAGCTGAAAAGTTTTGACGAAATTCTGGGTGGAACAGAATGAGACCTCATGATCACCATGGAAATCGAAAGACCGATGATACCACTACTAATGGTTGGACCGGCCTCTGGCACCTTCAGAGACAAAACATGAACACCGCAGGCTGCACGCTTGTTTACTCATGACCAAGGGCTCTTATCAGAAAACACAAACAAAAATCGCCACTTTGTAGCACCATTAACACAGGCTGCAATGGTGAAGTCGTTTGATGCCACCCGCCTCAGCGTTAGCACTGCTGCTGGGCTGCTTTCTGAACAGCATCAACCGTACCACCTGCCATTATTTTTCACTATTCATAAATTTCGTCTTTTTCTGAACTAACATATTTTTTATATTTTTAAATTTTTTTAAATTTAATTATGCTAAATAAGTCTCTGTCAGCTACAGTGTTTTTTTAGCTAGCTACAGTGTTTTCAGTCATAAGTCATGAGCTTTTAAGCCCAACTGATCACCACCAATCTTCAAATGAGTGTCAATAGGCAATACGTGTAGTCATCTCAAGGAAGAAAGTTGGCAATCAGAGAAGCTCTTCTGAATCAAATTCAAACCCACATTGTTGCCGCGTCGTCCTGTGCAACATGGACACAACAAACTCAGCTGGATGGAATGGTCAAGCTCCAACCATTATTATAAGAGTAATGTTGTAAATTTCCAAAATTGATTAAAATATAAGAAAATCATTAATCAGGAAAGCGTATCTCTAACCATTCTCACTTTGGTCAGTGATTTGACGACATTTGGAGTAAGAATAAATCATGCATCGAATTTCACCCTTCAGTCACACTAAAGACACTTTCTTTGGAACCACTTTTGACAAAGCAAGGACCTAAGAGCATCTCCAGCAGGGCCCCTACTTGAGCCCTCAAAACCAAATTTGAGGGCTTGAGGCAAAAATAGAGGTCCAGCAGGGCCCCTACTAGAGCCCTCAAATTTGAGGGGCCCCTTAAATCCCCCCTTCAGCCCTCATTCCTAGGGGGCCCCTACTCCGGCCCTCATTTTTCAGATTTCCTCGTTTTATCCCGTACGAGTGAAACAAATTTAAATTCGGAACAAATTTGAATTTAAATTTGAATATTCGAAACAAATTTGAATATTCGGAATAAATTTGAATTTAAATTTGAATATTCAGAACAAATTTAAATTCAAATTTGGATATTCGGAACAAATTTGAATATTCGAAACAAATTTGAATTTAAATTTGGATATTCGGAACAAATTTGAATTCAAATTTGGATATTCGGAACAAATTTGAATTGAAATTTGGATATTCGAAACAAATTTGAATTGAAATTTGGATATTCGGAACAAATTTGAATATTCGGAACAAATTTGAATTTAAATTTGAATATTCGGAACAAATTTGAATTTAAATTTGGAACAATAAAATTCGAAACAAATTTGAATTTAAATTTGAATATTCGTATTTGAATTCATAAATTTAAATATTGTCCCTCATTTTGAAATCATAAATATTTTATTGTGTATTGTGCTTTTGTCTCATACATATGCATATAGTGTGTGAGGAAATAGAGGGAATTGAGAAGTAGGGGCCCTGTTTTGAGGGCTCCTGCTGGAGTGCAGCCCAGAAAACAGGGCCCTCAAAAGTAGAGGGAGCCCTCAAATTAAAAGTAGGGGGCCTGTTTTGAGGGCTCCTGCTGGAGATGCCCTAAGAACTAAGAGAACACCTACCCTCTCTACCTCTGAAATCTACCACGCGAAGACATTTTTTTTGGAAAAGACTGGCAATTAATAGAATCAATATAATGTTCTCTTTTGAGAAATATTCCACCCCTTTTTCCAACACCAACTTTAACAGTTTTCTCTTTTCTTCATGAAAACCAAGTACGAATCCATCTTTGTGCGATGCCAACATGAATAGTAAGACATCAGTAATCTGTTACAACAAGAGGGGTGTGTAGTAGGGTATGACCGTACGGGGAGCACAAGCGAAAAGAAATCCAAAACTCAAGTAGCAGATAATTAGATGAAAGTACATATACTTACCTTTCGCAGTTACAGCCATACAGGCAGCAGCATACAGAACTATCCAAGCAAAAAAGAGTTCACTAAGTTCAGAGGTGATTGGATCATCTTCAAACAAGTTTGTCCGTATTTTGAATACGGTCAAGTAGTGAACATTCTGTAAAATGGAACATTGTAATTGCTCAGAAAAAAATCCGGTAGCACGGAAAACAACCTTGTATTGTGATAGTAATCATTCTCATTTACCATCGATGGGAACCCTTTTTCATTTTGAAAGGTCCACATGCTGTTCTCCACTAGCCAATTCAAATTGAAAATTGTAACAGCATATAATGGTGGTAAATTGCGTTGCCATCTACATGAAAAGACGAAAAATACATTCAGACAGGAGACTGAGAGGAACCTTTAGTGATATGCCTTAGAGGTAATTGTGGATATGATTGTATCACTTCTATGTTTATAATTTTTTTAAATAATATGTTATTTTATCCTTTAAATAAATATTTTTCATATTGATCAACAACTATGTGACTTGTTTGTGAAACTTTTTATTCATGTTTTCATGTTATTCTAAATTATCTCTTATCTTATATCATTATATGGGATAATTATGATTTACAGATCAGTACATGTATTGATTGATGATCATATTTCACGAATCATAGATATGGGGATATCAAATCAATAATATGGGCACATATTAGAGAACATGGTGTTAGATTAACCTACCATGAGATACTGCAGGAATCGTTATAGTCTTAAGTATCATCAGTTGGTTTCATATATAGTGTATGTAGGATCCTTAGATCTAAGATCGTCATGATTTGCTACATGCATAATAATTTACTTAAAAGTTACCAAACACTACTCCATAACTAGTTGATCATAAATGAGAGACCATGTGGAGGTCATCCTATGTGTGTGACGAGTAATTGACATCGGTTTAGGAAAGTCGAGTTTGGATTATGTGGTTCGGACCATGTCGTTGCGTGGTGCAATCAGTGTTGGTCGGACTTGGTCAAACTTGGTCGTATGGGTTAGGATGCATATTCTCTTGATTCGGCAGGTTTGGGCTATTTCGTGCGTAAGTATGATTTGTTGTTGCTATTTATGTTTACATGTGTCGAGCGGTGCTATTTGATGTGTTTCTTGTCTGTGATGGCTGCAGGACGTCGAGGCGGAGTTGTGGCGAGGCACGGGGTGACCGGACTAGACACGGGCGGTGTCGAGGTCAGAACGGTCGGACGTGTCGAAGACGGCGGAGACTCGAGGTAGCTGCGAGGCTTGAACGGCAAGAAAGGAGGAAGTTTCCCGGAAGGTGCAGGAGGGGCGTTTTGGAGAATACGCAAAGCTACACTAAAGGAAGTGGGTTATGGATAAAGCACTAGAGTTGTTGAGGCTTAGTGGGTAAAGAGAGAGGCAAATCCATTAGTGAGAGACTATAAATAGGGGAGTGTCTCCTACATGTAGTCCAAGTCTTTTGGAGGTTGTTTTGCTTTCTCTTTAGTGAGTGAGAGCTGTTGGAGAGCACAGAGAGTTGTCCCCTTCGTGTATGTGAGTTCTTGAGGGACACGGACATGGGTTCTTGATTTCTCTAAGCATGTATGGGGTTGTAGGGATAGTATGAGCTGATACTCTATGTAATCATGTATCTCTCTTCCTCATTATCAATCCAAGATGGTTTTGTTTGAGTTTGATTAAGTCGCTGGCTCTCTGTTGCTTATTTTTCTTTCGATGCCTTCTATGTGTGATTTTTGACTTTTTGAGATTTGAGTTGTTTCTTGCTAGGAAGGCCCAAAATGGGTTGCTCTATGTTGGGATGTTTCTTGCTAGGAAGGCCCAAAATGGGTTGCTCTATGTTGGGATGATACCTCAAGATCATTTGATCGATTTTTCCCGAGAGCAAATCAAATGAATCAAAGATTCTCCATTTTTAGCTTCTCTGTTCTTTATTTCTTGTTTCTAGGGTTTGAGGTAGATTTTGATTCCCTTCAGGAGATGGCCTGATTTTTGGTCTGAGAAGTCCTTTAGTTATTGCTAACTTGACTGCAAAATCTCATAAGCAAAGGACTTAAGACCATTGAGCAATTTGGGTTTTTGTGCTCCTCTCTGTAGTTTTTCAGATTTTAGGCTAGATCTCAAATTCTTGCTCAAATGATGAAATCCTTTGTATCAAAAGTGCTTGATGTTATTTAGAATAGATGTGTGCACTTTTGGCTAGAGGAAAACAGAACCACTTCTCTGATTTCTCTGTAGTAGCCATATTTCTGAAGTCTCAGTTCTGCTATCTGAAAATCAACAAATCTGGACTACTGCTCCCGAGGGGCGGTTAGACCGGCCATTTGAAGGCGGTCAGACCGGGCACCGAATGGCGGTCAGACCGGCTATGGGACGGCGATCAGACCGGTCCAAGACTGGCGGTCTGACCGGCCATAGGCTTGCGGTCTGACCACCCGACTGTCACTTGAGTGTTGAGTTTCACATCTTTTGGTTGCTGTAATTCTTACTTGGTTCTTCTCTCGTGTTTACTTGGCTGATCCTTCAGAGGGCATATTTCATCTACTTCATAGCTTTCCATGGCTATCGGAGGAGATTCTCTCATGTGGGTACTTTCAAGGGTTGAGATTTTATAATCGACATTCACCCCCCCCTCTGTCGCCATTTCGGTCCAACAATTGGTATCAGAGCCGGTTAGCTCTTCTTGATAGATCTTAACCGGTCTCTAGAGCTATGGCGACGGACAAGTACTCGACCATGCCCCCGATCTTCGATGGGATCGATTATCCCTTCTGGAAAAGTCGGATGGAGACGTACATCCAGGCTTAGGGCTACGCCATCTGGCGGAAGGTCAAAGTATGATATATTGTTCCTGCCGATGAGAACATCAATGCCAGGAACATGGCTGATGTTGAGGCGAACGCTAAGGCAAGGAACATCATAATCCAGGGGTTGAGCTGAAGCGAGTTTGACCGCATCTCTCATCTTTCGTCGGCTTTCGACATCTGGGTGACCCTCGATACGTACCATAAGGGCACCACCCAGATCAAGACAGTCTGATAGGACCAGTTCAAGCAAGATTACAACAAGTTTGAAATGCTCGCTGGCGAGTCCCTTGTTGAGTGTTTTGCGCGTTTCCACAAAATCTTGAGCAACCTCCGAGCGGTCGGTCTCACATACCCCGACTCGGACAACGCTCGTCAGATGCTCGTGGCTCTTGACTTACGCGTTTGGGAGATGAAGGTGACTACCATCAAGGACACCACCGACCTCTCGACCTTGACTCTTGACGCGTTGCATTCACGCCTCAAGACTCTTGACGCGTTGCATCCAGATCAAGCAGACTCGGGAGGGTACTTTCTTGCGTCAGGGCAAGTACACTCGTGACCTCCTGAGACGCTTTGACATGAGTGATGGTAAGCTTGTGTCGACTCCCATGGCATCAACAGCTTCTCTTGATCCAGATGAGGACGGCGAGCCAGTTGATCAGAAGGAGTATCGCAGCATGATTGGCTCCCTCTTGTACCTCACTGCTTCGAGACCGGACATACACTTTGCTGTGTGTCTTTGTGCTCGGTTTCAGGCTTCTCCTCGCGTGTCTCACCATCAGGCGGTGAAACACATCCTTCGGTACCTTCGAGCTACCATTGACTATGGTATCTGATATTCTTCCTCCTCCTGTCTTTCCCTTAGAGCCTACTCGGATGCAGACTTTGCTGGCTGTAGGATAGATAGGAAGAGCACTTCTGGCACCTGCCAATTCATTGGCACTTCTCTTGTTTTGTGGTCTTCTAGGAAGCAGTCCGGTGTTGCACAGTCCACCGCAGAGGTCGAGTACGTTGCTGCCGCTAGTTGTTGCAGCCAAGTGCTTTGGATGGTCTCGACCCTGCGGGACTTTGGGTTAGTTATCGATAGTGTTTGATGGACCATGTGGAGGTGACCCCGGTTGTGTGATGAGTAATTGACATCTGTTTTAGGAAAGTCGAGTTTGGTTTGTGTGGTTCGGACCATGTCGTTGCGCGGTGCAATCGGTTTCGGTCAGACCTTGTCGAACTAGGTCGAACGTGCTTAAGTTGTTTATTTTTCGTTTCGACCGGTTTGGGCTTTGAGTATTTCTTCTGATGCTAATGTATGGTTACATTATGTCGAGCGGTGCTATGTGATTTGTTTCTTGTCTGTGATGGCTGCAGGATTTTGAGGTCAGGTCGTGGCGAGGCACGGATGACCGGACTAGGCGCAGGTGGTTCTGAGGTCGAAGCGATCGGGGTGTGCTGAAGACGGCGAGGACTCGAGGTGGCTGCGTGGCTTGGAAGGCAAGGAATGAGGAAGCTTACTGGAAGGTGCGCGAGGGGCGTTTTGGTGAATACGCAAAGCTGCACTAAAGGAAGTGGATTGTGGATAAAGCGCCATGAGTGGTGGAGAGCTAATGGGTAAAGAGGGTTGTAAACCCATTAGTGGAGGCTATAAATAGAGAGGGTGTTCTCTAGTAGCTTTCAAGAATTTCAGCACATGAAATGAGAGTAGATTTTTAGAGATGAAAAATGAGTGCAGATTTTTAGAGAGAGATCACTTGGGAGAGAGTGAGATGGCTTGAGGGTTGGTGTGAAATTTCTATGTTTGGTTCTCTCCATGTATGCATGAGATGTGAGGGTTGTAGACAACAAACTTATGTAATCATCCATGTCTCCTTGGCTATCTATGAGATATTCCCTCTTAATTCTGTTGGTGTAGAGTTTGATTTCTTCTCTTTACCTTCTGTGATTTTAGTTAGTTTTTCGAGTTCTTTTGTGTTGGATCGGAAATGGCGACAGAGGGGGGGGGGGGGGGGTGAATGGAGTGATCGAAAATCGACCCCCAAAAATTCACACGAAATGCTCAAAGGCAATCGCAAAGATAATAACTTGACATGGCAAGAAAACTGAAGAAATTCATTGCCATGACAGAGAAATCAGCTTTAAAACCTTGTCATGGCAAGAAACGGTAGTGAGCGCTGTCACGGCAGAGAAACCAGCAAGAATTGCTGCCACGGCAAAGACAATAGCAAGAAATGCTGCCACGGCAAAGACAATAGCAAGAAATGCTGCCACCGCAGGAAAAACTGAGAGGACTAGCTGCTGAAAGCACAAGTCAATGGCTGACTAAAAACAGCAAGAAATACTGCAGACCAAAACTAAAAACTGGAATGGAGAACTTACTGAAGACAAGATAAAAACAGAGAAAACAAGGGTTTGCTTCCAATCTTTTTGACCCAGAGCACCACCACTATATTCCAAATAGCAAGGAGGGCTTGGGAAACAAAGAAATCACATCAAGAGACAAGAATTTCAGATTATGGACAAAAACTTGAAAAGTACAGAGAGTTGCCCAAAAACTTAGATTCCCATTTCATCTTTGATCATGTGGCTATGAAACTTTGAGGATAGGTTAGCAATAGCCTCTGGACCTCTCATGCCAAGTTTCATGCCATCTCGTGAAGGGAATCGAAAATAACACCAAACCCTAGAAATTCAGAGAAGGGCTAAATCCTGAAAACTTACAGAAACTCCACCAAAAATCAAATTACTCTTCAATCGTTGATCCTCTGGCCATGAAATTTTGAGGGAAGCTAATTGATAGAGTCAGGACACTAGAAACCAAGTTTCAAGCCATCACACGAAGAGAATAAAGAACAACACTAAAACCCTAGAAACTGAAATCATGAACAGAGGGAGGCCAAAACTTAAAACTGAAATTAAAGCAAAGATTGCTCTTGGGAAACTCGATCAAATGATCTTGAGGCACTATCCCATCACTGAGCAACCCATTTTGCACCTCCACAGCAAGAACCAACTCAAAACTCAAAAATCGCAAAAATCAATCAAAGAGGCATCGAAGGCAAAAACACCAGAGAAGCACGATTTCTAACAAAAACCATCTTGGATTGATATAGATGAAGAGTGATGACACGATTACGTAGAGAGGAATGATTACAAGAAAAGCTCACTTCATCCTTTCCCTCACTCAAGATCAAGAACCACTCAATACATGCTTTAGGAGGATGAACCAACGTATAGACACAAGGAGACACTCTCTGTCTTCTCTCCTGCACTCACCAACTAAAGCCCTAAAGCCACAACAACCCTCTAAAGCGTATTTTGACTAAAGCAAACCCTATAATCCTTTTAAGTGCATGAGTGGGCATGCAGCCACCCACCTCTATTTATAGCCCTTGGCTAACGGGTCTCCAACCTGTTACGCCCGCTAAACCCGAACGGAGCCCGCTCCCGCTTTTGCAGCCTCGCGAAATCACCATTTCGCCCCTCCTGCACCTTCCGGGAAGCTTCCGCACTCCTTGTCGTCCAAGCCTCGCAACCACATCGAATCTCCGCCGTCTTCGACACATCCGACCGTTCTGACCTCGACACCGCCCGTGTCTAGTCCGGTCACCCCGTGTCTCGCCACGACTCCGCCTCGATGTTCTGCAGCCAACACAGACAAGAAACACATCAAATAGCACCGCTCGATACATTTAAGCATAAATGCATTAATGAAATAGCCCAAACCTGACAAGTCGACATAATATGCAACCTAAACCCTTTGACCAGGTTTGACCAAATCCGACCGAGTCCATTGCACCACAGAACGGCATGGGCCGAACCAACCAAATCAAGCTCGACTTTCCTAAACCGATGTCAATTACTCATCACACACGTGGGATGACCTCCACATGGTCTCTCATTTTGTTTTGGCAGATTTTCTCTCGGGTTCATGGTTCTTGTTCTTCTCTGTTCTTAGTCCATGAGATTGTTTTGTTGGCAGTAAACTGAGTCCCTGTCTAGTTCATTGCTGCATGCAGCCTTAAAATCCTTGCTGCCGACAGCATTAATGAACAGCTAAATTTCTTGCTGCCGACAGCTTTAATTGAGCTTTGCACCCGAACTCTTTTTTTTGCAAAAACCTTGAGCAAGTAATCAATCAAATTACTTTTCTTTGCTGCAGCTCCTGTTTCATTTTTTTATTTTTGTTTGCTGCAGTGTTCGGCTAGAATAGAACATCATGTAGTTGGTTTAAGGCTCCTTGACTATGTTGTTCGGCTGTAGCTTCTAAATGACATTTTATCTCTGTTCGGCCAGCATCTAGTTCAATGTCTGCATTTCTAGTCTTTTGGCCTTTTGGTAATGTTTGGCCAGGTTCTTTGTCTGTCTCTTCCTGGTTCTAGGCAGCAGGGCCTGTCCTCTCATTTTGCCTTTAGTTGTTGGCCATCAAAGTCACTCTCGGCAGCAGCATTTATTTTTGCTTTCCTCTCATCTTTTCGGCTACAACCTTTTTAAAGATGCTTTTCCATTTCTTTGTTGAGAGCCTTAAGTTGCAGCGTGCTTATTTCAGTTGGGTTTTGTGCTGTTTTAATGTGCTCTCGGGTCTGCAGTTTGCTAGCATAAATCATTGTTTTTGGGTAGAATTTTAGGCTGTTCGGCTGGCAGGAAGTCTTTGCCGTGGCAGCATTTCGTCTCTGCCGTGACAAGGATTTCGACAGCTGTCCTTTGCCGTGACAGCGTTCTCTGCAGTTTCTTTGCCGTGTCAATTTCAGTTTTTTGTCGATGTTTCTTGTCCAAGTCTTTTGTCTTTTGAGCTGAGTTTTTTTGGGAGAATACTTGGGGGCGATTTATTTTGTAAGCGACATTCACCCCCCTCTGTCGCCGTTTCCGGTCAAACAGTGTTCAACTCTTTTGTGATAACACTTCTGCAATTAATATTGCTAAGAACCCAGTGCAGCATTCTCGGACCAAGCACATCGATATTCGCTATCACTTCCTTAGAGACTATGTAGAGAAGGGTGACATAGTGCTCCAGTTTGTGGAGAGTGACCCCTAGTTGGCTGATATCTTTACCAAGCCTTTGGATAGCTCTTGGTTTTCAGCTCTGTGGGGAGAGCTTGGGGTGGTTTGTCCTTATGAACTGTTGTGAGGGGAGCTTTGTGCTTTACTGCTTTATTATATTGATTATGCTCTTAATTCTTTTCTGCTGCACTGCATATGGGTGCATTGGGATAATCCTCCTAGCATAGATTAGAGTGCTTCTCTTGTCTAGTTGTTTAGACTTCTTACTCTTATCTTGTGATTCTAGGATGCTGCTTATTAGCTGTTCTCTTCTCACTAGGTTGAGCTCAGTCACTTCTTATAGGTTCTAGCGAGGGTTGGGCCACCCTCGGAAAGACAGGGTACGTGTTTGCTCCTTAGTGAGTTAGATGGGCAGTTAATAGTCCTAGAGTCATATGGGGTAGATGAGAGTCAGTCTGAGCCACATTATCCTCTATGTCTTATCTATGCTTTAAGGACCGCCTGTTCTGATTTCTTTGCCAGCTTCTCGATTTTATTGTTTTGGTTCAGGGGGAGTTCATTTGGGAGCTTCTGGAGCTTAATATTGACATAACTCAACTTGAACTAAAAGATGCATCACATGTTGAGGGGGAGCTGGACTTTCTTGCATTTCAGCATTCTGCATTGTAATATAACCGCATGGAGCCTTGATTATTATCCTTTCATGCCATGTTTACAATGCATTACACCTTGCCATGACTTGTGCTTATTTGCTAGATTTATCTTGACTCCATATGTGTAGACTAGCTTTTGCCATGATGAGTTAATTAAAATACTCAACTTGAATTAATTCATGTCATGTTAGTTATTGTGACTAGTCTACCTTTAGTTATCCTCTTATGATTCATGCCATGTCAAATAGACTGAGTTGAGTCTTCAATCTTTGTTGAGCTTTAGATTGCGCTATTCTAGTTTCTTGATGACACATGAGTTAATACAAGTCTTATGTTCATGAGAATGCAAAAAGATCTCTTTTGTGTGAAAAAACTGATTTCACCAATTTTTTCTCATGAGACGGCTTGCCATTGCACAAGGCATGAACTCAGGGGGAGTTTTGGATGACCTAGACCATCTTCTTAAGCTTCTTACTTGGAGTGGTCGCATAAGGCTTGAGATCTAACACATGACTACACAAAAATCTGGTTGGCAACAATCATGAGATTTCTAAAGAAAAACAAGTCATTTGTGCTAAATTTGCTAAAGTTACAAGACTTACAAGTACATGAACAAATGTCTCATTCTAGAACTTGTAGCACTCTAAGTTGATTCAATTCTAGCTTCTTGGTTCCGCTTAGCTTATTGACATGGTTTGCATCATCCTTGGATATCTCTAGCTAGACTATGATCATGAATGCCTTGACATGCTAAGAATTTGCACTAAAATTTCAAATTGTGACTTCATTTGTTAGCTGGCTTATATATATCTTGTCATGATCTAGATAGCATGTTTATGTGTTATGGCTTGATGTAATTCTCATATGGTCATTTTGGATAATCTTTATGGTTCTAAATAAACAAACTTCAGCCATTTCATCCATTCTTGTGACCTTATTCTCTCTTTTGCATCCTTGATGTGTTTATTGCCAAAAGGGGGAGAATAGAGGAGAAAAAGCCATTTGGGAGCTTTCTAGAGCTTTGGAGAACAATTTGCTCTTTCTTTTGTAGCTCTAGTGTTCCTTTGTCGACATGGTCATGAGGCTCATTTGCTCTTTCCTTTGGACCATGTTTGACTTCCTTCTTGCATTGCAAACTCATCTTTGCGCTTTTTCTGGGTTTGTCAATATACTCATCAAGGGGGAGATTGAAAGACCATATGGAGGTCATCCCATGTGTGTGATGAGTAATTGACATCGGTTTAGGAAAGTCGAGTTTGGATTATGTGGTTCGGACCATATCGTTGCGTGGTGCAATCGGTGTTGGTCGGACTTGGTCAAACTTGGTTGTATGGGCTTAGGATGCATATTCTCTTGATTCGACAGGTTTGGGCTATTTCGTGCGTAAGTATGATTTGTTGTTGATATTTATGCTTACATGTGTGAGCGGTGCTATTTGATGTGTTTCTTGTCTGTGATGGCTACAGGACGTCGAGGCGGAGTCGTGGAGAGGCACGGGGTGACCGGACTAGACATAGGCGGTGTCGAGGTCAGAACGGTCGGATGTGTCGAAGACGGCGGAGACTCGAGGTAGCTGCGAGGCTTGAACGGCAAGAAAGGAGGAAGCTTCCCGGAAGGTGCAGGAGGGGTGTTTTGGAGAATACGCAAAGCTGCACTAAAGGAAGTAGGTTATGGATAAAGCACTAGAGTTGTTGAGGCTTAGTGGGTAAAGAGAGAGGCAAATCCATTAGTGAGAGACTATAAATAAGGGAGTGTCTCCTGCATGTAGTCCAAGTCTTTTGGAGGTTGTTTTGCTTTCTCTTTAGTGGGTGAGAGCTGTTGGAGAGCACAGAGAGTTGTCCCCTTCGTGTATGCGAGTTCTTGAGGGACAGGGACATGGGTTCTTGATTTCTCTGAGCATGTATGGGGTTGTAGGTATGGTATGAGGTGATACTCTATGTAATCATGTATCTCTCTTCCTCATTATCAATCCAAGATGGTTTTGTTTGAGTTTGATTAAGTCTCTGGCTCTCTGTTGCTTATTTTTCTTTCGATGCCTTCTATGTGTGATTTTTGACTTTTTGAAATTTGAGTTGTTTCTTGCTGGGAAGGCCCAAAATGGGTTGCTCTATGTTGGGATGATGCCTCAAGATCATTTGATCGATTTTTCCCGAGAGCAAATCAAAT
The DNA here is from genome assembly GCA_017311315.1 of Dendrocalamus latiflorus. NCBI lineage: Eukaryota > Viridiplantae > Streptophyta > Magnoliopsida > Poales > Poaceae > Dendrocalamus > Dendrocalamus latiflorus. Next base: position 6,608,016 of record CM029635.1, read on the forward strand.
GAATCAAAGATTCTCCATTTTCAGCTTCTCTGTTCTTCATTTCTTGTTTCTAGGGCTTGAGGTAGATTTTGATTCCCTTCAGGAGATGGCCTGATTTTTGGTCTGAGAAGTCCTTTAGTTATTGCTAACTTAACTGCAAAATCTCATAAGCAAAGGACTTAAGACCATTGAGCAATTTGGGTTTTTGTGCCCCTCTCTGTAGTTTTTCAAATTTTGGGCTAGATCTCAAATTCTTACTCAAATGATGAAATCCTTTGTATCAAAGTGCTTGATGTTATTTATAATAGGTGTGTGCACTTTTGGCTAGAGGAAAACAGAACCACTTCTCTGATTTCTCTGTGGTAGCCATATTTTTGAAGTCTCAGTTCTGCTATCTGAAAATCAACAAATCTGGACTGCTGCTCCCGAGGGGCGGTCAGACCGGCCATTTGAAGGCGGTCAGACCGGGCACTGAATGGCGGTCAGACCGGCTATGGGACGGCGGTCAGACCGGTCCAAGACTGGCGGTCTGACCAGCCATAGGCTTGCGGTCTGACCGCCCGACTATCACTTGAGTGTTGAGTTTCACATCTTTTGGTTGCTGTAATTCTTACTTGGTTCTTCTCTCGTGTTTACTTGGCTGATCCTTTAGAGGGCATATTTCATCTACTTCATAGCTTTCCATGGCTATCGAAGGAGATTTTCTCATGTGGGTACTTTCAAGGGTTGATATTTTATAATCAACATTCACCCCCCCTCTGTCGACATTTTGGTCCAACAATAAATGTAGCTTTTAGATTTACTATAAAACCTGCAGAGAAATATGAGTGACCAGGATGGAATTTGTCCCTCCTATATAACAGGAGAGATACCTCTCCATCCCTCAATGTGGTTGGATTAAGGAAGTGCATGGCTATACAGAATGTGGTTGAGGAGTTAATCACAACTAAGTAATCCACTATAGGCTCGAGTGAAGGATCGGGCTGTCATAGGATGGCATGCTTCCGCCTTGAGTTTGATCTGGTATCATGAAGCAAAGAGATCGGTACATAAATACTATATAGGTTCGTCCGATATGATCTTTATGTATATTTAGGAGTTGTTATGTCATACTAGGGATTGTTAACGACTTATAGACCGAAAAGGAGTTTTCGGCCTATGGCCAAATATACATAAATCTATAGGGTCACACATTTAACAGGTCAAAACAATAAGGTCTTGGTGATAAATTCTAAGTGGGATATGATCTCTACTCATATTGGATCTGGTTAGAGGTTCTTTGAGTAGGATAAGATCTTTACTCGTATTGGATAAAGATCTAGCTTGAGACTTTCTAAGTTGGATATGATATCTGATCATATCTGAGAGACCATGTGGAGGTGACCTCATGTTTGTGATGAGTAATTGACACTTGTTTTGGAAAATTTGAGTTTGTTTTGTGTTTTTTGTGACAAGTCGTAGTCTATGAGCGTTGCATAACTTGTGAATTCAATCTGGTGTAAGTAGGTTACGACCAGTAGGGATGCTTTGTGAGTAAACTTCTCTTAATACAGATTTTTGTTCATGTTGTTTTGAGCGGTGCTATGTGATGTTTTCCTGTCTGTGATGGTTGCATGACTTTGAGGTAAGTCGTGGTGAGGCATGGGATGGCCGGACTAGGCACAGGCGGTGCTGAGGTCGAAGCAGTTGGGAGATGCCGAAGACGGCAAGGGTTCAAAGTGGTTGCAGAGCTTGGACAGCAAGAAAAGAGGAAGCTTCCAGGAAGGTGCAGGAGTGGCATTTTGGTAAAATGCGCAAGGCTGCAAAGTGGAAGCAGATTCGGTTGGAGATAACGGGTAAAGTGCAGAGTTGTTGGAGCTAATGGGTAAAGAAAATTGTGAACCCAGTAGTGGAAGATTATAAATAGAGAGGGTTAGATTTCAGAGAGTTAGAGCTTTCCTTTCTCTGTTATGCAGTGGAGGTTTTACTGTTTTCTCTCCATGTCTGCGTGAGTTGTGAGGTGCTGGGCAGCACTTGTTTTGGGTGTGTTCTTCTCAAAATGTAAGAATAGGGATAAAATGGCTGTAAACAATCTCTTATGTAATCATTCATATCTCTGAATCCATTTGAGATGTCTTGTGTTTTGTGTTGTTCTGGTTTCTTGCTTCCTTCTTGTGTCGTTTCTGTCTTTGCATTCATATGTTCTCTGAACTTTCCTGCTGCTTCTATTCTGAGTTGAGATCTTGTTGAGAAGCTGCAAGACTAGTTTGCCCTGAACTGGGGATCTTCTCAAATCCCCTTGGCTAGCTCATTCCGGAGAGCAAAGGTCCAAATTGTAGTTTTCTTTCAAGAATTTTGTTCGCTGCAGTCATGCTCTGTTTCTAGGGTTTCACAGTTTTTGTTGGCAGCAGATTTGTGTTTTCTTGTTGTCTCGGCGAAAAGATTGCTCTATGTTTGTGCTTTCTTGTTATGAGATCTTTCCTTGCTGTGATTAAGAGTCTCATGATTAATAGATATGAGAATCTCAAATTGTTCAGCATTTGGTCTCATTTTCTGTTCAAGCATTTCAGTTTTCGGTTTCATTCTCTGTCTGTGTTCACTTTCCAGCCGAATTGCTCTTGGTTTGTATTTCCTTGATTCCTGAGGACGAGTTGCTGTTTAGATTGAAGTCCCATTCAATTGACCTAAGAAGTGCAGCATTTGATCGACCACCGTTTCTGTTTCTGGTTTTCTTCAGTAATTACTGTGCCGACAGATTTCAGCCGCCTTCTGTTCTCCTTTTTGTCACCTGAATGCTTTTCCTTTTGGTTTGCCTTTCCTCTTTTGTTGTGTCTATTTTGTAGCCTCTGAATCTCTCTGTTCACTACAGTTCTTTTGCTTTAGTCTGCTTTTAGACAAAGTTTTGTTCCTCTGTTTTACTTCTATCTATTTTCTTTCGCTGAATCCTTTCCAGGTCAAACCGGATTCATATTGGCAGTCAGACCATTAGGGTTTGGCGGTCAGACCGCTACCACACTAGCGGTCAGACAGGCAGTGGTTCGGCGGTCAAACCGCTATCACAATTGCGGTCAGACCGGCCTCACTTCCTGTTCTTGGTTGCTACTCTCTGATCTACTTCTTTGTCTTGTTTTTCTTTCTGTTTGAGATTCTTTTAGTTCTCCAGTGAGCATGTATCTTCTTGCTTCATAGCTATTATAGCTATCGGAGAAGAAGTGTGTGTGAATGCTTGGGGCGGTTTTGAAGGCACCATTCACCCCCTCTGTTGCCATTTCGGTCCTACAATATCGGATAAAGATCCGATTGGTGGCTATATAAAGGGAGGTGAGGGGGCTGAGGGAGATATCCCGAGACACACCCACACCCATCAAAACTCTACCTGCCACCTCTCATAACCCCTGCAGTGTGTGCTGCTGGTAGCACACCGACGCACGGTGTTCTATCCTTAGATGTGTGGATCTCGGTAGAGGTGTTGCTACGAGGAGGAGACGGTTGGCTAAAGAACGATCAACCACTTCCACTATATCGACACGCACTTCGTTAAATTGGCCGCTTCAACTCTACTTTCGCTGCACTGTACGTCTAGTGGTAACGATCTATGATCCTTTACTCGCATGGCTTTCTAGTTTACATGGTAAAATTTTTTAATCTGCGCTAGTGTAGCCTACCCTTATCCTAACAGAAACTGACGTAGTAAATTAGTCACCTGAAAAGATAAACAAAATGCATCATTATTGCATAGCTTCCCTCTGATAAGAAAGCATTTGATAAATGTACGTCAGAAAGAATGTTTACCATCTCCTATTGTCAGTCACTAGAAAAAGAAAAGAACTGGAAGCACTAAGTTTCAATGAGCCACATTATGTTCATCTCAGAAGGTTAAAAATATGGTCTAACCGTCTAAGTTCTGTTTAAATTTGTTTCAGTTAGGAAGCATGCATTCAGTAAATGACACAAACTACTCTAGGACACATTGTAATCAATCAAGCAAACACAGTAACCGCTGGTACCAACTACCAACTTTGCACTCGTAATGAATAATGTTGAGAAGAATATGATTCTCTTGATAGATTTATACCTTAATATTAAGTGTACTATTATGGCTATAGACCAAGTAGTAAATAGGGGACTAGTAAAGTGAGTGTAGAAAATGAGTTGTGTGTTGCTCTCCTTCCCAAGGGCTATATTTATACATGGCCATAAGGGCAGACTACAAGGGTACCCCCCACAGTGGTCCACTATGCTAGGGGTGTTGGTGTCTTTTTACATACCTTAATAGGCCTCTTGCCCCATCAGGCCGAATGAGTGTAGGTGTGTGCCACCTCTACAACAGTGGCCTCTTATGGTAAAGGGCTTCACCACCTGTAGGCCAAAACCATGTTGGCAGGTCCTTTGGCCCTCTCCGTCCCTTCGACCTGGTGAGTGGTTGGCCCGTGAGCCGCATTGCCATACCTGTGCCTGCCTGGGCTGTGGTTTGTCTTCTTCTTGCCAAGTTGGTTCGGTTTGCATTCCTGTAGCGCGTGACACGTGCCTACGGGTGGTTCATGAATCGTGCGATGTCATCTTGCGCATCGTTGGTTCCTGAGACATGCCAAAAAGGTGCGTGACTTACATGCTGACGTCCTTTCTAAGCCAATCTACCACGAGACCTCCTCATTCTTCTCACCGTTTGCTATCTTTGCTCGTGTTGCTCCCTGTAGCTACAACCTTCATCACCACTTTGCTCTCTTGCTTGCTGCCTCGACACCGCTGCTGCTGCACCTGTTCCCCCATGGTGAAGATGATTCGTGGTGGCGATGTTCTCGCTGTAGTGTTGCGAGCGCATCGTCTAGCCATAGAGATTCATTTGGCCATGGTAGCTCCTCGGCCATGGTAGTCAACTATGAGCTGGTGGAGCGTGATGCGTCATCGGTGAAGTGTCATTGGTGAACAAGCACTAGAGTGCAGTGGAGAAAGTGAACTGCACTAGCACGAACATGCTGGGGCTGACAATGGCGACCAAGGAGCTGATTCACTCGTTGGTGTATGACAGGAAGATCTCAGGGTGCGAGGCGGTTCGGTTGCCTGTGGCCAGTGAGACGGAGCTGCAACTGACCGAGTCGGAGACCATCGTCTTCGCCGCATACTTCGATGACAAGCTCTGAATCCCTACCACTACCTTCGTCGATGAAGTCCTTCAGTTGTATGGGCTAGAGCTTGTGTAGCTAACCCCAATACCATTGTCCAGTTGGCCGTGTATAGCTGGGCTTTGTGCTTGGAGATAGTGTGGCCGAACCCAGCACTCTTTGTCTTCCTCCATGATGCACGGTGCTAGCTGAAGAAGATTGACAAGGGCCAGTACTCCAACCTATGGGGTGTCAACTTCGTGGTCTGCTCTGGGTGCATGAAGCTATTCTAGCAAATTCTACGAGGACAAAATGGGAGTCGAACAGGACGTGAAGGTGGTTCTACCACCGGACGGAGGCTGGTGGTAGTCTCCAATGGAGGAGCTGTTTGATAGACTTCAACATATCTCCATCCGTGCCCCTCAACCATGAGGGTGAGTAGCCTGCACGGAGGCTGTTTGGGGTCGCCATTCGGTTCAACATGCGGGACCTCACGGAGGAATACTGCCTGCTTGGTGTGTCCCCGTTGTCTCAGTTGTGGCACGTCCAACCCAGCCCCCTCGCGATGACTGTATCTGCCTTAGCGTTGCCTCATTGCCGAAGATAACTAAGCCAGCTAGGTCTTTTGCATTAAATGGTACAATTGTTATTTCTAGTTAGCTTGTTGGTGACCATCATGGCCGCTTGTGGCAATTGTCGGGACCCCGGATTTCCGAACCCGGACCCTCTGTGTATTACTGCACTAGTCCCAGATCAAAGCTAGTGCACACAGTTAAACAGAAATGAATACATAACCAGCAACGCTTTATTACAATATTAAAGAGTACAGACCGAAAGGTCTCATTATTACAATTGAGGTTTCAAGACCTCGCACACACGAAACACAGCGGAAGCAAAAGATAAACTCGGTGAAGAAATTCATTAGGAATGAAGAGCTCAAGGAAACGGCCATGGCGGCCACGTTCTGGACAAGGCTTCGTGAAGAAGATGAAGGGAGGAGAGAGAAAACGGGAATAAAAAAATAATATATTGTTTTTCGAAAAAAATAAAATAAAAAAAATTCGAAACAAATCAGCAAAAATTCTATAAAAATCCTTGGAAAACGAAAAGACTAAATAAAATAATTTCGGATTTATTTGAGGTATATTTTAGCCATTTAAAATATTTTTACTTTCTAAGCTTTAATTTAATTCAAATAATTTCGAAAATTCCAAAAATTTGAAAAGAGGATAGATATGAATAGATTGGAATTTTTGATGAGTTTAGAAATTTGAATGGGCTCATTCGGAGTTTAAATGAAGAAATACAATATTTTAGAAGTTTAAAAGGAGAGAAAAAAAATAAACTGATTTTCTGGAATTATTTTTGAACTGAAATGACATCATTAAGGGAAATGATTTTCAGAGGGATTATTTTTCTATGGAAAAAGGAATTTATGATGTTAGGGTGACGTCAACAGAGATTTTGATTTTCTGGCCGAATTATTTTTCAACAGGAAAAAGGGTTTTATTTACTGACAGGTGGGACCGGCTTTTGTGGACTGTGTCTGTTGACCGGGGAGAAGGCTGAGATTAAACCGGGCGAGGATCGATTAAATTAGGGAGGATCACGTGATGCCCGAGTAGAGAGGTTGAGGATTAAATTTGATTTAGATTTTGGAATAAAATTTAGATAAATCCAAATAAAGTTCAAATACTTTAAATTAATTAATTTGAAATTAAATTTTTCAGAGAACGAAATTTTGGGATGTTACAAACCTACCCCCCTTAGAAAGAATCTCGTCCCCGAGATTCAGACGGACTAGGAAAAAAAGGAGGGGAAAACTCGGCTCTTAGGTCCTCTTCACGCTCCCAAGTTGCTTGACTTCGAATGATTGCTCTACTGTACTTTGTGGAACTTTATGGTCATGCTTCTTGCGCGGCGTTCAACATCCTTCATGATTCTATCTTATTGTTCGATGCTCTAAGGTATTCCTTTAATTGAGAAATATGGAAGAGAACAACAAATTGGATTGGTACATCTTTAGTCGTCTGCAAGCTCTAGGTTAACTTTAATTGCCCTTATCATATCTCTTAATTCAGTATTCCACCAAAAGGGCTTAACTTCCGCAAGTGTTCATCCGAGAAGGACATAATTATTTCAACTCTTCAAAAATTCTTGATTCCAAAATCATATACCACAAATGCACCTTATTGATTTTGACAAGTAATCTCATTAACTTTTACTCTCTGCTCTAATTTGAATCGACGTCAAACCATAGAATTTTTCCAACAATGATCCAATAACATTGTAGTTTGTGATTTCCACCAATTATTTTATGATCATTACCTAATCCAACAGATCCATGACTCTGATCAAATAATATAAAATTAATCCAACCTTTTAGTAATCATCAATAAATTTTAAGATCATCTAAGCCATAATTTAATATTCATTAATCCACCAACATCATTCTCTTCATAATCATCATTTTGGTTCCACCAAAATTGAATGAACTTAATTAATTCTTATCGAACAATCTCTCAATTAATTCCCATTGGACCATCTATCTCCCATAATTAATTTAAATCCTCCAGGTTATCCATTTTAACATCCTTAAATGATATAGTTAATCCCATTAGTTGAAATCCAATTATCTAACAATGATCTATTAAATCCACCAATTCAAATGGATATATCAAAGTCCACTTTGCAATGATAAAATTAATCCACCAAGATATCTAAGTGTATTATCTTTTAGAATTCCACTAGTATCCACTTATCATCAATAGGTCCACCAACTCTAATAATCAATTAACACCACAAAATTCATCTACTGTTCATGATTCAACCAAATCAAATTGATATCATGAATTGTTTATGATAATTCAACTTCTTAATCTTTTAATCTCTCCCTTTACTAATCAATCTCTTAATACTAATTCTCCAACAATCACAAATAATCCCTCCAACAAAATCTTGTTTTACATCCAACTACTCCTTTCAATCCTAGATAATAAATCCAAGGCAAAGTTTAGACTCTTCCCATGATCTAATTAGCTCTCCCAAGTTCAACTTTGTATTTATTCTCTAGTCAATCCACAAAGATAACACTCTTTAGATTTATTTATAATCAATTGGTATCCACAAACATACCTTTTATCTCAATCCACTCGAACATTAATCAATCTTGTCAATTATAAATCCAAAATATATCACTCTAGCAACAATTCTCCAAATTGCCAAACTTGACATGCACTGATTATGACAGCTTTCCCGACAAGAGTACTTTCCATAAATTTGTTGTCTTCCATATACTCTAGGTCTCCAAGAATTCTCCAAGCTTGGACTACGGTGAAAGAATTGGAGCTTGCACTTTTGCGGTAACTGGGGTTAGCAAAAGATAAGAGGGAAATAGCAAAGATAAGAGATCAGGGGAATGACTAAACAACATCCCAAACAAACACACAAGAGAGAACAACTAGGAGAAGCTTAGCTTGAAATCAATTTTTTTTAAGGATAGCTGTACTACAAGTATACAAAGACTTGGTACAATCCACCTAACACACAAGCAAGTAATATATAAGCGTTCTAAAATCGTAGGTCTTTACTTGGGTACTACAACTAAAGAGCTAGTCCTTTCTCTTTCATGATGACGAGCTTCTCCAAATACTTCTTAGACGCAACCTTACTGAGCCGTCTATAGAAATTACAAAGGGAAGGGGTATAATTACCATTCCAAAAAGGAAATAAGCAGATAGATAAGGAAGAATACCATGACGAAGGTAAGGATAGAAAGACAAGAATAGCACAAACTTAAATTTTTATTTTATAAAATAAATTTTGAAGTTTTTCTAATAACGACCATTCTAACTAGGTCACGTCCTACAGTCAAATTGGCTCTGATACCACCTCTGTCGGGACCCCGGATTTCCGAACCCGGACCCTCTGTGTATTACTGCACTAGTCCCAGATCAAAGCTAGTGCACACAGTTAAACAGAAATGAATACATAACCAGCAACGCTTTATTACAATATTAAAGAGTACAGACCGAAAGGTCTCATTATTACAATTGAGGTTTCAAGACCTCGCACACACGAAACACAGCGGAAGCAAAAGATAAACTCGGTGAAGAAATTCATTAGGAATGAAGAGCTCAAGGAAACGGCCATGGCGGCCACGTTCTGGACAAGGCTTCGTGAAGAAGATGAAGGGAGGAGAGAGAAAACGGGAATAAAAAAATAATATATTGTTTTTCGAAAAAAATAAAATAAAAAAAATTCGAAACAAATCAGCAAAAATTCTATAAAAATCCTTGGAAAACGAAAAGACTAAATAAAATAATTTCGGATTTATTTGAGGTATATTTTAGCCATTTAAAATATTTTTACTTTCTAAGCTTTAATTTAATTCAAATAATTTTGAAAATTCCAAAAATTTGAAAAGAGGATAGATATGAATAGATTGGAATTTTTGATGAGTTTAGAAATTTGAATGGGCTCATTCGGAGTTTAAATGAAGAAATACAATATTTTAGAAGTTTAAAAGGAGAGAAAAAAAATAAACTGATTTTCTGGAATTATTTTTGAACTGAAATGACATCATTAAGGGAAATGATTTTCAGAGGAATTATTTTTCTATGGAAAAAGGAATTTATGATGTTAGGGTGACGTCAACAGAGATTTTGATTTTCTGGCCGAATTATTTTTCAACAGGAAAAATGGTTTTATTTACTGACAGGTGGGACCGGCTTTTGTGGACTGTGTCTGTTGACCGGGGAGAAGGCTGAGATTAAACCGGGCGAGGATCGATTGAATTAGGGAGGATCACGTGATGCCCGAGTAGAGAGGTTGAGGATTAAATTTGATTTAGATTTTGGAATAAAATTTAGATAAATCCAAATAAAGTTCAAATACTTTAAATTAATTAATTTGAAATTAAATTTTTCAGAGAACGAAATTTTGGGATGTTACAGCAATGCTCTCTCTCGAGGATGCAGAGCGTGTAGTGGCCATCTTCCTTGGCCCATACATTGCGAGGGAGCATAGTCTCTGGGCGTTAGTGATCTCAAACCATGGCCGGGTGAACCGAGTGTGCGAAGCCCTCGACATACCCATGCTGGAATGTGCAGTGCCAAGCAGCAGTCGGCCACATGCACATGAGGAAGGTCACTATTTGGATAGACCCCCTCACAGTGAGGTGGCCATTCTTCGATCACATTTAGCCCTTATCCTCAATGCCCCTCCAGCAGAAGAGTCAGGTGGACCAAACGAGGAGGTCGCTGCGTGTAGCGAATCGGAGTTTGTAGATTATGTGAACTCTGACCTTGAGGCCAAGGACAAACCACCTTCTAGTGACAACGGAGGTCCTGTAGAGGTGCCCCTCATGGAGATGCTAGTCATGAGGCAGGTGGTTTGGAGGTTACTCCGAAGGACGAGGGGATGGCCCCATGCAAGGTTGTCACTAGATCATCATAGGCTCGCAAGTCACCCTTGCCAACCCAAGCTACAACGCGTGCTTGAGTATCCTCGCCCCAACGGTCACAGGCGTAGGCTTCTGGCTGGCCCTGATGGCACGCATTGAAGACTCTGGCTCCAATTCCAACACTCTCCCTCACGCAGCAGGTCTTGTCACGGTTGCTAATGGTACTGCCCCTACTAGTCTGACAATGTGCTCCGTTGGGCCAACACATCGAGGCTGGCCTCTCCAAACCAAGCTTTGGGTATGAATAACTCATTATCCTCTTAGGACTTCACAAAGCTCTCTCTGATCTACCCCTGACACAGTGGCCATCATTAGTGGGCCCCCGTTCTCCAGGGTGCTTGCAGGGTTCAAGGGACGAGGTCGGTAGTGGCCTAGCGAGCATTGCCGCTATGGACATCTCGTCAAGTCTAGTTATTTGTGATGCCACTTTTTGGAGTCTCAGTGGCTCTCCGTGGTGGACTTTGTCCCCCACCCAAAGGCACTTAGGTTGTTTTAGGGGGCTGCGGAGTGCACGGATGCCACCCTCGATCAGCGCATGCTTTCTTCGTACGGTCTTGAGCTCCTGGAGGGCATCCTCAAAGCCACTGAGATGAAGGTACATGTACATTCAAGTGTGTGTCGGCCTTTGTGAGATTTGCTTGCTTTCATGCTTGATACTATTTTCGTATGACGTAGGCACTTGTGCTTGCCCGCGCACTACAGGCATTGAGGTACCATGAGCACCACAGCCTGCGGGAGTGAGTGGCAGCCATAGAGGTGGAGACGTCGTCCGCTAGGCAATCTGTTGCAAATGCGATGGTTGTACTGGAGGTGAAGGACGAACAGATCCACTTCTTATAAGCCGAAGGTGCAAGGGCTCAGTCTGCTGCTACTGACGAGCGTGAGGGTTTGCTACAATAGATTACCATGCTAGAGGAGGAGAAGGCTTGACTGTTATCTGAGCTATCGGAGAGGGTGATGCCTCCCTGTCGGCATGGGGGTCGATGGAGGTCCTGGAGGCTACCTTGCGAGACCTTGCGGTCGAAGTCTCCCCTTGAGCACATGGGCTCGAGGACCTTCGAAACAACCTTCATAGAATTGGAGAGGCCTCGTCATTTGCATTGAACGCCACCTAGGCCTATGGTAATCATTGCTCACTCGTGACGACGTAGATTATTCTCAGTCTGCTTCATCTTCAAGGCTACTTGCATGTGGGGGAACTGGCCAATGCCCGCCTAGACTTGAGGAACACCATGATGTCTGTGGGGAACACTGCTTTGCTCATGCCTTCCACCATCACATATGGGAGTACATCGGCAAGGCTACAATGAAGATTGCCATGAGGCTTGGCAAGGTTCCTCGATGGAATGAGGACAACGACCCCGCTTCTGATGTCCCAGTCGATTGGCAGGTGTGATGCCAAGGCTTTTTGCTTTAGCCCATGTGCGACATAGCTTGTGTGTGTGGGGCCATGGGTTCCTTTTTGTATGGGGCACTAGTTGGTTGTAGGACTTGTAACCAACATTTTACAATGAAAAGTGCGAGGTGTTAATGATGTGGCCTTATCTTTGTTATGTTTATGTGGCAAGCAGGTACTTGAGGAATATTCTCTCCTCATTCTGGACCATCTGCTTCATCGATGGCTTCAACACTGGGGTGGGCCAAAGAGTCACTGCACTTCTAGGCGAAGCAGCCTAAGCCAAGTGACGCACCAAAAATAGAGAGCTCAGACGAGGCATAGATCTTGTCGTCTATGATGACGCACTCCGGGTGCTATGTTGTTGTAATGATTTATTGAATAAAATTATTTTTCTATACGACGGCCACACCCCATTCACTCTTGTTAGGATTAGTATGTAGTGGCGGGAGTATTGTGGTCCTCGTGGGCTTGGAAGTATTGGAGCATTGTGCGACTATGCCCATCTTCGCTAGTAGCTACAAAGAATCGAATAGGCTCATGAGTATATGCAAGCACACTAGGTAGGGGTGGGTCCCCTATGATGGTTGGGATGAAGTCTGGAAACGTGCGTGCTCTGTCCCCACCCTTCGAACAGGCGTCGATGAAGTTGGCGGTGGGATGAAGGCTTGAAACACATGCTCTTCCACAATCCTTTCTAGAGGAGCGGATTGTTGTAGACAAGCCAGTCGAGGTTAGGCTTAGTCGCAGAAGAGTCTATGACCACGAGGTGGTCGTAGAATGGCTTACGATGATATCATGATCCTAGGAAGACATATGATCATGAAGTGGTCATGGAAACACTCACGACCGTATGGTGGTCGTAGAAAGGCTTACGACTATATTATGGTCATAGAAAGATTTATGAGCATGACGTGGTCGTGGAAAGGCTTACGACTATGTCATGGTCATAGAAAGACTTACGAGCATGAAGTGGTCGTGGAAAGGCTCACGACCATAGGGTGGTCATAGAAAGACTTATGACTATGTTATGGTCATAGAAAGACTTATGATCATGAAGTGGTCATGGAAGGGCTCACGACCATAGGGTGGTCGTAGAAAGGCTTATGACTATGTCATGATCGTAGGAAAACTTACAATCATGAAGTGTTGAAACGCATGCTTCATCCCCCACCCTTTGGACGGGTGTTGACAAAGTCAGCGGTGGGATGAAGGCTTGCAAGGCACACTCCATCCCCCACCATTCAAATGGGCGTCGGCAAAGTCGATGGTGGGACAAAGTGTTGAAAGGCACGCTCTATCCCCCACCCTTTAGATAGGCCTTGATGAAGTTAGCAGTGGGACAAAGTCATGAAACACACATTCTGTTCCCTACCCTTCGGATGGGTGTCGATGAAGTCGGCGGCGGGATGAAATCTTGAAAATGCACGCTCCATCCCCCACCCTTTGGATGGGCTTTGATGAAGTTAGTAGTGCGACGAAGTCTAGAAACACGCGCTCCATCCCCCACCCTTCAAATGGGCATCGACAGAGTCAGCGGTGGGATTAAGTCTTGAAAACACACTTTTCGTACCCCACCCTTCGGACGAGCGTTGATGAAGTCAGTGGCGGGACAAAGTTTTGAAACATGTGCTCCGTTCCTCACCCTTCGGACAAGAGTTGACGAAGTCGACGGTGGGACGAAATCTTGAAATGCTTGCTTCATCCCCCACCCTTTGGGCAGGCGTAAATGAAGTCAGTGGCAGGATGAAGTGTTGAAATATGCGCTCCGTCTCCCACCCTTTGGACGGGCATCAACGATGTCGACGGCGGAATGAAGGTTTGAAATGCATGCTCCGTCCCCCATGCTTCGGATAGGCGTCAACGAAGTTGGTGGGGGATAAAGTATTGAAACGTGTGCTCTGTCCCCCACCCTTCAAATGGCATCAACGAAGTCTGCGACGGGACAAAGTCTTGAAATGTGCACTCCAACCCACACCCTTCAGACGTGCGTCAATGAAGTCAGTGCTGGGACAAAGTCCTAAAATGTGTGCTTTGTCCCTACCCTACGGACAGGTGTCGATGAAGTCTTGAAATGCACGCTCTATCCCCTACCCTTCCGACGGGCATCGACGAAGTCTTGAAAATGCGCTTTTTGTCCCCTACCCTTTGGATGAGCGTCGATGAAGTTGGTGGTGGGACGATCTGTTGAAACATGCATTCTGTCCCCCACCCTTTGGATGGGCGTTGATGAAGTTGGTGATGGGATGAAGTCTTGAAACACGTGCTCCATTCCCCACTCTTAGGACGGGCGTCAACAAAGTTGGTGGTGGGACAAAGTCTTGAAAATGTGCTTTTCGTCCCTTACCCTTCAGACCGGCATAGACGAAGTCAGTGGTGAGACGAAGTCTTGAAATACATGCTCCATCCCCTACCCTTTGGTTAGGCATCGAAAAAGTCAGCGGTGGGACGATGTCTTGAAACGCACGCTCTGTCACTTACCCAAAGGGGCAAGCATAATAGCAGCATCTAAGGGGCTACCTCAGCTAGTACCGGCCTAAAGAAATATCATTTTATGCCTGTCATGCCAGCGTCCATGAATGCTCATGCTGTCTAGGTGAGGTGTTGCTGGCATGGTGCGTGGTTATTCCCTAGACGCGTAAGGCTCCCAGTGCTCTATACTCCGTAGAGCTCGCAAAGAGGTCATGGACTTTACACGGTTATTTATACGCCATAGAGTTGCCCGGGCTGCCTAAGGGGCCTGATGTTTTTTACTCTGTAGAATTCACGTGGAGGCCATGAACTTCGCCTAGTTATTTGTACTCCATAGAGTTGTCCAGGCCGCCTAAGGGGTCTGGAGCTTTATACTCTATAAAGTTTGCACGGAGGCTGTGGACTCCGCACGATTAGTTATACTCTGTAGAGTTGCCCAAGATGTCGAAGGCTCCCAATGCTTTATACTCCACAAAGTTTGCATCGAGGCTGTGGATTCCACGTGGTTATACTCTGTAGAGTTGCCCGAGACGTCGAAGGCTCCTAGAACTTTATACTCTGTAGAGTTCGCACAGAGGCTACGAACTTTTTGTGGTTATTTATACTCCGTAGAGTTACTCAAGATGCCGACGACTCCCGATGCTTTATACTCTACATCATTCGTGTGGAGGCCATACACTCCACGTGGTTATTTATACTTCGTAGAGTTGCTCGGGACGCTGAAGGCTACCGACGCTTTATACTCCACAGAGTTCACCTAGGGGCTGTGGACTCTGTGCGATTATTTATACTATATAGAGTTGCTTGGGATGCTTGAGGTTCTCGGTGCTTTATACTCCGTAGAGTACGCTAGGACATAAGGCCACTGTGTGATTTATTTATACTCTGTAGAGTTGCCCGGGATGCCTAAGTGTGACATCCCAAATTTTCATTTTATTTATTTTTTTATTTTTTTTCTGGAATATTAAAAGCCCTCTTTTGTTTTTGCCCTATTAAAAGATATAAATATTGGGAGAAAGTGTGATCAAAATAAGTTTAAATGCTTTTATTTGAGTTCCTTGCATTTTTATAGATTTATAGGAATTTTCTGGAATTTATTGGAGTTTTCTGCAATTTTCTAGGCCTAAAAATGTTTTCTCGGGTTTTCTGAAAATTAGAAATCAAAATCTAAATTGTAAAATCCAATCACCCTCCCTCTGGCCGACACGTGCATGGCCAGATACCGTCCACGTTGACACTACCCAGCCGTCACCCCATCCCGCCTTCCTCCCCTCCCCGCTCGCAACGTGTGCGGCACGACCCATCTCGGCCGTCCGCCCCTCCCTTTTCCCCCGGCCACCCGATCCCTATCCGACCGCCCTTTTCCTCTCCTCTCCCGACCGTCCGATCGCGTCGGCTGCCCGCATCTCCCTCCCTTCTTT
This sequence comes from Dendrocalamus latiflorus, assembly GCA_017311315.1. Classification (NCBI taxonomy): domain Eukaryota; kingdom Viridiplantae; phylum Streptophyta; class Magnoliopsida; order Poales; family Poaceae; genus Dendrocalamus; species Dendrocalamus latiflorus. The sequence goes on from CM029635.1 coordinate 6,623,829, forward strand.
CTCTCGCTGCGCCGCGGGCCCGGCCTGTCAGGCCCTTCCCCTACCCCGCGTCCGCCTCCTTCCTCGCACCGCCACCGCCCGCAACGGCCGCCCGCCCTAACCGGCCGCCACCCCGCTTCCCTCGACCCACTCCCCACTCTCGCGCCTGTGCTACCCCACTCCCCACGCCCGCACCCATTTCTCCCTCTTTCCGCGCCACACCCCCACCTCCGCCACAACCGGCGCCTACCTCCAGCAAGGAATCCCCGCACCGCCCCTTCCCCTCGCCCCCACCGCCGTTGCCAACTTTGGCGAGAAATCGCCGCCACACCGAAGCCTCTCACGCCCGGCCGACTCCACCCCGAGCGCCCGGCCTACTTTAGTTTTATCATGTAGATGTTGAATCCCTTGGTACCTTGTAACCCAAGAACAAAACTCTAGTTGGTTCACTAGAATGGCTAGAGAAATTTTATTAGCAAATGCTTAGCCCTGCATAGTTATAAGCTAGGTCTGGGACCCTTTTTCACATAAAATGACAAGTTTCTGGAAACTATTCTTGACTTTGGTGAGTCAAGAAGGATTACAAAATTATTTCAAAACAAAATATAAAATCTGGTTTAGACTTAGGTTCATGGTTAGATGGCGGGTGCAGGCATGCTCTGTTGGTTGTAGCCGCAGGGTTGACTGTCGTGCTCGGGGGTACATGGTTGAGCCTAAGTCAATTAAGGACCGGTCTGTGAGCTACTGTTGCAAAGCCCTATCGTACTACCACATGGCTGGTATGGGACAACCCTGGCTGAATAATTTGCGGAGTCCCAACCTGAGTTAAGTTGTAGGTTGAAAGTGGGCGTGGTTGGTGCCATGAGAAGTCCCACTTGGGTGAGCATGGTTGTAGCCATGAGAAGTCTCACTCAGGCTCAAGAGGGGGTCCCGGTCTGGTGGATTCCTTAACGAGGTGAAACCTTAGAGTTGGCTTGGCCAGGTTGACGGCTTCGCATTGTAAAGGCCTTGTTATGATTACTCAGTCGCACGCCTAAGGAAGCGTGTATTGGCTGACAATATGAGGACATCATATCTTGTGGGTAAAGTTGTACAACCTCTGCAGAGTGTATAATCTATCCTGGATAGCCGTGCCCACGGTCACGGGCATGCTAGGTAAGAGTTTTTCATGGATTACACTTTGGTTTACAAAATTATTTTTCGAAAACCTTATGGATGGATGGAATCCATGAGTGCATGGAAAACGTGTGGATGGACGGAATCCATACGTGATATTTTTGGGAAAGATGGTCTGGGAGAGATTCCCATGGATAGGTTGGTGTATGGTCGGAGCCTGCACCGACGGTATGAATTTTCAATTACCGTATTGTTTTTACTTATCGTACTAAATTCAGCATTTTTAATCTAATTATTGTATTTCATAAAATGCTGTTTAATGCACAAATAACCCTATATGCCTTCCTTTGTGGCCCTTATAGTTATGTTGCATTTTCTGTGTGACTTCCGGAGTACAAGTTTGTACTCACCTTGCTATATCATAATAGAGGAGGATGTCTACGACTACGGTGAGGACCAGGACGAGTAGGACGTGTCTTGCAGTCATCTGCCTGTGGGCAGGCAGTTGGGCTTCGCCAGTTATCAATTTACTTTCCGCTGTTTATTTCCTCTGTTTGATTTATCAATGTAAGACTTGGACATAAAGCTGTACTCATTTGCTTATTATATTTGGTCATTTGCGTTCGATATGTATCTTTGTTCTGCTGTGTGCACTAGCTATTCCTGGACTAGTGCGATTTACACAGAGGGTTTCAGAGTCGTTACTCCTGGATTCGATAAAGGTGGTATCAGAGCCTCGATGACTCCCAGACGCGACCGTAGGTAGAATAGAATGGAAACCCTTAAGGACATAATTCCTTTAAAATAATTTTTGAAAAGTCTTGTAAAACCTTGTCTATTCTTTTCCTTGCTTAGCTTCCCTTCCACTCGTTTTCTAACTTCTTTCCTTCTTCAAATTGTAGATGTCCGAGACCCCTACCCAAGTTACCTTTGGCACCCAAGCCGGTCACTTAACTTCATGCCTTCAGAGTCTCCTGCAAGAGATAGGCTTCCAAGGCCGCCCAGTCTATCAAGGGTATCAGTAGACCATTGGAGAACAAGAGTACTGGCGTGTGGAGGTTCAGATTTACGCCAACGTGGGAGATTCAACTGCCTTTCACATCTTCGATGCCCCGCAGAGGCGAGACACCTTCCTTACCGGTATCCAGGATTTCGCTCGGGAGGCCATTCGACGGCTGAGAGAGATTTATGCACCAGAGCTCAAAGGCACCGCATTCCAGTACTACCCCCGCAGATACCCGGCGAGCTCACGCAGCATTTATGCATCTACCGAGTCTGAGGACGACCCCTGGCTTAAGCAGCAGGTAGAGCTCACCCAGGCCTTGGATGGAGCTTATGAGATAGCCTTGGATGAGTTGAGCTACACCGCCTATAAGCTCTGGAGGGTAGAAGAGGAGCTAGCCATGCTCCGAGGGGCAGAAGATTGCACTTCCCCAGTCAGCGGGGACAGCGTTGAGTCTTCACCAAAGAGGCGTCGTACCGGCATCAAGAAGCATTATTTAGCTTAGTTTAAGCCAGCCCAGTAGGATAATTTCTAGAGTTAGGCCTTAGGCTAAGTTAGAACGCTTATGTGAGCAGTGTTTCCCTTGTCAACAGCCACAAAATTATCAGGATGAAATGAATTAATAAAGAAAGTGTTTTATTGCTTTTGAAAAAGTTGCTTTATTTGCTTGTCTTTGTGTGTGGGATGGAACAAGTAAAACCCCCTGTGATCTCTCTCTTTTCTCTTCTAAACCTTGGAGGCAACAAACAAATGGTGAGCACAAGGAGCAACAGCAACGGCAACCTCAATGGAACGCAAGAGAGATAGGTTACCCCGCCACCCCCACCAGCTAATGGACCCGATTGGACTCAAATGATGGCCAAGCAAAACCAACTAATTCAGCTGCTGGTCCAGACCGTCGCCAACCCTACCCCACCTGTCCATCAGCCGCAACCAGTTCAGGCGCCTCAGTCCCATCTGTCAGAGTTCATGAGGATGCGCCCGCCAACCTTTTCGAGCAGCTCCGAGCCTATGGATGCTGACGACTGGCTTCGAGGCATCGGCAAGAAGTTGGACTTGTTGTAGTGTAGTGATCAGGAGCGAGTTCTCTTTGCCTCCTATCAACTGCATGGACCTGCTGCAGAGTGGTGGGATGTCTTCATCACTTCGCAACCCGATGCTCAAGCCGTCACTTGGACAGAGTTCGCTCGGCAGTTTTGCAAGGCCCATGTCCCAACTGGTCTCGTCACCCTGAAGAAGAAGGAGTTTTGAGCCTTGCGCCAGGGAGGTCGTACCGTGAGTGAGTACCTCCAGAAGTTCAACCAGCTGGCACGTTATGCACCTGAGGATGTTGCCACAGATGAAGCTAAGCAGGAGAGATTCTTGGAAGGCCTCAACGACAACCTCTCTGTTCAGCTCCTCTCCAATGATTACTCTGATTTTCACTAGCTGGTCAGTAAGGCGATCCGCCAAGAGGGCAAACACGTGGAGATGGAGAATCGTAAGCGGAGGATGGCCACCCAGAAGGCCAATTCTGGAGGTTTCCCCAAACCTTGCCACACCCAGTCATCCCCTGGCAGCTCCAAGCCAACTTTTCAGCGCCCGACTTTCCAAGCCAATCGCCCTTCATCGCAGTCAGTACGGGCGCCTACTCCCGGCGGGTCAGCTCAGAAGACTCCTGTCCAGCCCGATGGAACGACCTGTTTCTATTGCAAGGAGGTAGGGCACTTTGCCAGGCAATGCCCCAAGAAGCTACAAGCCAATGCCAGTGTAGGAGGACAGAACTCAGGAGCAGCTTTTAAGAAGCCACAAAGTTTTATCAAGGGCCGTGTGAACCATGTTACTGCAGAAGAAGCCCAAGCCTCACCGGATGTTGTTCTGGGTAAGTTTTTCGTAAACTCACTCCCAGCATCTGTTTTGTTCGATTCTGGAGCTTCCCATTCATTTATTTTCGAAGCTTTTATGGTTCGAAATGGGATGAAATCTGTTCCCCTTAGTACCCCCATGATAGTTCAATCCCCTGGAATCAAGATGAGGGCCAGTACCCTGTGTCCGAGAGTGGAGTTACTCATAGAAGGAGTACATTTCCTAGCCGAGTTGATCGTCCTAGACTCTCACGGGTTGGATGTCATCCTTGGTATGGATTGGTTGTCCAAAAACAAAGGCCAGATAGACTGTTCTTCCCGATCCATCACCATCACAAATGATCACGGAGTAGAGGTGGTCTTTGTACCCAAGATACGCAAGATGAACCAGTATACCCTTGCCCACCTTCAAGTCTTGGAAGAAGTGCTAATAGTGCGGGAATACCCGGACATGTTTCCGGAGGATCTACCTGGGATGCCCCCGGACAGGGAGGTTGAGTTCATAATTGACTTAGTCCCTGGTACCGCCCCTATCTCAAAGAGGCCGTACCGAATGCCCGCTAATGAGTTAGCCGAACTTAAGAAGCAGATTCAGGAGTTGGAAGATAAGGGCTATATTCGGCCTAGCTCATCACCTTGGGGTGCGCCCGTCCTATTCGTCAAAAAGAAGGATGGTAGCATGAGGATGTGTGTGGACTATAGGGCACTTAATGAAGCCACCATCAAGAATAAGTACCCATTGCCTAGAATCGACGATCTCTTTGATCAGTTGAAGGGAGCAAGTGTCTTCTCCAAGATAGATCTAAGATCCGGGTACCATCAGCTGAAAATTAGGGAAGAGGACATACCCAAAACTGCCTTCACAACCCGTTATGGTCAGTATGAGTTCACAGTCATGTCCTTTGGGTTAACAAATGCCCTAGCATATTTCATGACCATGATGAACAAGATATTTATGAAGTATTTGGATAAGTTTGTGGTAATCTTCATTGTTGACATTCTCATTTACTCCAAAAATGAGAAGGACCATGAAGAACATCTCAGGATAATCCTAGGAGAGCTAAGAGAGCACCAACTTTATGCCAAGTTCAGTATGTGCAAATTTTGGCTAAAGGAGGTAGCTTTCCTTGGTCACATTGTGATGGCTGAAGGAATCGTCGTGGATCCTTCTAAAGTTGAAGCAGTAATGGACTGGAAGTAGCCTACATCAGTGACAGAAATCAGGAGTTTTCTTGGACTTGCTGGATATTATCATCGCTTCATACCGGAATTCTCCAAACTAGCCAGACCCATGACCCAGCTCCTAAAGAAGGAAAGAAGTTTGAATGGACAAAGGCTTGTGAGCAGGTTTTCAAGTACTCAAGAACAAATTAGTGACAGCTCCGGTACTGACCTTACCAGATATTCACAAGGACTTTGAGGTGTACTGTGATGCCTTCCGGCAAGGACTTGGTTGTGTGTTGATGCAAAAGGAAAAAGTGGTAGCTTATGCATCTCGCCAGTTACCCCACTCACGACCTGGAGTTAGCCACAGTAGTTCATGCATTGAAGATCTGGCGACATTACCTCATCGGTAACCGTTGTGAGGTATACACGGACCATAAGAGCCTAAAGTATATTTTCACCCAAGCAGAGCTCAATCTGAGGCAACGACGATGGTTAGAGTTGATCAAGGATTATAATCTTGGAATTCATTACCATCCGGGTAAGGCCAATGTCGTGGCCGATGCATTGAGCAGAAAGGTTTGTGCAAAGTGCACCTTGTCAGCAGAGGTTCAAACCCGACTTCAGGAGGGAATTGCCCGTCTTAGTTTGGAACCCAAGAATCAGAGTAACCTCATGGCTCTGGAAATCCAGCCCACCCTGCCCGAACTAATCAGAGAAGCTCAGAAGATAGACGAGGATATTCAGGAGATACAGAAGAACATGAGATGGGGCAAGGCCCCTGGTTTTAGCGAGGATGAACATCGAGCCGTCTGGTTCGGGAGTCGTATCTGTGTACCAAATAACAAAGAAATCAAGGATATGATTATGAAAGAAGCCCATGACACCCCATACTCCATACACCCCGGTCATACCAAGATGTACCAAGACCTCAGGGAAAAGTATTGGTGGGTCAGCATGAAGAGAGAAATCATTGAGTACATCGATGCTTGTGACACCTGTCAGAAGGTCAAGGCGGAATATCAGAAACCTGCTGGACTTTTGCAACCCTTACCCATTCCCTATTGGATGTGGGAAGAAATCGGTATGGACTTCATCACCGAATTACCCAGGACTCAGTTTGGATATGACTCCATATGGATAATAATAGATCGTTTGACCAAAGTGGCATATTTTATACCGGTCAAGACTACCTATACTGGGAGTAAGTTGGCAGAATTGTACATGTCCCAGATTGTGTGCCTCCATGGAGTCCCCAAGAAGATTGTGTCAGATCGAGGGAGCCAGTTTACTTCCCGGTTCTGGCAAAAGCTGCATGAGGAGTTATGGAGTAAGCTAAATTTTAGCACGGCTTATCACCCCCAAACTGATGGCCAGACCGAGCGGATCAATCAAGTGTTGGAAGATATGTTGAGAGCTTGTGCCTTAGACCTTGGGGACAGTTGGGATCGAGCCCTGCCTTATGCAGAGTTCTCCTACAACAATAGTTATCAATCCAGTCTGCAGATGGCCCCCTTTGAAGCCTTGTATGGGAGAAAGTGTAGAACGTCGCTGTTTTGGGATCAGTCAGAGGATTCTCAAGACCCTAGGCCCAATCGCCTGTAGGACACCGAAGAAAAGGTTAGAAAGATCAAGGAAAGACTAAAAATAGCCCAGTCTCGACAGAAGAGCTATGCTGACAATCGTCGACGAGACCTCGCCTTCGCAGTGGATGATTTTGTGTATCTGAGGGTGTCTTCGCTTAGAGGAGTTAAGAGGTTCCAAACCAAGGGAAAGCTTGCACCAAGGTTCGTGGGACCCTTCAAGATCTTGAGTCGCAGAGGTGAGGTAGCATACCAGTTGGAATTGCCATCAACCATGGCTGGGATACATGATGTCTTCCATGTGTCTCAACTGAAGAAGTGCCTTCGAGTGCCTACTGAGCAGGCAGCACTTGAGACCCTTGATCTTCAAGGAGACCTCACCTACAGAGAAGAGCCAATCAAGATACTTGAGAAGGCAGAACGTCAGACCAGAAGGAAGACCATCTGTTTCTGTCGAGTGCAATGGAGCAACCATACAGAAGATGAAGCCACTTGGGAAAGAGAGGAAGAATTGAAGGCCAATCATCCCCACCTCTTTTGCGAGCCCGTTCGAATCTCGGGGTCGAGATTCTTTTAAGGGGGTAGGTTTGTGACATCCCAAATTTTCATTTTATTTATTTTTTTCTAGAATATTAAAAGCCATCTCTTGTTTTTGCCCTCATTAAAAGATATTAATATTGGGAGAAAGTGTGATAAAAATAAGTTTAAATGCTTTTATTTGAGTTCCTTGCATTTTTATAGATTTATAGGAATTTTCTAGGATTTATTTGGAGTTTTCTGCTATTTTCTAGGCCTAAAAATCTTTTCTCGGGTTTTCTGAAAATTAGAAATCGAAATCTAAATTATAAAATCCCCTCACCCTCCCTCTGGCTGACACGTGCACGGCCAGATACCGTCCACGTCGACACTACCCGGCCGTCACCCCATCTCGCCTTCCTCCCCTCCCTGCTCGCCATGTGTGCGGCCCGACCCATCTCGGCCGTCCGCCCCTCCCTTTTCCCCCGGCCACCCGATCCCTATCCGACCGCCCTTTTCCTCTCCTCTCCCGACCGTCCGATCGCGCCGCCCGCCCGCATCTTCCTCCCTTCTCTCTCTCTCGCTGCGCCGCAGGCCCGGCCTGTCAGGCCCTTCCCCTACCCCGCGCCCGCCTCCTTCCTCGTGCCGCCACCGCTCGCAACGGCCGCCCGCCCTAACTGGCCGCCACCCCGCTTCCCTTGGCCCACTCCCCACTCTCGCGCCTGCGCCGCCCCACTCCCCACTCCCCACGCCGTGCACCCATTTCCCCTCTTTCCGCGCCACACCCCCACCTTCGCCGCAACCGCCGCCTACCTCCGGCGAGGAATCCCCGCACCGCCCTTTCCCCTCGCCCCTATTTAAACCCACCCCGAGCTTCGTCTCATCTCGCCTCACCTCCATCCGCTCCTCCCATCCCTTCCCATGCACCGAAGCGCCCCCGCGCCGTGCGCATTCTCCCCTGCCGCCGTCGCCAAATTCGGCGAGAAATCGCCGCCACCTCGAAGCCTCTCGCGCCCGGCTGACTCCACCCTGAGCTCCCTCGCGCCACCGCTGACGCTCCCTGCCCCTCCGCCCGGCTCGAGCGCCACCGGACCGCCGGCGCACTGAGAGCCCCGAACCGCCGCCGCCCCTCGTCGTCGCCGACCGCCTTTCGGCCACCTACAGTAAAGCCTGAACCTTCCCCCGAGATTCCCGAGCACCCCTCTCCCTCCTGCGCTACTCGCCACTGGTCACCGCGCCGCCATTCGCCGGCGAACACGCCGCCCCCGTGCGCCACCAGCCGGTGCTGCCACCGTGCACACGTGGCAGGTGGCGTGGCAGCCACGCGGTGCCACGTCGGCGCCAGCTCCGCGCCTGACGGGGCGCCAGTCGCCCCGTTAGCGCCAACCGGCCTCCCCACGCCACCTCAGCCGGCACCTCCTCCCGTGGACCTGGTCTATGGACTGAGGTCCACAAGTCAGTCGTCCCGGCCCATAGATGACGTCATGCTGGTGCAATAATTCAAAATTTCCCGTGGAGGATTAATTCAGCCGAAATTAAATTTATTGCTGACGTCATAATTTCCAATTTCCTTTCAGAAAAATAATTCCAAAAATTCCTTTTTCCTGATTTTAAACTTCCCGGAGCCCGTTCTTCCTCATCCTAACTCCGATTGAGTCCATACAAATTTCTAAATTCATCAAAAAAAATTCCCCTCTATCCATTCCTGGCCTTAATTTGAATTTTGAAGTTTATTTGAATTTAATTTGAATTTATTTTGAGTTTTGTGGGTTATTTTCACGTGTAGACTACGAGGATTCCAAAGATTTCCCCGACTACGGATCTCAGCAATTCGAGGAGCAAGGCAAGTCACACTCCTTGACCATGTTGTACCTAGTTTGCAAATAAAATTATTTTGTTTTAAATTACATTGCATGCTTAATTTTATTCCATATACTTTAAATTTAGTTTTAATTCTAGTTATTGCCTACTTTAGTTTTATCATGTAGATGTTGAATCCCTTGGTACCTTGTAACCCTAGAACAAAACTCTAGTTGGTTCACTAGAATGGCTAGAGAAATTTTATTAGCAAATGCTTAGCCCTGCATAGTTATAAGCTAGGTCTGGGACCCTTTTTCACATAAAATGACAAGTTTCTGGAAACTATTCTTGACTTTGGTGAGTCAAGAAGGATTACAAAATTATTTCAAAACAAAATATAAAATCTGGTTTAGACTTAGGTTAATGGTTAGATGGTGGGTGCAGGCATGCTCTATTGGTTGTAGCCGCAGGGTTGACTGTCGTGCACGGGGGTACGTGGTTGAGCCTAAGTCAATTAAGGACCGGTCTGTGAGCTACTGTTGCAAAGCCCTATCGTACTACCACATGGCTGGTATGGGACAGCCCTGGCTGAATAATTTGCGGAGTCCCAACCTGAGTTAAGTCGTAGGTTGAAAGTGGGCGTGGTTGGTGCTATGAGAAGTCCCACTTGGGTGAGCATGGTTGTAGCCATGAGAAGTCTCACTCAGGCTCAAGAGGGGGTCC